>CP136060.1:132565627-133218036 GCA_032464435.1 Aegilops umbellulata | reverse complement strand
CGGATCCTCCAGCACCTGCTTGGGCTTTCTCCTTGTCGCGTCGCTCGTACTCGGCCTTTTGCAGCTCGACAAGCTGCTCGACCTTCTTGCAGCTCTGGAGGTCATGGCCCTTGGTGCGGTGGATCTTGCAGTACTGTTTGTTGGTGCCGTCCTGCTTGTCGGCGGCCGCCACAGCCTGGCAGTTGGCGCATGCGGCAACCTCCTTGCCGGAGCTGCCATCTTTGGCTTTCTTGGCGCCACCGTCGCTGTCGGACTGCTCAACAACTAGCACATCTTTGCCTTTCCTCTTCCTGTTGTTCCGCCGCCGGTTTTTATTTGCCGGGGCGGCATCCTCGCTGTCAGATCCTCCTGTTCCTGCATCCTCTCCGGGTAGTTTCCTCCCTTCCTCAGCACGTGCACACCTGTCGGCTAGAGCATATAGCTCGCTGACGTCTCTGATCTTGCACATCGCCATCTCCTCCCGCATCCTGCGGTTACGCACATTCTGGTGGAACGCGCTGATGACCGCGGCAGGGTGGACATCTGGGATGTTGCGTTGCACTTGGCTGAATCTCTGGATGTACTTGCGCAAGGGCTCTCCTTCCTTCTGGGCAAGCAGGTGAAGGTCACTCTCCTGGCCATGGGGTTTGTGGCCGCGCGTAAAGGCGCCGACAAACTGATGGCATAGGTCTGCCCAGGAAGATATGGAGTTTTCTGGCAAGTGCATGAGCCAGGATCTGACGTTGGGCTTGAGTACCAGCGGGAAGTAGTTGGCAAGGATCTTGTCGTCTCGCCCCCCGGCAGCCTGCACCGTGATGGTGTAGATGCTGAGGAACTCTGACGGATGCAACCTGCCGTCGTACTTCTCTGGTACATCTGGCTTGAAATTCTTCGTGTTGGGCCACTGGACTTGCCGCAGCTCACGAGTAAACGCACGGCAACCTACCGCATACGGCAGGTCGCCGGTTCCCCTGGTGCATGCATGTTGACAGTGGGCCCAGCGCGCCGGTCTGATTGACGCCTCGTTTCTCTTCGGCGCTCGATGCGGGTACGAGCGTCTTCTTGCTGTCGTTCGTGAAGAACGTGGCGCTGATCGCGACGAGTTCGCGAATCTGATGAAGCGGTGGAGCCGCTGTCGCGGTGGACCCGGCGAGTCGGCGATCTTGGCCTCCGCGGCGGAGAGTGCACGGTGGTCGCACCCCCACCGGTCTTGTCGCCATCGGCTCGCACCTGGCTGGCTTGCCGTGGCTGCGATGTGGTCGGTTGCCGTGGAGTGTCGCCGTTGGTGAAGCCGATGAGGCTCTGAATGGTGGCCCTCCAGTCGTCGATCTTGTCTGGCGTTGGAGGGAAGTCTAGGAGCAGTTGAGCTCGCGCCAAAGCTTCTGCTGGAGTGGCGGGTAACGGCGGCGAACGGTGCGAGGAGCGGGATATGCTCGGACTTCCAACGATGTTAGAAGGAGCAATATTCCGTCCAGGCGACCGTGCCTCGCTTGCGCCAGCACGTTGGCGTGCATGCTGGCCTTGAGCATCTCGAGATCCGCCAGCTTGATTTGGGTCCAGCGAACGTATGGTACCGTGAGTACCACGACGCTGCCGGTCCCGCGCTTCCTGAGATGGGCGCGGGGCATCCATCGACGCCCGGTCGTCGTGGGAGCCTGCTACACCGCCGACGGGCAGCGTAACCTTGTCCTTGGACCTGGTGGCACCGTGGGCTTCTTCGTCGATGCCCGTTCTTCCGCCGGTGTCTTCCCCACCAGCCGTTTGTTCCGGCGGCGGTGGGTTCGACGCGGACGGAGCAGCCGCCTCCGAAGCCTTCTTCTTCGGCGGCATGTCGATGAAGTCAATGAAGATCTAGCTCGTGCGAACGCCGGATCAGGTTCACACAACCTCGACGCCCCCTACCTGGCGCGCCAAAGATGCTGGGGAAATCTGGCTCCTCGAGCACCTATGGGGACGGAGCCCCTTCTCGGTTCGGCGGGGGGCGGAGGTCGCGCAAAGAGCGGATCAAGGCGAGGCACGCGAGGGGTTTTTACCCAGCTTCGGAGCTCTCCGGAGAGATAATACTCCTACTGCTGCTTTGTGGATTGTATTGAGTTCTTGCTCGGGAGCGCTGGGTGCTACAGTACACACCAGCAGCTAACGAGACCGAGCGGGAGTGTTCTACTGTTCGTCCTCCTGGGGGCGATCCCCCCCTGCGTTGTGCATGGGCCTCCTTTTATTTGCTCAAGGGGTCTCCAACAGGCGGCAACGTAGGCAAGGGCAAAAATGGAAAGGTGCTGCGGTAGGTACAGCTACCTACACAGTGTATCATACCTAACCCTGACGGCAGGGGACAAAGGCATTAAATGCCTGTCTACGTCGCCCAGACAGTGCAGAAAAGGGACCGTCAGGGGCGCCTCCGCTTGCCACGATGGCGATCTTGTCAGCGCTGCATGCCACAGTGTACCCCTGGTTGCACAGCCTCCCGCCACGTACGCCTGGAAGGGTCCCAGAGCGACACGTAGGTGGGTGAGCTGGAGCGCAGGTACAGAGTGGTTGCTTGCCGCGGCAAATGTCTTGCCGCGGCAGTTGTCTTGCCGTGTCCGGGAGCTTGTCGCTCGCCGGGTCCTGCCGGGATGCGTGGCGCGTCGCGGCAAGTTCTTTGAGATGCTCTGGTTGGCCTTCCCAGCAAGCTCCTCTTGCCGGGGTCTCGTGCCTCGAGTGGCCTTCCCGGCAAGCTCCTCTTGCCGGGGACTTGTCTCCTTGGCTTAAATACTTTGTTCTTGAATGGCTCCAAAGGAACCATAGAGGGCCTTGGTGATCACCTGGCAAGCCATGCCGCGGGGTGCTGCAACTGTCCGTGCACAAGTTCGGGATACTAGGGTACCCCTATTCTAGTACACCGACAAGGCCCGGAGCCTGTGAAGAGGGCGAACGCCTGTGAAGATGTCTCGCTCGAGAAAGGGCCTGGAGCCTGCGAAGACGGCCCACGCCTGTGGGGTTTCCTGTCAGCAATGACCCCGCCTCCTGAGGTTTCAACTACCCAACACCCGGGACGTGACGCCCTCCAGAAGGCAGCTCCGGAGCCAGCAAGGAACAAGGGCGAGCCAGCCTACCGTTGGACACGCGTACGATTTAATCACTGCAGATACATTAGATACAAGTTCATACATGAGGGGCTTCCCCTCCCAAAATGCTCTCACAACTGCCGGGCCAAACGCCTGAGTTCTATCTATGCAGGGTAAAAAGACGAGGATAGTACATGGTCAATCTGACAAATCCCCCAATGCATCCTTGGAGGCGCCTCCTGAGCTGTCGCTGGCGTCGCTGAACTCACCTTCGTTGTCTGCGCCCCCATCAGCGGTATTGGGGTCTTCCACCACGCCACCATCATCGGCGCCCACGATCACGTCGTCATCATCTGAAGTGAAGGCCCGGACGAGAGCATCTACGTTGCTCTCCACCCATTCAGCCAGGTCGCCTCGAACAGCTTGGGGAACTGGGGCAATGGCGGCGTCGAAGTCGAAGTGGGGATCCATGTTTCGAAGATGGCTGAAGACGCGGGAGAAGGCGCGCCCGAGCAGGGCGTGGCTCCTCTCCTCCACCAACCTATCGGCTTTGGCCGACTGTGCCTCCAGTTCTGTCACCACAGTGGTGAAGAACTGCATGTTGCCGGCGTAGTTAATCGTGTGCGGCTCGCCCACGGCAGCCTCACAGATGTTGCCCAGGGCAATGTTGGCCCTCTCTCGGAGCCTGGTGAGCATGGGGTCGTGCTCGTGCTCCAGGACTTGCCGCTGGCGTATCTCGTCGGCATTCTGACGCTTGACGGCCACGGCCTCTTCCACACGCTGGCGAAGGCGGAGCACCTCGGCCTGGGAGGAGGCCAGCTCTTTCTGCGCTGCCTCAAGGGCAACCCGGGAGGCGTCCGCTCGTCGTGTCGCCTCATCACGTTGGGCCCTCAAGGCGGCGGTTCTACCTTCAGCTTCGACTCGGATCATCCCCAGCTTCCCCTCGAACTCACGCTCGAGGCCTTGGCGTGTTGTCGCCACCCGATGGCAAACCTCCTCCAGGACACGCGTTTCTCGCGCGGCGACATCATTTTCCGCCTGCGTCACCAGGCGCTCCCTCGTCTCCAGCTGCTCGAGCTCGCGAGCGCGTTCGGCGGCCTCCAGCACCAACGCTTCCTCGCGCTTCCGAAGCTCAGCCGGGTCGCCACAAGCCACCTCCATCGATGCAAGGGCTGCCTCGCGCAGCTCTGCTTGCCCCTCCAACGAGCGACACCAGGCCAAGAGCTCCCGAGCCTGTTCTTCTGCTGCTCCTCATCGTCGGTCTGCTCCTCGGGCCTCCTCAACGGCCTGAGACCGAGCCGCCAGAGAAGCCTCCAGCGACGCCTTCGCCTCTTCGTCATCAAGGATGCGCTGACAACGCGCGAGGGCAGCGGCTGGCTCCAGCTCGCGCCGCTCGGCGGCCAGGCGCAGGCCCTCAGCTTCCAGGCGCGCATCTTCCTCAGCGAGCTCCTGCCCAAGCAGGTCTACGGCGCCACTCGCCCTCCAAAGGAATTCGTGACGACGGGCATGGCGCTCCCGAGCACGCTCAAGCACGTCTGCCGTGCCATCATCCGCCCCAAGCAGGCGTCGAGGACCTCGGATCATCGCTCCGGCCCAGGGCAGGGGGCTGGGGGCTGGCGCCTTCACGACGGCCGGCCACGCCGCATCAGAAGCCCGACCTGAGTCCAACCTGACCTCAGGAGAAGGGCCCCGGAGGTGCCTCAGCCGGTCGCAGCCCGCGACCAGACGGGAATCCCACGGCAGGCTGCCTATGTCGAGGGAAGGCCCGCGGAAGGAGATCGCGGGGGCGGGAGAGTCGCCGCGCGCTACGCGGCGGTCCGTGCCGTCACCTGCCCAAACCACAAGGGCAGTGCTGCTCGAGACACCTAGGGGTGGCGGAGGAGACGGAGTCAAGGAGAGCGTCGGCCCGACGACTTCATTGAGCTCAGTAGGCAGAGGTCTGCAGAGCAAGGATCAGCGGATGCGGCAAGCAAGATAAGGAACAGAAAAGGAGAAGACTTACTCGTCGACAGCAAAGTACTTTTGGTGCTTCAGCAAGCGGCAGGGGAAGTCGTCGCCCAAGGCCTCCCTTTTTCTCCGGAGGGCCTCAAAGTCCACACGGAAACGGCCCAGGAGAGATGCACAGGAACCAGCCTGCAAAGAGGACGGAGCGCCAAGGCCACTTGCGTCTGAAGGAAATATGCCCTAGAGGCAATAATAAAGTTATTATTTATTTCCTTATATCATGATAAATGTTTATTATTCATGCTAGAATTGTATTAACTGGAAACATAATACATGTGTGAATACATAAACAAGCAGAGTGTCACTAGTATGCCTCTACTTGACTAGCTCATTAATCAAAGATGGTTATGTTTCCTGGCCATGAACAAAGAGTTGTTATTTGATTAACGAGATCACATCATTAGTTGAATGATCTGATTGACATGACCCATTCCATTAGCATAGCACCCGATCGTTTAGTATGTTGCTATTGCTTTTATCCATGACTTATACATGTTCCTTTAACAATGAGATTATGCAACTCCCGTTTACCGTAGGAACACTTTGTGTGCTACCAAACGTCACAACGTAACTGGGTGATTATAAAGGTGCTCTACAGGTGTCTCCGAAGGTACATGTTGGGTTGGCGTATTTCGAGATTAGGATTTGTCACTCCAATTGTCGGAGAGGTATCTCAGGGCCTTCTCGGTAATACACATCACATAAGCCTTGCAAGCATTGCAACCAATGAGTTAGTTGCGAGATGATGTATTACGGAACGAGAAAAGAGACTTGCCGGTAACGAGATTGAACTAGGTATTGGATACCGACGATCGAATCTCGGGCAAGTAACATACCGATGACAAAGGGAACAAACGTATGTTGTTATGCGGTCTGACCGATAAAGATCTTCGTAGAATATGTAGGAGCCAATATGGGCATCCAGGTCCCGCTATTGGTTATTGACTGGAGACATGTCTCGGTCATGTCTACATTGTTCTCGAACCCGTAGGGTCCGCACGCTTAAGGTTTCGATGACAGTTATATTATGAGTTTATGAGTTTTGATGTACCGAAGGAGTTCGGAGTCCCGGATGAGATCGGGGACGTGACGAGGAGTCTCGAAATGGTCGAGACATAAAGAATTATATATTGGAAGCCTATGTTTGGACATCGGATGCATTCCGGGTGAAATCAGGATTTTACCGGAATACCGGGAGGGTTACCGGAACCCCCCGGAAGCATAATGGGCCAACATGGGCCTTGGAGGAAAGGTGAGAGGGCAGCCCTAGGGGCTGCGCGCCTCCCCCCCTTCCCTAGTCCTATTAGGACTAGGAGAGGTGGGCGCCCCCTCTCTCTCTTTCTCTCCCCCTTGGAGCAATCCTAGTCCAACTAGGATTGGGGGGGGGGGAATCCTACTCCCAGAGGGAGTAGGACTCTCCTGGCGCACCAAACCTGGCCGGCCAGCCCCTCCCCCTTGGATCCTTTATATACGGGGGCAGGGGGCACCCCAAAGATACACAAGTTGATCTACGGATCGTTCCTTAGCCGTGTGCGGTGCCCCCTTCCACCAAATTCCACCTCGATCATATTGTTGCAGTGCTTAGGCGAAGCCCTGCGCCGGTAACACATCAAGATCGTCACCACGCCGTCGTGCTGACGGAACTCTTCCCCGACGCTTTGCTGGATCGGAGCCCGGGGATCGTCATCGAGCTGAACGTGTGCAGAACTCGGAGGTGCCGTACGTTCGGTGCTTAGATCGGTTGGATCGCGAGGAGAACGTACGACTACTTCCTCTACGTACGACTACTTCCTCTATGTTGTGTCAACGCTTCCGCTTCGGTCTACGAGGGTACGTAGACAAACACTCTCCCCTCTCGTTGCTATGCATCACCATGATCTTGCGTGTGCGTAGGAAATTTTTTGAATTTACTGCGTTCCCCAACAGTGGCATCCGAGCCTAGGTTTTTATGGTATGATGTTATTTGCACGAGTAGAACACAAGTGAGTTGTGGACGATACAAGTCATACTGCCTACCAGCATGTCATACTTTGGTTCAGCGGTATTGTTGGATGAGACGATCCGGACCAACCTTACGCGTACGCTTACGCGAGACCGGTTCCCTCGACGTGCTTTGCACAGAGATGGCTTGCGGAAGACTGTCTCTCCAACTTTAGTTGAACCGAGTGTGGCTACGCCCGGTCCTTGAGAAGGTTAAAACGGAGTCTATTTGACAAACTATCGTTGTGGTTTTGATGCGTAGGTAAGATGAGTTCTTGCTTAAAGCCCGTAGCAGCCACGTAAAACTTGCAACAACAAAGTAGAGAACGTCTAACTTGTTTTTGCAGGGCATGTTGTGATGTGATATGGTCAAGACGTGATGCTAAATTTTATTGTATGAGATGATCATGTTTTGTAACCGAGTTATCGGCAACTGGCAGGAGCCATATGGTTGTCGCTTTATTGTGTGCAATGCAATCGCGATGTAATGCTTTACTTTATTGCTAAACGGTAGTGATAGTCGTAGAAGCATAAGATTAGCGAGACGACAACGATGCTGCGATGAAGATCAAGGTGTCGCGCCGGTGACGATGGTGATCATGACGGTGCTTCGAAGATGGAGATCACAAGCACAAGATGATGATGGCCATATCATATCACTTATATTGATTGCATGTGATGTTTATCCTTTTTATGCATCTTATCTTGCTTTGATTGACGGTAGCATTATAAGATGATCTCTCACTAAATTATCAAGAAGTGTTCTCCCTGAGTATGCACCGTTGCGAAAGTTCTTCGTGCTGAGACACCACGTGATGATCGGGTGTGATAGGCTCTACGTTCAAATACAACGGGTGCAAAACAGTTGCACACGCGGAATACTCAGGTTTAACTTGATGAGCCTAGCATATACAGATATGGCCTCGGAACACAGAGACCGAAAGGTCGAGCGTGAATCATATAGTAGATATGATCAACATAAATGATGTTCACCATTGAAACTACTCCATCTCACGTGATGATCGGACATGGTTTAGTTGATTTGGATCACGTGATCACTTAGAGGATTAGAGAGATGTCTATCTAAGTGGGAGTTCTTAAGTAATATGATTAATTGAACTTTAATTTATCATGAACTTAGTACCTGATAGTATCTTGCTTGTCTATGTTGTGTAGATAGATGGCTCGTGCTGTTGTTCCGTTGAATTTTAATGCGTTCCTTGAGAAAGCAAAGTTGAAAGATGATGGTAGCAATTACACGGACTGGGTCCGTAACTTGAGGATTATCCTCATTGCTGCACAGAAGAATTACGTCCTGGAAGCACCGCTGGGTGCCAGGCCTGGTGCAAGAGCTACGCCAGATGTTATGAACGTCTGGCAAAGCAAAGCTGATGACTACTCTATAGTTCAGTGTGCCATGCTTTACGGCTTAGAACCGGGACTTCAACGACGTTTTGAACACCATGGAGCATATGAGATGTTCCAGGAGTTGAAGTTAATATTTCAAGCAAATGCCCGGATTGAGAGATATGAAGTCTCCAATAAGTTCTATAGCTGTAAAATGGAGGAGAATGGTTCTGTCAGTGAGCATATACTCAGAATGTCTGGGTATAACAATCACTTGATTCAACTGGGAGTTAATCTTCCAGATGATTGCGTCATTGACAGAATTCTCCAATCACTGCCACCAAGCTACAAGAGCTTCGTGATGAACTATAATATGCAAGGGATGACCAAAACTATGCCCGAGCTCTTCGCGATGCTAAAATCCGCGGAGGTAGAAATCAAAAAGGAGCATCAAGTGTTGATGGTTAACAAAACCACTAGTTTCAAGAAAAAGGGCAAAGGGAAGAAAAAGGGGAACTTCAAAAAGAACAGCAAGCAAGTTGCTACTCAAGAGAAGAAACCCAAGTCTGGACCTAAGCCTGAAACTGAGTGCTTCTATTGCAAGCAGACTGGTCACTGGAAGCGGAACTGCCCCAAGTATTTGGCGGATAAGAAGGATGGCAAGGTTAACAAAGGTATATGTGATATACATGTTATTGATGTGTACCTTACTAATTCTCGCAGTAGCACCTGGGTATTTGATACTGG
The DNA here is from genome assembly GCA_032464435.1 of Aegilops umbellulata. NCBI lineage: Eukaryota > Viridiplantae > Streptophyta > Magnoliopsida > Poales > Poaceae > Aegilops > Aegilops umbellulata. The sequence continues at coordinate 133,208,932 of CP136060.1, read as the reverse complement.
TTCTGTTGCTAATATTTGCAACTCAAAACAGGGACTACGGATTAAGCGAAGATTGGCTAAGGACGAGGTGACGATGCGCGTGGGAAATGGTTCCAAAGTCGATGTGATCGCGGTCGGCACGCTACCTCTACATCTACCTTCGGGATTAATATTAGATCTAAATAATTGTTATTTAGTACCAGCGTTGAGCATGAACATTATATCTGGATCTTGTTTGATGCGAGACGGTTATTCATTTAAATCAGAGAATAATGGTTATTCTATTTATATGAGTAATATCTTTTATGGTCATGCGCCATTAAAGAGTGGTTTGTTCTTACTTAATCTCGATAATAGTAACACACATATTCATAATGTTGAAACCAAAAGATGCAGAGTTAATAATGATAGTGCAACTTATTTGTGGCACTGCCGTTTAGGTCATATCGGTGTAAAACGCATGAAGAAACTCCATACTGATGGACTTTTGGAGTCACTTGATTATGAATCACTTGGCACTTGCGAACCGTGCCTTATGGGCAAGATGACTAAAACACCGTTCTCCGGTACTGTGGAGAGAGCAACAGATTTATTGGAAATCATACATACCGATGTATGTGGTCCAATGAATGTTGAGGCTCGTGGCGGATATCGTTATTTTCTTACATTCACTGATGATTTAAGCAGATATGGGTATATCTACTTAATGAAACACAAGTCTGAAACATTTGAAAAGTTCAAAGAATTTCAGAGTGAAGTGGAAAATCATCGTAACAAGAAAATAAAGTTTCTACGATCTGATCGTGGAGGAGAATATTTGAGTTACGAGTTTGGTCTACATTTGAAACAATGCGGAATAGTTTCGCAACTCACGCCACCCAGAACACCACAACGTAATGGTGTGTCCGAACGTCGTAATCGTACTTTACTGGATATGGTGCGATCTATGATGTCTCTTACCGATTTACCGCTATCTTTTTGGGGTTATGCTCTAGAGACGGCCGCATTCACGTTAAATAGGGCACCATCAAAATCCGTTGAGACGACACCTTATGAACTGTGGTTTGGCAAAAAACCAAAGTTGTCATTTCTTAAAGTTTGGGGCTGCGATGCTTATGTGAAAAAGCTTCAACCTGATAAGCTCGAACCCAAATCGGAAAAATGTGTCTTCATAGGATACCCAAAGGAGACTATTGGGTATACCTTCTATCACAGATCCGAAGGCAAAATTTTTGTTGCTAAAGTCGGAAACTTTCTAGAGAAGGAGTTTCTCTCGAAAGAAGTGAGTGGGAGGAAAGTAGAACTTGATGAGATAACAGTATCTACTCCCTTATTGAGAAGTAGTACATCACAGAAATCTGTTTCTGTGACACCTACATCAAATAGGGAAGAAGCTAATGATAATGATCATGAAACTTCAGATCAAGTTTCTACTGAACTTCGTAGATCAACCAGAGTAAGATCCGCACCAGAGTGGTACGGTAATCCTATTTTGGAAGTCATGTTACTAGACCATGGTGAACCTACGAACTATGAAGAAGCGATGGTGAGCCCAGATTCCGCAAAGTGGCTTGAGGCCATGAAATCTGAGATGGGATCCATGTATGAAAACAAAGTGTGGACTTTGGTTGACTTGCCCGATGATCGGCAAGCAATTGAGAATAAATGGATTTTTAAGAAGAAGACTGACGCTGATGGTAATGTTACTGTCTATAAAGCTCGACTTGTTGCAAAGGGTTTTCGACAAGTTCAAGGAATTGACTACGATGAGACTTTCTCACCCGTAGCGATGCTTAAGTCTGTCCGAATCATGTTAGCAATTGCCGCATTTTATGATTATGAAATTTGGCAAATGGATGTCAAAACTGCATTCCTGAATGGATTTCTGGAAGAAGAGTTGTATATGATGCAACCAGAAGGTTTTGTCGATCCGAAGAGCTAACAAAGTGTGCAAGCTCCAGCGATCCATTTATGGACTGGTGCAAGCTTCTCGGAGTTGGAATAAACGCTTTGATAGTGTGATCAAAGCATATGGATTTATACAGACTTTTGGAGAAGCCTGTATTTACAAGAAAGTGAGTGGGAGCTCTGTAGCATTTCTGATATTATATGTGGATGACATATTGCTGATCGGAAATAATATAGAATTTCTGGATAGCATAAAGGGATACTTGAATAAGAGTTTTTCAATGAAAGACCTCGGTGAAGCTGCTTATATATTGGGCATTAAGATCTATAGAGATAGATCAAAACGCTTAATAGGACTTTCACAAAGCACATACCTTGACAAAGTTTTGAAAAAGTTCAAAATGGATCAGGCAAAGAAAGGGTTCTTGCCTGTGGCACAAGGTGTGAAGTTGAGTAAGACTCAATGCCCGACCACCGCAGAAGATAGAGAGGAAATGAAAATTGTTCCCTATGCTTCAGCCATAGGCTCTATCATGTATGCAATGCTGTGTACCAGACCTGATGTGTGCCTTGCTGTGAGTTTAGCAGGAAGGTACCAAAGTAATCCAGGATTGGATCACTGGACAGCGGTCAAGAACATCCTTAAGTACTTAAGAAGGACTAAGGATATGATTCTCATTTATGGAGGTGACAAAGAGCTCGTCGTAAACGGTTATGTCGATGCAAGCTTTGACACTGATCCGGACGATTCTAAATCGCAAACCGGATACGTATTTACATTAAACGGTGGAGCTGTCAGTTGGTGCAGTTCAAAACAAAGCGTCGTGGCGGGATCTACATGTGAAGCTGAGTACATAGCCGCTTCGGAAGCAGCTAATGAAGGAGTCTGGATGAAAGAGTTCATATCCGATCTAGGTGTTGTACCTAGCGTATCGGGTCCAATGAAAATCTTTTGTGACAATACTGGTGCAATTGCCTTGGCAAAGGAATCCAGATTTCACAAAAGAACCAAACACATCAAGAGACGCTTCAACTCCATCCGGGATTTGGTCCAGGTGGGAGACATAGAGATATGCAAGATACATACGGAGCTGAATATTGCAGACCCGTTGACTAAGCCTCTTCCACGAGCAAAACATGATCAGCACCGAGACTCCATGGGTGTTAGAATCATTACTTTGTAATCTAGATTATTGACTCTAGTGCAAGTGGGAGACTGAAGGAAATATGCCCTAGAGGCAATAATAAAGTTATTATTTATTTCCTTATATCATGATAAATGTTTATTATTCATGCTAGAATTGTATTAACTGGAAACATAATACATGTGTGAATACATAAACAAGCAGAGTGTCACTAGTATGCCTCTACTTGACTAGCTCATTAATCAAAGATGGTTATGTTTCCTGGCCATGAACAAAGAGTTGTTATTTGATTAACGAGATCACATCATTAGTTGAATGATCTGATTGACATGACCCATTCCATTAGCATAGCACCCGATCGTTTAGTATGTTGCTATTGCTTTTATCCATGACTTATACATGTTCCTTTAACTATGAGATTATGCAACTCCCGTTTACCGTAGGAACACTTTGTGTGCTACCAAACGTCACAACGTAACTGGGTGATTATAAAGGTGCTCTACAGGTGTCTCCGAAGGTACATGTTGGGTTGGCGTATTTCGAGATTAGGATTTGTCACTCCAATTGTCGGAGAGGTATCTCAGGGCCTTCTCGGTAATACACATCACATAAGCCTTGCAAGCATTGCAACCAATGAGTTAGTTGCGAGATGATGTATTACGGAACGAGAAAAGAGACTTGCCGGTAACGAGATTGAACTAGGTATTGGATACCGACGATCGAATCTCGGGCAAGTAACATACCGATGACAAAGGGAACAAACGTATGTTGTTATGCGGTCTGACCGATAAAGATCTTCGTAGAATATGTAGGAGCCAATATGGGCATCCAGGTCCCGCTATTGGTTATTGACTGGAGACATGTCTCGGTCATGTCTACATTGTTCTCGAACCCGTAGGGTCCGCACGCTTAAGGTTTCGATGACAGTTATATTATGAGTTTATGAGTTTTGATGTACCGAAGGAGTTCGGAGTCCCGGATGAGATCGGGGACGTGACGAGGAGTCTCAAAATGGTCGAGACATAAAGAATTATATATTGGAAGCCTATGTTTGGACATCGGATGCATTCCGGGTGAAATCAGGATTTTACCGGAATACCGGGAGGGTTACCGGAACCCCCCGGAAGCATAATGGGCCAACATGGGCCTTGGAGGAAAGGTGAGAGGGCAGCCCTAGGGGCTGCGCGCCTCCCCCCCCTTCCCTAGTCCTATTAGGACTAGGAGAGGTGGGCGCCCCCTCTCTCTCTTTCTCTCCCCCTTGGAGCAATCCTAGTCCAACTAGGATTGGGGGGGGGGGAATCCTACTCCCAGAGGGAGTAGGACTCTCCTGGCGCACCAAACCTGGCCGGCCAGCCCCTCCCCCTTGGATCCTTTATATACGGGGGCAGGGGGCACCCCAAAGATACACAAGTTGATCTACGGATCGTTCCTTAGCCGTGTGCGGTGCCCCCTTCCACCAAATTCCACCTCGATCATATTGTTGTAGTGCTTAGGCGAAGCCCTGCGCCGGTAACACATCAAGATCGTCACCACGCCGTCGTGCTGACGGAACTCTTCCCCGACGCTTTGCTGGATCGGAGCCCGGGGATCGTCATCGAGCTGAACGTGTGCAGAACTCGGAGGTGCCGTACGTTCGGTGCTTAGATCGATTGGATCGCGAGGAGAACGTACGACTACTTCCTCTACGTACGACTACTTCCTCTACGTTGTGTCAACGCTTCCGCTTCGGTCTACGAGGGTACGTAGACAAACACTCTCCCCTCTCGTTGCTATGCATCACCATGATCTTGCGTGTGCGTAGGAAATTTTTTGAATTTACTGCGTTCCCCAACAGTGGCATCCGAGCCTAGGTTTTTATGGTATGATGTTATTTGCACGAGTAGAACACAAGTGAGTTGTGGACGATACAAGTCATACTGCCTACCAGCATGTCATACTTTGGTTCAGCGGTATTGTTGGATGAGACGATCCGGACCAACCTTACGCGTACGCTTACGCGAGACCGGTTCCCTCGACGTGCTTTGCACAGAGATGGCTTGCGGAAGACTGTCTCTCCAACTTTAGTTGAACCGAGTGTGGCTACGCCCGGTCCTTGAGAAGGTTAAAACGGAGTCTATTTGACAAACTATCGTTGTGGTTTTGATGCGTAGGTAAGATGAGTTCTTGCTTAAAGCCCGTAGCAGCCACGTAAAACTTGCAACAACAAAGTAGAGAACGTCTAACTTGTTTTTGCAGGGCATGTTGTGATGTGATATGGTCAAGACGTGATGCTAAATTTTATTGTATGAGATGATCATGTTTTGTAACCGAGTTATCGGCAACTGGCGCAATAGGAACTCCTTCACCACTTTGGGTGCCGTTACGCCAAGCTTCTTCAGGGACATGAAGCGGTGCCAGACGAAGGCGAGCCGGGGGCTTACAAGTGTCTCCTGGCCCCAGCCCGAATTAGGCACAGCAGGCGATGTCGGCTTCACGAGCCGGGGGCTGGGCACCCCGATATCAATGTACAACCACCGCTCGCGGAACTCGGCTGAAGGCAGAGGGAGGTTGAAGTCGATACCAGAGGCTGCGGTCTCGGGCGAAGCTACGAAGCTCACGCATGCCGAGCATTGCGTGGGGTCGGCAAGATGCAAGGAGAAGAAGTGGCGCAGCAGGGCAACAGAAGGAGGGATGCCCACCATCGCCTCACAAACAAAAGCGAAGACTGAAAGAAGAGCAATGGACTCAGGACCCATATGCATGATGTGGATCTGATAATGATCAAGAACGGCGTTGAAGAAATCGGAGAAGGGAGGCACCAAACCCGCCCACAAGGCGTCGGCAAAGAAATGGACCTCGGTGATTATCCTATCAGTGGGGAGGTGACACGTACGCCACGCCGTCGTCCTCCCGCACTCGTTGAAGGCGGTGGCCAGAGCCAGATTGAGCTTCCCCAGGCACTCTAGGTTGAGTATGATTGAGCGGCCGACAGCAGGCGCCACCGGCGGCAGCGGGCGAGATGGAGCCGCAAGCTTCTTCCCCTTCTCTTTCCTTGGAGCCATGGCGGCGAGCGGAAGAGAGGAGATGCGAGATGGGATTGGTAGCGAGGGTCAGAGTTCGGAGGGTGGAAGAGTAGGAGACGATCAAGCAACAGGGAAAAGGGCGGCTGTGTACAACTGCGGGGCAACCTAGCGCGGCGCAGAATAAGGGAGCGTGGGTAAACAGTGCCGCCCACGTCCAATCAACCGCCACGCGGCGCCCGAGGCCGCAGGCTGTTAGGGCCTGCGGCGCTTCGCCCTTGCCTTTTCACCTCTCGGCACGGCCAAGTCCATGCATGCCTTGGGCCCGGGGGCTACTATCGGCGTTCTGGGAACGGGGTCCCCAGACTGTCCTGCCTGCGGCCTGCGGCGTGGCTCGAGTGGGGGCCCAACGTGGCCCATCTTCATCAACACAAGGCTCAAGACCCTCGCGAGGAGCCAAGCCTCGCGAGGCGGACGACACAGCGCTTCCTCAAGCACGACCTCCTTAGGCTGGCCCATGATGCAAGCCATGACGACCAAGGGTGCCAGGCGGGCGCCAGCCCGCGCAGCGTTTCCCTTTCCTCTTTGGTGCAAAGGGGGCAAGCGCAGGCGAGAGGATCAAGCAGAGGTATCTATTTCGGTGCAACGAGACCAACACCAGTCCAACGGTAGGAAGGAGGTCACCATGGAGCCCAGGACGGCGTCACCACAGGGCCTTTGGCAGGCGAAGACCAACTTTAGTCAGGATAAGTGTACCAGATGTTCCCCTTCAAATTGGCCAATTGTTGGCGCCCTTCCTGCTCAATATTTGGGAAGAGGCCCAGGGCCTTTGCCTATAAATAGGACTAGCCACCCACATGATAGAGGCGGGGGGAATCCAGCATCTAGAGAGAGAGAAGGGCGATCGAACTCCCCCTAGCAGTTCATCCCCTAACCAAGAACAGACCCTCACGAGGTCGTTCTTCCTTGTACTATTCTTCCTCATCAGCCCAAGAGGCAATCCACCCACCACAAACTAGAGTAGGGTATTACACCACAATGGTGGCCCGAACTAGTATAAATCTTGTGTCTCTTGTGTTGTTCATGCAGTAGTTAGATCCTTGCGAGACGGAGAGGTAGTGGGCATGATCTCCACGCGCACCCCAGAGTTCGAACCTCTCGTGCCCCTACCGATCGAATCCGATTGGGTGCCTATAATGGAGTTCACCGCCGCGGATATCTTTCAGTACTCACCTTTCGGTGATATCCTGAATTCTCTCAAGTCTCTCTCTCTATCAGGAGAGCCCAGGCCGGACTATGGTCTGCGAGGTTGGGATTCGGACGACGAAGAAATTCAAAGCCCACCCACTACCCACTTAATAGCCACTGTCGATGATTTAACCGACATACTTGACTTCGGATCCGAAGACTTCGACGGTATGGACGACGAAGATGGAGACGAACAGGAACCAGCACCTATAGGGCGCTGGACCGCCACCCCACCTAACGATGTATTCATGGTGGATACCCCTAAAGGAAACGACAACAAGGAAAAAGGGGACGGAAAAAGGGATAAACCCTCGGAAAAGCAATCAAAGCGGCGACGAAAATGCCGAGCCAAGCCCCGCCTCGATCAAGACCTAGCCATAGAGCAGGATGAGCCGGTAGACGACGAGCATGCCTTAGAGCAACCGTCCGAACAGGGCAACGCGGATAGAGAGGACAGACAGCCCTCCCCCGGCCATAACAGAACTCCAGACGATCTCACGCCGGATAAAACCACGGAGCAGAAGAATCTCCACAAAAGGCTCGTTGCCACAACGCGTAGCCTGAAAAAGCAGAAGCGGAAGCTAAAGACGGCGGAAGATGCACTCAGAATAAGATGGAGCAAATCAAGACCGCAGACAAATACGGTGGTAGCCGCCGCACTAAAAGCTATCCGAAGAGAAAACTACTGCCCAAATTCGATCAAGAGGCCCAAGAGCCCTCACATTCAAAAAATAAAAAAGCCACACGGTCGCATAGACGACCCCACGGCCACCATAAAACGGCAAGCGGCGCCGCACTCAATGCGGCATGCGACCCAATTAAAGACTCGCATCATGGCCCAGCCAGGTCCATTTACGGGCCAAGAAAGCAAGCTCTCACAAGCAATGCAAAAAGGCCATCATCAGAATCCGGCACACCCAAATACAGGGGCGCCGCACACCCCCTATGTTTCACCGATGAGGTCATGGAGTATGAATTTCCAGAGGGATTCAAACCCATCAACATAGAGGCGTACGATGGAACAACAGACCCCAGATTCTGGATCGAGGATTATATCCTCCATATACATATGGCTAGAGGAGACGATCTACACTCCATCAAATATTTACCCCTTAAGCTTAAAGGGCCAGCCCGGCACTGGCTTAAAAGCCTTCCCGAAAACACAATTGGAAGTTGGGAAGAGCTCGAGGATGCTTTCCGAGCAAACTTTCAAGGGACCTATGTCTGCCCCCCGGACGCAGACAATCTCTGTCACATAACTCAACAGCCCGGAGAATTAGCTCAGCAGTTCTGGAACAGATTCCTTACTAAAAAGAATCAGATAGTGGATTGTCCGGACGCCGAAGCCTTAGCAGCTTTCAGGCATAATGTCCGAGACGAATGGCTCTCCAGACACCTCGGCCAGGAAAAGCCAAGAACAATGGCCGCACTCACAAGCCTCATGACCCGCTTTTGCGCAGGAGAGGACAGCTGGTTGGCACGATGCAGCCCCAGCGACCCAAGTACATCCGAAATCAGGAATGGAAACGGAAAACCGCGACGAAATAAGGACCGTCGCCGAACCAAAGAAAAAAGTCCGAAGAGCACGACAGTCAATGCCGGATTCAAAAGCTCACGGCAAAATCAGACAAAACCACCCCTCCAAGATAATAGGGACGATCCGTCTAGCTTAAACAGAATCCTGGACAGAATATGTCAGATACACGGTACTCCTGGGAAGCCTGCCAATCACACCCACAGAGACTGTTGGGTTTTTAAACAATTCGGAAGGCTTAACGCCGAACACAAGGGGCTCGATACACCAAGCGAAGACGAGGACGAACCCCAGAAGCAGAACACCAGGAAACAAAAGAACTTCCCACAAGAAGTTAAAACGGTGAACTCACTTCACGTAACAAAACGTGTGGCACCCATAAAGGTACGCACAATAAAACCTATCCCTCAGGGGTCCCGCCACTGGTTATTAAAACCAATCATTTTTTATCAGCTAGATTATTCTAGAAATATCAAAAACGCAGGCCGGACTGCCCTGATACTCGATCCAATAATTGACGGATTCCAGTTTACCAATGTCCTTATGGACGGCGGCAGTGGAATAAACCTGATATATCAGGATACAATCCACCGCATGGGCATAAACCCAGCAAGAATCCGCCACATCAAAACCTCCTTTCAAGGGGTAGCACCAGGCCCGGACACCCATTGTATGGGTTTTCTCTGACTTGCAGTCATATTTGGCTCTGCCAATAACTTCCATCGCGAAAAGCTGACATTCCATGTCGTCCCGTTTTCAAGTCGCTATCAAGCACTAATGGGACGCGGAGCTTTCGCTCGCTTTAACGCAATACCGCACTATGCATCTCTCACGCTTAAGATGCCCGGTCCACGAGGCATCATCTCTTTAAAGGGAGCGCACTAAAATACGCCTCCTCCAAATGGAGGATTGCTCGGCCGCTTAAACAGCCGCACAATAAAGTGGCCTCACCAGCCAAAAGACTTTTTTGATATAAGTCATTATAGGCCACGGACCCGGACTAAATGAGTTCGGCACAAGTCCATCATCAACGCAGGCTTAAAACGCCATATACCCCCGTACCGGGGGCTATACACAGAGACAATAAAGCTCAATTATATATATTTTTTACTTTATATTTTGTTTATTATCTTTTTGTTCTGCACGACCCATTTTCAATTCAGTTCCTCTCTTTTACAGATGAACGTCGTGCGGCGCCCGTCCAGGACACGGCACAACGGAGACACAGGCGCAGACGTGCAGTAGGGACCCGTCCTAAGGATTCCTTTTAGATTATGACCCTGCGCAAACCTTTTTTACTGTCTCTTGCTGCTATACATCCCCTGGTTTTTTCTGCTATAACCAAGGAGGAGGCTGGCGTTTTGGCATGTGGCCACGCCAGAATTTTTGCTCGTACCTAGACACTAGGGGCTCTTTTTTTAAGGGTGTTGTTTCACCCGCACTCATAAAGACCGAACACCTTAGGGAGTGTTCGGCGTCGCGAGTTTTGGCACTATATGCATCAGCTCCGAATCATGTCTTTGGTCAAATGTTGGGTTGCCCGGCTCCTGAGTTCGGCTACCTTACGTTCCGCTCTATCGGCTAAGGTAGCACCAGGAGAACTACTGCGATTGTGCCCCGGTTCGGCCGAGTGAGCACCTCAGTAGAGAAAGCCGAAAACTGACTGTCATGATGTAGCGCGAGACTGGTCGCCACTCGATGATTTATAGGAATTTATCGGATTCCTCCGCTTTGACGAAGGGCCATTTCCCGGTCAGGCACGTATGCGCCCCGAATTCGGACAAGCGCAGTCGCCACTAAGGGGCTACCTAAAGAGTCCCACTGTCAAGCTCCTATGGCTAAGTGAAAGTGTTAAATCATTATAGTCCGGTTTCCTAGCCCGCTGCGCTATCACCTTCTTTTGTAGGACCAAGACGTTGGGTTAAGTGTGAAAATGCGTCTTCTGCGCGCACCCCCGCACTATGTGCGTGGGGGCTAAAGCCAATGACTGCAATCTTTCAGAATTTATATATTAAAACGGCCGCACAGGAGGTGTTCTTAATACTTGAAGGCACAAGTCTAAAAAATGCCCCTACAATTTATCAAAATACTATTTTATGATTACATATGCTATCATAATATAGCATCCTTCGAGCACTGCGTCTCTATTACGCGAGCGCCTTCGAGGACTTCCTCAAAATAGTGCTCGGAAGGTATTCGGCTTTTATCTGAATCCCGGGACACAACAATGGTGGGCTCCATATCTGCCCAGTATGTCTTGACACGGGCAAGAGCCAGCCGAGCGCCCTCTATGCACGCTGACCTCTTCATAGCATCAACACGTGGCACCACGTCTATAAATTGCTGCACCAAGCTGAAATAACTCTTCGGCTTCGATCTCCCCGGATACAGATGATCCATGACGTACTTCATGGCGAGTCCGGACAACCTATTCAGTTCGGCACATTGGGCCAGGCGATCGTCCACTGCCAGTGGACGCTCTGGATTGATGAACTGCGACCAAAAGAGCTTCTCCACTTCATGATCCTTTTTATCTCGAAAGTGTTCGATTGCATCAGCAGCACTAGCCGCCAAATCCAGATAGGTGTCCTCTACACTCCACATCCGGTCTAACGGGACAAACTTCGGATCACAAAATTTTCTCCGCAGCGAGAAGGGCTTTCCATCCGCAATTAGTCCGGCTTGACGCAACTCTTCCCTTGCCGCTCTCATTATAGAGCGGGCGTCCTTGGCGTCAGCAACAGCCTTTTCTAAGCTCGTTTTCCTCGCCCGACCCTCTTCTTCAAGAAGCTTGCAACGGTCAGTAGCACTCTTTAACTTTACGGCCATATCAGCCATCTCCTCCTTGCTTCGGCAATGGGCAGCCTGTTCGGCTTTCAGCTCTTCAAGGGCTTTCACGGCAGCCGCATCGCTTTTCCTGGCTTGTTCCTTCGCTCGGGCGAGTTCGGCCCTAAGACCCTCCACGGCGGCCGCACCATCTGAGTCAAGCATACACACGGTAATATATTGACATAAAGCTCCTCTTACTAACCACCGCCCGATGATTTCAATACCTTGAGCATCATCAAGCCGCTTGTTAACAAGCACGGTGTCGGCTTCTGCCTCATCAAGTTGTCGCTTCAGTTCAGCAAATTCACGAGTCCGGCTTGACTCCGGACAATCCGCCACCTACATATAAAGGTGCCACTTAAAGGACCTGGGCTTAAGATCCTATGCGCGCCGTCAATTTTAACGACGGACAGAGTCTCAGGGGCTACTATCTACACAGGGCGCACTTTATTTACACGCAACTAACACAAGTGTACATTATTTAAAATGTACCTCAAGGCCTGCCAGTAAACTTTTGACGGCCTCGTGCAATCCGCTTGCTGCGGATGACATCTTTTCAATCACCGTGTTCATCAACACACGATGCTCCTCTAAGATAGAGGCTCGCCCCAGCAGAATCTTTAGCTCCTCTGGACGAACACCAGATGGTGCCGGACTCGTCCCATGGCCTCCCTCAAAGGCCGGACGCGGAGAACCTCGGGGGGCCACATGGCCACCTTCCTCCTCTGTCGGATCCGGAGAAATCCTCCGCGACGACACTTCAGCGTCGCCCGCCTTGCTAGGCGATACAGAAGGAGGAGGCCTTCTGCTCTCAATCATCTCCGGAAGAAGATCCCCCGAGGACGAGTTCTGCTGAGAAGGGCTGAGGTCCGAACTACAAAGTAAGGTTTCGGTTAAAACCTCTCAGATATAAATCAAGGATTTCTCTTAAAAGAAAAACTCTTCTTCTACTTACGGCTCGCTGGAGAGCTGGTCCCTTTGAGGGTTTAGTTCGGCCAAGGGGCTCCCCGGCGTCGGGCCCTCTGACAAGGATTCTTTCCCCCGCTTCGAGGCTACGGTCTCCAGGTCGTCAGAGGCGGCCCTTTTCCTTCCCTTAGGAAAGGAATTATCGATTCCCCCCTTCGGAATGGCCTCTTTCGAGGAGGCCATGGTTTCCTTGTCCTCCCCTTTATTTCCCTCCAAAGGCACTACTTCCAGCATCCTGACTAGCACGGGATCCAGCCTGGTTTCGGGAAGGGGAGCCGGACACCTGATCAGCTTCGCCTTCGCTATCCACTCCTACTTAAAAGGAGAAGCGCTGTTAAAGAGCAAGTCAATTATGCGGATAGAAGGTCCGGGCACAAGGTCACTTACTTGAGTATCCGGGCGATTGCGGCTTAAACCCACATCCTCGGTCAAATCCGGACTCACTTCTTGTGATCCGAAGAACAGTTTATACATCTCCGCGGGCGTCGCGCCCATAAAATCCCGGAGAACTCGCGGTCCCTCTGGATTGAACTCCCACAGGCGAAGGGGGCGACGTTGGCCGGGCTGTGTCCGGCGAAACAGCATGACCTGTGTCACCTTGACCAGGTTGAGGTCTCCTTCCAAGAGATCCTTAATGCGGCCCTGCAGCAGAGGTACGTCTTTGGGCAAGCCCCGATCTAACCCTGTGTTGATCCACAATGCTAACCGCGGTGGGGGACCCGAGCGAAAGGCAGGAGGCGCCACCCATGCGGTGCCCCGAGGAGCGGTGATATAGAACCACTCCTGTTGCCATAAGCCAAGCTCCTCTTGAAAAGCGCCCTCGGGCCATGGAGCATCGGCATTTCTTTTTATAGCAGCGCCTCCGCACTCTGCGTGGCGCCCCTCGATCATCTTCGGTTCTACTTTGAAGGTCTTGAGCCATAATCCGAAGTGAGGGGTAACACGGAGGAACGCTTCGCACACAACAACGAACGAGGAGATATGGAGGATGGACTCCAGAGCTAAGTCGTGGAATTCCAGCCCATAATAAAACATCAGCCCCCGTACAAAGGGATCCATTGGGAAGCCTAAACCCCGAAGGAAGTGGGATATGAATACCACACTCTCACCAGGCTGAGGGCTAGGGATCACCTGTCCTTGAACAGGCAACCTATGCGAAATCTCGCCGGTCAGGAATTTAGCTTCCCTCAACATTAATACGTCCTCCTCCGTAACAGAGGAGGGCATCCACCGGCCTTGGAGGTCGGAGCCGGACATTGTCGAAGGTCCGGTGCGCCTGGAATCTGGAAGCCTAGGGTGTTGGAACTCGAGGCGACGGGCGAGCTCGTTTTGAGAATAGAAGAGGGGAGTAGGGTCTTGCTCTCTTTATAAGAGGCAGAATACCAAGAGCCCTCCCGGTAACCGTCTTGGACTAGCCTTTAATTAAGGCAAAACGTGCTAACGGGCACGACTGGGTTACCCACGTCCGTATTAATGAGAATCCCGTTAAAAGGGGCACACGATCTCTACTTTGACAAGATGTGCCAAGGAAACCGCCTCGCTAAACACGCTGAGGTGGAACAATGAAAACAATTTATATAAAGAGCTTGGCCGCAGTGTTATGACGCACTGCGGAATACTTCTGCAGATTTGATTTGTGTCAATATTATTCTCTAAATGGCAACATGTGGAAACTTATTTTGCAGAGCCGGACACTGTATTTGGTGTTTGTAATCTTCTTGAAGAACTTGGAGGAGGAACCCGCCTTGCAATGCCGAAGACAATCTGCGCGCCGGACTCGTCGTCATTGAAGCCTGGTTCAGGGGCTACTGAGGGAGTCCTGGATTAGGGGGTGTTCGGATAGCCGGACTATACCTTCAGCCGGACTCCAGGACTATGAAGATACAAGATTGAAGACTTCGTCCCGTGTCCGGAAGGATCTTTTCTTGGCGTGGAAGGCAAGCTAGGCGTGCGGATATTCAAGATCTCCTACCATTGTAACCGACTCTGTGTAACCCTAACCCTATCCGGTGTCTATATAAACCGGAGGGTTGTAGTCCGTAGGACAATCATCATCATACACAATCATACCATAGGCTAGCTTCTAGGGTTTAGCCTCCTTGATCTCATGGTAGATCTACTCTTGTACTACCCATATCATCAATATTAATCTAGCAGGAGTAGGGTTTTACCTCCATCGAGAGGGCCCGAATCTGGGTAAAATAAAGTGTCCCTTGTCTCCTGTTACCATCCGACCTTGACGCACAGTTCAGGGCCCCCTACACGAGATCCGCCGGTTTTGACACCGACACTAGTGCTGAGAAAATTGAAGCCCAAGATCCCAGACCACAATGATGCATCCTGTGGCTGAGGATATGAAAATCAGGAGAGACTCTGGACTGATAAAATGGAGAGCTGAGGATCCCTATGCTATCAGGAGGAGGACTGCTGTTGACTACAGGTTCCACACTAAGGAACAACAGGACTTCTATGAGACAGTCTTGTTAGACAAGAAGCCAATTGTATGTGACATGAGATGGGTCAACTGGGAATATATCAAGGACAACGAAGAGCACTACCCTGGAGTGCAGGATAGCTTCAAGGCATGTGGAGTAGCAGACTTTGTTGGGCAAAAGCTCACAAAGTGGAATGAGGAGCTTATTATGCAGTTCTACTCCACGACACATTTTTACCCAGATGGAAGGATTGTTTGGATGTCAGAGGGTACAAGGTACCAATCAACAGTTGCTGAGTGGGCACAGCTTATCAATGCCCCAGAGGAGAATGAAGATGACTTGGATGTCTATTCCAAGAAAAAGATGGATCACAACTCCATGGCAAATATGTACAAGGAGATTCCAACAGATGATCTTGACACTCACCAGTTTGGGTCTGTAAAACACTTGCTGTCAGGTCTGCCTACGATCAACTGGATCCTTAGGCACACACTTTTGCCCAAGTCTGGAGATCACAGGATGATCAGAGGTCATGCCATTAACTTGCTACATATCTTTGATGTGCCTCAGAAATTCAAGGTCATGAGCCTCATAGTAGAGACTATCAAGAGGACTGCAGCAGATCAGAAGAGGAGCTGTGGTTATGCCCCTCAGATCCAGATGTTGATTAACTCAAGGATGGGCACAGACACATACTTGTTGGACAAGGAACATTTGCCTATCTATCCAGATTTCGAGGACAACCAAGTTGTGATGACCAAAGATGAACCATCTTCAGCCCATGCACAAGCCAATAAGGAGAAGGCAAAGAAGGAGAAAGCTGCTAAGATGTCAACTCAAGAGGAGGCATCTGAGTACTTCTTGAAGAACAAGCAAGAGCATCTTAGTTACCTGATTGCATCCACCCTGCGGATTGAGAAAGGACTAGCCACCCTAACTCAGAACCAGGCAAGCTTAGAGAGAATCGTAGAACAAAAGTTCTATGACTTGGATATCAAGGTGACAGAGATTCAGACTGCAGTGGAGCAGCTCCAAGATGATATGCAGGAGAGGAAAGGGAAGACAACCACTGATGCATTTGCTAGAGTGCCACGAGGTCCGAGGTCGTCTGCAGTGCCAGTTCTTGACACAAGAGCAACCGCCTCAGCTCCAGCCGCAGCACCAACCCAACCTGCTCCAGCATCCACTTCAGCTCCAACTCCAACCGCGTCTACGGAAGCCTTCGTCCTTGGAGTGATCCGGACTCCACCACCACCTGAAGATCAAGCCTGAGTGTCGATTTAGCACTATGCATTTTCTAGGAACTTTTTGGTAACTTCTTGCCAAAGGGGGAGAAAATGTATAGATCATAGGCTTCGAGAGAGAGAGTGTTGCTTTTCTCTCTTGCTTTTATTTGGTGGTTTTTCAAACATTGTTTGCTTTTGGTCGTGATACTTTGATATGCTTGTGAGACATTGATGATCATGTGTTTGATCATAAGCTACACTTATGCATGCTTGATATATCTTATCTATCTTATGTGGTCATTCACTTTGCCTTGGTGATGAGTGCATATATTTCATTATTAATCATTTTGAGCGCTCCACCAAGATGTATGTGACATGGAAGAGTAACCCATAATTCTAACTTCTTGTGCATTTGCAGTCCAAAGCAAATTTTATATATGCACAAATTTAGGGGGAGCTCTTACTTATCACACACTTCTCAAAGCGATAATGTAATTCATTCTTATTATCATTTGTCAAAGCTTTGATCTATATGTTGTCATCAATTACCAAAAAGGGGGAGATTGAAAGTGCAACTATCCCTAGGTGGTTTTGGTAATTCATAACAACATATAGCTCATTGAGCTAATGCTATTCCAAGATAACTATTTCAGGAAAGCTCCATGATTGGCATGGCATGAATGGTGAAAGTGGAACCCTCAAAATGCTAAGGACAAAGGATTGGCTCAAGCTCAAAAGCTCAAGACTCTTCATTTTACATTTTAGTGATCCAAGATCACATTGAGTCCATAGGAAAAGCCAATACTATCAAGGAGGGATGAGGTGTTGCTTAATGTGCCCTTTGCTTTATGTGCTTAATGGTATGCTCCAAAATCCTCAACTACTTTCCCACTTCCACAAATGACCTAAACCCTAAGCCAAACTCGGTCATACCGATTCTTTCTATCCGGCGCCACCGAGTTTCATATGTCATAAGCCACTGCCAAAACCCTAGCAAATCGGTTTCACCGATAGGGATCTCGGTCCCACCGAGATGGGATTGCAACCTCTCTGTTTCCTTTTCGTAACTTTTCGGTCTCACCGAAAGAGCAGATCGGTCCCACCGAGATTGCAATGCAAACTCTCTGTTTCCCTTTTGTAACTTTTCGGTCTCACCAAAAGAGCAAATCGGTCCCACCGAGTTTTCCTGACCAACTCTCTGGTTAGCTAATTACCAAATCGGTCTCACCGAGTTTGTGTAATCGGTCTCACCGAGATTACATTATGCCCAAACCCTAACCATATCGGTCCTAACGAGATGCATGTCAGTCCCACCGAAAATCTCTAACAGTCACTAGGTTTACCGTTTCGGTCCGACCGAGTTTGTTGATTCGGTCCCACCGAGATTGGTAAATTGTGTGTAACGGTTGGATTTTAAGTGGAGGCTATATATACCCCTCCACCTCCTCTTCATTCGTGGATAGAGCCATCAGAACACATCTACACTTCCAACCTACATGTTCTGAGAGAGAACCACCTACCCTTGTGTTGAGGTCAAGATATTCCATTCCTACCATATGAATCTTGATCTCTAGCCTACCCCAAGTTGCTTTCCACTCAAATCTTCTTTCTACCAAATCCAAATCCTGTGAGAGAGAGTTGAGTGTTGGGGAGACTATCATTTGAAGCCCAAGAGCAAGGAGTTCATCATCAACACACCATTTGTTACTTCTTGGAGAGTGGTGTCTCCTAGATTGGCTAGGTGTCACTTGGGAGCCTCCGACAAGATTGTGGAGTTGAACCAAGGAGTTTGTAAGGGTAAGGAGATCGCCTACTTCGTGAAGATCTACCGCTAGTGAGGCAAGTCCTTTGTGGGCGATGGCCATGGTGGGATAGACAAGGTTGCTTCTTCGTGGACCCTTCGTGGGTGGAGCCCTCCGTGGACTCGCGCAACCGTTACCCTTCGTGGGTTGAAGTCTCCATCAACGTGGATGTAGGATAGCACCACCTATCCGAACCATGGGAAAAACATCCATGTCTCCAATAGCGTTTGAATTCTCCAAACCCTTCCCTTTACATTCTTGCAAGTTGCATGCTTTACTTTCCGCTGCCTATATACTCTTTGCATGCTTGCTTGAATTGTGTGATGATTGCTTGACTTGTCCTAAAGTTGCTAAAATCTGCCAAGAACTAAAATTGGGAAAAGGTTAAGTTTTTATTTGGTCAAGTAGTCTAATCACCCCCTCTCTAGACATACTTCCGATCCTACACATGTATACAAGATAGAGGCAGGTGAAGAACATGCAATCATACAAGTGTTCATGCACACACAAGTGAACTGAAGAAATGTAAGGCAACATGACGAAAGTCTTCAGTTCAAATTCTTCAGAATGCAGATCACAAATTCTTCAGCAACGGAAATACTGAAAGTAAAGAGTTGAGGAATTTGAATTAGGTAGGCCTGGTGAAGACACAATGATTTGGTAGACCGGTTCTAGTTGTTGTATCAACTGTACGTTTGGTTGAGGTGGCTTGAGATTCAACTCCGAAGACACTTAGTCTTCACCGTATTCCTCTTGAGCTAAGGTCACTGTAGACCCTTCCCTATCACTCATGGTAAGTCTTCAAGCTAGACTTTCCAAACTTTCACAGACTTGTTCACCGGCACACCACAATTACTCTTGGGTTCTCAAAACATGATGCCTAACCGTGTGGCGGAATGACGATCTTCAAAGCTAACATGCGTTGGAGCACACAAATCCATCTCTTCAGTGATGCTTAATCACTTTGGCTCTGGTTGGGTTTTACCTCACTTGGGTATTCACAAATTTGTCGGAGCATGGGTTGCTCTCAAATGACAAGTGTCAATCTCTCTCTAGAGCAGCCAACCAACAAGTGGTTGGGGAGGGCTATTTATAGCCTGGGGCAACCAGACATGAATTTTCATAAATTCCTATTCGGACATGACTGTTCCCAAGATAAGGATCCACTCGATAAGTAGCACTACGTGCAACAATGGTCGGAAGTTTGAACTCTCAAATTCGTTGGGGCACTCAATTTCCTCACGGAAGGCAGGTCGCACTGGCGAAATCCTAACTCCTCAGTCAGACCAGTTTCGTCAACGACCAAAATAGCTTTGTTTGTGTCGCTAATGAACTCGATTGCACAACAGGAGATTTCCAAATTCTTCAACTCAAAGAAATATGTTGTGTATAGGTTTTGAGCATCACTTCGGAAATACGATTATGTATCACCTAGACCCCCTTTAACAGTATGTTATTTCCTATGACTCAAAATAACAAGAAAGAAACTACGAAAACAAAAGGCTTCAAGATTCCGATTCTTCACTTGAATTTTTTCAAAGGATGCACCAAATTCTTCACTTGAACAAGTTCGTATTTAGGGGTCGAGTTTCTTCGGTCAAACCAAATCTTCAGAGACTATAACTCTTGTGTACACTCATAGACACATTAGTCCCTTAATTCATTTGTCTTCAATACTCCAAAACCACTAAGGGGCACTAGATGCACTTACAAGATGTAGTTATATTACAGTCTACTTGTCGTAGACATAATGCCTATATTTGAATCATGCCATGAAGAATCACAATCATAACATGTCAATTGCCCAACAGTAATTTGTTTACCCACCGTTGTTATTCTTAAGAGAGAGATCCCTCTAGTGAACCTGTGACCCCTAGGTCCATTCTACATATTTACTAAAACCCTAAATTTGCTCATGATGACCCACAAGTATAAGGGATCAATCATAGTCCTCTCGATAAGTAAGAGTGTCAAACCCAACGAGTAGAAGAAGGAAATGACAAGTGGTTTTCAGCAGGTATTGTCTGCGAGCATTGAAATTAGCGGTAGCAGATAGTTTGTGTTGGGGAACGTAGCATGCAATTTAAAAAAAAATTCCTACGATCACGCAAGATCTATCTAGGAGATGCATAGAAACGAGAGGGGGAGAGTGTGTCCACGTACCCTCGTAGACCGAAAGCGGAAGCGTTTGTTAACGCGGTTGATGTAGTCGAATTTCTTCTCGTTCCGACCGATTAAGCAACGAACGTACGACACCTCCGAGTTCTGCACACGTTCAGATCAATGATGTCCCTTGAGCTCTTGATCTAGTTGAGGATGAGGGAGAGTTCCATCAGCACGACGGCGTGGCGACAGTGATGATGAAGTTACCGACGCAGGGCTTCGCCTAAGCACTACGACGGTATGACCGAGCAGTGTAACTATGGAGGGGGGCACCGCACACGGCTAACACAAATCTTGGAGTGCCTTTGGGGTGCCCCCTGCCCACGTATATAAAGGAGGGAGGGAGAGAGGTCGGCCCTCCTAGGGGCGCACCAAGTGTAGGGAGTCCTACTAGGACTCCCAAGTCCTAGTAGGATTCCCTTTCCTTTTCAGAGTAGGAAAGAAGGAAAGGAGGCAGAGGGAGAAGGAAAGGGGGGCCGCGCCCCCACCCCTTGTCCAATTCGGTTTGGGCAGGGGGAGGCGCGCACCACCTCATGGCCCTTCTTACCTCTCTCCACTAAAGCCCAATAAGGCCCATTAACTTCCCCCGACGAATTCCCATAACTCTCCGGTACTCCGAAAAATATCCGAATCACTCGGAACCATTCCAATGTTCGAATATAGCCTTCCAATATATTGATCTTTACCTCTCGACCATTTCGAGACTCCTCATGATGTCCGTGATCTCATCCGGGACTCCGAACAAACTTCGGTCATCAAATCACATAAATCATAATACAAATCGTCATCGAACATTAAGCGTGCGGACCCTACGGGTTCGAGAACTATGTAGACATGACCGAGACAAATCTCTGGACAATAACCAATAGCAGAACCTGGATGCTCATATTGGCTCCTACATACTGTATGAAGATCTTTATCGGTCAAACCGCATAACAACATACGTCATTCCCTTTGTCATCGGTATGTTACTTGCCCGAGATTCGATCGTCGGTATCATCATACCTAGTTCAATATCGTTACCGACAAGTCTCTTTACTCTTTTCGTAATACATCATCCCGCAACTAACTAATTAGTCACATTGCTTGCAAGGCTTATAGTGATGTGTATTACCGAGAGGGCCCAGAGATACCTCTCCGATACACGGAGTGACAAATCCTAATCTCGATCTATGCCAACCCAACAAACACTTTCAGAGACACCTATAGAGCATCTTTATAATCACCTAGTTAGTTGTGACGTTTGATAGCACACAAAGTGTTCCTCCGGTATTCGGGAGTTGCATAATCTCATAGTCAGAGGAATATGTATAAGTCATGAAGAAAGCAATAGCAATAAAACTTAACGATCATTATGCTAGGATAACAGATGGGTCTTGTCCATCACATCATTCTCTAATGATGTGATACCGTTCATCAAATGACAACACATGTCTATGGTCAGAAAACTTAACCATCTTTGATTAACGAGCTAGTCAAGTAGAGGCATACTAGGGACACTCTGTTTGTCTATGTATTCACACATGTACTAAGTTTCTGGTTAATATAATTCTAGCATGAATAAGAAACATTTATCATGATATAAGGAAATATAAATAACAATTTTATTATTGCCTCTAGGGCATATTTCCTTCAGTCTCCCACTTGCACTAGAGTCAATAATCTAGTTCACATCGTTATGTGATTAGTTCACATCTCCATGTGACTAATACCTAAAGGGTTTACTAGAGTCAATAATCTAGTTCACATTGCTATGTGATTAATACCCAAAGAGTGATCATGTTTTGCTTTGTGAGAGAAGTTTAGTCAACGGGTCTGCTGCATTCTGAGTCATATGTAATTTGCAAATTTTCTATGTCTACAATGTTCTGCATGGAGCTACTCTAGCTAATCGCTCCCACTTTCAATATGTATCCAGATTGAGACTTAGAGTCATCTGGATCACTGTCAAAACTTGCATCGACATAACCCTTTACGACGAACTTTTTGTCACCTCCATAACCGAGAAACATGTCCTTATTCCACTAAGGATAATTTTAACCGTTGTCCACTGATCCACTCCCGGATCACTATTGTACCCTCTTGCCAAACACATGGTGAGGTACACAATAGGTCTGGTACATAGCATAGCATACTTTATAGAACCTATGACTGAGGCATAGGGAATGACTTTTCATTCTCTTTCTATTTTCTGCCCTGGTCAGGTTTTGAGTGTTTACTCAACTTCACACCTTACAACTCAGGCAAGACCTCCTTCTTTGACTGATCCATTTTGAACTTCTTCAAATCTTATCAAGGTATGTACTCATTGAAAGTCTTATCAAGCGTCTTGATCTATCTTTTATAGATCTTGATGCCCAATATGTAAGTAGCTTCACCGAGGTCTTTCTTTGAAAAAATCTTATTCAAGTATCCTTTTATGCTATCCAGAAATTCTGTATTATTTCCAATCAACAATATGTCATCCACATATAATATTAGAAATGCTACAGAGCTCTCACTCACTTTCTTGTAAATACAGGCTTCTCCAAAAGTCTGTATAAAACCATATGCTTTGATCACACTATCAAAGCGTATATTCCAACTCCGAGATGCTTGCACCAGTCCATAAAAGGGTCACTGGAGCTTACACACTTTGTTAGCACCTTTCGGATTGACAAAACCTTCTGGTTGCATCATATACAACTCTTCTTTAAGAAATCCATTAAGGAATGCAGTTTCGACATCCATTTGCCAAATTTCATAAAATGCGGAATTGCTAACACGATTCAGACAGACTTTAAGCATATATACGAGTGAGAAACTCTCATTGTAGTCAACACCATGAACTTGTCGAAAACCTTTTGCGACAATTCGAGCTTTGTTGATAGTAACTCCACTATCAGTGTCCGTGTTGGTGTCAAAACCGGCGGATCTCGGGTAGGGGGTCCCAAACTGTGCGTCTAGGCGGATGGTAACATGAGACAAGGGACAGGATGTTTTTACCCAGGTTCGGGCCCTCTCGATGGAGGTAAAACCCTACTCCTCCTTGATTAATATTTATGATATGGGTAGTACAAGAGTAGATCTACCACGAGATCAGAGAGGCTAGACCCTAGAAGCTAGCCTATGGTATGATTGTTGTTGTTGTCCTACGGACTAAACCCTCTAGCTTATATAGACACCGGAGGGGGCTAGGGTTACACAGAGTCGGTTACAAGGAAGGAGATCTACATATCCGTACTGCCAAGCTTGCCTTCCACGCCAAGGAAAGTCCCATCCGGACACGGGACGAAGTCTTCAATCTTGTATCTTCATAGTCCAACAGTCCGGCCAAAGGTTATAGTCTGGCCGTCCGGATACCCCCTAATCCAGGACTCCCTCAGTAGCCCCTGAACCAGGCTTCAATGACGATGAGTCCGGCGCACAGATTGTCTTCGGCATTGCAAGGCGGGTTCCTCCTCCGAATACTTCATAGAAGATTTTGAACACGAGGATCGTGTCTGGCTCTACAAAACAAGTTCCACATACCACCGTAGAGAGAATAACATTTCCACAAATCTAATCTGCTGACGTATCCTGCAATGTGACATCACACCACAACCAAGCCATTATACGAACCATTTTTTACAGCCAATCTCAGCATGTTTTGCGAGGCGGTTTCCTTGGCATGTCTTGTCGAAGCAGATATCGTGTCCCCTTATCGCGGGATTCTCATCAATACGGACGTGGGTAACCCAACCACGCCATCAATTACGTCGCTTGGGGGGATGAGCGTGTGTGAGGGTTGAGTGCGAATTTCTTCATATACTTAGGAGTAACATATCTGTACTCCCTCCATTCACGTGCCCATCTCCGTTCAATCCTCTGGATTCGCACCTTGCGCTGATTTTTATCTTCTTTGCCAAACTTGGCTTCATCAGGCGTGCAGTACTCTTTGTAAATATCCTCTGGGATCTCAAAAGCAGTCATGACCTCAGGCTTCTTTCCTCCTTTCTGTGGCCGTTTACCTTCGGCCATTTTATTCAGATGAGGAATTTGAACAATTGAATTCTCTGAAGAAGTATGCAACTTTTCTTCGAGGAACGCTGCAAATGAGTTAAGTTGATGAGAACCTATGATTCAGCAACGGACATGTGTACCTGTGAACAGAGTATAGTTGCGAGGAATTTGGAGAGGTCATATGCGTTCTCAGAGGGTTTTTCATAAGGAACAAGTTTGAGGAATTTGACCAGATTCGTCTTGAGGAATTTCACTAAGCGCTTTATATCTTAGGTTCTAGAGTTGTATAGATCGAGGATCCACAAAATTGAGGAATCTTGAAGAAACTGAGGCTTAGGGGAATGAATCAAGAACATATAACATGTGAGGTGTTTTGTGTGTGAGGAGTTGAAGAATAAAACACCTTTGAATATTTTGTAGAAAAGTTTCGAATCAAAGAGGGCAGTAAAATTAGCTTTTAATTACTCTAAACAAAGAACATGACGAACTGGGAGTTGAAACAATGAAGTTCGTCGATGCAGATCTTCCACGCCCTAACTTGGCGGAGGAAGACGTCTACGGCGGCGGCGGAGGTGAAGATTTCCGCGGTCGGCGCAAGTACGATGGCGACGAGGTCGAGGCAGTGAAGCTCTTCCTCACCGGCAACGAGGGAGTAGCGACGGCGCTAGGGTTTGGAAGTGAGGACGGCGACAGGGGTATTTATAGCCGCAGTGAAAAACTGCTCGTCCGAAGATTTAGGACGAACGTGCCCCTGGCTGTTCTCCTTCTCGCGACATGTGTCACCCACGTACTGTGTAGTGGAGATCGTGTTAGATCGTGGGTGGATAAAATAATCCATCGTGGGATGCGGAACGGTTTGAGCGGCAAAACCGAAAGTTTGGATAAGATTAGTTTTAACGTTCCGTTCGCAATTTCTTCAGCTGACAAGGACACAGTGAAGAATTTGAACGAGTTTCAGATAGAACGCACATGAAGAATTTGTGAATAGATTGGATTGAGTATAGCATAGAGGGGAAGGGTCCGATCACATTCACTTAGCAGAAAAGATCCAACTTGAAGAAATAGCTATAAGTGAATGCTGTAGAGGACATAAACTCATATATATATATATATATATATATATATATATATATATATATATATATATATATATATATATAGCCAATGAAGAAAAACGACGGCACAAGTGAAGATTTTGCAAAGTTGAAGAATTTGAAAAACTGAGGAATTTCAAAAGTTGAGGAAAAACTCAAATTGAAGATTTTCAACTTTTTGTGGTGGCGTGACCCACCGTGTAAGAATGATGATTTCAGACACCGCGTACAATTGTCGTAGGGTTCTGAGAATCAAATTCTTCATTAATTTCTTCACACTTAGAGTGTTATTCTTCATTGATTGAAGAAAAATGTTTCTTCATGTGTTGCACATCTAAGTCATCAATTTTGCATAAGTGTTAGGATGAGTGCATTTTCAAAGTACATTCGAAGACTCTAAGATATTTAGCTCACACCGCAACTTGCTAAATCTCTTCTCATCCAAGGGCTTAGTGAAGATATCGGCTAGCTGTTCTTCAGTCTTCACATGCTCAATAGAAATGTCGCCCTTCAACACATGATCACGAAGAAAATGATGACGAATCTGAATGTGCTTTGTCTTCGAGTGCTAAACTGGGTTGTGAGCAATCTTGATGGCACTCTCATTGTCACAGAGAAGAGGCACATTCTTCACGTTGATGCCATAGTCCTTGAGCGTTTGCTTCATCCATAGTAATTGAGCACAGCAAGAACCAGCAGCAATGTACTCAGCTTCAGCAGTAGACAGTGATACGCAGTTCTGTTTCTTCGAGGACCAACAGACCAAGGATCGTCCGAGGAAATGACAAGTACCAGATGTTGACTTGCGGTCCACACAGTCACCAGCATAGTCAGAGTCTGAATATCCAGTGAGATCAAAATCCGAGCCCTTGGGATACCATAATCCTAGTGTTGGTGTGTGAGCTAGATATCGAAGAATATGCTTCACAGCCTTATGGTGTGATTCCTTCGGTGCAGCTTGAAATCGTGCACACATGCAAACACTAAGCATTATATCTGGCCTAGATGCACATAAGTACAATAAAGAGCCAATCATGGAGCGGTATACCTTATGATCGAAGTCAGTACCATTTTCCTCAGTGCATAGATGACCATTTGTGGGCATAGGAACTTTGATGCCTTTGCAATCTTGCATGCCGAATTTCTTCAGGACATCCTTGAGGTATTTCTCCTGAGATATGAATATGCCATTGCGTTGTTGACGAATTTGAATACCTAAGAAGAATTTCAACTCTCCCATCATAGACATTTGATATTCTTCACTCATCATATAGGCAAATTCATCACTATAACGTTGGTTAGTACAGCCAAAGATGATATCATCAACATATATTTGGCACACAAACAGTTCACCATCATAGGATTTAGTAAAGAGAGTGGGATCAAGTGAACCGGGTGTGAAGCCTATCTTCATGAAGAATTCCTTCAATGTATCATACCACGCCCGTGGGGCCCGCTTGAGGCCATAGAGGGCCTTGTTAAGTCTGAAGACTTTGTCAGGATGTTTTGGATCTTCAAAACCTGGGGGTTGAGCAACATATACTTCTTCCTCAAGCTTACCATTGAGGAATGCACTTTTCACATCCATTTGGTATAAGATGATATCATGATGGTTAGCATAAGCAAGCAATATGCGAATAGCCTCAAGTCTAGCAACAGGTGCAAAAGTTTCATCGAAATCAATTCCTTCAACCTGTGTGTAGCCTTGAGCTACTAGTCGTGCCTTATTCCTCACCACAACACCATTTTCATCTTGCTTGTTGCGGTAGATCCACTTTGTACCAATGATGTTATGCTTGCGAGGATCGGGACGATTGACTAGTTCCCATACGTTGTTGAGCTTGAACTGATGTAATTCTTCTTGCATGGCCTGAATCCACTCAGGCTCCAGAAATGCTTCATCTACCTTAGTGGGCTCTGTGATAGAGACAAAAGCAAAGTGCCCACAAAAGTTAGATAGATGTGAAGCTTTTGAGCGTGTGAGAGGACCTGGTGCTCTAATGTCATCGATGATCTTCTCCACTTGCACTTCTTTTGCAACGCGAGGATGAGTTGGTTGTCGTTGAGGAATTTGATCAGCATTTTCTTCAGCATCAATTTCCTCAGCATTTTCTTCAGGTGCTTCAGCTCGATGTTCTTCACGTTCTGGAATGAATTCTTCAGCAGATTCTTCAGTAGGAATGACATATTCAGTAGCCTTGTGCTTGATAGAATCCTCAGGTGCTGGTTCATCTAACACAGAAGGTAGGTGCTCTCTTTGTGAGCCATTAGTTTCATCGAACCGCACATCTACAGTTTCAACAATCTTGTGAAGAACATTGTTGAAGACTCTGTAGGTGTGCGAGTCCTTTCCGTAACCAAGCATAAAACCTTCATGTGCTTTCGGTGCAAATTTAGAGTTGTGATGAGGATCTCTAATCCAGCATTTAGCACCGAAGACTTTGAAATAACTCACATTGGGTTTCTTGTCAGTGAGGAGTTCATAGGCAGTCTTCTTGAAGAATTTGTGAAGATATACGATGTTGATGATATGGCACGCAGTATCAATTGCATCAACCCAGAAACTACAAGGGGTTTTGTATTCATCGAGCATAGTGCGAGCCATCTCAGCAAGAGTCCTGTTCTTGCGCTCCACTGCGCCATTCTGTTGAGGAGTATAAGGAGCAGATAACTCATG
Organism: Aegilops umbellulata; assembly: GCA_032464435.1. NCBI lineage: Eukaryota > Viridiplantae > Streptophyta > Magnoliopsida > Poales > Poaceae > Aegilops > Aegilops umbellulata. Next base: position 133,180,946 of record CP136060.1, on the reverse strand, counting down.
AGTAATACCAAGTTCATCAAGATAGTCATCGAGACCAGAATTCTTGAACTCAGTGCCATTGTCACTTCTGATGTGCTTGATCTTCACACCGAAGTTGGTTGAAGCCCTCGAGGAAAATCGTTTGAAGACTTCCTGCACTTCAGTTTTGTAAGAGACAAGGTGTACCCATGTGTAACGAGAGTAATCATCAACAATAACAAAGCCATATTGAGATGCTTCATTTGAAACAGAGGAATAATGATTAGGACCGAAGAGATCCATGTGAAGCAATTCGAATGGACGAGTAGTGGTCATGATAGTCTTCGCTGGATGCTTGGCCTTTGTCATCTTTCCAGCTTCACAGGCACCGCACAAGTGATCCTTGAGGAATTTGACATTCTCAATGCCAATGACATGCTTCTTCTTCGCAAGCGTGTTCAAATTCCTCATGCCTGCACAACCAAGTTGTCGATGCCATAGCCATCCTTCTGAAGCTTTTGCAAGTAGGCACACAGCTGGTTGTGAATCTGCAGAGAAATCAACAATATACAAGTCTCCTCTCCTAAAGCCTTCGAAGACTTCAGAATTGTCAGCTTCCATAATCACAACACAACGATACTTGCCAAAGACAACAACCATATCAAGATCACAAAGCATTGAGACAGACATAAGATTGTATCCTAAGGACTCAACAAGCATGACTTTGTCCATGTGTCGATCCTTTGTGATAGCAACCTTACCTAGACCCAATACCTGACTTTTGCTTTTATCAGCGAAGATGATATGCTTCATGTGTGACGCTGATAAGGGAGCATCCGTCAACAGATTCCTGTCACCGGTCATGTGATTTGTACATCCACTATCAAGTACCCATTCAGTGGCTTTGGGTTGATCATCCTGCAGATGAATTAGTGCAACTTACGACCTCATATACTTCAGCAGTGAAGAATATGATATCACAATTCATCAGATCAATTTCATCAAGCAGTAAGACAGATAAAACAGAGGAAGGACGTGTGAAATGAAAGTTCATTTCATCATGGTTAGCCTGCGTCCTTTCAGGCGTTTTGTCAGGTCCCCAGCAAATTCTTCAGACATTATCGCACGTCTGGAGACCTAACCCTGCAGAAGAGATTAGTTCTTTTTCTTCACCACCCACATCTGAAGGGGTGGCAAAGAGTTCATCACTCTGCGAGCTCCATATGAGAATGGTGGCAAAGCAGCCAAACCATTTCGTTTCACATAAGAGGGGTTAGGGTAAGCATATGAATAAGCAGAGAAATTCTTCGAGGACTTATGAACATAATAATTTGAAGAATAATGCTCATATTCATAGCCCTTGTCTCTTCCCTACGAAACAGAGTTGTTAGCACGATGATGTTCATATGAGGACTTTGATCCATGTGAGGAATTTGATCTGTATGAGGACTTGGATCCATATGAAGAATTTGGTCCATATGATCCGGGGTTCCTTTTCTTCACAGGTGGCGTCATGAGGACATTCACCTGAAGACTTTCAAGGCAACTTTTGGGAACCCAGATTTTCTTCATAGGGGAACCGTTCCTGAAGTTAGTGCCAACATATCTAGCAAATACTTCACCATTCTGATTTTTGAACAATTTATAGTTGGAGTCAAATGACTCATCAGAAGAATGAGAAGATTCACATGTATAGCCAGATAAATTAGATGGATCAACTGGAGGTCCCTTTGCAGCAACCCATGAGGTTTTCGGGTACTGCTTAGGCTTCCAATATGTACCATCAGCATTGAGTTTCCTCTCAAAGGCAATACCCTTTCCTAGGGTTCCTGTTCAGGATCTGCTTTTTGAGCACATCACAAAGAGTCCGATGCCCTTTGAGGCTTTTGTACATGCCTGTCATGTACAATTCCTTCAGTCCTGCATCGTCAGTAATACTAGCAAGGTCCTCAGATGAGGAATTAGTGATAGCAGAGACAGGTGAAGAATTTGTAACATTTGAAGCATTTAAACATTTAGGTGAAGAATTAGCGGATTCTCGTTCAATGCATTTTAAGCATGGAGGAATGAATTCTTCCTGAGCAGCGCTGATTTGTTGAGCAAGTAATGAATCGCGCTCCTTCTGAAGATCTTCATAAATCAGTCTTAGCTTCTCAAGATCTTGCTTCTTTTGAAGATATTCATAAGAAAGCTTCTCATGATCAGATAAGAGAGTGTTATGATGATTTTGAAGGTTGTCAAACCTGGTCTGAAGTCTCTGAAGATTTTCAGTTAAGGCCTTAGTGTGATCCAATTCTTCACCCAACATATCATCACTTTTGTCTAGCATATTTTGAACCTTTTCAAAAGCCTTTTGTTGTTGCACAACAATCTTAGCAAGTTTAGAGTAGCTGGGCTTAAGATTTTCATCAGATTCATCCTCACTAGATTCAGAGGAGGCGTATTTGAGTACCTTAGCACCCTTTGCCATGAAGCAATAGGTGGGAACATAGTCATCACTGCCTTCATCAGCCTTGTTGGTGAGATCACTTTCTTCAGCGTTGAAGATGGATTTGATGACGAATGCAGTGGCGAGGGCTAGGCTCGCCACACCAGACTCAGAATCATCACATTCCTCTTCTACTTCATTTTCTTCAGATTCAGCCTCAGAGTCCATTTCCTTGCCAATGAATGCTCGAGCCTTCTTGGAGCTGCTCTTCTTGTGAGACGAAGACTTTGAGGATTTTGATGATGAAGATTTTGAGGACTTCTTCTTTTTCTTTGCATCATCAGAACTGTAATCCTTGTATTTCTTCTTCTTTGATTCCTTTTCCCACTGAGGACAATCCTGAATGTAATGTCCTGGTTTCTTGCACTTGTGACAAAGCCTCTTCTTATAGTCACTGGTTGAGGAATCATTGCTCCTTGAGGGTTTTCCAAAGCGACCACGTCTTGAGAACTTCTGGAATTTCTTCACAAGCAACGCTAGATCATGACTCAGTTCTTCAGGATCACCAAGGCTGCTACCAGAGTCTTCATCTTCGGACTCAGATACTACCTTGGCCTTCAGTGCACGTGATCTGCCATAGCTCGAACCGTAGAGATCTCTCTTTTTAGCAAGCTGGAACTCATGAGTGTTTAGCCTCTCGAGGATATCAGCGGGGTCAAGTGACTTGTAATCAGCACGCTCTTGTATCATCAGTGCCAGAGTGTCAAATGAGTAATCAAGCGATCTCAGCAATTTCTTCACCACCTCATGGTCGGTGATGTCAGTGGCACCAAGTGCTTGAAGCTCATTTGAGATGTCAGTGAGGCGATCGAAGGTTTGCTGAACATTTTCATTGTCGAGTCTTTTGAAGCGGTTGAAGAGATTGCGAAGAACATCAACTCGGGAGTCGCACTGAGTTGAAACTCCTTCATTGACCTTGGATAGCCTATCCCAGATAAGCTTTGCAGTTTCCAAAGCACTCACTCTACCATACTGTCCTTTGCTCAGATGGCCACATATGATATTCTTCGCTTGGGAATCGAGTTGCTTGAATCTCTTCACATCGGTAGCGTTCAGTGAGGGTGAGACGGAGGGAACACCATTTTCCACAACGTACCAGAGATCGTTATCAATTGCCTCAAGATGCATGCGCATCTTGTTCTTCCAATAGGGGTAGTCCGTCCCATCGAAGGTAGGACACCCAGCAGAGACCTTGATCATACTTGCGGTCGACATAACTAAAACTCCAGGCGGTTAAACCAAAATCACACAGAACAAGGGAGTACCTTGCTCTGATATCAATTGAAAGTGCGTTATATCGACTAGAGGGGGGGTGAATAGGCGATTTTTATGAAATTCTTCACTGAGGAATTTGCTCGTGAGGAAATTCCTTAGCGAAGAACTACTAGCAGCGGAATAAGTACTCAGAAGTAAACATAGCAGATTACATGCATGGTCATCATGATGAAATGAAGACAAACACAAAGTACAGAAAGCGTAAACACAGGATAGCACAAGATGAAGACAAACAGACTGAAGAAATTGAACTGAGGAAATTGAGAAAGTCTTCAGTCAAAGTCTTCAAACACAGATATGAACAAACACACAACACAGCAATGAGGTGTCGGTGTACAAAAGCAGGGGTACCCTAGTACCCCGAACTTGTGCACGGGCAGTAGTAGCATACCGTGGCAAGGCTCGCCAGGGGAGCGACAAGAGTCTCCACGGCCCTTTCTGGGCCGGACGAAGGCCAAGTGATCGAGCCTAGAAGACCAAGCCCCGGCAAGAGGAGCTTGCCGGGCCAAGCAGGCGAGGTCCGGCAAGAGGAGCTTGCCGGGCCAAAGCATCAAGGCCCCAGCGGGAGGAGCTCGCCGGGACGACCAAGCCAAGGCACACCAAGAGAAGCCCGCCGCGGCGCTCCGCGCGCCTCGGCAAGGCCTGACGAGCGGCAGGCTCTCAGGTGCGGCAAGGCAACTACCGCGGCAAGCCACTTGCCGCGGCAAACCACCACCTCAGGCCTGCGCTCCAGCTCACCTGCCCACGCGTCGCTCTGGGGCTTCCCCGGAGGCACGTGGCGGGGCGCCGCGCAACCTGAGACACGCGGTGGCATGCGACGTTGGCAGAGTCGCCCCCGTGGCAAGCGGAGGCGCCCCTAACGGTCCGCCTCGGCACTGTTCAGGCGATCCAGACGGGCATTTAATGCCTTTGTCCCCCGCCGTCAGAGTTAGGTGCGATAGCACTGTGCGACCCCTGCTCGCACAGTTCCTTGCCATTTTTACCCTCACCTGCGTCGCTACCTGTGGGAAACCCCTTAGCATATAAAAGGAGGCCCATGCGCACGTAGAGGGGGAGATACCCCGATCGAACCCTAGAGAGAGGAACAGAAAACCAGGAGGACGCCCAGTAGACCCTCGTCTACGTCCAGCGCCAACTTACTGTAGCTTCTTGCGCTCCAGAGCAAGAACTCCGATCAACCAGGCATACAGCAGTAGGGTTTTACGCATCCGTGTGGCCTGAAGCTGGGTAAAATCGTTGTGTGTGTGTGTCGCCTCGATCTGCTCTTTGTGCAACCTCCGCCCCCGCCGAACCAACAAGGGGCTCCATCCCCATAGGTGCTCGTGGAGGCAGATATCCCCCGACATCTTTGGCGCGCCAGGTAGGGGGTGCGTCGAGGTTGTGCGAACCAGATTTGGCGACCGCAGGCAAGCTCAGGTATGGCCAGGTACCTTTCCGCTCCAGCCCGCGAGGCGGAGGCATTCCTCCTCACGGACCCGTGCACGACCCTCCTCGAGTACCCACTCACGCAGAGTCCGGGCAAGAGCAGCTGCTCCTTGAGGAGGACCGCCTTCCGGCCGCTGAGCGAGTTTCTCGCTTCCAGCAAACTTTGCGCCGCTCCCGTAGCCGCAGAAGTTAGCGCCGGAAGTTGCGGGAAAGGCGACCTCGTTCTTCGGCGAGCCCAGGCCGCCAAGATTCAAACGAGTCGACGCCGACCGTGGGAGGGACCTTGCCCGTGCGGCGGTCGGAACCCGTCCCGTCGGCCATCCTCTCTGTCCAAATCTTGCCGCAGTTGCATGTAATCCTTGGTACAGAGACGGGCGCAGATCCCGAGCTTAGCTTATGTGCCCCGCACATCTTGTCGATTTCGCGCCTCTCCGCTTGGCGCATGCATCATTCGACACGATTGTGCAGCACTCGACTCCGGCAAGCGATGGCGGGCCGCGAAGCCCCGAGCCTTCGTTATTCCCTTACCTCAAGTAGGGGGGATGACAGGATAGGCTGGGCGTCGCCCGAGGAAGCTGCGCCTTGCCGGACGGCAAACGACAGAAAAGCTAAGTTGCCAAAGTTTGAGCAATTAAGCTTCTTTTTATCCTTAAGTTATCTTCCTCGAAAGGTCGAGCTTCATATGGGAAACCTGTGCGCGGAGGGGCCGGTTCGTGGCTGGTTGCGCCCTTATTTCGTTTCGAGTCCGCTCAACGACTTAAGTGTGCTACATCCCGAGTGGCGTCCTTACTTGTTTCGAGCTAGCTCGGCAGCTTGGGTGTGCCGCGACTGCAGTCGCCACATGTCGGGGCGGACTGCGTCCCCCGCGAGCACCTATGGGGCCGGAGCCCCTTTCGTTGTCCGGTGAGGGGGGCGGAGGGAGCACAGAGAGCAGATCGAGGCGAGCACACGAGCGGTTTACCCAGGTTCGGGCCGCGATGGTCGCGTAAAACCCTACTCCTGCTTGGTTGTATTGAACTGGGGAGCTCGGGAGCTTGGAGAGCTAGCTGCACCGAGCGTATGGCTGTCTGGGTCCCAAATCTCCGAACCTCGGAACCCCGGAACCTCGGAACCCCGGAACCCCCTCTACGTTGCACACGGGCCTCCTTTTATAGCGCAAAGGGGTCACCGACAGGTGTCAACGTAAGAGAAAGGGGTAAAAGTGTAAAAGGGGTGGTAGTTGTAATAGCGCGGGAACAGTGGCGCTACAGTGCGGCACAGTGTTATCATACCTACTTCTGACGGTAGGGGACAAGGGCATTAAATGCCCGTCACGGTCGCCCGGACAGCACCGAGGCGGACCGTTAGGTGCGCCACCGTTCGCCACGATGGCGGCTGCATGCCACCGCATGCCCCAGGCTGCGCGGTGCCCCGCCACGTGCCCTTGGGGGAAGCCCCGGAGCGACGCGTGGGCGGGCGAGCTGGAGCGCAGTCCTGAGGTGGCGATCTGCCGCGGCAAGTGGCTTGCCGCGGGGGTCGTCTTCCTGTGCCTGATAGCTTGCCGGCTATCAGGCCTTGCCGGGGCGCATAGCGCGCCGTGGCGGGCTTCTCTCGTGGTGCCTGGGTTCGGCCTTCCCGACAAGCTCCTCTTGCCGGGGTCTTGTCTTCTTGGCCCGGCAAGCTCCTCTTGCCGGGGGCCTTGTCTTCTTGGCCCGGCAAGCTCCTCTTGCCGGGGGCCTTGTCTTGAATGCTTGGTCTTCTCTTGGCGCTTCCTGGGCGGGCCTTGCCGCAGGGTGCTACAACTGCCCGTGCACAAGTCTGGGGTACTAAGGTACCCCTACTTTAGTACACCGACAGGAGCCCCCGGGCCTGGGCCACACACGGTGCCGAGCGTCGTTGGGCCAGGCCCTAACAGTGCACGGGCACGCGTGGCCTTGGTCGCGCTGCTCCTTAACTCCGCACCCGTCGCACCTTCCCCAGGCGGCGCGCGCTTATCGCGGCGTCGTGGGGGCGGGGCGTGCGGGGTGAGCGTGACGTGGGTGGCGTGCGCGGGGCTGAACCGCGCAGGCGCGCGTCACGTCGCGCACGATCTCTTTATTCGGAGAGGCGAAGCATCCCCCCCCACACACCTCTTCCTCTTATAAGCGGAGGAAAGCAGGGGCGGTTCGCCTTTCCCTTGGTTGCTACCTCTCTAAAACCTCTGCCACCTCCTTCTCCCAGAGGCAGCAGCGATCTGTCCTTGGAGCGCCCGGCGTCGTCAACTTCGACGATCCCCCTCCCCCGCCCCCGCCATGGCCCCGAAGAGCGATAAGGCGAAGGGGAAGGCTGCGAAATCGGCCGAGGCGCTACGGCTTGAAGCGCTTCGGAAGGAGACGGCGACGTTCCCCCCCCAGCTCGGTGCGGTGGAGCTGAGGGACAAGTACTGCCTTTTCTGGTCGACGAAGACGCGAGCGCATCCGCGCACGCGGGTGCTCCCCGCCGAAGCCCAGAAGCAGTACCCGACCGGGTATCCTTTCTTCGTCGTCTTCTTCTACTGCGGGCTCTGCCCGCCTTACTCGGAGTTCTTCTGTGAAATCATGAACACCTATGGCCTCCACCTCCTCGACTTTACCCCCAATGCCGTCCTCACAATGGCGGTCTTCACGCACCTCTGCGAGAACTTCGTCGGAGTTCGTCCCAACGTGGCCCTCTTCCGGCACTTCTTTGTCCCTCGGGTGGAGAAAGGGGAGCCGCTGTCCGGTGGGATCGCCTGGGTTTCCCGGTCCGGCAAGAAGGAGGCCTACTTGGATGGGGACCTCCGCGGCAGGTGGGAGGAGTGGAGGACGGAATGGTGCTTGATTGTCGAGGACCATCCGCAGCCGTTCACCGTCGTGCGCCGAACTCCGGTGGTGCGCGGCGATGGCTGGAGCGAGGTGTCCCCGGACGATGTCAGATTGAAGATCGCCATCACCCGGATCCTGCGTCTCAGGCTCGCCGGTCTCACCGTCGGCGCCGTCGGCGCGGATTTCCTTCGCCGCCGGATCGCCCCCCTGCAAGAGAGGGGGAAGCCGGCCTGGGAATTCCAGAATGCGGCGGACATCATGAGGCTGCGTCCGGGCCTCAATTTCAACTTCACCGTGCTGGAGCACGACGCGATGTTGAAGGAGTTGTTCAAGCACGACCCCGACCACCCGGAGTGGTTCTGGCTGCCGCCGGGCGTCGTTCCCTTGTGCAACAACTCGTCGCTCAGCCATATCCTTGCGATGATGCCATCGTGCGACTCGCATGGGATCAACGCGACCTGGCGGGAGCCGCCGGAGGATGTCGTGCGGGCCTTCTTCGACGGCCTGGAGGAGGAGCCAGTCGATCCCGCCGAGAAGGATGGCCTCATCCGAGACACCACCGCGGCGGAGTTGGCTTACATTGCCTCCAGGATGGAGGAGGCGGCGGCCGCCGCGGCCGCGGGCGAAGCTGGGTTTACCGAGGCCGAGGCGGAGGCGGCGGAGGCAGAGAGCCTCGCCGACCCGTCGGAGCTTGTCGACCAGGGGGAACCAGCCGGGCACGGCGGCGAGGACGAGTCTGCCCAAGGCGCGAGCGGCTTGCCGGAGGTCGGCGTTGCCTTCCTGCAGCCTCCGGGCGGCTCGCCGCAGGCGGAGCCCCCGGCCCAGCCGAGGAGGCGCCTCCGCAGGGCCGGGTCGGCAGCGGGAGCGGGGTCTTCGCGGGCTGGGGCTTCGGTTGCCGCTACGCCCCGCGCCGCGGCGTCGACGGGGGCGGAGTCATCTACTGCCCCCGCCAAGCGGCCTCGGGAGCCCACTCCCCTGCCCCCCCGCGTCAGGGCCGAGCCGGTTTTCGACTATTCTGCGCTCAGCTCCGACGACGAGGAGGACGGAGAGTAAGTTCCCCATGGAGCTCATATCTTTTTCCCTGATGGTTCGTCCTGTTCGACAGCTCGTTCGCCCTTCCCTTAACCCGGTCCCCTTTTCAGGACCCTGGCTCAGAGGAGAGCGAAGAGATCGAGGATCCCGTGGGTCATCCTTGATGACGAATCTCCCCCGGCAAGCGAGGTCGTGTCGGAGGCGTCCTTACCGGACCTGGCAGGGGATCCTCAGGGCAGCCCGCAACGCAGCCCCCAGCGTGAGCACATGACTTGCTCCTGCCGCTTGGCGCGTACGCGAGCCCTCCTTCTTCTTGTTGTTGATGCGAAGTTGTTGCTTTTGGGCAGGAGCGGAGCAGCTCCGGCGGGCGCATCCAGAGGGCGCCCCCGCCGTGCCGACCGCGTCTACTACCCTGCCAAGGGAGAGATCCCCGGCGAGGGAGGAGCCCCCGGCAAGGGAGGACCTTCCGACGGGGGACGCGGCCAATGATCCCCCAGCCGCGGCGAGCGCGGCTTCGGACCCCGTCGCCGGTAACTCTCCCTTGCGCAGGAAAGCTCCCCTTGGTCTTTTCTTCCTTTGACTCGTTCGATTAATCTTTCTCCTTCCCTCAGACCCGCCCGCCTCGGATTCGATAGAGGATGAGGTCGCCGTCGAGGAGGGCGCGCATGGCGATGCCGACGACGTTGCCGGCGCTCGGGAGGCGGACGGCGTTGATATCCCCGCGGGCGACGGGGAGGCCGAGGAGCAGCAGAGGCTCGCCGCCGCGGAGTTATCCGCGCGGGAAGGCGAGCTGGTGCTGAAAACGGCCAGCCTCGCCAACCACGAGGAGGAGGTTGCCGCGCGCGAGCGGGCGCTCAGCGGAGACCTGAAGAAGGCGCAGGACGCTGCTGCAGCCGCTGAGGTCACCAAGAAGGGGCTGGAGGCGAGGGTGGCGCAGCTCGATTCCGACCTCAAGGCGAAGGACGAGGAGCTCACCGCGCTCCGGCAGGAGCGCGAGAAGGGTGCGCTCACCCTCGGTAAGCTTCAGGGTCGCTTTGCCGAGAAGATCCGGGAGCTTGACGCCGCCAAGAACTCCAACTCCACTCTGGAACTGAAATTGGAGGCGCTCGGCAAGGCGCTGGACAGCGCTAAGGAGCGGGAGGCGGCTTTACGGAAGGAGGTCGACGGCAACGAGGAGCTGCTGAGGCGCGCCGCCGTTTCCCAGAACACCTTCAGGGATACAGTGGAGCGGTGGACCGAGGGCCTCGTCGACATCGCCGCCACCATCGACAAGGAGCTGACGCTGCTGGGGATCGAGGGCCACCAGCCCCTCACCGACGAGGACGTCGTGCCCAGCGCCAAGCTCACTTCCTTCTTCCAGGGGGTGGTGCGGGCGCTCCAGCACCTCCGAACGTCGCTTCCGAAGGAGCGGGCCGACGAGACGCGGGAGGCCATCTCCGGGGCCCTCGAGAGGGTGCTGGTGAAGATCGTTTTCCGCAATCCCGACATCAGGCTTACCAACGTCCTCAGGCCCTTGCCGGAGAACGCAGACCTGACGGGGATCCAGGCCCTCATCGCCCCTATCGTCAAGAAGGCGGCCGGGGTCAAGAGGATCGAGGGCGACCGCGTGGACTAGGCCGCCTGCCCCTTTCTTTTATCTCCTTTCCCTGCCGCTGTTAAATATGCCATGGAAACGGCTGGTTAGAGCAGCAGTAAGGCATTTTGTAATATAACTTTTTATCTTAGGCAATGCATCGCACTGTTATCTCCTCTACTTGACCGGCGCCTTGTTTGTTTCCGCCCTACGCTTTCGGGGACTTGCCGGCGTAGGCCTCCGCCTTGCCACGGGCGCCGAGTGCGGGACGTCAGCGACCCGCTGGCGGGGCTACCACCGGCAAGGAACCTCGCCGCGGCTGGTTGCCGCTCACTCAGGTTGTTGAGCAGGCTCAAGGCAAAGTAAGCGGTGCGACTGCGGTCGCAGCACGCTTAGGGTGCCGGGCGAGCTCGAAACAAAGTGAGGACGCTACTCGGGGTGTAGCACACTCAAGTCGTTGAGCGGACTCGAAACGAAATGAGGGCGCAACCAGTCTCGTGCCGGTCCTTCCGCGCTCAGGCCTCTCAACCAAGGCTCGGTCGTTCGAGGGAGATAACTCTTAAAAATTGATGGGGCAATTGCTCGAGCTCCGGCAACTTATCTTTTCTTATCGCTTGCCGCCCGGTAGGGTAAAACCTCCTTGGGCAGCATCCAGCCCATCCTGGGGGTAAGCAAAGGCGCAGGGCCTCACGACCCTCCGGAGCTAGGCGTAGCTATGCTTGGGGATCCGCGCCCCTCTCTGCGCCAAGGATCACATGCAACTGCGGCAAGACTTGGGCAGAGAGGATGGTTGGCGGAACGGGTTCCGGCAACCGCGCTGGCAAGATTCCTCCCACGGTCGGCGTCAACTCGTTCGGCACCCCGGCGGACGAGACGCGCCGGGGGACGAGGTCGCCTTTCTCGTGACTTCTGGCGCTAACTTCTGCGGCTACGGGAGCGGCGCAGAGTTCGCTGGAGGCGAATCGTTCGCCCAGCGGCCAGAAGGCGGTCCTCCTCAAGGAGCAGCTGCTTCTTGCCCAGTCTCTGCGCGAGTGGATACTCGAGGAGGGCCGCACACGAGCCCGTGGGAAGGAATGCCAAAGCTTGTCGGGAACCCCCGCTTCGACTGGACAGATCCTCGGATCCGCAGGAGCGGACTGTTCCTCAGCGTTCAGACTGCTGATCTGCTTGCCGGAGCAAGGCTTATCGGGGACACCTGCTTCGACTGGACGGATCCTGGGATCCGCAGGAGCGGGCTGTCCCCCCGAGTGCCCCCTACCTGGCGCGCCAAAGATGTCGGGGCGGACTGCGTCCCCCGCGAGCACCTATGGGGCCGGAGCCCCTTTCGTTGTCCGGTGAGGGGGGCGGAGGGAGCACAGAGAGCAGATCGAGGCGAGCACACGAGCGGTTTACCCAGGTTCGGGCCGCGATGGTCGCGTAAAACCCTACTCCTGCTTGGTTGTATTGAACTGGGGAGCTCGGGAGCTTGGAGAGCTAGCTGCACCGAGCGTATGGCTGTCTGGGTCCCAAATCTCCGAACCTCGGAACCCCGGAACCTCGGAACCCCGGAACCCCCTCTACGTTGCACACGGGCCTCCTTTTATAGCGCAAAGGGGTCACCGACAGGTGTCAACGTAAGAGAAAGGGGTAAAAGTGTAAAAGGGGTGGTAGTTGTAATAGCGCGGGAACAGTGGCGCTACAGTGCGGCACAGTGTTATCATACCTACTTCTGACGGTAGGGGACAAGGGCATTAAATGCCCGTCACGGTCGCCCGGACAGCACCGAGGCGGACCGTTAGGTGCGCCACCGTTCGCCACGATGGCGGCTGCATGCCACCGCATGCCCCAGGCTGCGCGGTGCCCCGCCACGTGCCCTTGGGGGAAGCCCCGGAGCGACGCGTGGGCGGGCGAGCTGGAGCGCAGTCCTGAGGTGGCGATCTGCCGCGGCAAGTGGCTTGCCGCGGGGGTCGTCTTCCTGTGCCTGATAGCTTGCCGGCTATCAGGCCTTGCCGGGGCGCATAGCGCGCCGTGGCGGGCTTCTCTCGTGGTGCCTGGGTTCGGCCTTCCCGACAAGCTCCTCTTGCCGGGGTCTTGTCTTCTTGGCCCGGCAAGCTCCTCTTGCCGGGGGCCTTGTCTTCTTGGCCCGGCAAGCTCCTCTTGCCGGGGGCCTTGTCTTGAATGCTTGGTCTTCTCTTGGCGCTTCCTGGGCGGGCCTTGCCGCAGGGTGCTACAACTGCCCGTGCACAAGTCTGGGGTACTAAGGTACCCCTACTTTAGTACACCGACACCACACTTACCTCGCCCTGAGCCTGCTCAACATTTAAGTGAGTTGCGCCAGCCGCGGCAAGGTTTCTTGCCGGTGGAAGCCCCGTCAGCGGGTTGCCGATGTCCCGCACTCAGCACCCGTGGCAAGGCGGAGACTTTCGCCGACAAGTTCCCGGAAGCGTAGGGCGTAAACGTACGAAGCACAAGGTCGAACGAGGGAGATAACAGCGCAATGAACTACTTAAGATAAAAGTTATATTACAAAATAACTTGCCGCTGCTCTAATCAGCTGTTTCTATGGCATGCCCAGCAGCGACAAGGGAAGAAAAGAAAGAGGTGGGCGGCCTAATCCGCGCGTTCGCCCGCGACCCGCCTGATCCCGGCCACCCTTTCCACAATGGGGGTGACGTGGGCCCTGATCTCCGTCAGGTCAGCGTCTTCCGGCAAGTGCCGGAGGACGTTGGTGAGCCTGATGGTGGGGTTGCGGAAGACGATCTTCACCAGCACCCTCTCGAGGGCCCCGGAGACGGCTTCCCGCGTCTCCTCGGCCAGCTGCTCCGGGATCTTTTCCCGGAGATGCTGGAGCACCCCCACCAAGCCCTTGAAGAAGGAAATGAGCTTGGCGCTCGCCGGGACGTTCTCGCCGGAGGGGTACTCGTGGCCCTCCATCCCCAGCAGCTTCAGCTCCTTGTCGATGGTGGTGGCGATGTCGACGAGGCCTTCGGTCCACCGCTCCACCGTCTCTTGGAAGGCGTTCTGGGTAACGGCGGCGCTCCTCAACAGCTCCTCGTTGCCAGCAACCTCCTTCCGCAAGGTCGCTTCCTGCTCCTTGGCGCCCTCCAGCGCCTTGGCCAGGGTGTCCAGCTTCAGCTCGAGGACAGCCTTGGAGTCCTTGGCGGCATCGAGCTCCTGGATCTTCTCGGCGAAGTGGCCCTGCAGCTCGCCAAGGGTGTGAGCGCCCTTCTCGCGCTCCTGTTTGAGCGCGGCAAGCTCCTCGCCGCTCGCCTTGAGGTCGCTGACGAGCTGCGCCACCCTCGCCTCCAAAGACCTGAGAGCCTCCTGGTTGAGCTCCCGGAGCTCCCCGGCGCGCTTCTCCATGTCCGCGCCAGCCTTCGCGACGAGCGCCTCCTGGCGCTCCACCTTGGCCTGCCGGGCGCGGTAGAGCGACACGAGCTTCCGGAGCAGCCGCTCCTCCTCGGGCTCACCGCTGCTGGTGCTCGGCGCGTCGACCACTGTCAGCCCGACGGAGGCGAGCACTTCTCCGTCCAAGGCCTCCCCCTCGACCGGCGCCCTGGAGCTAGGCTCCCAGGGGAGCCTGATGAAGACGCCATCGTCGGCCTTCAGGTAGGCACCTGCCGGGGGCTCCTCGGGGTCCGGCGCGGTGGCGGCAGCGGGATCGCCGGACTGCGGAGCGCTTGACGCTCCAGCCTTCCCGGGGCCGTCGGCGCGGTCGCCGGTCCCCTCTCCGCCTGCTGCCGCGGCGGCCTTGGCGGCTTCGGCCTCCCCGCCGCATGCGGGGTCGTCGGTGCCTTCCGCCTCCTCGGTGACGACGACGTCGTCGGCGTCGCCACGAGCGCCCCCCTCGACGACGACCTCGGTCTCCATCGGGTCCGCGGTGGGCGGGTCTGATGGCCGGAAGAGGGGAGAAGAGTCAGCTGAACAACCGACGAAGGAGCTCATAAGGGAAGATAGCCAGGGGAAGTTTTCCATGCAGGGGGGCTTACCGGTGGCAGGGTCCGTGGCCGCGGCCTCTGTTGTCGGGGGATCGCTGGCCGCGTCCCTCGCCGGAGATCCCTTCCTTGCCGGAGAGGTCTTCCTTGCCGGGGGCTCCTCCTTTGCCGGGGAGGTCTCCCCTGCCGGGGGCTCCTCCCTTGCCGGAGATTTCTCCCTACGCGGGGTGGTCGACGCAGACGGCGCGGCAGGAGTGCCCCCCGGGGTCGCCTGCTGGGGCTGCTCTGCTCCTACCCAACGACAACAACAACAACCACATGTCAACAGAGAGAAGGGAAGCTCACGTGCGCGCCAAATGGAAAGAGCTAGCCGTGGACTCACCCTGGAGGCTGCGCTGTGGGCTGCCCTGCGGACCCGCTGTCGAGTTCGGCAAGGTCGCCTCCGGCACCTCCCCAGTTGCCAGGGGAGATTCGTCCTCAAGGACGACCAGCGGGACCTTGGCCCTCTTCGCCCTCCTCTGGTCTAGAGTCCTGAAAAGGGAACGGTTTCGGGGGAGGATGAATGGGCTGCGAAACAAGACGAAGCAACAGAAATCAAGAAGATACAAGCTCTACCAGGGACTTACTCTCCGTCCTCCTCTTCGTCGTCGGAGCTGAATGCGGAATAATAAAAAACCGGCTTGCCCCAGGCGCGAGGAGACAGAGGAGTGGGTTCCCGGGACCGCTTGGCGGGGGCGGTGGACGACCCCGCCCCCGTTGCCACCGCGGAACGGGGAGCGGCAGGAGCAGAAGCCGTGGCCCGTGAGGACCCCGCTCCCGCTGCTTCAGAGGCGCGCGTCATCCGGGGCTGCGGTTGCTGGTCGGCCTGCCGCACCACCTCCCCGGCCCTGCGGAGGCGCCTCCTCGGCTAGGCAGGGGGCTCCACCTGCGACGAGCTGCCCAGGAGCTGCGAGGAGGGCGCGTCAGCCTCCGGCAAGCCGCCCTCGTCCAGGGCGGGCTCGCCCGCACCACCGAAAAGGCGGGCAGAGCCCGCAGAGGAAGAACACGGCGAAGAAAGGGTACCCGGTCGGGTACAGCTTCTGGGCGATGGCGGGAAGAACTCGCGTGCGCGGATGCGCTCGCGTCGCCGTCGACCAGAAGAGGAGGTATTCGTTCTTCAGCCTCAGCGCATCAAGCTGAGGGGGGAACGTCACCGTCTCCTTCCGAAGCGCTTCCAGCCGCAGCGCCTCGACCGACTTCACGGCCTTCCCCTTCGCCTTGTTGCTCTTCGGGGCCATGGCAGAAACGGGGAGGGGGAGTTGTCGGCGTGGGCGGCGCCGGGGGCTGCGAAGGCGAATCGCTGCTTTCTCTAGTGAGGTGGAAGTGGCCGAGATTTTCGAGGAACAGCAACCCGCGGAATGGCGAGCTGCCCCTGTTCCCCTCCGCTTATAAAGGGGGGAAGGAGCGGGGGCGGACGTTCCGCCTTTCCAGATGAAAGAGGTCGTGCCCGACGTGACGCATGCCTGCGGGCCTCAAGCCCCGCGCACGCCACCCACGTCACGCACGCCTCGCTCCCCCCACGACGCCGCAATAAGCGTGCGCCAATTGGGGAGGGCGCGATGGACGCGGAGTTGAGGAGCAGCGCAACCCAGGCCACGCGTGCCCGTGCACTGTTAGGGCCTGGCCCAACAACGCTCGGCACCGTGTATGGCCCAGACCCGGGGGCTCCTGTCGGTGTACAAAAGTAGGGGTACCCTAGTACCCCGAACTTGTGCACGGGCAGTAGTAGCATACCGCAGCAAGGCTCGCCAGGGGAGCGACAAGAGTCTCCACGGCCCTTTCTGGGCCGGACGAAGGCCAAGTGATCGAGCCTAGAAGACCAAGCCCCGGCAAGAGGAGCTTGCCGGGCCAAGCAGGCGAGGTCCGGCAAGAGGAGCTTGCCGGGCCAAAGCATCAAGGCCCCGGCGGGAGGAGCTCGCCAGGACGACCAAGCCAAGGCACACCAAGAGAAGCCCGCCGCGGCGCTCCGCGCGCCTCGGCAAGGCCTGACGAGCGGCAAGCTCTCAGGTGCGGCAAGGCAACTACCGCGGCAAGCCACTTGCCGTAGCAAACCACCACCTCAGGCCTGCGCTCCAGCTCACCTGCCCACGCGTCGCTCTGGGGCTTCCCCGGAGGCACGTGGCGGGGCGCCGCGCAACCTGAGACACGCGGTGGCATGCGACGTTGGCAGAGTCGCCCCCGTGGCAAGCGGAGGCGCCCCTAACGGTCTGCCTCGGCACTGTTCAGGCGATCCAGACGGGCATTTAATGCCTTTGTCCCCCGCCGTCAGAGTTAGGTGCGATAGCACTGTGCGACCCCTGCTTGCACAGTTCCTTGCCATTTTTACCCTCACCTGCGTCGCTACCTGTGGGAAACCCCTTAGCATATAAAAGAGGCCCATGCGCACGTAGAGGGGGAGAGACCCCGATCGAACCTTAGAGAGAGGAACAGAAAACCAGGAGGACGCCCAGTAGACCCTCGTCTACGTCCAGCCCCAACTTACTGTAGCTTCTTGCGCTCCAGAGCAAGAACTCCAATCAACCAGGCATGCAGCAGTAGGGTTTTACACATCCGTGCGGCCCGAAGCTGGGTAAAATCGTTGTGTGTGTGTGTCGCCTCGATCTGCTCTTTGTGCAACCTCCGCCCCCGCCGAACCGACAAGGGGCTCCGTCCCCATAGGTGCTCGTGGAGGCAGATATCCCCCGACATGAGGAGATGAAAGTGTTGAGGAAATAGAACCAGTAAGCTTGGTGAAGACAATGATTTGGTAGACCAGTTCCAACTGTTGTCTCAGTTGTACATCTGGTTGGAGCGGCTGAGTATTTAAACTCGAGGACAGCTAGTCCCGGACACACAGTCCTCACCGTATTCTCCTTGAGCTAAGGACACATAGTCCTCGCCCAATCACTCGTGGTAAGTCTTTAGGTGACTTCCAAACCTTCACAGACTTGGTCACTCGGCGATCCACAATTCCTCTTGGATGCTCTAGACCTTGACGCCTAACCGTCTGGAAGAAGCACAGTCTTCAAAGGTAACAAGCGTCGGATCCACGCAGGATCAATCTCTTCAGTGATGCTCAATCACTTTGGGTTTGTAGGTGTTTGGGTTTGGGATTTTGGATTTTCCTCACTTGATGATTTTCGCTCAAAGTCCTCGGAGGATGGGTTGCTCTCAAATGACAAGTGTCAAGTTCTCGCAGAGCAGCCAACCAGCTAGTGGTTGTAGGGGGCGGCTATTTATAGCCTAGGGAGCAGCCCGACATGATAAGACATAAATGCCCTTCAATGATATGACCGTTATGCGGACAAGATATTTTGGGACAGCTGGCGCGTAGCACAGCAACGGTCGGAAATATGAGGTACAAATTCCTCAGGGCTATCATGTTCCTCACAGTGTAGGCAATTCGCACTGGCGAATTCCTAACTCCTCAGTCAGAGCAAAGTCCTCAGTGACCAGAAGAACCGCATCTCTGTCACTGAAGAAATTGACTGAACTGTATGAGATTTCCAATGGCTTCACTCGAAGGGATTGGTAGGTGTAGGATTTGAGTTGAGCATCACTTGGAAATTTTCTCCTTAGTATTTCCTCGACCCCCTTTAACAGTACGGTGTTTCCTATGACTCAAGAAAGAGAAAATGAAACTACGAAAACAGAAGTCTTCACGCTTCAGGTTCCTCGAATGAATACCAAGTCTTCAAGGTCACACCAATTTCTTCACTTTCAAAGTCTACATAAAGTCTTCAAAATATCAAAGTCTTCAGACGAAGAACTTCATTTTTAGGGGTCGATTTCTCTGTAAATATCAAACTCCTCATAGACTTATAGACCTGTGTACACTCATAAACACATTAGATACTTAACCTATAAGTCTTCAATACACCAAAATCACTAAGGGGCACTAGATGCACTTACAGGCCGGTCAGCCGCGTCATACGCTGGAGATGTAGGTTTAGATGCTTCCTCCTCTAATCGGGGTAGCAACCTGCGCTTTGGGTAGCTCTTGGAGGGGCGTTCGAGTTTGTATTCCTCGGCCGCGAGGACTTCAGTCCATCTATCAGCTAGCAAGTCTTGATCAGCTCTATGTTGCTGCTACTTTTTCTTAAGGCTATTTGCCGTGGCTATAAGCCGGCGCTTGAAGCGCTCTTGCTCAATGGGATCCTGAGGAACGACAAATCCGTTGTCGTCGAGGCTTGCCTCGTCTTCGGAGGGAGGCATGTAATTATCACCCTCTTCCTCTCTATCCGCCGCTCTCTCATGAGGGCTGGCTTCTCCATCCTCCTGCGCTGAATCTTGTTGGAGGGGGTTGTCTTCGGCACTGTCCGAGGTGTTATTATCTCCTGTGCTGGAATCACCATTTTTGCTTTGGCGAGACTTAGAGTGGCGCCGCTGACGCCGGCACTTAGGTTGCTTCTTGGAGGGGTTATCCTCCGCTGTTCCGTAGCCATTGCCTTCCTTGGGTGTGTCCACCATATATATGTCATACGACGAGGTGGCTTTCCAGTGCCCTGTAGGCGCTGGTTCCTGTTCATCTCCTACATCGTCGTCCATATCGTCGATGTCTTCGGAGTCGAAGTCGAGCATGTCGGTCAAATCATCGACAGTGGCTATGAAGTGGGTGCTGGGTGGGCGTCGAATTTCTTCGTCGTCCGCATCCCAATCCTGCCGGTCATAATCTAGCCAGGACTCTCCTGACAAAGAGAGAGACCTTAGTGAATTCAGTATGTCGCCGAAGGGCGAGTGCTGAAAGATATCCGCGGTGGTGAACTCCATGATCGGCGCCTAATCGACTTCGATTCGCAGGGGCGCGGGTGGATCGGAGTCCGGAGGAGAGTCCGGCAATGTGGAGTCACGGACCTCGCGAAGGGTAAGGTTGGTGTTCGGCTCAATCGCCATTGAGGTTGTTGCCTCCGCGGCGGGGTCTAACCACCCGCCCTCGGATGGCGCATTTGGCTCCGAATTAAAGGTCGGAGCAGGTGCAGGTGCGGTCTCCCGGACACTGTTCAGCGGCAGATCTAAATCATGCCCATCGTGACAGTGCGACGCACTCTGTCGGGGCTCGAATCCGTCGAAGATCAAGTCTCCGCGGATATCGGTCGTGTAGTTCAAGATTCCAAACCTGACCTGATGGCCAGGGGCATAACTTTCAATCTGCTCCAGATGGCCAAGTGAATTGGCCCGCGGTGCGAAGCCACCGAACACGAAGATCTGTCCGGGGAGAAAAGTCTCACCCTGGACTGCATCGCTGTTGATGATCGGAGGAGCCATCAAGCCTAAAGATGACGACACAGAGGAACTCTCAATGAAAGCACCTATGTCAGTGTCAAAACCGGCGGATCTCGGGTAGGGGGTCCCGAACTGTGCGTCTGGGCAGATGGTAACAGGAGACAAGGGACACGATGTTTTTACCCAGGTTCGATCCCTCTCGATGGAGGTAAAACCCTACTCCTGCTTGATTAATATTGATGATATGGGTAGTACAAGAGTAGATCTACCACGAGATCAGAGAGGCTAGACCCTAGAAGCTAGCCTATGGTATGATTGTTGTTGTTGTCCTATGGACTAAACCCTCCGGCTTATACAGGAGGGGGCTAGGATTACACAGAGTCGGTTACAAGGAAGGAGATCAGCATATCCGTACTGCCAAGCTTGCCTTCCACGCCAAGGAAAGTCTCATCCGGACACGGGACGAAGCCTTCAATCTTGTATCTTCATAGTCCAACAGTCCGGCCAAAGGTTATAGTCCGGTCGTCCGGATACCCCCTAATCCAGGACTCCCCCAGTCCGTCTTCCTCTTGAAGATCCATTTAATCTCAATGGCTCATTGATCATTGGACAAGTCAATCAAAGTCCATACTTTGTTCTCATACATGGATCCCATCTCAGATTTCATGGCCTCAAGCCATTTTGCGGAATCTGGGCTCATCATCACTTCCTCATAGTTCGCATGTTCGTCTTGGTCTAGTAACATGACTTCCAGAATAGGATTACCGTACCACTCTGGTGCGGAACGTACTCTAGTTGACCTATGAGGTTTAGTAGTAACTTGATGTGAAGTTTCACGATTATCATCATTAATTTCCGCACTAATTGGTGTAGGCATCACTGGAACTGATTTTTGTGATGAACTACTCTCCAACTCGAGAGAAAGTACAACTACCTCATCAAGTTCTACTTTCCTCCCACTCACTTCTTTCGAGAGAAACTCCTTCTCTAGAAAGGATCCACTCTTAGCAACAAATATCTTGCCTTCAGATCTATGATAGAAGGTGTACCCAATAGTTTCTTTTGGGTATCCGATGAAGACACACTTATCCGATTTGGGTTCGAGCTTATCAGGTTGAAGCTTTTTCACATAAGCATCGCAACCCCAAATTTTAAGAAACAACAGCTTTGGTTTCTTGCTAAACCATAGTTCATATGGTGTCGTCTCAACGGATTTAGATGGTGCCCTATTTAACGTGAATGCAGCTGTCTCTAATGCATAACCCCAAAACGATAGTGATAAATAGGTAAGAGACATCATAGATTGCAACATATCCAATAAAGTAAGGTTATGACCTCCGGACGCACCATTATGCTGTGGTTTTCCAGGTGGCGTGAGTTGTGAAATTTATTCCACATTGTTTTAGATGAAGGCCAAACTCATAACTCAAATATTCACCTCCACGATCAGATCGTAGAAAATTTATTTTCTTGTTACGATGATTTTTCCACTTCACTTTGAAATTCTTTGAACTTTTCAAATGTTTCATACTTGTGTTTCACTAAGTAGATATACCCATATCTGCTCAAATCATTTGTGAATGTTAGAAAATAATGATACCCGCCGCGAGCCTCAACACTCATCGGACCGCATACATAAGTATGTATTATTTTCAATAAGTTAGTGGCTCGCTCCATTGTTCCGGAGAATGGAGTTTTAGTCATCTTGCCCATGAGGCATGGTTCACAAGCATCAAGTGATTCATAATTAAGTGATTCCAAAAGCCCATCAACATGGAGTTTCGTCATGCTCTTTACACCAATGTGACCTAAACGGCAGTGCCACAAATAACTTGCACTATCATAATTAACTTTGGATCTTTTGGCATCAATATTATGTGTATAACTATGATCAAGATTCAGTAAACCATTTACATTGGATGTAAGACCATAGAAGGTTTTATTCATGTAAACAGAACAACAATTATTCTTTGACTTAAATGAATAACTGTATCACAATAAACATGATCCAATCATATTTATGCTCAATGCAAACACCAAATGACATTTATTTAGTTCCAATACTAATCCCGAAGGTAGAGGGAGTATGCGATGGTGATCTTATCAACCTTGGAATCATTTCCAACACACATCGTCACCTCGCCCTCAACTAGTCTTTGTTCCTTTTGTAACTCCTGTTTTGAGTTACTAATCATAGCAACTGAACCGGTATCAAATACCCAGGGGCTACTATGAACACTAGTAAAGTACACATCAATAATATGTATATCATATATAGTTTTGTTCACTTTTCCATCCTTTCCGCTTCCAGTGACCATTTCCTTTGCCGTAGAAGCACTCAGTTTCAGGCTTGGGTCTAACTTTGGGCTTCTTCATGGGAGTGGCAACTTGCTTGCCATTCTTCTTGAAGTTCCCTTTCTTTCCCTTGCCCTTTTACTTGAAACTAGTGGTCTTGTCAACCATCAACACTTAATGCTTTTCTTGATTTCTACCTTCACCGATTTCAGCATCGCGAAGAGCTCGGGGAATCGTTTTCATCATCCCTTGCATATTATAGTTCATCACGAAGTTCCAGTAACTTGGTGATAGTGACTAGAGAACTCTGTCAATCACTATCTTATCTGGAAGATTAACTCACACTTGATTCAAGAGATTGTAGTACTCAGACATTCTAAGCACATGCTCACAGGTTGAGCTATTCTCCTCCATCTTGTAGGCAAAATATTTGTCAGAGGTCACATACCTCTCGACTCGGGCATGAGTCTGAAATACCAATTTCAGCTCTTGGAACATCTTATATGCTCCTTGGCGTTCAAAACATTTTTGAAGTCCCGGTTCTAAGTCGTAAAGCATGGCGCACTAAACTATTAAGTACTCATCATACCGAGGTTGCCAAACATTTATAACGTGTGCATCTGGTCCTGCAATAGGTCCATCACCCAACGGCGCATCAAGGACATAATTCTTCTATGCAGCAATGAGGATAATCGTCAGATCACGGACCTAGTCCGCATCATTGCCACTATCATCTTTCAACTTATTTCTCTCTAGGAACATATCAAAAATAATACAGGGGAGCTATACGCGAGCTATTGACCTACAACACAGATATGAAAAACTATCCGGATTAAGTTCACGATAAATTAAAGTTCAATTAATCATATTACTTAAGAACTCCCACTTAGATAGACATCCCTCTAGTCATCTAAATGATCACGTGATCCATATCAACTAAACCATGTCCGATCATCACATGAGGTGGAGTAGTTTTCAATGGTGAACATTACTTTGTTGATCATATCTACTATAAGATTCACGTTCGACCTTTCGGTCTCAGTGTTCCGAGGCCATATCTTCATATGCTAGGCCCATCAAGTTTAACCCAAGTATTTTGCACGTGCAAAACTGGCTTGCACCTGTTATATATGAACGTAGAGCTTATCACAAAAATCATCATGTGGTGTCTCAACACGATGAACTGTTGCAACAGTGCATACTCAGGGAGAACACTAATACCTTGAAATTTAGTGAGGGATCATCTTATAATGCTACCGCCGTACTAAACAAAATAAGATGCATAAAAAGATAAACATCACATGCAACCAAAATATGTGACATGATATGGCCATCATCATCTTGTGCCTTTGATCTCCATCTCCAAAGCACCGTCATGATCTCCATCGTCACTGGCTTGACACCTTGATCTCCATCGTAGCATCATTGTCGTCTCGCCAACTATTGCTTCTACGACTATCGCTACCGCTTAGTGATAAAGTAAAGCAATTACATGGCGATTGCATTTCATACAATAAAGCGGCAACCATAAGGCTCCTGCCAGTTGCCGATAAACTTTACAAAATATGATCATCTCATACAACAATTTATATCTCATCACATATTGACAATATCACATCACAAAATGCCCTACAAAAACAAGTTAGACGTCCTCTACTTTGTTGTTGCAAGTTTTTACGTGGCTGCTACGGGCTTCTAGCAAGAACCGTTCTTACCTACGCATCAAAACCACAATGATTTTTCGTCAAGTGTGCTTTTTTAACCTTCAACAAGGACCGGCCGTAGTCAAACTCAATTCAACTAAAGTTCGAGAAACAGACACCCGCCAGCCACCTGTGTGCGAAGCATGTCAGTAGAATCAGTCTCTTGAACGCGGTCATGTAATGTTGGTCCGGGCCGCTTCATCCAACAATACCGCCGAATCAAAGTAAGATGTTGGTGGTAAGCAGTATGACTATTATTGCCAACAACTCTCTGTGTTCTACTCATGCATATAACATCTACGCATAGACCTGGCTCGGATGCCACTGTTGGGGAACGTAGCAATGCAATTTCAAAAAAATTCCTACGATCACGCAAGATCTATCTAGGAGATGCATAACACATGTCTATGGTCAGGAAACTTAACCATCTTTGATTAACGAGCTAGTCAAGTAGAGGCATACTAGGGACACTCTGTTTGTCTATGTATTCACACATGTACTAAGTTTCCGGTTAATACAATTCTAGCATGAATAATAAAGATTTATCATGATATAAGGAAATATAAATAACAACTTTATTATTGCCTCTAGGGCTTATTTCCTTCAGTTTGATAGAAAGGTAATTTGTAACAAGATAAGTAGTAACGTTGGCATAGGTGCAAAAAGGTAGCCCAATCCTTTTTGTACCAAAGGACGTGCCGGAACGGTCTCTTATAATAAGCAAAGCATTCTTCAAGACACATGGGAATTTCATCTTGTCACTTTCATCACGTTTGTTTGATTCGCGATCGCTACTTTGATAATTTGATATGTGGGTGGACCGATGATTGGGCATTGTTCTTACTTGAACAATCCTCCCACTTATTATTACCCCCTCTCGCAAGCATCCACAACTACAAAAGAAGAATTAAGGTGAATCTAACCATAGCATGAAACATATGGATCCAAATCAGCCGCTTACGGAATAGTGCATAAACTAGGGTTTAAGCTTGTGTCAGTCTAGCAACCCATCATCTAATTATTACTCCACCATGCCTTCCCTTAGGCCCAAGTATGGTGAAGTTTCATGTAGTTGACATTCACATGAGACCACTAAGGGAAAGAACAACATACATATCATCAAAATATCGAACGAATACCAAATTCACATGATTGCTTATGACAAGTCTTCTCCCATGTCCTCAAGAACAAAAGTAAATGCTCACAAATCATATTCATGTTCAAGACCAGAGGGGTATTGAATATCATCAAGGATCTGAACATATAATCTTCCACCAAATAAACCAACTATCATCAACTACAAGATGTAATCAACACTACTAGCAACCCACATGTACCAATTGAGGTTTTGAGACAAAGATTAAATACAAGAGATGAACTAGGGTTTGAGATGAGATGGTGCTGGTGCGGATGTTGACGAAGATTGGTCCTCCCACAATGAGAGGGTTGTTAATGATGTGGATGGCTTCGATTTTGCCCTCCTGGAGGGAAGTATCCTCGGTCGAATAGCTCCACCGGAGAGCAAAAGTGCTCCTGCCAGGTTCCCCCTCGAGACGGCGGTGCTTCGTCCCGAAAGTCCTCTCTTGATTTTTTTCTAGGGTAAATGGCATATCATATTGAAGAAGATGGGCCTCGGAGGCCGGCCAGGGCCCCCACGAGCCACCTAGGCACGCCCAGGGGGTGGGCGCGCCCTGGTGCCTCGTGAGCACCTGGTGGGCCCGCTCTACTATTTATTTTCTCCACTATTTTTTGTATATTCCAAAAAAATATCTATGAAATTTCAGCTCATTTGGGTTGTGCAGAATAGGTATCTCTGATGTAGCTTTTTTAGGTCCAGAATTCCAGCTGTCGGCAATCTCCTCTTCATGTAAATCTTGCAATTTAAGAGAGAAAAGACATTATAATTGCACCACAAAGCATTATATTGATCAAAAACATTATAAATAACAGTAGGGAAACATGATGAAAATGGACGTATCAACTCCCCCAGGCTTAGACCTTGCTTGTCCTTGCAGAGGGAAGCAGATGTTGTCATGCAGTTTTTATTTTCGGATGTGCAAGCTCTTAATGTAAAGGAACATCACTTTATATATAGCCTCCACACAAAATCTAACTGTTACACACAATTTACCAAACTCGATGGGACCGAATCAAAAAACTCGGTCAGACCGATTTAGTTCATAATGTGACTGTTAGGCATTTCGGTGGACCAACATGTCAACTCGGTGGGACCGATTCTATTAGGGTTAGGGCATAACGTAATCTCGGTGTGATCGATTACACAAACTCGGTGGGACCGACTTTGGTAATAAGCTAACCAGAGAGTTGGTCAGGCAAACTCGGTGGGACCGATTTGCTCATCTCGGTTGGACCGAAACGTTACGAAAGGGAAACAAAGAGTTTGCATTGCGAACTCGGTGGGACCGATCGCTCATCTCGGTTGGACCGAAATGTTACGAAGGGAAATAGAGAGTTTGCAATCCCATCTTGGTGAGACTGAGATCCCTATCGGTGAGACCGAAGTGACTAGGGTTTCTGGCAGTGGCTATGTCAAATGAACTCGGTGGCGCCGGATAGATCAAATCGGTGGGGCCGAGTTTGACTTTTGGTTTGGGACATATGTGGAAATGAGAAAGTGGTTGAGGTTTTTAGGAGCATATCACTAAGCATTTTGAGCAAGTAAGCCATTAAGCAACACCTCATCCCCTTTTAATAGTATTGGCTTTTCTTATGAACTCAATGTGATCTTGGATCACTGAACAGAAAATGTAGAGTCTTGAGCTTGAGCCAATGTGTGTCCTTAGCATTTTTAGGGGTCCACATTTCTAATCCATGCCATGCCAATCATTGAACTTCCTGAAATAGTCATCTTGAAGTAGCATTAGTTCAAAGAGCTATATGTTGTTAGTAATTACCGAAACCACCCAGGGACAATTGCACTTTTAATCTCCCCCTTTTTGGTAACTGATGACAACATATAGATCAAAGCTTAGACAAATTTAATAAGATTGAAATACATCGTCGCTTTGAGAAGTATGTGATAAGCAATAGCTCCCCCTAAATTTGTGCATTATTTAAAATTTGCTTTTGAATGCCAATGCACAATCGATTAGGATCATGGGTTACTCTTCCATGTCACATACATCTTGGTGGAGCGCTCAAAATGATAGGAATTAAAACATGCACTCATCACCAAGCAAAGTGAATGATCATATAGGGATATAAGAGATAATATCATCCAAGCAAATATTAAAGTATGATATGATCAAACACATGACCATACAAGTATCTCACACACAGACATAAAGTATCTAATGAGCACACACAAAAGTTCAACCGAATAGCAAGAGAGACAAAAAAGCAACACTCTCTCTCGAAGCCTATGATCTATACATTTCCCCTCCTTTGGCAACAAGTTACCAAAAAGTTCGAAAATGCATAGTGCTATGCGTATCTCAGGCTTGGTCTTCCGGAGGCGGTGTAGAGAGGACTCCAAGGACGAAGGCATCAGTAGACGTTGTGGGAGCTAGTGGAGTGGCTGCAGGAGGTGGCACTGAAGTTGTTACTGCTGGTGCAGATGAAGTAGGTCTTGTATCTGGCACTGGCACTGCAACTGACCACTGACCTCTTGGCACTCTCTGAAAATCTTCTGTAGTTGCCTTCCCTTTCTTCTCCTCTGCTTCCTCCTGGAGCTGCTCAACTGCAGTCTGTATCTCAGTTACTTTCAAATCAAGATCTTAGAACTTTGTTTCTATAATCCTCTCCAAGCTTTCCTGATTTTGAGTCAGGGTGGCCAAGCCCTTCTCAATCCTCAATGTTGCTTGAATCAGATAAGCTAGTTGATCTTGCTTGCTCTTTAAGAACACTTCAGATGCCTCCTCAATACTTGGCATCCTTGCAGCTTTCTCTGCCTTTGCCTTTGCTCTCTTCTCTTGTGCTTGCACTGATGAAGGATCATCCTCATTCATCACAACTGTCTTATCCTCAAATTCTGGGTGCAAAGGTAAATGCTCCTTGTCCAACAAGTAAGTGCCTGTGCCCATCTTGGAGTTGATGAGCACCTGAACGTGTGGAGCATACCCACAAGATCTTTTCTGATCAACAACTGTCCTTTTGATTATCTCTACAATCAGACTCATGACCTTGAATTTTTGAGGAACATCAAAGATCTGCAACAAGTTGATGGAATGTCCTCTGATCATCTTGCGATCTCCAGATTTGGGTAACGGAGTATGCCTTAAGATGGTGTTGATAGTAGGCAGACCATACAACAAATAATGCACAGATCCAGATTTGTGTGTCTCCAAAGCTTTATCTGGGATCTCCTTGTACATATTTGCCATAGAGTTGTGGTCTTTCTTCTTCTTGGCATACACATCCAAATCATCCTCATGCTCTTCTAGGGCATTGATCAACTTGGCCCATTCATCTACATTTGACTGGTACCTTGTACCTTCAGACATCCAAACTATTCTACCATCTGGATAGAAATGAGCAGTGGAGTAGAACTGCATAATGGGCTCATCATTCCATTTGGTAAGCTTCTGTCCAACAAATTTATCAACTCCACAAGCTTTGAAGCTTTCATGCACACCTGGGAAGTGATCTTCATTCTCATCAATGAATTCCCAATCAACCCACTTCATATCACAGACTATGGATTTCTTGTCCAACAGAATGGTCTCATAGAAATCTTGTTGTTCTTTGGTGTGGAACCGGCAATCCACATTAGTGCTCCTTCTTACAGCATAAGGATCAGACTGTCTCCAAAGTCTCTGTCATGCATCCTTCCTGATGTTCATGTCCTCTGCCACTGGATGAGTGTCATTGTTGTATGGAATCTTTGGTTTTTGTTTCCTCAGCTCATGGGCTTCAGCATCTTCTTCTTCAACTTCAGGCACTGGGGCCTTGTTCTTCTCTGCAGCTGGGATATTTCTGGTGCTTCTCTTAGGCTTAGAAGGCTTCTGAGCTTGAGCAGTAGCTTTGGGAGCAGTTTTGGGCTTTGATGGAGCAGCCCCTGACTTGATTGCATCTCCCATGAGCTTGTGGGACTTGGGTGCTGGTGCATCCTCTTCCTCTTCTTCTTCTTCTTCTTATTCTTCTTCTTCTTCTTCTTCTTCAGAATCTCTCACCATGGTTGATTTTCCAAGTACTTTTGCAGTTGTGGTTCTTGCCCTTTTCTTCTTCTTGCCTCCAACCACATCATCATCTGATTGTTCTATAGTGAACTGCATGGTTTCTCCTGTTGGAACTTTCCCTGGCTTGGATGTTGGCACTCTTTTGGTAGGAACCTTCTTGTGCAAACCAGGCTTGGTTGCAGCAGCTGTGCCAAACTCCTTCTTCAAGACTTTCTTCTTGGAGCTCACTTCCTCCTCAACAACCACATAGTCCTCATCCTTAGAATCCGAGGTTCTCTTCTTCCTAGATCTGGTGGTTGCCTTGGGCAAATTACTTGGAGTGCTATTGCTGCCCTCATCATAGGTGCTTGAGGGACTAGTGCCCTCACTCATTTGCACTTGCTCTTCAGATTTATTCTAGCTACCAATCTAGTCAGACATTCTGGCAAGCAAACTGACAGCATACCCTGTGAATAGATATAGATGAGGTAGAGTGGATGAGCATCACAAAGTGTAGAATTTTTGCAAAATAGATGAGTCAAAAACTTAGTTTTAGTTCTCCACAGAAAGCATTTCGGAGCTACCGATTTGTTAAACTCGGTGACACCAAAGCAACTTTTAGAGTCTAAACTAGTGAACTCGGTCAGACCGAGTCACAATTCGGTGGCTCTGAGATTGCTAGGGTTTCACTAAGAATTGAACTCGGTCTCACCGATATGCAATTTTTGGTAAGACCGAAAAATGCATGTGCAATGGCCTAAGCCAAATCGGTGAGACCGATTTCTAAAACTCGGTCGGTCCGAGATGATTTCGGCGGAGACCTAACCCTAAATTTTGGAATCAAATCTAACCTAAAGGAATTTTTCTCTGGATAGATTGATTTCATACGTGGTAATGATCATGGCAAAGCAATGTGCTAGGAATCGGAGTAAGGGATTAGCACAAAGGATCAAACTCATACCCTAGTTCGACGGGAGTTCGCTACGGAGACAACGGCGGGGCAGAATCCTGTTGATGGCGATGGAAACAAGTGGTGGGAGGTCGCTGGCGATGAGGAGATGATCCGGAGACCCAAGGCGGCAGAGCATGACACGCGCGGGCTGAGGTGTTTTGAAGAAATTTCCAAAATCTCACCCGTGGTTATATATATCCTGACCCTGTCGGTGTGACCGAGTGGAACAATTCGGTGGCACCGAGATGCAGAATCGCAAGCGGTTACTGCAACTCGGTGTGACCAAAAACTTCAAATCGGTTGCACCGAGATTGAAAACCTAGATCAACTCAGTGAACTCGGTGTGACTGAAGTGGATGGATCGCTCATACCGAAATGCACAAAGAGGTTTTAGAAGTTTAATTCTATGACGAATCGGGGACTCCGAGTGCTCCTCACACAGTGTGGATCGAATCGGACTTGATCAAACTTTGTGATGTAGCATGAATAGAGTTTGAGACGAGAAAAGCACAGATAGCTAGAGGAGGTTCTTAGGTATTCTTGTCCATCCACTTGGCCAAAGAGAAAGAGCCAAACAATCAAAGCAACAAGTGGATGTCCTCGAATGAATAAAATATGCAATCAACATGCTCACACAATAAAATGGCAAATGAAATATGTGACAAAGCATGCACAAACACTCTAGCATCTATCAAGCAATTGGCGATGACTAGGTCATCTATATATGAATATATTGACTTAGGAGTCAAATGAAAACATTTGATCATAGGTCAAACTCATCGTTTAAGCACAAGAGGGGTTACCACTTTTACATAAAGCATTGTTGTGTTCACATCATTAGAGTTGCTTTAGCTATATTGATTAGAGTAAAGCTCCCCCTAGATGTGATATCCCCCCTAAGAGGGATGAACTAACCTTGGGTTTTGTCGATGATGAATTCATGTAGATGTTGAAGATGTGGATGCTCAATGTTGATGTAGATCATTTGGAGCAATCCATTGGAGTGAGTTGCACTTTCAATACCTACACGGGTTAGTCCCACAAGGAACAAACAAGGATATCCATAGACATAGAGTGATATACACATAGATGATGTCCATGAAAGCATTAGGTTACCTTGTCTCTTGTATTAACAACAAGAGGGTTTGTGACTCCTTGAACTAGTGCAAGATGTGGAAGTTGTTTGCACTTGTCCTCGCCAAGATGATATGAGTGAAGTATGTTGGCGGAGTCACCCTCAAGAACTCTCTAGTTCTTCTTCTTCTTCGGGATCCACATCATCTTGATGGGAATCCTTGGAATTGTATTTGTACTTGATGTAGTAGAACTTGACATAGTCTTGGGAACCCACTTGACCAAGGCCTTGGGAGCTTCTTCAAATGCATCAATCTCCTCTTGAAGCTTGTCCTTGCCTTTTTGCTTGCGGTCGTGTGGTGGAAGATCATCTTGAGCTTGTGTCCCTTGGATAGAAGTAGGATCATACTTCTCTTGTTGACGAACAAACTTTGACTTGGGGTATTGATCTTCTTCCCACTCAACTCCATTGGCATTGAACTTTTGTTCAAAACCAACACCTTGATTCTTCCGATGCCTTCCTTGCTTGCGTACAATTTCCTCAAATTGCTTACTCCCGGCAAGGCTCTTGTAAACACCTTTCTCTATAATTCCCTTCAATAAGCTATTTTCTTGATCAAGTATAACTTGGCTAAGAGAATCATTAGTGAAATCAAGAGAACTACTAGAAGCGACAACATTGGATTTAGCATGATTATTGTTACTACTAGATGAAGAATCTTTCTTACTCTTGTTGCTAGATTTAACTTGTGGCATGTAAGTAGACAAGAGTAAATGCTTGGCAATGCAAGAACAACTTTTCTTGCGAAGATCATCATTGATCGCCTTTAAAAACCCATGCTCTTGCTCAAGATTGAGCTTTTCAAAGCGTAGCTTTTCATGAGTCTTTAAATGTTCTTGATGATCTTACAAGGTAGTTTCATGAGCTAACTTAAGAGTGTTTAGTTCTTTAGTTAGACGCTCAATCTCCTTATCATCAACATTCGTTTTATCTTGATTAGCATGATTAAAAGCAAATTCATCATAGTTTTCAACACTAGAGTTGTCAACAAGTAAATCATCATCACCTAGCAAATCGTCTTCATCACTATTGAAATCAACATACTCAGGGTCTGATACCTCTGGGCCTTTAGCCATGAAGTATCTTCCAATTCCTTCATTTGGTGAGTCAAATATGTCATAGGAGTTGGTTGACACAAGTGCTAGACCAGCAACACCTTCAAATTGAGTATATTCGGAGTCGGAGTGATGGTCGGAGTCGGAGCCGGATACCCATTCACCAACATGAGCTTGATGTCTTCGTTTTGTGTAGCTCGTTGATGATTTGTCCTTCCTTTCTGAATCCTTGCTTCTCCGAGAGGTTCTTCGTTCATAACGATCATCCCTACTCCTCCTCTCTCTAGGTGGTGATTCTTCTCTTCTACTTCTTCTTTTGGGTGAATCTTCTCTTCTTTTGTAGGGGGGGCATACACTCATTGGAGTAGTGTCTAGGTCTTCCACAATTATAGCAATTACGCTCACGACTCAAAGATCTTTTTTCATTGTAGGACCTTGAATTGGAACCTCTTTCCTTTCTTCTACTCTTGTAGAACTTCTTGAAATTCTTCACCATTAGGCTCAATTCTCATTCAAGGTTTGTTTCTCACTTGATGATGTAGGAGCATCACATGAGGCTTTGTAAGCACCACTTGACTTGTTGTGTAGCTCTTCCTTATCCTTGAGTGACATCTCATGAGCAACAATTCTTCCAATGACCTTCGTTGGCTTGAGATCTTTGTAATTGTGCATCATTTGGATCAATGTGCACATGGTATCATATTTTCCATCGAAGGCTCTTAGGATCTTCTTGATGATGAATCTATCAGTCATCTCTTCACTTCCTAAGCCGACAATCTCATTTGTGATGTGAGCAAGCCTAGAGTACATTTCAGCGACACCTTCACCATCCTTCATTTTGAACTTGTCAATTTTACTTTAAAGCACGTCCAATTTGGATTCCTTGACGGAGTCGGTACCTTCGTGCATATCAATCAAAGTATCCCAAATTTCCTTTGCATTCTCAAGACGGCTGATTTTGTTGAATTCTTTGGGGCACAATCCGTTGAAGAGGATATCGCAAGCTTGAGCATTGTATTGCAGCATCTTCAACTCTTCCGCGGTAGCTTCACGGTTCGATTCTCTCCCATTAAAGAATTCACCTTGCAAGCCAATACACAAAATAGCCCAAACGGCGGGGTTATGTCCAAGAATATGCATTTTCATCTTATGCTTCCAACTAGCAAAATTAGTACCATCAAAGTAAGGACCTCTACGGTGGTAATTTCCCTCGCTAGACGCCATACTCTCCTAGGTTGTGAAACCAAGGCTATGATCACCAAAAGCAATGGAATCAAGGAAAATGGAGACCAAAGCTCTGATGCCACTTGTAGGATCAAAAGTATGTCTAGAGGGGGGTGATTAGACTACTTGACCAAATAAAAATCTAGCCTTTTCCCAATTTTAAGTTTTGGTAGATTTTAGCAACTTAGAACAAGTCAAGCAATCAACCTACACATGAAAGTCTAAGAGTATAGCAGCGGAATGTAAAACATTGCATATGAAGGTAAAGAGAGGAGTTTGGTGGGAGCAAACGCAATGTAGACACGGAGATTTTTTCCCGTGGTTCCGATAGGTGGTGCTATCGTACATCCATGTTGATGGAGACTTCAACCCACGAAGGGTAACGGTTGCATGAGTCCACGGAGGGCTCCACCCACAAAGGGTCCATGAAGAAGCAACCTTGTCTATCCCACCATGGCCATCGCCCACGAAGGACTTGCCTCACTAGGGTAGATCTTCACGACGTAGGCGATCTCCTTGCCCGTACAAACTCCTTGCTTCAACTCCACAATCTTGACAGAGACTCCCAAGTGACACCTAACCAATCTAGGAGACACCACTCTCCAAAAGGTAATAGATGGTGTGTGTTGATGATGTACTCCTTGCTCTTGTGCTTCAAATGATAGTCTCCCCAACACTCAACTCTCTCTCACAGATTTGGAAAGATGATTTGAGTGGAAAGCAACTTGGGGAAGGCTAGAGATCAAGATTTATGTGGTTGGAATGGAATATCTTGGTCTCAACACATGAGTAGGTGGTTCTCTCTCAGAAAATGTATGCTGGAAGTGTAGGCACGTACTGATGGCTCTCCTCACGAATGAAGAGTGGGTCGAGGGATATATATAGCCTCCACACAAAATCTAACTGTTACACACAATTTACCAAACTCGATGGGACCGAATCAGAAAACTCGGTCAGACCAATTTAGTTCATAGTGTGACCGTTAGGCATTTCGGCGGGACCAACATGTCAACTCGGTGGGACCGATTCCATTAGGGTTAGGGCATAACGTAATCCCGGTGTGACCGATTACACAAACTCGGTGGGACCGACTTTGGTAATAAGCTAACCAGAGAGTTGGTTAGGCAAACTCGGTGGGACCGATTCTCTCATCTTGGTTGGACCGAAACGTTACGAAAGGGAAACAAAGAGTTTGCATTGTGAACTCGGTGGGACTGATCGCTCATCTCGGTTGGACCAAAACATTATGAAGGGAAACAGAGAGTTTGCAATCCCATCTCGGTGAGGTTGAGCCAATGTGTGTCCTTAGCATTTTGAGGGGTCCACATTTCTAATCCATGCCATGCCAATCATTGAACTTCCTGAAATAGTCATCTTGAAGTAGCATGAGTTCAATGAGATATACGTTGTTAGTAATTACCAAAACCACCCAGGGATACTTGCACTTTCAAAGCACCACATGTTGGAGGATTCATGACAATATAACTTCTATGTTAATATAAGGAAACATAACTCATTTTGTTTTCGTCCTTGTCCAATTTCAACAATTTGACATACAATATTTATTAGGGGCTCACAATCATTAAAGTTGTCTAAGATAGTATATTTATATGTGAATCTTCTCTTCCCTTATTAATCTTTCATGAATTACATCATTAACCAATACTATGTTTGTTAACTTCCAATAAATTTTACCACTTATACTTTCCTTTATGTAAGTCATTACTATCTATGGGATTTGCATATGATCTTTCCATTATTTTCATTGCTAAGATTGAAACATAAAAGTAAAGGAACAAAAATCGAACTACTCTTTATTATATCATTACTATCTATGGGATTAGCATATGATCTTTCTATTATTTTCATTGCTAAGATTGAATCACAAAAGTAAAGAAAGAAAACTCAAACTACTCTTTATTATATAACTCTCAACTCAATTACATAGATAGATTGATCACAAAACTAGCACTCGAAAATAGATCATACTAAACTTTTATTCCACTAAATCACGAAATAGCCAAGGATCGAACTAAGATACGTAAAGGTAATAAAAGTGATGGTGATACGATACCGGGGCACCTCCCCCAAGCTTGGCACAAGCCTAGGGTGGTGCACATACCCGTGTACTCAAGTTTCTTTCTTTGGTGATGATGGTGACGATGAGGTAGGCTTGTTCTCCATAATGCTCATAAGTATCTCCCTCAAACTCTGAATTTCCTGGAGCACTTGAGGAATTAACTCAATATTCT
Source organism: Aegilops umbellulata (assembly GCA_032464435.1). Lineage (NCBI taxonomy): Eukaryota > Viridiplantae > Streptophyta > Magnoliopsida > Poales > Poaceae > Aegilops > Aegilops umbellulata. The sequence continues at coordinate 133,145,506 of CP136060.1, read as the reverse complement.
TTTCCACCTCAACCATAATATGTCTATTCTCCGCCCCCAAGAGTTTGTTCATGCATGACTTTCTCTTAGATGAGATATGTCCCAATTTGACGATATGTGCATACGAGGAGTATTTTCAACCCCATAATTGTGAACCAAATTATGAAAATTGTTCCGATGTAACCTGTGTAAGGTCCTCCTAGGGGGAGCCCTCCTTGTACTTCTTGATTCCCTTGGCTGTTCATCGGCCTCATGGCTTGATGGGGGTTCAGAGTAGTGAAGATGCCAGCCAGCGTGCCACTCTCTGAAGCCGGAGGTGGACCTCAAGCGAGTCTCCTTCATCTTTCTCCATGGTGACCTCCTCAGTTCCCTCTCTCCTTAGTTCCCTCTGCAGCAACAAGCATCACCTTCCACATTCTTGGAGTGTGACGCCCCCGATTTAATCGTACACTAATCATGCACGCAAATGTGTACGATCAAGATCAGGGACTCACGGGAAGATATCACAACACAACTCTACAAATAAAATAAGTCATACAAGCATCATAATACAAGCCAGGGTCCTCGAGGGCTCGAATACAAGTGCTCGATCATAGACGAGTCAGCGGAAGCAACAATATCTGAGTATAGACATAAGTTAAACAAGTTTGCCTTAAGAAGGCTAGCACAAACTGGGATACAGATCGAACGAGACGCAGGCCTCCTGCCTGGGATCCTCCTAACTACTCCTGGTCGTCGTCAGCGGGCTGCACGTAGTAGTAGGCACCTCCAGAGTAGTAGGAGTTGTCGTCGACGGTGGCGTCTGGATCCTGGGCTCCATCGTCTGGTTGCGGCAACCGGGTAGAAGGGAAAGGGGGAAAAGGGGGAGAAAAGCAACCGTGAGTACTCATCCAAAGTACTCGCAAGCAAGGAGCTACACTACATATGCATTGATATATGTGTAAAGGGCCATATCAGTGGACTGAACTGCAGAATGCCAGAATAAGAGGGGGATAGCTAGTCTTATCGAAGACTACGCTTCTGGTCGCCTCCGTCTTTCAGCATATAGAAGAGAGTAGACTAAAGTCCTCCAAGTAGCATCGCATAGCATAATCCTACCCAGCGATCCCCTCCTCGATGCCCTGATAGAGAGCGATCACCGGGTTGTATCTGGCACTTGGAAGGGTGTGTTTTATTAAGTATCCGGTTCTAGTTGTCATAAGGTCAAGGTACAACTCCGGGTCGTCCTTTTACTGAGGGACACGGCTATTCGAATAGATAAACTTCCCTGCAGGGGTGCACCACATAACCCAACACGCTTGATCCCATTTGGCCGGACACACTTTCCTGGGTCATGCCCGGCCTCGGAAGATCAACACGTCGCAGCCCCACCTAGGCACAACAGAGCGGTCAGCACGCCGGTCTAAACCTATGCGCGCAGGGGTCTGGGCCCATCGCCCTGAGCACACCTGCACGTTGCGTACGCGGCCGGAAGCAGATCTAGCCCCCTTAATACAAGTGCGAGCTTACGATCCAATGCGGCGCGCGCCACTCAGTCGCTGACGTCAAAAAGTGCTTCGGCTGATACCACGACGCCGAGTGCCCATATCTTTCCCGCGTAGTTGGTTAGTGCGTATAGACCAAATGGCCAGACTCAGATCAAATACCCAGATCTCATTAAGCGTGTTAAGTATCTGCGAACGCCAACAGGGCCAGGCTCACCTCACACCCAGGTAGCCCCGAACTGCCCTGCCGCTCCGCCTCAAAGATCCACTCGCGGGTACTCCTCGAGCCAACCCGACTTTGGTCACCACATGTATCATGTAAATAGTATAATATATATCCATGATCACCTCCCGAGGTGATCACAGCCCAGTAGTATAGCATGGTAGACAGACAAGAGTGTAGGGCCACTGATGGAACACTAGCATCCTAGACTAAGCAAGTAGGATTGCAGGTAAAGGTATCAACAGCAGTATCAAATACAGGTTATGCATCAGGATAGGAATAACGAAAACAGTAACATGCTACACTACTCTAATGCAAGCAGTATAGAGGAGAGTAGGCGATATCTGGTGATTAAGGGGGGGGGGCTTGCCTGGTTGCTCTGGCAAGAGAGAGGGATCGTCAACTCCGTAGTCGAACGGGGCAGCAACAGCGTCGGTCTCGGCGTCTAGCGAGAGAAGAGGGGGGAGAAACAATAAATACTTAAACAAGCATATGCATAGTGATGCATGACATGACAAGTAACGGTGTTAGGGGTGCCCTAACGCGGTATGCGGTGATACTGGTGAAAGGGAAAACATCCGGGAAAGTATCCCCGGTGTTTCGTGTTTTCGGGCAGAGGAGCCGGAGGGGGAAAGTTGCGAGTTCGATAGGTTAGGGGGGTGTGGCGGACGAACAGGTTGCGTATCCGGAATCGTCTCGTTGTTCTGAGCAACTTTCATGTTGAAAAAATTTTAATCCGAGTTACGGATTAAAAGATATGATTTTCTAAAGATTTAAATCATTTTTAGAATTTATTAGTAATTCGAAATTAATTGCTAAATTGCTAGGCGCACCCAGCACAGTGTACACAAAAGTGTACCCAGTGACTGACAGGTGGGCCAGAGGGACCCAGTTGACCAGTCAACGTTTGACTGGTCAACAGGGGTGGGACCCCCCTGTCATTGACTGTTTTAGTTAATTAGGGATTAGCTAATCTAATTACTGTTTAATTAAACTATCTAGTTAATTAGATTAATTAAGTTGGATTAATTAACTTAATTTAATTTAGTTAATTAGTTAATTAATTAATTAAATTTACTTTTAGTTTTTTTATTATTATTTTATTATTTTTTTAATTCTATTTTATTATTTATTGAAATGTTCCAGGGGCTGGGCCCCATATGTCAATGGCCCTAGGGGCCTTAACGGGCACCCGGTCGTGCGGTTACGGCACGGGCAGGACTTGCGCCTGCTAGGAGGCCCGAGGCCACCATGGGGGCCGCCGGCCACGGCGATAGCAGGGGGTAGCGCGGCAAGGGGGCGTCGGAGTGGGGCGGACGGACGAGGCAGAGGGCGCCGGAGCCGCGGATGGCGAGGCGAGCAGCGACGCGGTAGGAGACAAGCAGTAGTAGGCGGCGAAGCGCAAGAGTAGTGGGCGGGGCTGCGGTGGCGATGCGAGCCAGGGCAGCGACGACGCGGCCAGCGCGGTTCTGGCGCGCAGTCCGCGGTTGGGAGGTGCGGGTGGCTTGGCCGGGGCGCGGCCTCGTGTGCAGTGGCGCAGCCGGAGCGGGGGTTGACGGGCGCGGGCACGTCCAGGGTCGTGCACGCGCAGGCGGGGGGGGGGGTAATGGTGGTCGCGGCGAGCGCGGGATGTGGGGGGGGGGAAGAGGAGGCCGACGGGCCTCACCAGCGGCTGCAGGGGATCGGGGCGGCGAGGCTCGGTGGAGCCGTCGAGGGGGAGATGAGGACGAGGCGATGTTCCGGCGCGGCAGTCCGGCGAGTTGGTGATGAGGAGGCGCGGTGCTTGGCGATCCGACGAGGACCAGGCGGCGGCGACGTGGTCCAGCGACGGGATCTAGGGGGGGGGCGCGACGTCGGGCTTGTAGGGAGGGCGTCGCTGCCTCCCGATCCAGATCGGGGGAGAGGGAGGAGCGGGGGCGTGGGGGGGAAAGTGTGGGGGTGGCTCTAGGTCACGGGAGGGGAGGAGGCCTAGTAGGCCAGGGGTGCGGGAGGGGGTCGGTTGGGCCGACCGGCTCCTTCGGCCAACTGGGCCAAGGCCCAGTCGGGGGGGGGGGTTGTCTTTGATATTTTTTTTGGTTTGTTTTGTTTTCTTATTTTTCTATTTATTACTTTTCTGTTTAAATTCATTTAAAAGTAATTAGGCATTTTATAAAAAGGTGTTTGCTGTACCATAATTACCTTTGTATTATTTGGCGCACTCCGAACATTTTTGTTTTAAATTTTTGGAAACTTTTATTGTTATCAATAATTTGAATTTGAAATTCGAACGATTTCGAATTATTGCGAGGATAGCAACAGTAACCGAGGTGTCATGTCCCGATTAGCGTGGGATTACTATAGCATGATTATCCGGGCATTACATGGAGGAGGAAGAAGACATAATGCCTGGCTTTGGAAATCTGACAGAAAATAGCAAAAAACAAAGACAGAGGAAATTCTGCGATACAGTGGTCAAAACATCCGGGAGTATATATATAAAGAAATTTTATCTTGAAAAACATGCATTCTAAAAGAAAACAAATTTGGGATGGCACATGAGGGGCCCATGAGCCACTGATGTCGCTTGAACTATGTTGGTATTTCCCCAAAGGAGAAGGGACGATGCAGCACAACTATGGTACATATTTCCCTTAGTTATGAAACCAAGGTATCAATCCAGTAGGAGAACCAAGCAACACTATGTAAACGGTACCCGCACACAAAGAACAAATACATGCAACCCGACGCGTGAGAGGGGTTGTCAATCCCTCCACGGTAAAAAGATAGATTATTTTGTGGTAGATTGGATCAATAGATCTCGATAAAACACGAAATAAAATAAGTAACAAAAAACTACATCAAGTTATTTTGGGTTTTTGGAATAATAGATCTGAGAATAAATGTGGCAAATAATAGATCGGAAAGAAAATATAATAAAGAATAGACCCGGGGGCCGTATATTTCACTAGTGGCTTCTCTCAAGAAATAGGACACGGTGGGTAAACAAATTACTGTTGGGCAATTGATAGAACTTCAAATAATCATGACGATATCCAGGCAATGATCAATATATAGGCATCACGTCCAAGATTAGTAGACCGACTCCTGCCTGCATCTACTACTATTACTCCACACATCGACCGCTATCCAATATGCATCTAATGTATTAAGTTCATGGAGAAACGGAGTAATGCAATAAGAATGATGACATGATATAGACAAGATCTATTCATGTAGGAATAGACCCCATATTTTTTATCCTTAATAGCAACGATACATGCATGGTCCCCTCGGTTGTTTCTTATTTTAGTGTTTTTTCTAATATTCCAAAATAGACATGAAATATTTTTACGAAATTTGTTGAGTTGGTTTACTTACCGTATCACATACTTATTCCTTTTCAGGGTTCTGGAGTGTTCGGGAACGTCTCTCTTATGTGTTCCTCTGGTGTCTTAGTTTCAACAATTTTAGTTTCAACATTAATAGGTGTACCTAAGAGATAATGCTTAATTCGTTGTCCATTAACCACCCTCGGATTGGTCCATTCGAAGTTGTTGATCTTGATAGCTCCAGAACGATAAGATTCTTCGATCATATATGGTCCTTCCCATTTCAGAGAGAAGTTTTCCTTCAAAGAATCTGAAACGAGAGTTGTACAATAGAACATACTCACCCACTTTGAATTCCTGTTTTTGAATTCTTTTATCATGCTATCTTTAAACTTCGTCTTTAAACAACTTGGCATTTTGATATGCTTGGGTTTTCCACTCATCTAACGAGCTAATATCAAATAACCTCTTTTTACCACCAAGTTTGAAGTCATTGTTAAGTTCTTTAATTGCCCAATATGCTTCATGTTCTATCTCAAGAGGTAAATGACATGCTTTTCCATAAACCAGTTTATGCAGAGCCATACCCATAGGATTCTTGTAAGTAGTTCTATAAGCCCATAATGCATCATCAAGTTTCTTAGACCGATTCTTTCTAGATCTATTAATGATCTTCTACAAAATTAACTTTATTTCTCTATTGCTTAATTCAACTTGAACACTAGATTGAGGATGATAAGGAGATGCAATTCTATGGTTAACATCATATTTAGCAAGAAGTTTACGGAAAGCACCATGAATAAAGTGTGAACCACCATGAGTCATTTAATATGTAGGGACTCAAAACCTCGGGAAAATAACTTCTTTAAGCATTTTAATGGATGTGTTATGATCAATACTATAGGTTGCAATAACTTCTACCCACATAGTAACGTAATTAACATGAACTAAAGTATGTGTATACCCATTAGAGGAAGGAAAAGGTCACATATAATCAAATCCCCAAACATCAAATGGTTCAATAACACGTGAATAATTCATAGGCATTTCCTGACGTCTACCAATATTACCAATTCTTTGATATTCATCACAAGATAAGACAAACTTACATGCATCCTTGAAGAGAGTAGGCCAATAAAAAACAGATTGTAATACCTTATGTGCAGTTCTGTCTCAGGTACACAATGTCTAATAAAAAACAGAATGACACTTCCGTAGGATTTGTTCATGTTCATACTCAGGTACACAATGTCTAATAATACCATCTACTCCTTTATAAAGATGTGGATCATCCCAAAAAGTAATGCCTTAAATCAAAGAACTTATTCTTTTGTTGGTATGTGAAACTAGGGGTATACATTTAGCAAAAAGGTAAGTAGCATAGTCGGCATACCAAGGATTATTATGAGAAGCATTTATAATAGCTAATTGTTCATTAGGAAAACTATCATCAATAGGCAGTGGCTTATCAAGAACATTTTCCATTCGAGACAAATTATCAGCTACTAGGTTCTCGGCTCCCTTTCTAACAATAATATGAAAGTGTAATTCTTGTAGCAACATAACCCACCTTATCAACCTAGGTTTAGCATATTTATTTTCCATAAGATATTTGATAGCAGCATGACCGGTGTGAACGGTTACTTTTAAATCAACAACATAAGATCTGAATTTATCAGATGCAAAAACAACTAAAAATTCTTTCTCAGTAGTAGCATAATTTCTTTGAGCACTGTCTAGAGTTTACTAGCATAATGGATAACATTTAATTTCTTATCGACTCTTTGTCCTAAAATAGCACCAACAACATAATCACTAGCATCACGCATAATTTCAAATCGTAGGTTCCAATTTGGTGGTTGAACAATGGGTGTAGATATCAAGGGTTTCTTAAATATTTCAAAGGCTTCTACACAATCATGATCAAAAATAAATGGAACATCTTTTTGCAAGAGATTAGTAAGAGGCCTAGAAATTTTAGAGAAGTCTTTAATAAACCTCCTATAGAAACCAACATGACCAAGGAAACTTATTATACCTTTAATATCTTTAGACATGGCATTTTCTCATTGGCATCAACTTTAGCTTTATCTACTTCAATAGCTTGTTCAGAAATTTTATTCCCTAGTACTATACCTTCATTGACCATAAAGTGGTTCAAGACAAGATTAGTTTCTTCACATCTCAGTAAAATTCGATCGAGGTTGTTTAAGCAATCATCAAAAGAGCCCCGCAAATAGAAAATCATCCACGAAAACCTCAACAATCTTTTCACAAAAGTCAAAGAATATAGCAGTCATACATCTTTGAAAGGTAAGAGGCAAGGTGTAATGATCTTTTCTAGTAGTTTTGTGTAATTTCCTGAAATCAATTATCATCCTATAGCCAGTTACAATTCTTTGTGGGATGAGTTCATTTTTATCATTAGGTACAACAGTTATACCACCTTTCTTAGGAACACAAACAACATGGCTTACCCATCTACTATTACCTATAGGATAAATTACACCTGCTTTGAGAAGCTTTAATATTTCAATTCTTACCACATCCTTCATCTTAGGTTCAACCATTGTTGGTGATTAACAGCTGGCTTAGCATTAGGCTTCATATTAATTTTGTGCTGACATAGAGTGGGACTAATGCCCTTAAGATCATCAAGAGTATATCCAATAGCAGCATGGTGCTTCCTTAGAGTTTTAAGTAATCGCTTTTCTTTGTGCTCTGAAAGGTTAGCATTGATAATGACATGATATATCTTCTTTTCATCAAGATAAGTATATTTCAATGAGTTAATTTCTTAAGTTCAAACACGGGATCACCAAGAGTTCCAGCAAGAAAATTATGTTTAAGGATAGGTGCTTGATCAAAGAATATCTTATCTATTTCATTTCTTTCATTCAGTTGCATATCACTCTCATGGTCTAGCAAATATTGTTCTAATAGATCTGTAGGAGGTACGGCAATAGAAGCAAGACCAATAATTTCATCCTTAGTAGGCAATTATTTATCATGAGGTTGTCTACGGAATTTAGAGAAATTAAACTCATGAGATATATCACCAAAGTTAACCCGACAGTTTCCTTATTAGAATCAATCTTAGCATTAACTGTATTCAAGAAAGGTCTACCAAATATAATGGGACAAAAATCATCTTGTGGAGAACCAAGAACTAGAAAATTAGTACGGTATTTTATCTTTCCACACAAGACTTCAACATCTCTAACAATCCCACGCGGTGAAATAGTATCTCTATTCACAAGCTTAATAGTAACATCAATGTCCTCTATCTCAGCAGGTGCAATATCATGCATAATCTCTTGATACAAGGTAAACGGAATAGCACTCACACTAGCACCCAAATCATATAAACCATGGCAACAATGATCTCCTATTTTAATAGAAACAACATGCATGCCAATAAAAGGCTCATTCTTATCTTTCGTATCGAGCTTAGCAATTCTAGTAGCTTCATCATAGAAGTAAATAACATGCGCATCTGTATTATTGACCAAGAGATCTTTAACCATAGCAATATTAGGTTCAACTTTAATTTTTTCAGAGGGTCTAGGTGTTCTAATATTACTTTTTCAACCATAGTTGAGACTTTAGCATGTTCCTTAATACTGACACGACAATGAGGCTTCTAATTATAAGCAGCAGGCACAACTGGATCAACATTGTAAACGATAGTTTCATGTTTAACTATACCAGGTTCCTCAATTTTTTTCTTTAATAGGGGGATGATATTTAAACCACTTCTCCTTAGGGAGATTGCTACTTGTGAACTGCGTTGGGATTTCCCCGAAGAGGAGAGGATGATGGATAACTATTTCTCTCAGTTATGAAACGAAGGTTCTCAATTTAATAGAAGAACCAACCAACACTATGTAAACAACACCTGCACATAAACGACAAATACTTACAACCCAACACATAGAGGGGTTGTCAATCCCTCGACGGTTATGAGCAAGATTAAATTGTATAGGGTTTAGTAAATATATCTAACTAAAATACAAAATAAATAAATAAAATAAGTTGCATCAAGTATTTTTGGTTTTGATATATGATAGAAAATAGACCCGGAGGCCATAGTTTTCACTAGAGGCTTCTCTCGAGAAAAAAACATACAGTGGGTAAACAAATTACTGTTGGGCAATTGACAAAAAAACAAATAATTATGACGATATCCAAGGCAATGATCATGTATATAGGCATCACGTCCAAGATTAGTAGACCGGCTCCTGCCTGCATCTACTACTGTTACTCCACACATCGACCGCTATCTAGCATGCATCTAGTGTATTAAGTTCATGGAAAACAGAGTAATGCTTTAAGCAAGATGATATGATGTTGACAAGATAAACTCACGTATTAATAAACCCCATCCTTTTACCCTTAATAGAAACAATGCATACATATCATGTCCCTTTCTATCACTGGGATTGAGCACGGCAAGATCAAACCCATCACAAAGCACCACTTCCCATGGCAGGATAAATCAATCTAGTTGGCAGAACCAAACCAATAAATCGGAGAAGAAATATGAAACTATTATAATCATGCATAAACGAGTTCAAAGAAAACCCAAATAATATTCATGGACATATCTGATCATAATCTCACATTTCATCGGATCCGAACAAACACACCGCAAAAGGTCATTACATCAAATAGATCTCCAAGAACATCGAGGAGAACATTGTATTGAAGATCAAAACAAGAGAAGAAGCCATCTAGATACGGACCCATAGGTCTGTTGTAAACTACCCACACATCATTGGAGGGGCACCAAGGATGACGAAGAACCCCTCCGTTGTTGTTTCTCCCTCCGGCAGAGTGCCAAAAAAGGCCTCTAGATTAGACCTCGTGGTTCTGGAACTTGCGGCGGCAAAAAATGTATTTCGTGGACTCCCTTGAGGATTTTGGGATTTTAGAGTAGTTTTAGAGGCGGAGGTCGGTCAAATGATGCTCGTGGCCCCACTACCCACCTGGGCACGCCAGAGGCCCCTGGCGCGCCCTGGTACCTACTGGGCCCCTCTTCCATCTTCTCGTGGCTTCTAGAAGCTTCCAGGGTCTCTTATCACCGGGAAAAAAAATCTCCAAAACGTTTCATGGCATTTGGACTTCGTTTGGTACTAATATTCTGCAAAGTAAAAAACAAGCAAAAAACAACTGGCACTGGGCCCTAAGCGGTGGACGTGCAACAGTTCATTCGGTGTTAGATTGCCAGTATATATACCGTAGTACCATCATCGACTTTCGTAAGAGGCGAAGAGCCAAGTAAAAAAAACAGATCTGACGACAAAAACAGCGAACGGAAAAAGAGGGCGGATAAAAGGCAATTTTTTGTGAAGTGGGGGAGATGAAACGAGAGGCACATGGCAAATAATGTAAATTGCAAGGAGATGAGATTTGTGATTAGGAACCTGATAGATGTTGATGATGTGGAATGCTACCTAACATATCTATCCTTGTAATTCTCTTTATTGTGGCATGAATGTTTAGATCCGTAAGATTCAAAACAGAAATTTAATATTGGCATAAAAACAATAATAGTTCAAGCATACTAAAAAAATAATTATGTCTTCTCAAAATAACATGGCCAAAGAAAGCTTATCCCTACAAAATCATATAGTCTGGCTATGCTCCATCTTCATCATACAAAAATTTAAATCATGCACAATCCCATTGACAAGCCAAGCAATTGTTTCATACTTTTGACATTCTCAAACCTTTTCAACTTTCACGCAATACATGAGCGTGAGCCGTGGACATAGCACTATAGGTGGAATAGATGGTGGTTGTAGAGAAGACAAAAAGAAGGAGATAGTCTCACATCAACTAGGCGTATCAACGGGCTATGGAGACGCCCATTAATAGATATCAATGCCAGTGAGTAGGGAGTACCATGCAACGGATGCACTAGAGCTATAAGTTTATGAAAGATAAAAAAACTAAGTGGGTGTGCATCCAACTTGCTTGCTCATGAAGACCTAGGGCAATCTGAGGAAGCCCATCGTTGGAATATACAAGCCAAGTTCTATAATGAAAAATTCCCACTAGTATATGAAAGTGATATCATAGGAGACTCTCTATCATGCAGATCATGGTGCTACTTTGAAGAACAAATGTGGCAAAAAGGATAGTAACATTGTCCCTTCTCTCTTTTTCTATCATTTTTTTCTTTTTCTTTTTTTCCTTTTTTCCTTTTTTATTTTTTTCTTTTCTCTCCTGTTTTTGGGCCTTCTATTTTTTTGGCATTTCTCTTTTTTTCCTCACATGGAACAATGCTCTAATAATGAAAATCACCGCACTTCTATTTACTTACAACTCAAGAATTACAACTCGATACTAGAACAAAAATATGACTCTATGTGAATGCCTCCGGCGGTATACCGGGATGTGCAATGAATTAAGAGCGACATGTATAAAAAATGATGAGAGGTGGCTTTGCCACAAATACGATGTCAATTACATGATCATGCAAAGCAATATGACAATGAAGATGCATGTCATAATAAACAGAATGGTGGAAAGTTGCATGGAAATATATCTCGGAATGGATATGGAAATGCCATAATAGGTAGGTATGGTAGCTGTTTTGAGGAAGGATATGTGGCGAGTTTATGGTACCGTCGAAAGTTGCACGGTACTAGAGAGGCTAGCAATGGTGGAAAGGTGGGAGTGCGTATAATCCATGCACTCTACATTAGTCATAAAGAACTCACATACTTATTGCAAAAATCTATTAGTCATCGAAACAAACTACTACATGCATGCTCCTATGGGATAGATTGGTAGGAAAAGACCATCGCTCGTCCCCGACCTCCACTCATAAGGAGGACAATCAAAAAACATCTCATGCTCCAACTTCATTACATAATGGTTCACCATACGTGCATGCTACGAGACTCACAAACCTTAACACAAGTATTTCTCAAATTAACAACTACTTAATAGCATGACTCTAATATCACCATCTTCATATCTCAAAACAATCATAAGGAATCAAACTTCTCATAGTATTCAATGCACTTTATATGAAAGTTTTTATTATATCCCTCTTGGATGCCTATTATATTAGGACTAATTTCATAACCAAAACAAATTACCATGCTGTTCTAAAGACTCTCAAAATAATATAAGTGAATTACGAGAGTTCATCAATTTCTATAAAATAAAACCACCGCCGTGCTCTAAAAAGTTATAAGTGAAGCACTTGAGCAAATTTGCCTAGCTCAACAGATATAAGTGAAGCACATAGAGTATTCTAATAAATCACGATTTGTGCGTGTCTCTCTCAAAAGGTGTCTACAACAAGGATGATTGTGGCAAACTAAAAAGTAAAGACTCAAATATACAAGACGCTTCAAGCAAAACACATATCATGTGGTGAATAAAAATATAGCCTCAATGAAAGTTACCGATAGACGAAGAAGAAAGAGGGGATGCCTTCCGGGGGCATCCCCAAGCTTAGTCTTTTTGACATCCTTGAATATTACCTTGGGGTGCCTTGGGCATCCCCAAGCTTAGGTCTTGCCACTCCTTATTCCATAGTCCATCAAATCCTTAACCAAAACTTGAAAACTTCACAACACAAAACTCCAACAAAAAATCTCGTAAGGTCCTATAGTATAAGAAAATAAATCACCACTTTCGGTACTGTTGCAAACTCATCATTTATTTATATTGGTGTAATATCTACTGTATTCCAACTTTTCCATGGTTCATACCCCCCGATACTAGCCATAGATGCATCAAAAAAAGCAAACAGCACGCAAAAAAAGAATCTGTCAAAAACATAACAATCTGTAGCAATCTGAATATTTAGAATACTTCTGTAGCCCCAAAAATCCTTATAAAATAGGAAATCCTAGATAATTTGTTTATTAATCTTCTGCAAAATTAATCAGTATTTTATCATGTTTCTATTTTTCAGCAAGATCAAATCAACTATCAACGTAGGCTATCCCATAGCTCTTACTTGGCACAAACACTAATAAAAACACAAAACCACATCTAACCAGAGGCTAGATGATTTATTCAAAGAAAAACATGACCTAAAAAGCAAGAACAAAAATAAAATTGGGTTGCCTCCCAACAAGCGCTATTGTTTAACGCCCTTAGCTAGGGACAAAACACGAATAGATCTAAGTATTATCATCTTTGGCATGCAATCCATAAGTGGCTCTCATAATAGATTCATAAGGAAATTTAATTTTCTTTCTTGGAAAGTGTTCCATGCCTTTCTTTAACGGAAGCTGAAATCTAATGTTTCCTTCTTTCATATCAATAATTGCACCAAACGTTCTAAGGAAAGGTCTACCAAGAATAATAGGATATGTAGGATTGCAATCTATATCAAGAACAATGAAATCTACGAGCACATAATTCCTATTTGCTACAATAAGAAGATCATTAATTCTTCCCATAGGTTTCTTAATAGTGGAATCCTCAAGATGCAAATTTAAGGAACAATCATCAAATTCACGGAAACCTAACACATCACATAAAGTTTTCGGAATCGTGGAAACACTAGCACCCAAATCACACAAAGCATAGCATTCAAAATCTTTAATCTTAATTCTAATAGTAGGTTCCCACTCATCATAAAGTTTTCTAGGGATAGAAACTTCCAAATTAAGCTTTTCTTCATAAGATTGCATCATAGCATCAACGATATGTTTAGTAAAAGCTTTGTTTTGATTATAAGCATGAGGATAATTCAACATGGATTGCAATAAGGAAATGCAATAAATTAAAGAGCAACTATTATAATTAAAGTCCTTGAAATCCAAAAGAGCGGGTTCATTGCTATCTAAAGTTTTGACCTCTCCAATCCCACTTTTATCAATTTTTGCATCAAGATCTAAAAACTCCGAATCATTGGACGCCTTCTAACTAAAGTTGACTCATCTCCAGTCCTATCTTTATAAAGATTTACATTGGAAAACAAAGATTCAATAGGAGTCACATCAATTACTTTAAGATCTTCATCATTATTTTCACGGAAACTAGAAGAACACGCTTTTATAAACCAATCTTTCTTAGCACGCATCTTGGCGGTTCTTTCTTTGCACTAATCAATGGAAATTCTCATGGATTTGAGAGACTCATTGATATCATGGTTATATGGAATAGATATAAGTTTCAAAGAATCAACATCAAGATAAATTCTATGCATGTTCCTAGCCAAATCATCAATCTTAAGCAATTTTTCTTCAATCAAAGCATTGAAATTCTTTTGCGAACTAATAAATTCTTTAAAAATATTCTCAAATTCAGAGGGCATCTTATTATAATTTCCAGAAGAATTGTTGTAGGAATTACCATAATTAGAAGAGGAATTACTAGGAAACGACCTAGGATTAAATTACCTCTATACGCGTTATTACCAAAATTGTTCCTACCAACAAAATTCACATCCATAGATTCATTATTGTTTCCAATAAAAGTAGACAAAGGCATGCCATTAAGATCAATAGGAGCACTCTTACTAGCAAACAATTTCATAAGCTCATCCATCTTTCCACTCAAAACATTAATTTCTTCAATTGCATGCACTTTTTTACTAGTGGAAGATCTTTCGGTATGCCATTGAGAATAAATAACCATAATATTATCTAGAGTTTAGTAGCTTCTCCCAAAGTAATTTCCATAAAAGCGGCTCATGCGGCCGAATCTAAAAGATTTCTAGAAGCAAAATTCAATCTGGCATAATTGTTTTGTATAATCATCCACAAATTCAAACCATGAGTAGGGCAATTTCTAATCATCAATTTCATCCTCTCCCAAGATTGTGCAACATTTTCATGATCAAGTTGCTTAAAATTCATAATATTGTTCCTAAGGGAGATGATCTTAGCGGGAGGAAAGTACTTGGAAATAAAAGCATCTTTACACTTATTCCATGAATCAATACTATTTTTAGGCAAAGATGAAAACCAAGTTTTAGCGCGATCCCTAAGCGAGAACGGAAATAACTTCAACTTAACGATATCATTATCCACATATTTTTTCTTTTGCATATCACACAAATCAACGAAATTATTAAGATGGGATGCGTCATCTTCATTGGGAAGGCCGGAAAATTGATCTTTCATAACAAGATTCAGCAAAGCAGTATTAATTTCACAAGATTTCGCATTAGCATCGGGAGCAATAGGAGTACTAATAAAATCATTGTTGTTGGTGTTGGAAAAGTCACACAATTTGGTATTATCTTGATCCATCGTGACAAAGCAAGCAATCCAACAGACGAGCACACAAAAAGCAAATGAAGAAGATGAACGGAAGAGGGGCGAAGAAAAGGGGAATCTTTTCGAAAATCGTTTTAGAAGTGGGGGAGAGGAAAATGAGAGGAGAATGGCGAGTAATGTAATGCGAGGGATGAGAGTTTCTGATGAGTACTTGCCATGTCTTGGCTTGGCGTAGATCTCCCCAGCAACGGCGCCAGAAATCCTTCTTGCTACCTCTTGAGCTTTCGTTGGTTTTTCCCTTGAAGAGGAAAGGGTGATGCAGCAAAGTAGCGTAAGTATTTCCCTCAGCTTTGAGAACCAAGGTATCAATCCAGTAGGAGACAATGCAACAAGCCACCGAATACCTGCACAAACAAACACCAACTTGCAACCAACGCGACAAAGGGGTTGTGAATCCCTTCACGGTTATTCGCAAAGTGAGATCCAATAGAGATGGATAAACGGTAAAGTAATATTTTTGGTATTTTTGGTTTATGTAATGGAAAGTAAAAGATTGAAAGTAAATAAGAAACTAGAATTGTAGATAACCTATATGATGGAAAATAGACCCGGGGGCCATACGTTTCACTAGAGGCTTCTCTCAAGATAGAAAATATTATGGCGGGTGAACAAATTACTGCCGAGCAATTGATAGAAAAACGCAAAGTTATGACGATATCTAAGGAAATGATCATGAATATAGGCATCACGTCCATGTCAAGTAGACCGAAACTATTCTGCATCTACTACTATTACTCCACACATCGACCGCTATCCAGCATGCATCTAGAGCATTAAGTTCATAAAGAACAGAGTAACGCTTTAAGCAACATGACATGATGTAGAAGAGTTAACTCAAGAAATATCATGAAAACCCCATCTTTTTATCCTCGATGGCAACAATACAATACGTGCCTTGCTACCCCTACTGTCACTGGGAAAGGACACCGCAAGATTAAACCCAAAGCTAAGCACTTCTCCCATTACAAGAAAAACCAATCTAGTTGGCCAAACTAAATCGATAATTCAAAGAGACTTGCAAAGATATCAATTCATGCATATAAGAATGCAGAGGAGATTCAAATAATATCCATAGATAAGCTGATCATAAATCCATAATTCATCGGATCTTGGCAAACACACCGCAAAAGAGTATTACATCGAATAGATCTCCAAGAACATCGAGGAGAACTTTGTATCGAGAATCAAAGAGAGAGCAGAAGCCATCTAGATACTAGCTATGGACTCGTAGGTCTGAGGTAAACTACTCACGCTTCATCGGAGAGGCAATGGTGTTGATGTAGAAGCCCTCCATGATCGAATCCCCCTCCGGCAGGATGCCAGAAAAGGCCCCAAGATGGGATCTCACGGGTGTAGAAGGTTGCGGCGATGGAAAAGTGGTTTCGTGGCTCCCCTGGATATTTTTGGGGTATACGAGTATATATAGGAGGAAGATCTAGGTCAAGAGGTCTAAAAGGGGCCCACAAGGTTGGGGGTGCGCCTACCCCCTTGGTGAAGGAAATATGCCCTAGAGGCAATAATAAAGTGATTATTTATTTCCTTACATATCATGATAAATGTTTATTATTCATGCTAGAATTGTATTAACCGGAAACATAATACATGTGTGAATACATAGACAAACAGAGTGTCACTAGTATGCCTCTACTTGACTAGCTTGTTAATCAAAGATGGTTAAGTTTCCTAACCATAGACAAAGGAGTTGTCATTTGATTAACAAGGTCACATCATTAGTTGAATGATCTGATTGACATGACCCATTATATTAGCTTAGCACCCGATCGTTTAGTATGTTGCTATTGCTTTTATCCATGACTTATACATGTTCCTATAACTATGAGATTATGCAACTCCCGTTTGCCGGAGGAACACTTTGGGTGCTACCAAACGTCACAACGTAACTGGGTGATTATAAAGGAGTACTTCAGGTGTCACCAAAGGTAGATGTTGGGTTGGCGTATTTCGAGATTAGGATTTGTCACTCCGATTGTCGGAGAGGTATCTCTGGGCCCTCTCGGTAATGCACATCACTCAAGCCTTGCAAGCATTGCAACTAATGAGTTAGTTGCGAGATGATGTATTACAGAACGAGTAAAGAGACTTACCGGTAACGAGATTGAACTAGGTATTGGATACCGACGATTGAATCTCGGGTAAGTAACATACCGATGACAACGGGAACGACGTATGTTGTTATGCGGTCTAACCGATAAAGATCTTCGCAGAATATGTAGGAGCCAATATGGGCATCCAGGTCCCGCTATTGGTTATTGACCGGAGACGTGTCTCGGTCATGTCTACATTGTTGTCGAACCGTAGGGTCCGCACGCTTAAGGTTTCGATGACAGTTATATTATGAGTTTATGAGTTTTGATGTACCGAAGGAGTTCGGAGTCCCGGATGAGATCGGGGACATGACGAGGAGTCTCAAAATGGTCGAGACGTAAAGATCGATATATTGGACGACTATATTCGGACATCGGAAGGGTTCTGAGTGGTTCGGGTATTTTCGGAGGTACCGGGGAGTTACGGGATTACGGGAGAAGTAATGGGCCTTGATGGGCTTTAGTGGGAAAAGGAAAAAGGCTGCTGCGCCCCCCTCCCCTCTAGTCCGAATTGGACTAGGGAAAAGGGGGCCGGCCACCTTTCCTTCTCCTCCTATTCCTTCTCCCTTCCTTCCCTCTTGGTGGACTCCTACTAGGACTTGGAGTCCTAGTAGGACTCCACATCTTGGCCGCACCCTTTGCCTTGGCCGGCCTCCTCCTCCTCCATCCTTTATATACTGAGGCAAGGGGCACCCCTTGGACACACAATTGATCAACGTGATCGTTCCTTAGCCGTGTGCGGTGCCCCCTCCACCATATTCCACCTCGGTCATATCGTTGCAGTGCTTAGGCGAAGCCCTGCGCCGGTAACACATCAAGATCGTCACCACGCCGTCGTGCTGACGGAACTCTTCCCCGACGCTTTGCTGGATCGGAGCCCGGGGATCGTCATCGAGCTGAACGTGTGCCAAGAACTCGGAGGTGCCGGAGTAACGGTGCTGTGATCGGTCGGATCGTGAGGAGAACGTACGACTACTTCCTCTATGTTGAGTCAACGCTTCCGCTTCAGTCTACAAGGGTATGTAGACAACACTCTCCCCTCTCGTTGCTATGCATCACCATGATCTTGCGTGTGCGTAGGAAATTTTTTGAAATTACTACGTTCCCCAACAGTGGCATCCGAGCCTAGGTTTTTATGGTTTGATGTTATTTGCACGAGTAGAACACAAGTGAGTTGTGGACGATACAAGTCATACTGCCTACCAGCATGTCATACTTTGGTTCAGCGGTATTGTTGGACGAGACGATCCGGACCAACCTTACGCGTACGCTTACGCGAGACCGGTTCCCTCGACGTGCTTTGCACATAGATGGCTTGCGGAAGACTGTCTCTCCAACTTTAGTTGAACCAAGTGTGGCTACGCCCGGTCCTTGAGAAGGTTAAAACGGAGTCTATTTGACAAACTATCGTTGTGGTTTTGATGTGTAGGTAAGATGAGTTCTTGCTTAAACCCGTAGCAGCCACATAAAACTTGCAACAACAAAGTAGAGGACGTCTAACTTGTTTTTGCAGGGCATGTTGTGATGTGATATGGTCAAGACATGATGCTAAATTTTATTGTATGAGATGATCATGTTTTGTAACCGAGTTATCGGCAACTGGCAGGAGCCATATGGTTGTCGCTTTATTGTATGCAATGCAATCGCGATGTAATGCTTTACTTTATTACTAAGCGGTAGTGATAGTCGTAGAAGCATAAGATTGGCGAGACGACAACGATGCTACGATGGAGATCAAGGTGTCGCGCCGGTGACGATGGTGATCATGACGGTGCTTCGAAGATGGAGATCACAAGCACGAGATGATGATGGCCATATCATATCACTTATATTGATTGCATGTGATGTTTATCTTTTTATGCATCTTATCTTGCTTTGATTGACGGTAGCATTATAGATGATCTCTCACTAAATTATCAAGAAGTGTTCTCCCTGAGTATGCACCGTTGCGAAAGTTCTTCGTGCTGAGACACCACGTGATGATCGGGTGTGATAGGCTCTACGTTCAAATACAACGGGTGCAAAACAGTTGCACACGCGGAATACTCAGGTTATACTTGACGAGCCTAGCATATAACAGATATGGCCTCGGAACACGGAGACCGAAAGGTCGAGCGTGAATCATATAGTAGATATGATCAACATAGTGATGTTCACCATTGAAACTACTCCATCTCACGTGATGATCGGACATGGTTAGTTGATTTGGATCACGTGATCACTTAGAAGATTAGAGGGATGTCTATCTAAGTGGGAGTTCTTAAGTAATATGATTAATTGAACTTTAATATTGTCATGAACATTAGTCCTGGTAGTATTAGCATATCTATGTTGTAGATCAATAGCTCGCGTTGTTACTTCCCTGTGTTTATTTTGATATGTTCCTAGAGAAAATTGTGTTGAAAAATGTTAGTAGCAATGATGCGGATTGGATCCGTGATCTGAGGTTTATCCTCATTGCTGCACAGAAGAATTATGTCCTTGATGCACCGCTAGGTGACGGACCTATTGCAGGAGCAGATGCAGGCATTATGAACGTTTTGCTAGCTCAATATGATGACTACTTAATAGTTTAGTGCACCATGCTTAACTGCTTAGAATCGGGACTTCAAAGACGTTTTGAACATCATGGAGCATATGAGATGTTCTAGGAGTTGAAGTTAATATTTCAAGCAAATACCCGAGTTGAGAGATATGAAGTCTCCAACAAGTTCTATAGCTAAAAGATGGAGGATAATCGCTCAACTAGTGAGCATGTGCTCAGATTGTCCGGGTACTACAATCGCTTGAATCAAGTGGGAGTTAATCTTCCAGATAAGATAGTGATTGACAGAATTCTCTAGTCACCATCACCAAGTTAGTAGAACTTCGTGATGAACTATAATATGCAAGGGATAACGGAAAATATTCCCAAGCTCTTCGCGATGCGAAAATCAGCGAAGGTAGAAATCAAAGAAAAACATCAAGTGTTGATGGTTGACAAGATCACTAGTTTCAAGAAAAGGGCAAAAGGAAAGAAGGGGAACTTCAAGAAGAACGGCAAGCAAGTTGCTGCTCAAGTGAAAAAGCCCAAGTCTGGTCCTAAGCCTGAGACTAAGTGCTTCTACTGCAAAGGGACTGGTCACTGAAAGCGGAACTACCCCAAGTGATTGGCGGATAAGAAGGATGGCAAAGTGAACATAAGTATATTTGATATACATGTTATTGATGTGTACTTTAGTAGTGTTCATAGCAACCCCTCAGTATTTGATACTAATTCAAGTTGCTAAGATTAGTAACTTGAAACGGGAGTTGCAGAATGAACAAAGACTAGTTAAAGGGCAAGGTGACGATGTGTGTTGGAAGTGGTTGCAAGATTGATATGATCATCATCACACACTCCCTATACTTTCGGGATTAGTGTTGAAACTAAATAAGTGTTATTTGGTGTTTGCGTTGAGCATGAATATGATTTGATCATGTTAATTGCAATACAGTTATTCATTTAAGTTAGAGAACAATTGTTGTTCTGTTTACATGAATAAAACCTTCTATGGTCATACACACCAATGAAAATAGTTCATTGGATCTCGATCGCAGTGATACACATATTCATGATATTGAAACCAAAAAGATGCGAAGTTAATAATGATAGTGCAACCTATTTGTGGCACTGCCGTTTAGGTCATATTGGTGTAAAGCGCATGAAGAAACTCCATGCTGATGGGATTTTGGAATCACTTGATTATGAATCACTTGATGCTTGCGAACCATGCCTCTTGGGCAAGATGACTAAAACGCCGTTCTCCGAAACAATGAAGCAAGCAACAGATTTGTTGGAAATCATACATACTGATGTATGTGGTCCGATGAATATTAAGGCTCGCGACAAGTATCATTATTTTCTGACCTTCACAGATGATTTGAGCAGATATGGGTATATCTACTTGATGAAACATAAGTCTGAAACGTTTGAAAAGTTCAAAGAATTTTAGAGTGAAGTGAAAATCATCGTGACAAGAAAATAAGGTTTCTACGATCTGATCGCGGAGACAAATATTTGAGTTACGAGTTTGGTCTTCAATTAAAACAATGTGGAATAGTTTCACAAATTCATGCCACCTGGAACACCGCAGCATAATGGTGTGTCCGAACGTCATAACCGTACTTTATTGGATATAGTACAATCTATGATGTTTCTTACCGATTTACCAATATCATTTCGGGATCATGCATTAGAGACAGCTGCATTCACGTTAAAAGGGGCACCATCTAAAGTCCGTTGAGACGACACAAAATAAACTGTGGTTTGGCAAGAAACCAAAGTTGTCGTTTCTTAAAGTTTGGGGTTGCGATGCTTATGTGAAAAAGTTTCAACATGATAAGCTCAAACCCAAATCGGAGAAATGTGTCTTCATAGGATACCCAAAGGAGACAGTTGGGTACACCTTCTATCACAGATCCAAAGGCGAGACATTTGTTGCTAAGAATGGATCCTTTCTAGAGAAGGAGTTTCTCTCGAAAGAAGTGAGTGGGAGGAAAGTAGAACTTGATAAGGTAATTGTACCTTCTCCCTTATTGGAAAGTAGTTCATCACAAAAATCTGTTCTTGTGACTACTACACCAATTAGTGAGGAAGCTAATGATGATGATCATGTAACTTCAGATCAAGTTACTACCGAATCTCGTAGGTAAACCAGAGTGAGATCCGCACCAGAGTGGTACGGTAATCCTGTTCTGGAAGTCATGTTACTAGACCATGATGAACTTGCGAACTATGAGGAAGCGATGATGAGCCCAGATTCCGCGAAATGGTTAGAGGCCATGAAATCTGAGATATGATCCATGTATGAGAACAAAGTATGGACTTTGATGGATTTGCCCGATGATCGGCAAGCCAAAGAAAATAAATGGATCTTGAAGAGGAAGACGGACACTGATAGTAGTGTTACTATCTACAAAGCTAGAATTGTCGCAAAAGGTTTTCGACAAGTTCAAGGTGTTGACTACGATGAGAGTTTCTCACTCGTATCTATGCTTAAGTCTGTCCGAATCATGTTAGCAATTGCCGCATTTTATGAAATCCGGCAAATGGATAAACAAAACTACATTCCTTAATGGATTTATTAAAGAAGAGTTGTATACGATGCAACTAGAAGGTTTTGTCGATCCTGAAGGTGTTAACAAAATATGCAAGCTCCAGCGATCCATCTATGGACTGGTGCAAGCATCTCGGAGTTGGAATATACGCTTTGATAAGTTGATCAAAGCATATAGTTTTATACAGACTTGCGGTGAAGCCTGTATTTACAAGAAAGTGAGTGGGAGCACTACAGCATTTCTGATAAGTATATGTGTATGACATATTGTTGATCGGAAATAATGTAGAATTATTCTGCAAAGCATAAAGGAGTGTTTGAAAGGAGTTTTTCAAAGAAAGACCTCGGTGAAGCTGCTTACATATTGAGCATCAAGATCTATAGAGATAGATCAAGACGCTTGATAAGTTTTTCAATAAGTACATACCTTGAAAAGATTTTTGAAGTAGTTCAAAATGGAACAGTCAAAGAAAGAGTTCTTGCCTGTATTACAAGGTGTGAAATTGAGTAAGACTCAAAGCCCGACCACGGCAGATAATAGAAAGAGAATGAAAGTCATTTCCTATGCCTCAGCCATAGATTCTATAAAGTATGCCATGCTATGTACCAGATCTATTGTATACCCTACACTGTGTTAAGCAAGGGAGTACAATAGTAATCTAGGAAGTAGATCACTGGACATCGGTCAAAATTATCCTTAGTAAAATAAGGATATGTTTCTCGATTATGGATGTGACAAAAAGGTTCGTCGTAAAAGGTTACGTCGATGCAAGTTTTGACACTAATCTAGATGACTCTAAGTCTCAATCTGGATACATATTGAAAGTGGGAGCAATTAGCTAAAGTAGCTCCGTGCAGAGCATTGTAGACATAGAAAATTGCAAAATACATAACGGATCTGAATGTGGCAGACCCGTTGACTAAACTTCTCTCACAAGCAAAACATGATCACACCGTAGTACTCTTTGGGTGTTAATCACATAGCGATGTGAACTAGATTACTGAAACTAGTAAACCCTTTGGGTGTTGGTCACATATCGATGTGAGCTATGGGTGTTAATCACATGGTGATGTGAACTATTGCTGATAAATCACATGGCGATGTGAACTAGATTATTGACTCTAGTGCAAGTGGGAGACTGAAGGAAATATGCCCTAGAGGCAATAATAAAGTGATTATTTATTTCCTTACATATCATGATAAATGTTTATTATTCATGCTAGAATTGTATTAACCGGAAACATAATACATGTGTGAATACATAGACAAACAGAGTGTCACTAGTATGCCTCTACTTGACTAGCTTGTTAATCAAAGATGGTTAAGTTTCCTAACCATAGACAAAGGAGTTGTCATTTGATTAACAAGGTCACATCATTAGTTGAATGATCTGATTGACATGACCCATTATATTAGCTTAGCACCCGATCGTTTAGTATGTTGCTATTGCTTTTATCCATGACTTATACATGTTCCTATAACTATGAGATTATGCAACTCCCGTTTGCCGGAGGAACACTTTGGGTGCTACCAAACGTCACAACGTAACTGGGTGATTATAAAGGAGTACTTCAGGTGTCACCAAAGGTAGATGTTGGGTTGGCGTATTTCGAGATTAGGATTTGTCACTCCGATTGTCGGAGAGGTATCTCTGGGCCCTCTCGGTAATGCACATCACTCAAGCCTTGCAAGCATTGCAACTAATGAGTTAGTTGCGAGATGATGTATTACAGAACGAGTAAAGAGACTTACCGGTAACGAGATTGAACTAGGTATTGGATACCGACGATCGAATCTCGGGTAAGTAACATACCGATGACAACGGGAACGACGTATGTTGTTATGCGGTCTGACCGATAAAGATCTTCGCAGAATATGTAGGAGCCAATATGGGCATCCAGGTCCCGCTATTGGTTATTGACCGGAGACGTGTCTCGGTCATGTCTACATTGTTGTCGAACCGTAGGGTCCGCACGCTTAAGGTTTCGATGACAGTTATATTATGAGTTTATGAGTTTTGATGTACCGAAGGAGTTCGGAGTCCCGGATGAGATCGGGGACATGACGAGGAGTCTCGAAATGGTCGAGACGTAAAGATCGATATATTGGACGACTATATTCGGACATCGGAAGGGTTCTGAGTGGTTCGGGTATTTTCGGAGGTACCGGGGAGTTACGGGATTACGGGAGAAGTAATGGGCCTTGATGGGCTTTAGTGGGAAAAGGAAAAAGGCTGCTGCACCCCCCCTCCCCTCTAGTCCGAATTGGACTAGGGAAAAGGGGGCCGGCCACCTTTCCTTCTCCTCCTATTCCTTCTCCCTTCCTTCCCTCTTGGTGGACTCCTACTAGGACTTGGAGTCCTAGTAGGACTCCACATCTTGGCCGCACCCTTTGCCTTGGCCGGCCTCCTCCTCCTCCATCCTTTATATACTGAGGCAAGGGGCACCCCTTGGACACACAATTGATCAACGTGATCGTTCCTTAGCCGTGTGCGGTGCCCCCCTCCACCATATTCCACCTCGGTCATATCGTTGCAGTGCTTAGGCGAAGCCCTGCGCCGGTAACACATCAAGATCGTCACCACGCCGTCGTGCTGACGGAACTCTTCCCCGACGCTTTGCTGGATCGGAGCCCGGGGATCGTCATCGAGCTGAACGTGTGCCAAGAACTCGGAGGTGCCGGAGTAACGGTGCTGTGATCGGTCGGATCGTGAGGAGAACGTACGACTACTTCCTCTACGTTGAGTCAACGCTTCCGCTTCAGTCTACAAGGGTATGTAGACAACACTCTCCCCTCTCGTTGCTATGCATCACCATGATCTTGCGTGTGCGTAGGAAATTTTTTGAAATTACTACGTTCCCCAACAGTGGCATCCGAGCCTAGGTTTTTATGGTTTGATGTTATTTGCACGAGTAGAACACAAGTGAGTTGTGGACGATACAAGTCATACTGCCTACCAGCATGTCATACTTTGGTTCAGCGGTATTGTTGGACGAGACGATCCGGACCGACCTTACGCGTACGCTTACGCGAGACCGGTTCCCTCGACGTGCTTTGCACATAGATGGCTTGCGGAAGACTGTCTCTCCAACTTTAGTTGAACCAAGTGTGGCTACGCCCGGTCCTTGAGAAGGTTAAAACGGAGTCTATTTGACAAACTATCGTTGTGGTTTTGATGCGTAGGTAAGATGAGTTCTTGCTTAAACCCGTAGCAGCCACATAAAACTTGCAACAACAAAGTAGAGGACGTCTAACTTGTTTTTGCAGGGCATGTTGTGATGTGATATGGTCAAGACATGATGCTAAATTTTATTGTATGAGATGATCATGTTTTGTAACCGAGTTATCGGCAACTGGCAGGAGCCATATGGTTGTCGCTTTATTGTATGCAATGCAATCGCGATGTAATGCTTTACTTTATTACTAAGCGGTAGTGATAGTCGTAGAAGCATAAGATTGGCGAGACGACAACGATGCTACGATGGAGATCAAGGTGTCGCGCCGGTGACGATGGTGATCATGACGGTGCTTCGAAGATGGAGATCACAAGCACGAGATGATGATGGCCATGTCATATCACTTATATTGATTGCATGTGATGTTTATCTTTTTATGCATCTTATCTTGCTTTGATTGACGGTAGCATTATAAGATGATCTCTCACTAAATTATCAAGAAGTGTTCTCCCTGAGTATGCACCGTTGCGAAAGTTCTTCGTGCTGAGACACCACGTGATGATCGGGTGTGATAGGCTCTACGTTCAAATACAACGGGTGCAAAACAGTTGCACACGCGGAATACTCAGGTTATACTTGACGAGCCTAGCATATAACAGATATGGCCTCGGAACACGGAGACCGAAAGGTCGAGCGTGAATCATATAGTAGATATGATCAACATAGTGATGTTCACCATTGAAACTACTCCATCTCACGTGATGATCGGACATGGTTAGTTGATTTGGATCACGTGATCACTTAGAAGATTAGAGGGATGTCTATCTAAGTGGGAGTTCTTAAGTAATATGATTAATTGAACTTTAATATTATCATGAACATTAGTCCTGGTAGTATTAGCATATCTATGTTGTAGATCAATAGCTCGCGTTGTTACTTCCCTGTGTTTATTTTGATATGTTCCTAGAGAAAATTGTGTTGAAAAATGTTAGTAGCAATGATGCGGATTGGATCCGTGGTCTGAGGTTTATCCTCATTGCTGCACAGAAGAATTATGTCCTTGATGCACCGCTAGGTGACGGACCTATTGCAGGAGCAGATGCAGGCATTATGAACGTTTTGCTAGCTCAATATGATGACTACTTAATAGTTTAGTGCACCATGCTTAACTGCTTAGAATCGGGACTTCAAAGACGTTTTGAACGTCATGGAGCATATGAGATGTTCTAGGAGTTGAAGTTAATATTTCAAGCAAATACCCGAGTTGAGAGATATGAAGTCTCCAACAAGTTCTATAGCTAAAAGATGGAGGAGAATCGCTCAACTAGTGAGCATGTGCTCAGATTGTCTGGGTACTACAATCGCTTGAATCAAGTGGGAGTTAATCTTCCAGATAAGATAGTGATTGACAAAATTCTCTAGTCACCATCACCAAGTTAGTAGAACTTCGTGATGAACTATAATATGCAAGGGATAACGGAAAATATTCCCAAGCTCTTCGCGATGCGAAAATCAGCGAAGGTAGAAATCAAAGAAAAACATCAAGTGTTGATGGTTGACAAGATCACTAGTTTCAAGAAAAGGGCAAAAGGAAAGAAGGGGAACTTCAAGAAGAACGGCAAGCAAGTTGCTGCTCAAGTGAAAAAGCCCAAGTCTGGTCCTAAGCCTGAGACTAAGTGCTTCTACTGCAAAGGGACTGGTCACTGAAAGCGGAACTACCCCAAGTGATTCAATACTGCCTTCTTTCATATCAATCACGACACCAATAGTACGTAAAAACGGTCTACCAAGTATAATTGGACAAGATGGATTGCAATCCATATCAAGAACAATAAAATCTATGGGCACATAATTCCTATTTGCAAGAATAAGAACATCATTAATTCTTCCCAAAGGCTTTTTAATAGTAGAATCCACCAAGTGCAAATTTAAAGAACACTCTTCAATATTGGTAAGACCAAGCACATCACATAAAGATTTCAGAACTATGGAAACACCAGCACCCAAATCACATAAAGCAAAACACTCATAATTTTTAATCTTGACTTTAATTGTAGGTTCCCATTCATCATGTAATTTTCTAGGAATTGAGATATCTAATTCCAACTTTTCTTCCAAAGCTTTCATTATGGCATCTACGATATGTTTAGTAAAAGCTTTATTTTTGTTCATAAGCATGGGGTGAATTTGTCATGGATTGCAACAAACAAATACAATCAATCAAAGAGCATTTGTTATAATTAAAGTCTTTGTAATCTAAAGAGTGTGTCGGATTATGGGTTCTAGCAAACCCTTGTGAGGTTCGAACTCAGGGGTGCGCATGAAGAACACTCTCTTCCTAACTCGCTCACTCAACGATCTCACGACCTAGCTCGACGGACCCAAGGAACACGAGTCGCGGAGGTTTATATTGGTTTGGGCCACCGTGTGTTGTAATACCCTACTCCAGTGTGGTGGTGGTGGATTGCCTCGATGGCTAAGGATGAACTAGTACAGTGGATGAACAGCCTCCTGAGGAGAGGTGTTCTTGAGCTCGATGAGCTGGTGAGATGGCCTTGGTGGAATGGATCCAATCCAAGATCAGATGCCTCCTACAGTGGTGGCTAGTCCTATTTATAGAGGCCCTGGTCCTCTTCCCAAATGTTAGGCGGGAAAGGATCCCACAACGACCAAGTTTGAAGGGGGACAACTAGTACAAGCTATCCTGACAAAAGGTGGTCTTCGCCTGCCAAAGGCTCTGATGGTGACGCTGCTGTGGGCTCCATGGTGACTTCCGTCCTGCCATCCTGCTGGTCTTGGTCTCGTTGCACCGATATGGAAACCTTTGCCTGATGCCTCGGGACTCCTTGCCTACGCCTGCCTCTTTAGCACCAAATAGGAAACGGGTACACTGCGCCCGCTGGCACCTGCCTGGCCTTGTTCGTCATGGCTCAAGTCACGTGAACCTCGCGAGGTACCCCTTGCATAGAGATCTCCGCTCCTCGGGAGCCAACCTAGTGAGGCTGCCCTTGAGGAGGTCTTTGTGTCGTCCGCCTCATGAGGCTTGGTCCCTCGCGAGGGTCTTGAGTGGTTGCTGCTGAAGATGGGCCGTACCAGGCCATTGGTGGAGCCACGCTCAAGCCCACAGGCAGGCAAGTTTGGGCACCCCCAGTCCCAGAACGCCGACAGTAGCCCCCGGGCCCAAGGCGCGCTCGGACTTGGCTTCGAGGCGAAGCCAAAAGGCAAGTGCGGAGTGCCGCGGGCTCCAACCGTCTGCGGCCTTGATTGACGCGTGACGATTGATGGGACGTAGGAGTCTCCGCTTCCCCATGCTGCCTCGACAACCGTTTGACTTGACGAGGCCCTACTGAATGCAGAAGAAAAACCATCATTACCTGTGATTGTGGAGGCCGGCGGTTGGCCTCCTCCTGGCTATAAATGAGGAGGGGGCGGAGCCCCCGTTGCTCATATCCTTCTCCACGCCGCCTGCTCTTCTTCTTCCTCCCCATTTTACCATCTTGCTGCATTCCCATGGCGCTGACAAAGAGGTTCTCGGCCGCGGAGAAAGGGAAGGCTCGCTAGGAGGGGCCCAGCTCACCACCGCCAAAAAGGGGGCGAGGATGCCCCCGCAAGCATGCCGCGACCCCCGCCATGGCCCCTCGGGGGCGCAGTCGCACCCCTTCGGGGGCCGGTGTCGTCCTCAGCGGCCGCAGCGGTGCCTCCTCCCACGATGGGGGCCGCTCTATGCGGAGCAGCCCTTGTGCCGAGGGTAGGTGTGCCGTGGTCGCCCGGCCTCCTCGGCGGAGGTGCTTCCGGAGTTCGTGGTGTGGTCGGAGAGTCCGGCAGGCACCTGGCTTCAACTCCCGCGCTCCTTTGCCGGTGAGCTGCCGGCTGAGGGTCCTGGCGGCCTCTGGCTTCAAACCGACGGTGGCTGCAGCCAGGCCTCGTGGGTGCGGTGGATACCTCCATCGCGGGCAACGTGGCCCTGGCCTGCGACTGGCAGACGTTTGCCTGTGCACGCGGCCAGAGCGGGGATGCACCATCCACTTCAAGTATGATGGTGCTGCGACCCTCTTTGTGAGGGTTTTCGGGGAAGATGGTCGCCGCGCAGGGTGCTGCCCCGAGAACAGCGGCAGCGACGATGAGCTCGGCCTGGGCGACGGTCGTGACGAGGTCGGGGGCGAGCTTGCCTTTGGCGACGGCCGCGGTTCGCCCAGCGGTGGCAGCTTCTCCGCCAGTGAAAGCACCAGCAGCGGCGGCTACGACCAGTCGCCTTGCCGCCGGGCCCGCTTTGAGGATGGTGGCGGGTCATCCCGGTGCGACGCGGCGGTGAAGCACGAGAGGGGCTCACACTAAGCTGAGTCCGGGTGGCCTTCGGTGCCGGGGCTCATGAGCCGCCACGGTCGTGCGGGCCGCTTTTGTTTGACTTTCCCTCCTTCCTTCATTTTAAAAAAAGGGGTAGATGGCCCTGCTGGGGCGTGTAATGAACTTTGGTTTTTATACTATTATGTTATGCTTGTTGTTCCGACGCTGTTCGCGCTCCATGTAGATGTAGGGGGCGAAAGTGCAACTATCCCTGGGTGGTTTTGGTAATTCCTAACAACATATAGCTCATTGAGCTAACATTATTCCAAGATCAATATTTTAGGAAAAGCTCAATGAATGGCATGGCATGGATGAGGAAAGTGGATCCCTCAAAATTCTAAGGAAAAAGGATTGGCTCAAGCTTCAAGATCAAGAATCTACATTTTACATTTTTAGTGATCCAAGATCACATTGAGTCCATAGGAAAATCCAATACTATCAAGGAGGGATGAGGTGTTGCTTAATGAGCCTCTTTCTTCATGTGCTTAGTGATATGCTCCAAAATCCTCAACTATCTTCCTACATCCACATATGACCTATACCAAAAGTCAATCTCGGCCCCACCAATTCTTTCTATCCGGCGCCACCGAGTTTCAAATGTCATAGCCACTACCACAAACCCTAGCCAAATCGGTTTCACCGATAGGGATCTTGGTCTCACCGAGATGGGATTGCAATCTCTCTGTTTCCCTTCGTAACGTTTTGGTCTAACCGAAGTGAGCGATCGGTCCCACCGAGATTGCAATGTAAACTCTCTGTTTCCCTTTTGTAACATTTTGGTCTCACCGAGATGAGCGAATCGGTCCCACCGAGTTTACCTGACCAACTCTCTGGTTAGCTTATTACCAAAATCGGTCCCACCGAGTTTGTGTAATCGGTCACACCGAGATTACGTTATGCCCTAACCCTAACCATATCGGTCCTACCGAGTTGCATCTCAGTCCCACCGAAAATCCTAACGGTCACTAGGTTTGCTGAATCGGTCCGACCGAGTTTAACCATTCGGTCCCACCGAGTTTGGCAAATTGTGTGTAATGGTTAGATTTTGTGTGGAGGCTATATATACCCCTCCACCCACTCTTCACTCGTGGAGAGAGCCATCAGAACACATCTACACTTCCAATACACATGTTCTGAGAGAGAACCACCTACACTTGTGTTGAGCTCAAGATATTCCATTCCAACCATATGAATCTTGATCTCTAGCCTTCCCCAAGTTGCTTTCCACTCAAATCTTCTTTCCAGCAAATCCAAATCCTGTGAGAGAGAGTTGAGTGTTGGGGAGACTATCATTTGAAGCACAAGAGCAAGGATTTCATCATCAACACACCATTTGTTAATTTCTTGGAGAGTGGTGTCTCCTAGATTGGCTAGGTGTCACTTGGGAGCCTCCAACAAGATTGTGGAGTTGAACCAAGGAGTTTGTAAGGGCAAGGAGATCGCCTACTTCATGAAGATCTACCGCTAGTGAGGCAAGTCCTTCGTGGGCGATGGCCGTGATGGAATAGACAAGGTTGCTTCTTCGTGGACCCTTCGTGGGTGGAGCCCTCCGTGGACTCGCGCAATCGTTACCCTCCGTGGGTTGAAGTCTCCATCAACGTGGATGTATGATAGCACCACCTATCGGAACCACGCCAAAAACATCCGTGTCTCCAATTGTGTTTGAATCCTCCAAACCCCTTCCCTTTACATTCTTGCAAGTTGCATGCTTTACTTTCCGCTGCTCATATACTCTTTTGCATGCTTGCTTAAATTGTGTGGAGATTACTTGACTTGTGCTAAGATAGCTAAAATCTGCCAAGAACTAAAATTGGGAAAAGGCTAGATTTTTATTTGGTCAAGTAGTCTAATCACCCCCTCTAGACATACTTTCGATCCTACAAGTGGTATCAGAGCTTTGGTCTCCATTTGCTTTGATTTCCATAGCTTTTGGTGGTCATAGCCTTGGTTTCACAACCTAGGAGAGTATGGTGTCTAGCGAGGGAAATTATCACCATAGAGGTCCTTACTTTGATGGAACTAATTTTGCTAGTTGGAAGCATAAGACGAAAATGCATATTCTTGGACATAACCCCGCCGTTTGGGCTATTGTGTGTATTTGTTTGCAAGTTGAATTCTTTGATGGGAAAGAACCGAACCGTGAAGCTACCGCGGAAGAGTTGAAGATGCTGCAATACAACGCTCAAGCTTGTGATATCCTCTTCAACGGATTGTGCCCCGAAGAATTCAACAAAATCAGATGTCTTGAGAATGCAAAGGAAATTTGGGATACTTTGATTGATACGCACGAAGGTACCGACTCCGTCAAGGAATCCAAATTGGATGTGCTTCAAGGTCAACTTGACAAGTTCAAAATGAAGGATGGTGAACGTGTCGCTGAAATGTACTCTAGGCTTGCTCTTATCATAAATGAGATTGCCGGCTTAGGAAGTGAAGAGATGACCGATAGATTCATCATCAAGAAGATCCTAAGAGCCTTGGATGGAAAATATGATACCGTGTGCACATTGATCCAAATGATGCCCAACTACAAAGATCTCAAGCCAACGGAAGTCATCGGAAGAATTGTTGCTCATGAGATGTCACTCAAGGATAAAGAGGAACTTCACAACAAGTCAAGTGGTGCTTACAAAGCCTCATGTGAAGCCCCCACATCATCAAGTGAGAAACAAAAATTCAATGAAGAATTGAGCTTAATGGTGAAGAACTTCAACAAGTTCTATAAGAGTAGAAGCAAAGATAGAAGCTCCAAGTCAAGGTCCTACAATAACAAAAGATCTTCTAGTCGAGAGCGAAACTGCTACAATTGTGGAAGGCCCGGACACTATTCCAATGAATGTACGGCTCCCTACAAGAGAAGAGAAGATTCTCCCAAGAGAAGAAGTAGAAGAGAAGAATCAACATCTAGAGAAAGAAGGAGTAGAGATGATCGTTATGAACGAAGACACTCACGGAGAAGCAAGCATTTGGAAAGAAAGGACAAGTCATCAAGGAGCTACACAAAACGAAGACATCAAGCTCATGTTGGTGACTGGTATCTGGTTCCGACTTCGACAACCACTCCGAGAGAAGCTATCACTCCGATTCCGAATATACTCAAGATGAAGGTGTTGCTGGTCTAGCACTTGTGACAACCAACTCCTATGACATATTTGACTCACCAAATGAAGGAGTTGGAACATGCTTCATGGCCAAAGTCCCAAAGGTATCACACCCCGAGTATGTTGATTTCAATAATGATGAGGATGACTTGTTAGGTGATGATGATTTACTTGTTGACAACTCTAGTGATGAATACTATGATGAAACGTCAATTAATCATGCTAAAACGAATGACAATGATAAGGAGAAGATTGAGTCTCTAACTAAAGAACTAAACACTCTTAAGTTAGCTCATGAAACTATCTTAGGAGATCATCGAGAACTTTTAAGGACTCATGAGAAATTACGCTTTGAAAAGGTCAATCTTGAGCAAGAGCATGAGTTCTTAAAAGCAATCAATGATGATCATCGTAAGAAAAGTTCTTCTTACATTGCCAAGCGTTTACTCTTATCCACTTACATGCCTCAAGTCAAGTCTAGCAACAAGAACAAGAATGATTCTTCCTCTAGTAGTAACAATGATCATGCTAAATCCAATATTGTTTCTTCCAGTAGTTCTCTTGATTTCACTAATGATTCTCTTAGCCAAGTTACACTTGAGCAAGAAAATAGTTTACTGAAGGGAATTATAGAAAAAGGTATTTCCAAGAGCCTTGCCGGGAGTAAGCAATTCGAGGAAATTGTGCGCAAGCAAGGAAGACACCAGAAGAATCAAGGTGTTGGTTTTGAACGAAAGTTCAATGCCAATGGAGTTGAGTGGGAAGAAGATCAATACCCCAAGACGAAGTTTGTTCCTCAATAAGAGAAGTATGATCCAACTTCTTTCAAAGGGACACAAGCTCAAGATGATCTTCCACCACAAGACTACAAGAAAAAAGGCAAGGACAAGCTTCAAGAGGAAATTGATGCATTTGAAGAAGCTCCCAAGACCTTAGTCAAGTGGGTTCCCAAGACTACTTCAAGTTCCACTTCATCAAGTACAATTACAACACCAAGAATTCCCATCAAGATGGTGTGGATCCAGAAGAAGAAGAAGAACTATAGAGTTCTTGAGGGTGACTCTGCCAACATACTTCATTCTTATCATCTTGGCAAGAACAAGTGCAATCGACTTCCACATCTTGCACTAGTTCAAGGAGTCACAAACCCTCTTGTTGGTAAGACAAGGGACAAGGTAACCTAAAAGCTTTCACAAGACATCATCTTGTATGTGCATCATTCTATGTCTATGGATATCCTTGTTTGTTCCTTGTGGGACTAACCCGTGTAGGTATTGAAAGTGCAACTCACTCCAATGGATTGCTCCAAATGAACTACATCAACATTGAGCACCCACATCTTCAACATCTACATGAAGTCATCATCGACAAAACTCAAGGTTAGTTCATCCCTCTTAGGGGGGATCTCACATCTAGGGGGAGGTTTACTCTAAGAATTGAGCTAAAGCAACTCTAATGGTGTGAACACATCAATGCTTTATGTAAAAGTGGTAACCCCACTTGTGCTTAAACGATGAGTATGACCTATGATCAAATGTTCTCATTTTACTCCTAAGTCAATATACTCATATATAGATGACCTAGTCATCGCCAATTGCTTGATAGATGCTAGAATTGGTTGTGCATGCTTTGCCACAAATTTCAATTGCCATTTTATTGTGTGAGCATGTTGATTGCATATTTTACTCATTCGAGGACATCCACTTGTTGTTTTGATTGATTGGATCTCTTTTCCTTTACCAAGTGGATGGACAAGAATGCCTAAGAACCTTCTCTAGCTATCTATGCTTTTCTCGTCACAAAATCTATTCATGCTACATCACAAAATTTGATCAAGTCAGATTCAAACCACTCTGTGTGAGGAGCACTCGGAGTCCCCGATTTGTCATAGACTTAAACTTCCAAAACTTCTTTGTGTGTTTCGGTCTGACCGATTCCTCCATTTCGGTCATACCGAGATCACCAAGTCGATCTAGGTTTTCATCTCGGTGCAACCGATTTGAACTTTTTGGTCACACTGAGTTGTTGTAACTGTCAATAGTTATGCATCTCGGTGCCACCGAGTTGTTCCACTCGATCACACCGACAGGGTCGGGCTATATATACTCACGGGCAAAATTTTGGAAATTTCTCCGGAACCTCTTCGCCCGCGCATAGCTCGCTCTACATCCTGGGTCTCCGGATCGTCCTCCTCGTCGCCAGCCGCCTCCTGTCGCTGGTCTCCGCCGCCGTCAACGGATTTCGTCTCCGCCATTGTCGCCGTAGCGAGTTCATTGCCGAACTAGGCTATGGACTCGATTACAGTGCTATCCCCATCCGATTCCTAGCACATTGTGTTCATTATGAATCTTGCCACGATTGAAACGCTTCTATCCAGTCAAAACACTCCGTAGATCAGAATTGAATCGAAAATTTAGGGTTAGGTTTCCGCCGAAACCATCTCGGACCCACCTGGTTGCAGAACTCGGTTCCACCGATTCGGCCAAGGCCATTGCACATGTGGTTCTCGGTCCGACCGAGAATTGCAAATCGGTGCGACCGAGTTCAGTATTTTGTGAAACCCTAGCAGTCTCGGTGCCACCGGACTGTGACTCGGTCTGACCGAGTTCACTAGTTTAGGTTCCAAAAGCTGCTTCGGTATCACCGAGTTTGCAAATCGGTTGATCCGAAATGCTTTCTGTGGAAAACTAAAACTAAGTTTTTGACTCATTCTTTTGCAAATATCTCTGCATTTTGTGATGCTCATCCACTCTATCTCATCTACAATCTATTCACAGGATCTGCAGTCAGTGTTTGCAACATGTCTGACCAAAGTGACAGCTAGAACAAATCAGAGGAGCAGGTTCACTTGAGTGAGGGCACTAGTCCCTCTAGCAGCTCAGATGAGGGTAGCAGAAGCACCCCAAGCAACTTGCCCAAGGCTGCCACTAGCGCAAGCAAGAAAAGGACTTCAGAATCTGAAGATGAAGATTATGTGGCAGAGGAAGAGGAAGCCACTTCAAAGAAGAAAGTGCTCAAGAAGGAATATGGCTCAACTGCAGCCACAAAGCCAGGTATGCATATGAAGGCACGTGCAAGGAGAGTTCCCACTTACAAACCTTGGAAGGTTGCCACTGGAGAAACCATGAAGTTTACCATGGAGTCAGAAAAGGAAGCTGGTGGCCAAGACAAAAATAAAAAGAGAGTCAGAACCACTACTGCCAGAGTTCTTGGCAAACCCTCCATGAGGAGAGACTCTGAGGAAGAAGAGGAAGAAGAGGTTGCTGCACCAGCACCTAAGGCACAAAAGCTGATGGGTGATGCTATAAGGTTAGGGGCTGCAACATCAAAGCCCAAAGAAGCACCCGAAGTTGCCTCCAAGCCCAAGAGTGCACCTAAGAGGAATACCAGGAACATATCTGCTGCTGAGAAGAACAAGGCCCCAGTGCGCGATGTTGCTGCTGAAGAAGATGATGAAGGACAAGTTCTGAGGAAGCTCAAACCCAAGATTGCAGACCACAACGATGCACATCCTGTGGCTGAGAACATGAAGATCAGGAGAGATTCGGGGTTGAGAAAATGGAGAGAAACATATCCATATGCTACAAGGAGAAGGACTGCTGTTGATTACAGGTTCCACACAAAGGAACAGCAAGACTTCTATGAGACGGTGCTGCTGGACAAGAAACCCATAGTATGTGATATGAGGTGGGTCGACTGGGAGTATATCAAGAAGAATGAAGAACACTATCCTGGAGTGCTTGACAACTTCAGAGCTTGTGGAGTTGGAGACTTTGTTGGGCAGAAGCTCACAAAGTGGAATGAGGAGCTCATACTGCAATTCTACTCCACAGCACACTTCTATCCAGATGGCAGGATAGTATGGATGTTTGAAGGCACTAGATACCAGTCTACAGTTGCAGAATGGGCTCAGTTGATCAATGCCCCGGAAGAACAAGAAGATGACTTGGATGTCTATGCCAAGAAGAAGATGGACCACAACTCTATCGCAAACATGTACAAGGAAATTCCAGATGCAGATCTTGAGACTCATCAGTTTGGGTCAGTAAAACACTTGTTGTCAGGGCTGCCTACAATCAATTGGATCCTTAGGCACACTCTCTTGCCCAAGTCAGGTGATCATAGAATGATCAGAGGCCATGCAATAAACTTGCTACACATATTTGATGTGCCACAGAAGTTCAAGGTCATTAGCCTCATAGTTGAGACCATCAAGAGGACAGCAGCTGATCAGAAGAGGAGTTGTGGATATGCCCCACATATTCAGGAGTTGATTAACTTGAAGATGGGCACAAGCACATACCTGTTGGATAAGGAACACCTGCCCATCCATCCAGATTTTGAGGACAATCAAGTTGTGATGAATGAGGATGAACCATCATCAGCACAAGCTCAAGCAAAGAAGGAGTAGGCAAAGATGGAGAAAGATGCCAAGATGCCAACTCAAGAGGAGGCTTCTGAGTACTTTCTGAAGGACAAGCAGGAGCAGCTTAGTTATCTGATAGCATCAACTCTGAGGATTGAGAAAGGACTGGCCACCCTGACTCGAAACCAAGAGAGCTTGGAAAGAATCATGGAACAAAAGTTCTATGACTTAGATGTGAAAGTAACTGAGATTCAGTGTGCTGTGGAGCAATTACAGGATGACATGCAGGAGAGGAAGGGCAAAACAACAACTGATGCATTTGCCAGAGTGCCTAGAGCTCAGAGATCATCTGCAGTGCCAGTTCCTGACACCAGAGCCACTACTTCTGCACCAGCTACAGCCTCAGTACCACCAGCTCCAGCACCTACCCCGGCAGCTCCATCTACTTCAACTGAAGCCTTCGTCCTCGGTGTTCTCCGGACTCAACCACCTGAAGACCAAGCCTAAGAGTCGTTTTAGTGCTATGCATTTTCTATGAACTTTTTGGTAACTTGTTACCAAAGGGGGAGAAAAATGTATAGATCATAGGCTTCGAGAGAGAGAGTTTGCTTTTGTTCTCTCTTGTCTTCTTGGTTGAACTGTGTTTGCTTTTGAGTGCTTGAGATACTATGCTTTTATCTATGAGACATTGATGATCATGTGTTTGATCATAAGCTACACTTATGCTTGTTGGATGATATTATCTTACTTATCCTTATTTGATCACTCACTTTGCTTGGTGATGTGTGCATGTATTTTATTATTATCATTTTGAGCGTTCCACCAAGATGTATGTGACATGGAAGAGTAACCCATGATCCTAACTCATTGTGCATTTGCAGTCCAAAGCAAATCTTAAAATATGCACAAATTTAGGGGGAGATCTTACTTTTCACATACTTCTCAAAGCGACAATATCTTTCACTCTTATTATCATTTGTCGAAGCTTTGATCTATATGTTGTCATCAATTACCAAAAAGGGGGAGATTGAAAGTGCAACTATCCCTGGGTGGTTTCGGTAATTCCTAACAACATATAGCTCATTGAGCTAACATTATTCCAAGATCAATATTTCAGGAAAAGCTCAATGAATGACATGGCATGGATGAGGAAAGTGGATCCCTCAAAATTCTAAGGACAAAGGATTGGCTCAAGCTTCAAGATCAAGACTCTACATTTTACATTTTTAGTGATCCAATATCACATTGAGTCCATAGGAAAAGCCAATACTATCAAGGAGGGATGAGGTGTTGCTTAATGAGCCTCTTGCTTCATGTGCTTAGTGATATGCTCCAAAATCCTCAACTATCTTCCCACATCCACATATGACCTATACCAAAAGTCAATCTCGGCCCCACCGATTCTTTTTATCCGGCGCCACCGAGTTTCAAATGTCATAGCCACTGCCACAAACCCTAGCCAAATCGATTTCACCGATAGGGATCTCGGTCTCACCGAGATGGGATTGCAATCTCTCTGTTTCCCTTCGTAACGTTTTGCTCTAACCGAAGTGAGAGATTGGTCCCACCGAGATTGCAATGTAAACTCTCTGTTTCCCTTTTGTAACATTTCGGTCTCACCGAGATGAGTGAATCGGTCCCACCGAGTTTACCTGACCAACTCTTTGGTTAGCTTATTACCAAAATCGGTCCCACCGAGTTTGTGTAATCGGTCACGCCAAGATTACGTTATGCCCTAACCCTAACCATATCGGTCCTACCAAGTTGCATCTCAGTCCCACCGAAAATCCTAACGGTCACTAGGTTTGCTGAATCGGTCCGACCGAGTTTAACCATTCGGTCCCACCGAGTTTGGCAAATTGTGTGTAACGGTTAGATTTTGTGTGGAGGCTATATATACCCCTCCACCCACTCTTCATTCATGGAGAGAGCCATCAGATCACATCTACACTTCCAATACACATGTTCTGAGAGAGAACCACCTACACTTGTGTTGAGCTCAAGATATTCCATTCCAACCATATGAATCTTGATCTCTAGCCTTCCCCAAGTTGCTTTCCACTCAAATCTTCTTTCCAGCAAATCCAAATCCTGTGAGAGAGAGTTGAGTGTTGGGGAGACTATCATTTGAAGCACAAGAGCAAGGAGTTCATCATCAACACACCATTTGTTACTTCTTGGAGAGTGGTGTGTCCTAGATTGGCTAGGTGTCACTGGGGAGCCTCCGACAAGATTGTGGAGCTGAACCAAGGAGTTTGTAAGGGCAAGGAAATCGCCTACTTCGCGAAGATCTACCGCTAGTGAGGCAAGTCCTTCGTGGGCGATGGACGTGATGGAATAGACAAGGTTGCTTCTTCGTGGACCCTTCATGGGTGGAGCCCTCCGTGGACTCGCGCAACCGTTACCCTCCGGGGGATGAAGTCTCCATCAACGTGGATGTACGATAGCACCACCTATCGGAACCATGCCAAAAACATCCGTGTCTCTAATTGCGTTTGAATCCTCCAAACCCCTTCCCTTTACATTCTTGCAAGTTGCATGCTTTACTTTCTGCTGCTCGTATACTCTTTTGCATGCTTGCTTAAATTGTGTGGAGATTGCTTGACTTGTGCTAAGATAGCTAAAATCTGCCAAGAACTAAAATTGGGAAAAGGCTAGATTTTTATTTGGTCAAGTCGTCTAATCACCCCCTCTAGACATACTTTCGATCCTACAGGGGGCAACTTAGCGTAATACGCTCGGGGTTGGTTTCCGTCTCGTGAGGGCGCGCCTCCTGGCATCCGTTGAGGTTTTCTTGCTACCGACTCGGGAGCCGCCGACCTCGAGAGGCACCGCGAAGCTGCAAAAATTTGTTAGGACTTCTGTCGAGTGCCTTGTTCTTCCTTGCGTGAGCCCTCAGGCGTGGGCTAACCATGGCATAGTGCTCCATGTCGCGGTGCCCGTGGGGCACGGACTTAGGGGGGATGCACCAATCACGAGCTCGATCGAGGATGTCTCGCGAAGAACAAGGGAGTTGAAGCTCTGGGATGGCAGGGATTTGGTGAGGTGTGCCCGTGGTTTAGGCCAACCCAGCACATGTACACACCTGCCTAGCCCCCGCGCGAGGCGCACGAGGGAGAGCATCGGGTAACTGCCGTTCTCCCTGGCGCAAGACGAAGAAGCGAGCGAAGAAGTAAAAGAGAGGGTAACTCAACCAAGCAATAGAGAAACGCCAGAACTCCAAATTTCATTAAAAGGTTGCAAACCAACTATAGAAAACAAATGAACAGCCGCATCCGACACCTAGTCTAGCCTTCTCACCAGCGCAGAGCTAAGTGCTGCCACTAGGACGTTGGAGGGAGCCCCCGAGGCTCGAGGGCGGCACTCCAGAGACTCCGGGGCATGTACAACCCCACTCATTATTACGTGAGAGTGTGACGGGCGGAGACCTTCACAGGCACTGGGCCTTGCTTCATGGGTAGAACTTCCGGAGGTGTTGGATGTTCCAGGCGTTCTCGATGGGGATCCCGTCCTGCGTCTCTAGGCGCACAGCGCCAGGCGTGGAGACGCGGGCAATCCTAAATGGGCCCTCCCACATGGGTGAGAGCTTATGCAACCCTTCCCTAGAGAGCACCCGCCTCAGGATGAGATTTCCCACCTCGAGCGTCCTGGAGCGGACGCTGCGGCAGCGATACCGCCGCAGCGCCTGTTGGTACCTTGCCACACGGAGCGAGGCCTGGTGCCGGTGTTCCTCCCCCAGCATGAGGTCCATCCCCTGCATGGCGTCCTGACGTGCCTCGTCAAATGCCAGGACCTGCGTGGAGTGATGCCTGATCTCGTGAGGGAGAACCGCTTCGGCTCCGCAGACGAGGAAGAACGGAGTCCTGCTTGTCGACTTGGTGGCGGTGGTGCGGATGGACCAAAGCACGAACTGGAGCTTGTCGTACCAGCCCCTGCTGCAGGCCTCGAGCTTCTTCTTGAAGGTCCTTGTCTTGAGGCCCCTCAGGACCTCCGCGTTAGCGCGCTCGGCCTGGCCGTTGCTTCTGGGGTGTGCCACTAAGGCATAACAATCTGCGTTCCAAGATTAGCGCAATATGTTTTGAAGAGATTGCTAGTGAACTGCGAGCCGTTGTCGGTGATGATGCGGTTAGGGACCCTGAAACGGCTCACTAGGCCCTTGGTGAACTTGACTGCGGAGCCGGCTGGGATGGTGCGGACGGCTTCCACGTCTGCCCATTTGGTGAACTTGTCGATGGCGACGCAGAGCTAGCGGTAGCCCCCGGGCGCTCGAGGGAACGGGCCCAGGATGTCCAGCCCCCAGACTGAAAACGACCACGAGAGCCGGATAGTCTGGAGGCCCTGAGCGGGCTGGTGGATTTGCTTGGCATGGAACTGGCAGGCCTCGCAGGATCTCACCAGCTCGGTTGCGTTGTTGAGTGCAGTGGGCCAGTAGAACCCGCTGCGGAACGCCTTGCCTACCAGGTTGCATGACGACGAGTGATGCCCGCAGTCTCCGCCATGCATGTCAGCCAGTAGTTCGCACCCCTGCTCCCTAGAGAAGCATCGCAAGGAAACATCATTCGGTTGTTTTCGGTGTAGCTCACCGTCCTGGATGCAGTAGGCTGTAGCTTGCCGAGCCACGCGTTCCACATCCTCCTCCTTCTCTGGTAGGGCCCCACGCACCAGGTACGTCTTGAATTCTTTGGTACAGCACCCCTCCTGAGGCTCGAGCATGAGGAGCAGGCGCGCTCCTGAGGTCGGGCCGCAGGCTGGGACTCCCGAGGCTGGTCGTGGGGGAAGCTCCTCTCGAGACGGTGTTGGCTCCGCAGCCGGAGGGGCCGCTGAAGGCTTGAAGAGCCGCTCCTCAAAGACGCCGAGTTCGTGTGGCTGACGCTTGGATGCCCTCTTGGCGATATCGCCGACTTCCTTGTTCGTGCCGCGGGGCACATGCTGCAGCTCCAGGCCCAAAAATTGCTTCTCCATTTTTCGTACCTCCATGAGGTATGCCTCCATGTGCTCATCCTTCGGTTCGTACACCTTGTTGGAGAAGTTGACGAGGAGCTGCGAGTCGCCTTTGATGGTGAGGCGCTTTACCCCTAAGGCCATCGCAGCCTTGAGGCCGGCGATCAAACCTTCATACTATGCAATGTTGTTGTAGACCTTCTCGCCCCGCTGGAAGCAGAGCTGCACGGCATTGTAGAGCTTGTCTTGGGTGAGCAAGATAAGCACGGTGCTAGCCCCCGCGCCCTGGCACGAGAAAGCACCATCGAAGTACATGACCCAACCGTCGGGTGCTTCGCTTCCTGGCGAGAGAGATCGGTCCTCGCCCGCTTCAGGCCTCGGAGCGTCGGTCCATTCTGCCACGA
Source organism: Aegilops umbellulata (assembly GCA_032464435.1). NCBI lineage: Eukaryota > Viridiplantae > Streptophyta > Magnoliopsida > Poales > Poaceae > Aegilops > Aegilops umbellulata. The sequence goes on along the minus strand of CP136060.1, from coordinate 133,102,737 downwards.
AGGCGGCGAGTGCGGCTCCCTTGATGACCCTGGTGGTGCTGAACTCGAGCTGGAATGCCTGCAGATTGATGTTCCATTCGGCGACCCTCCGTTCAGCATTGGGGCTCCGGAGTACCCTCTTGAGCGGGTACGCCGAGACGACTTTGATGCGGTGGACTTGAAAGTAGTGGCGTAACTTGCGCGAGGCCACGAGGAGCACGAGCAGAAGCTTCTGCGGCATGGGGTAGCGCACTCGCATGTCCCGTGGCACCGTGCTGAAGAAGTACACCGGGTGTTCGACAAGGACGGGAGCGTTGTTGGGATCCAAGATCTCCAGAGGCTGGGGCGCTTCCTGAGACTGGGGGCCCTCGGGAGGTTGGTCACCTGTCGGTGCTGCCGCAAGCTCGCGAGGGTGGTCTTGTGGGGCCTGGTCACCCGCTGTCGCTGTAGCGGCTTTAGTGGCGTCATCTTGGCACTGCATCATTCCAGCCGAATGTGTGGTGTCGTGCGTCAGGTTCTTGGCTTGACGCTCCTCCCGGAGGGCCACCAGCGCCGCGCTAGCGGAATGGGGCGTGGCGACCAGGTAAAGCACTAGGGGCTCGAGGGGGCGCGGTGCCACCATCACCGCTGGGCTGGTTAGGTACCTCTTGAGGTCTTGAAACATTGTGTCGGTCTCCGGGGTCCACTCAAATAGGCCCTTCTTCTTCATCAGCTTGAAGAATGGGAGGGCACGCTCCCCCATCTTGGAGATGAAGCGCCCCAGCGAGGTCACATAGCCCGCGAGCTTTTGCATTTCCTTGAGTGTCTGCGGCGGGCTCATGTCTTCTATTGCCTTGAGCTTCTCCGGGTTCGCCTCGATCCCCCTGTGCGACACGACGAAACCCAGCAGCTTGCTGGAGGGGACGCCGAACACGCATTTCTCCAGGTTGAGACACAGATCTACCGTGCGTAGGTTGGCAAAGGTTTCCTCCAGATCCTGAATGAGGGTCCTTGCCTCCCACAATGTCGTCGGCGTAGGCCTCTGCATTCCTCCCGAGCTGTTGACCCGGAGCGATGTGCATCAACTGCTGGAAGGTCGCCCCAGCGTTACGGAGCCCGAACGACATGCAGGTCGTTAAGAAGGGGTTAAGAAGGCCGTCTTCTACACGTCCTCCACCGCCATCTTGATCTGGTGGTAACCGGAGAAGGAATCTAGGACACACAATAGGTCACACTCGGCGGTGGAGTCAACGATCTGATCGATGTGTGGAAGTGCGAACGGGTCCTGAGGGTAGGCTTTGTTGAGGTTGGTGAAGTCGATGCACATGCGTTCCTTCCTGCCCTTCTTCAGCACAACGACAGGGTTCGCCAGCCACTCCGGATATCGGACTTTGCGGATGACACCCGCTACCTGTAGATTGCGGGTTTCCTGGATGATGAAGGACTGCTTCTCTGTAGACTACCGTCGTGCCTTCTGCTTTACCGAGCGCACATTAGGGCACACCCTCAAGTGGTGCTCGATCACTCCCCTTGGGACTCCCACCAGCTGCTTGGGCTCCCAGACGAATACCTCCTTGTTCGCGCACAGGAACTTCACAAGTGCCTCTTGTTGGTCTGGGTCGAGGTTGGCGCCTATGGTGAAGGTGGCTCCCGAGGCCCCATCATCATCGACCAGCACTTGCTTCGTCTTGGCCTGATCTTGCAAGAATAACTGCTTCTTCTTCGCCGGCGCAGCCCCCTGGGCCCCAGATACTGCTTCGTAAGTGGGGCGAGCTGCCGCTGCGGCCCTGAAGGCGAGCCTGAGGGCCGCTAGGGCCTCCTAGGTGCCCCCGGCCAAGGTGAGAACACTGCTGCTCCCTGGCATCTTCATGAGGTTGTAGGCGGGATGGGTTGCCGCCATGAACTAAGCCAGGGCAGGGTACCCGAGGATGGCATTGTACGGGAGGCCAATGCGAGCGATGTCGAAGTCTATGAGCCCAGTGCGGTAGTTGTCACGGGTGTCGAAGGTGACGGGGAGGCGGATCTTCCCTAGGGGGCTGGTGGAACCACTACCCACTACGGACAAGGGCTTGGTGTGGCAGAGCCGGCCGAGCGGCACATGGAGCAAGCTGAAGGCTTCTATACAGAGCACATTGAGTCCTGCTCCTCCGTCGATGAGGGTCTTGGTGACTGCTATGTTGCAGATGGTGGGCGTGTAGAGCATCAGGAGCGCGCTCGAGCCCGCGGTGATTGCGGGATGGTCTCCCGAGTCGAAGGTGAGGTCAGACTGGGGCTCCGCCCATCCCAGGGGAGCCCCCTGCTGCACGCGGGCGGCGCCCATCTGGCAGACGAACTGCTTGACGTGGCGATCCGAGGGCGGCGTCTGCGAACCACCAAGGAGGGCTCCTACGGTGGGGGGGGGGGGGCTCCTGTCCTGCAAAGCGCGTGATGAAGAGGCTGCACGGCCCCTCCTAGGAGACCACAAAGGACCCCGACAGGTTGAGCAACCAGGCGTGCGGCACGCCAGCGAGGGCCATGGGGAACCAGTTGGCCATGACTTGGTCGTCGCCTCTGGCTTCGAGAACGGCCTCCTCGTATGCTAGGAGGAAGGCCTCTGGATCCGCCGTTCCGTCATAGCGAAGCGGCAGCTCCGTCTTGAACTTGTGCGGCCACCACACTTGCCGCAAGGCGGGGGTGAAGGCCCGGAGGCCCATGGCGCCTCCGCGAGCCCCCGTCGATCCAGTCGGAGGAGTGGCGCCTCCCATGGGAGCCGGACGGAAAGGCGAAGCAGGCAGAGAGGTGAAGCTTAGGCGCACCCCTACCTGGTGCGCCAAATGTCGGATTATGGGTTCCGGCTAACCCTTGTGAGGTTTGAACTCTAGGGTGCGCATGAAGAACACTCTCTTCCTAACTCGCTCGCTCAAAAATCTCAAGGCCTAGCTCGACGGACCCAAGGAATACGAGACGCGGAGGTTTATACTAGTCCGGGCAACCGTGTGGTGTAATACCCTACTCTAGTGTGGTGGTGGTGGATTGCCTCGAGGGCTAAGGATGAACTAGTACAGTGGATGAACAGCCTCCTAAGGAGAGGTGTTCTTGAGCTCGATGAGCCGGTGAGATGGTCTTGGTGGAATGGATCCAATCCAAGATCAAATGCCCCCTACGATGGTGGCTAGTCCTATTTATAGAGGCCCTGGTCCCCTTCCGAAATGTTAGGTGGGAAGGGATCCCACAACGGCCAAGTTTGAAGGGGGACAACTATGGAGCCCACAGCAGCGTCACCACCAAAGCCTTTGGCAGGCGAAGACCACCTTTTGTCAGGATAGCTTGTACTAGTTGTCCCCCTGCAAACTTGGCCGTTGTGCGATCCCTTCCCGCCTAACGTTTGGGAAGAGGACCAGGGCCTCTATAAATAGGACTACCCACCACCATAGGAGGCATATGATCTAGGATTGGATTCATTCCACCAAGGCCATCTCACCAGCTCATCAAGCTCAAGAACACCTCTCGTCAGGAGGCTGTTCATCCACTGTACTAGTTCATCCTTAGCCCTCGAGGCAATCCACCACCACCACACTGGAGTAGGGTATTACACCACACTGTGGCCCGAACCAGTATAAACCTCCGCGTCTCGTGTTCCTTGGGTCCGTCGAGCTAGGCCATGAGATCGTTGAGCGAGCGAGTTAGGAAGAGAGTGTTCTTCGTGCGCACCCCAGTGTTCAAACCTCACAACGGTTTGCCGGAACCTGTAATCAGGCAGGCAAGCCCGTTGGCACCCCAGTGTTCAAGCCCGTAGGCAGGCAAGTCTGGGCACCCCCGTCCCCAAAACACCGACAGAATGGGCACATCACTAGTTAAAGTTTTGACCTCTCAAAACCCACTTTTATTAAAAATTTGAACAAGATTTCACCCTCCACATTATCGGGACGCCTTCTAACTAAAGTTGACTCTTCTTCAATCCCTTTATCATTAATTTTAATTTTACTAAACAAAGTATCAATATAAGAAACACCAATCTCTTTAAGATGTTCATCATTTTTATGTTCTAACGAGATTGGTTTAGCGGCCATTTGATTCACTAGGGTAGGTTGTGCATCGGAAATTTTGCCTACCAAACTTTCAGCAAAAGCATACTTAGATTGAAGATTACAAACTTCTCTACTTATATCATCAAGTTATTTTGTTATAGCATCCAACACAACAGAGTGTTCCTTAAGTTCCTCGGTAAAATATTTATTGTGCTCAAATTGTGTAGTTCCTTAGTACTTCTCTTAATTTCAAGCAAAATATCTGGTTAAGGAACATCATAATATTTTATTTGAGGCATCATTACTATGCAAACAAGAACGCAAACAAAAACAGATCTGACGAGAAAAACAATGAACGGAAAAGGAGGGCGAATAAAACGACAATTTTTTGTGAAGTGGGGGAGTTGAAAACGAGAGGCAAAGGGCAAATAATGTAAATTGCAAGGAGATGAGATTTGTGATTAGGAACCTGATAGATGTTGATGATGTTTCCCCAGCAACGGTGCCAGAAATCCTGTCTTGATGGCTCGTGTCCGCGTTAGTATTTTCCCCGAAGAGGAAGGGATCATGCAGCATAGCGACGGAGGTATTTCTCTCAATGATGAGACCAAGGTTATTGAACCAGTAGGAGAACCGAGCAACACTATGTAAATGGTACCTGCACACAAAGAACAAATACTTGCAACCCGACGCGTAAGAGGGGTTGTCAATTCCTCTCGGGTAAAAGATAGATTGGTTTGTAGTAGATTGGTTAAATAGATCTCGCGGAAACGCGAAACAAAATAAATAACAAAAAATTGCAGCAAGGTATTTTTTGGTTTTCCGAATAATAGATCTGAAAATAAAAGTGGCAAATAATAGGTCGGAAAGCACATATGATAAAGAATATACCCGGGGGTCGTAGATTTCACTAGTGGCTTCTCTCGAGCAAAATAGCATACGTCGGGTAAACAAATTACTGTTGGGCAATTGATAAAACTTCAAATAATTATGAAGATATCCAGGCAATGATCATTATATAGGCATCATGTCCAAGATTAGTAGATCGACTCCTGCCTGCATCTACTACTATTACTCCAGACATCGACCGCTATCAAGCATGCATCTAGTGTATTAAGTTCATCGAAAAATGGAGTAATGCAATAAGAACAATGACATGATGTAGACAAGATCTATTCATGTAGGAATAGATCCCATCTTGTTATCCTCAATAGCAACGATCAATACGTGTCTTGTTGCCCCTTCTGTCACTGGGAAAGAACACCGCACAACCGAACCCATCACAAAGCACCTCTTCCCATGGCAAGAAAAATCGATCTATTTTACCTAACTAAACCAAAGATTCGAATAAGAAATACAAAGGTATAAGTAATCGTGCATATAAGAGGTCAAAACTCAAATAACTTTCGTGGATAAAAAAAATCTGATCACAAACTCAAAGTTCATTAGATCCCAACAAACACACCGTACAAAAGAGTTACATCAAATAGATCTCCAAGAGACCATTGTATTGAGAATCAAAAGAGAGAAAGGAAGCCATCTAGCTACTGCCTATGGACCCCTAGGTCAACAATGAACTACTCACGCATCATCGGAGAGGCACCAATGAGGATGATGAACCCCTCCGTGATGGTGTCTAGATTGGATCTCGTGGTTCTGGAACTTATGGCGCCTGGAATTGTGTTTTGTCGACTCCCCTAGGGTTTTTGGATTTTCAGGGTATTTATAGAGCAAAGAGGTGGTGCGGGAGGTGACTGAGGTGGGCACAACCCACCAAGGCGCGTTTGGGCCCCCAGGCGCGCACAGGTGGGTTGTGCTTTCCTTGGAGCCCCCCTCTAGTACTTCTATGACCCAACAGGCGTGTTCTGGTCAAGAAAAATTCTCCAAAAAGTTTCGCTGCGTTTGGTATTGATTTTCTACGAAGTAAAAACAAGCAAAAACAGCAACAGGCACTGGGCACTATGTTAATAGGTTAGTCCCAAAAAATGATATAAAGTTGCTATAAAATTATTGTAAAACATCCAAGAATGATAATATAATAGCATGGAACAAGCAAAATTTATAGATACGTTGGAGATGTGTCAATGGCCAGCACGTACCCTCCCGCCGCCATCATCGAGGATAAGTAGAATGCGGGAGGCCGCCGCCGATTGTATCCCATGAAGGCCATCATCGAGGCGACGCCGGTGAAAACCGTCGGTGTCTTGCATGATTCTTCTTCAGCCAGATGCTGGAGGAGGACATAGAGATCGGTCGGCGACCATTTAGATTAGTATATTAATTCTACCTTTATCTTTGGACTAGCACAACTTATTTAATGTAAGTGTAATGAAATATGTCATGTTTATATGAAATTAATCCGTGTTTGCACGAATTTGCGTCCACGTTCGCGCTCTCGAGCAAGCGTTGTCCATCGCTGGAGTTGGACGACGGACTCCGTCTTTGACAACCCCGCAAAGTGCGTCACCACCTTTGTGATGGTCAGGACACGGCGAAAGAATGATGTCCTTCATTTTGCAAGTGATGGCCATTACCGCACGCTCGTCTAGACGGCTCGGTAGCTCATGAAGCAGGACCAAAACCATGCCTTGTGCGTCTAGTACTCCATTGCAGTTGTAGTTGCTACATGCGCAACTCGGATTGCAGTTGCAGGTGAGCACGGCGACGGTGCGTGGCCATCCATCAATATTGGCTCGTATGAGGATGACATCGCCATGTGTATCCTATTTGTACTTAAAATCATGAATGAAGAGTATAAACATGTTTATGTACGACCTGAGTGGATTGCTCCAGTGGTCATCACACATGTAGTGTCATGCAAAGCTTCATTTATTAGGTTATAGAGTAATTCTGTTTTGGTATGTGTGATGTTACTCATAGAATGAGTAACTAGCTATAAGTTACTCAATTTACCTCTCTCCTCATTAAGTAGTTGCCACATAGGCGAATTTGCTGAGTTGGACCCGATGTTAGGTTGGCCATAGTGGGGTAACGTAACCGGTATCATGCGCTTGACACTCACAAACATGCTTATGTGGCAGACAATTAAAGAAGAGAGAGAGGGTTATAGTAACATAGGTAGATACTGTATCATAATATATGTTATGCTACTATGTGTCTTGCATGGCAATAAATGAGACCACCTATGATACTAATCTTTGATACTATGCACTATGGATGTAGTATCATACACTAGTATCATATGCATGATACTAGTATATGATACTCCCCACTATGGCCAGGCTTAGTCTTGAAGTTACTCCCACTGTGGTTAGTCTTAGGCCTTGTTCGGTTCAACCTCCTCCCAAGGGGTTTGGAGAGGAATGGAGGGGAATTTGGCTTGTCAATGATTTAATCCCCCACAATGCCTGTTAATCCCCGTTAAAACCCCTTGAACCGCACATGCCCTTAAGGTTAAAAATGATCGGGATTACAGAGGATATGGTACAAACTTCACGGATTTAAAGGTGAGGGTTTATTTCCAACTAGCTCTACAACCTCAAGGTGTATAAATTGGACTTCACTCTCCCCTCAGGCACACGCGCGGGTACACTCACGGTGGACCGTATTTGCACATGAAAAGGCACGTAACGTGACAATTTGAGACATCTAGTCGCCCACTTAATGTGGGGTCTGGGACCAAATGTCAGCCATACCAAGTGCGACTTGAACGCGGTGGCGCGGTTATTGATCGAGTTTCTTTTTACTGGTACATTAAATGAAAAAATATGGCTGCGCGCATATTCAATTTAATACGATCACTACAGAGAGAAAAACAATTACTTATCCACTAGTCCACTTCGGGACTTGCTTGCTAGGGTTGCTCTCTTCTTCTCATTCTCTCTCACCCTCTCTAGATCTAAACAAGACGACGGTGTCCACTCTCTTTGTCTCTCTCTTTCTCTTCTCTCTGGTTGACATAGATCCGGCCGGATACCTTCCACTGGTGGTCGCCGGTGGCGAGGGAGGAAGCCGACGTGCGTCGTCTTCTCTGACCTGGTGTCGGCGTGGGAGGTCCTCTTCACCCTTTCTCCCCTCCATCGAGTTGGCAGATCCCACCGCCTGCCTCGCCACATCCCGCCGACCAGAGGTATAACTTATTTTAGAACCGGCCTTGTTCTAATGGCCCAGCTCCCCACGTCATTGCATCCCTTTTGCATCAAGTTAGGATTGCTCCCCACGTCACTGCATCCTGCATGTGGATATTCTTCTAGTATTACAAAGCTCCCCATGTAGCTAGCTTCGTCGGCTTGTCGAACACTCGAACACCACCTAATTTTTTACTATTAGAGGAAAAAGGTACTGCAGATACTAGCTAACGAACCGATCTCTTGGTTGGAAAGGGAAATAAAGATGTTTTCTTGACTGGTCTCTTGGTAGAAAAAGGACAAAAAGTGGGGGTATTGGGTCGATAATGCAACCGAGTATGAGCACATCTAGATTTCATGTGGTCACATAGGAAACGTCACCGACGAGAACAAAAAATGCACAAATCTAGGCATGCTTTGCCTGTTTGCCGCACTCAGCAACACCTCTGCCTCACAACTTTATGCCTCGGTGGATGTAAAACGTGCTTGTGCCTCCCCTGGCCCTATGCCCATACTACTGTCGTTAATCTAACATCACAGGTAAAATGAAACAATGCCACTGTTAATGTGATGTCACTGTTAAGTAATGTTGTAGTCAATGTATTGCCATTGATAAAATGAATCCATGCCACCACCGTATTATGAAATGCTTTTGTCTTGCTTTATTTCTCATAAAGAGTGTTTCGGGCCGTTACACTAAACTCTAGCACCGGTAACATAGCCGCATCTCTGTTGAACTGCACAAAATTTAATTGCACAATGGTTGACACGACAATGTGTTTCTCCTTTCCGTATCACCCTTTGTTAGAACGATCGTTCCTGTTAACCGTGCACGTACATACTAATCAAGTGCTACCCCGACCTATCATCACAGACTAATAATGCAATTGTTACACATGTTAAAGTAAGCCCCAGTTAATCTAGTGCCAATGTTGATTTGATGTGATGGTACTTCTTTGTTAAGGGCGCTTTTTCATACTGTCACTGTAATGCCATTGATAACATATGCGATGTTGCTGTTAATCATATGCCACTTCAAAACAATGACACTGCTTAAATAACCCTTTTACATATTTGTGCAAACATGGTTGTCTATCTCCATATGGTGTCTATTTGTGCAAACGGAAGCACAAACCTCAATTTTAGTGGAACTTGTTCTCAGCTGACCTCATGGTGCTCCAGGTATTCCTATATTCGTAACTAGGTAGAATGACCAAGGCAAGATGAAATAATCTTATTCCTACGTTGACTTGCTGTACGCAGTGTGAAACGAGCCTGTCATGTGTGGAGAAGGAAACAAGCACTGCAGTCGCGCCGTCAATGCAAGATAAAAGAGGCTGAGTCATTGATGGCATGGCCGGCGAGTAGGGGTCGTGCAAACAACGGTGCATTATTTTAGTGGAACTGCACAACAAAGATATTGGGGTTAGCCGGACAAATTTTCTACAACCACACGGGAGGAATTGCGCTCATGGATTGCATAGAATTTCCTCCGTGGCATCATAGGTGATCCCAAGGTAGAAATCAACTAACCACTCATAAAATTATGCATAATCTTCCTCACGCAGGTTAGTATCCCCTTGGTCCAGATAATCATGTTTGGTCATGCCGAGTTATTGATATGTGCTACTGTTTTGCCACACCGTTTAAGTACATCGCTTTCCTATCTTTTCACATTCAAGACAATGAAGATGATTTCAGTGGAACTACATAAAATGGTCTGATGTTGAGTGATCTCTATTGCCTCCTCTGTTTGCTGCAATTTGTCAGCGTAAATTGCAAGATAAGCCATCAAGATAGTTGTGGAGTTGCCAACATGCTCAAAGTGCACGCAATATTGAGCAGAAAGAAGCATGCCCAAGAAATTAATGCGTGTGTAGGGAGGCCCTTTTCTCAGATAAGCATCGATCATTTTTCTTTATTTCTACACCTTCTCACAGCTTTGTCTTGGTTATAGTCTTGTGAGTCACTTAGATGCATAAAAATGCTTAACTTAAGTGCTTGTGAATGTTAGCTAGTATGCATACCATATCTTGTGAAGCTTAGTTTAGTGTGAATGTTAGCGTGTCAACCTTGACAATCTATGTATATTGTGGGCATGTTATTTGACCCATCATTTTGCTGTGCTACGACGAATGTGAGTGTCTGCAAGCACTACACCATCCTCTGATTTGGTGGATGCCAAGACAGCCTGAAAAGGAGCTATAACTTTTTTCGAGTTAAAAAATGTTACCAATGAGGATCCATAATTAAGCTGGAGGCGTATTTTTTTCTTTCGAATGGGCAATAAGCTGGAGAGCTGGAGTGTGTCTCTAATGGGCTGCCTCTAGTGTTAAGGCCCTCCAGTACGAAACACGGGCAGCCGAGTAGGCCGATACAAAAGCCTATCCATCTTAAAGCCCATTTGTTTTTGTTTTCTTCGAGGAAAAGCCCATTTTTCTTGAGAGGGGGCAGTCCCAGAAAAACCCTCCTTATACTATAGCTCGCTGGAATCTCCACTTCTGTCGCCCCCAACTTCCCCCGCTCCCCATCTTCCTCACTCGTACACTAAACCTCCGCTCACCTTCTTCCTCACTCGTACAGAAAACGCCTGCTCCTCTTCTTCCACTCCTATAGAAAACCCCAGCCCTCCTCTTCCCCACTCGCACTGCCACTAGGATCGTCTCTGGCTACTCTGCTCAAACCCGTGAGCTTGGCGCGAACCCATAAGGAAAATGGAGTCGGCTGGCCCCAGCGCCAAGAAGATGAGGGTCCCACCAGCGGTGACGCTGGCTGTAGATCCCACACCCGGTAGCGCGGGGAGAAGCGGCAAGCCCCTGGTGGAGAACGTTGCAGAAAACAAAAAAATTCCTACGTTTCACCAAGATCAATCTATGGAGTCAACTAGCAACGAGAGGAGAGTGCATCTACATACCCTTGTAGATCGCGAGCGGAGGCGTTCAAGAGAACGGGGATGATGGAGTCGTACTCGCCGTGATCCAAATCACCGATGACCAAGTGCCGAACAAACGGCACCTCCGCGTTCAACACACATACGGAGCGGAAGACGTATCCTCCTTCTTGATCCAGCAAGGGGGAAGGAGAGGTTGATGAAGATCCAGCAGCACGACGGCGTGGTGGTGGATGCAGCAGTGATCGCAGCAGGGCTTCGCCGAGCTTCTGTGAGAGGGAGAGGTGTAGCAGGGGAGAGGGAGGCGCCAAGACTTGGGTGCGGCTGCGCTCCCTCCCCCTTTATATAGGCCCCCTGGGGGGGCGCCGGCCCTAGGAGATGGGATCTCCTTGGGGGGGGGGGGCGGCGACCAAGGGGGAGGCTTGCCCCCCAAGGCAAGTGGAGGCGCCCCCCACCCTGGGGTTTCCAACCCTAGGCGCAGGGGGGGCCAAGGGGGCGCACCAGCCCACTAGGGGCTGGTTCCCCTCCCCACTTCAGCCCACGGGGCCCTCCGGGATGGGTGGCCCCACCTGGTGGTCCCCCGGGACCCATCCGGTGGTCCCGGTACAATACCGGTGACTCCGAATCCTTCCCGATGGCCGAAACTGCACTTCCTATATATAATTCTTCACCTCCGGACCATTCTGGAACTCGTCGTGACGTCCGGGATATCATCCGGTACTCCAAACAACTTTCGGATTACTGCATATTCATATCTCTACAACCCTAGCGACACCGAACCATAAGTGTGTAGACCGTACGGGTTCGGGAGACATGCAGACATGACCGAGACGACTCTCCGGTCAATAACCAACAGCGGGATCTGTATACCCATGTTGGCTCCCACATGCTCCACGTTGATCTCATCGGATGAACCACGATGTCGAGGATTCAAGTAATCCCGTATACAATTCCCTTTGTCAATCGGTACGTTACTTGCCCGAGATTCGATCGTCGGTATCCCAATACCTCGTTCAATCTCGTTACCGGCAAGTCACTTTAATCGTACTGTAATGCATGATCCCGTGACCAACCACTTGGTCACATTGAGCTCATTATGATGATGCATTACCGAGTGGGCCCAGAGATACCTCTCCGTCATACGGAGTGACAAATCCCAGTCTCGATCCGTGTCAACCCAACAGATGCTTTCGGGGATGCCTGTAATATACCTTTATAGTCACCCAGTTACGTTGTGACGTTTGGCACACCCAAAGCACTCCTGCGGCATCCGGGAGTTACACGATCTCATGGTCTAAGGAAATGATACTTAACATTGGAAAAGCTTTAACATTGGGTCTTGTCCATCACATCATTCTCCTAATGATGTGATCTCGTTATCAATGACATCTAATGCCCATAGTCAGGAAACCATGACTATCTGTTGATCAACGAGCTAGTCAACTAGAGGCTCACTAGGGACATGTTGTGGTCTATGTATTCACACATGTATTACGATTTCCGGATAACACAATTATAGCATGAACAATAGACAATTATCATGAACAAGGAAATATAATAATAATCCTTTTATTATTGCCTCTAGAGCATATTTCCAACAGTCTCTCACTTGCACTAGAGTCAATAATCTAGTTACATTGTGATGAATCGAACACCCATAGAGTTCTGGTGTTGATCATGTTTTGCTCGCGGAAGAGGTTTAGTCAACGGATCTGCGACATTCAGATCTGTGTGCACTTTACAAATATCTATGTCTCCATCTTGAACATTTTCACAGATGGAGTTGAAGCGACGCTTGATGTGCCTGGTCTTCCTGTGAAACCTGGGCTCCTTGTCAAGTGCAATAGCTCCAGTGTTGTCACAGAAGAGAGCGATTGGCCCCGATGCATTGGGTATGACTCCTAGGTCGGTGATGAACTCCTTCATCCATATTGCTTCATGCGCTGCCTCCGAGGCTGCCATGTACTCTGCTTCACATGTAGATCCCGCCACGACGCTTTGCTTGCAACTGCACCAGCTTACTGCCCCACCATTCAAAATAAGCATGTATCCGGTTTGTGACTTGGAGTCATCCATATCTATGTCGAAGCTAGCGTCGACGTAACCCTTTACGACGAGCTCTTCATCACCTCCATATACGAGAAACATGTCCTTAGTCCTTTTCAGTTACTTTAGGATATTCTTAACCGTTGTCCAGTGTTCCATGCCGGGATTACTTTGTGTAACGCCCTCGATGCGGCTATATCTCTCACGTGTCGAAGCATGACTTAGAGGCATAATCGCATTGAAAGCAATGTCGCAAGTGAGGTAATCTTCACACAACCCATGTAATACATAAGGGAAAGAGATACATAGTTGGCTTACAATCGCCACTTCACACAATACATGAGTAAAGCATTACATCATACAGATACAATCAAGGTCCAACAACGGAACCAAAATAAAAGTAGACTACCCCAAATGCTACACAGATCCCCGATCGTCCCAACTGGGCTCCACTACTGATCAACTGGAACGAAACAACACAATGAACAAGATCTTCATCGAGCTCCTCCTTGAGCTCGGGTGCATCACCTGCACGGTTTCATCGGCACCTGCAAACTGGTTTTGGAAGTATCTGTGAGTCACGGGGACTCAGCAATCTCACACCCGCGAGATCAAGACTATTTAAGCTTAAAGGTAGGACAGGGTAGTGAGGTGGAGCTGCAGCAAGCGACTAGCATATCTGGTGTCTAACATACGCAAATGAGAGCGAGAAGAGAAGGCAAAAGCACGGTCGAACACTATGATCAAGAAGTGATCCTGAAACTACTTACGTCAAGCATAACTCCAACACCGTGTTCACTTCCCGGACTCCGCCGAGAAGAGACCATCACGGTAGCGCGTTCCCGCAAGCCACGCCCGAGGAACCTGCCTCCTCGCGCGTCTGATGCACGAGCAGACGAGCTCCTCTTCCCACGCCACCTACAGCCCCTGCCTCCTCCACCTCCCGAGCTGGCTGGTCTCCATCTTCCCGTTCGTGCCAGGCCGGCGAGATGCCCAGGTCACGTCGCTGGCCCTCTGCGCCTTCTCCTTCCTTTCCCCCGCACGCAGCTCCTCCCTGACCATCCCCCCTCTGTCTCTCTGTTCGAGCAGGAGCCCCACGATGTCGCCATGGATGGCTGTAGCCCGAGTTGCGTTCGTCCTTGCAACGGAGCCACCACCGCATCTCCACGGGTCTGTCGGGTCCCGGCCATCCCCGTCGTTGCCGGACCTCCTCAGCTCGCGTCCCCGTGCCCAGATGCTTGCCCGCCGCTGCTGTTCCGCCGGAGCACCAGTGGCCTCGGATCGTGCCCCCTCGTCCACCTGTCGTCCCCATCTCCAGGGCTCCTCCTGCAACTTCTGCTGCCGCCGTTTCTGTCCGTGCGAGGCGAACGAGTGCTTCGTCCGCCTCCCCAAGCCGCCTCCCTCGCCTCGGGTCCGGCCGGTTCCCGTGCGCCCTTGCCCCACCAAGTCCCTCTTCAGCCTCCTGAGGACCAGCTGCTGCCGCCAAGTTCCCCTACCTACATCGCCCGAAGCCGTCGCGCCCCTGCTTCCTCTGCTTCCTCTGCTTCGAGGACGAGCGCATGCTGCCACCGCGCGTTGACCCGCGCCTGGATCGCATCCAGCACGCCAAGGCCCAGCGCCTCTTCCACCGACTGGGCCGAGCCCATGGGTGAGCAGCCAAATCCAGCCCCTCCTCTCTGTTCAGCCCAACAGTTTAGGCCCGTGTCATGTTTTTTCCAGTTCTGCGAATTTAGCATTATCCAGTGTTTTACAGATTTGCAGAAAAGCCCTTCATGTTCATGCATTAATATCTCACAAACCATGCATCGGATTAAAACAACTTATATATGTAAAATGCTTAGAATTTTGTCTAGTTTCATAATATCCAACTTTCATCCATGTTAAAAATGTTTAAAATGCTTTTTGATTAAATTTGCTCAAATGCCATGCTAAAATGATTTATTTCATAACTAAATAACCGTAGTTCCAAATTTAATAAACTTTATATGTAAATGGGGTAGAAAAAATACCTAGTTTAACATGTTGCACTTTATTTTGCTGTTTAACAACATTAAAATTGTGTTTAGGGCAGAACAGTACCAAATCTAAAATATGCACATGAGGATTTTCCGGAATTGTTGTTGTTATTTCCGGCCTCATTTAAACTTGCCTAGATAGCTAGTTTACTTATGCTTCACCCCTTGCCATGTTTTATAACATTTAATATTGTTGGGTACATAAACGGGAGAGAACTAAATAAGTCATGTGGTGTTTCGTCAATATGCAAGTCATTGCATATTGAGCTCCACTTGATTTGTAGTGTTGGTTGTGCATTTGCCATGCCATGAATCTTTAAACCGGACATGCATCATACTTGATTGTGCATCATGCCATGTTCATGTGATGGTTGTTTACTATGTTGTTTGTTTCTTTCCGGGTTGCTTCTCTCGTTCGCTTCGGCTTTGTTCCGGAGTTGTGAGGATTCGTTCGTCTACGATTGGTTCATCTACGTGGCTTCATCTTCTTCATGGACTCGTTCTTCTTCCTTGCGGGATTTCAGGCAAGATGACCGTCACCTTGGATCTCATTACTATCATTGCTATGCTAGTTGCTTCGTTCTATCGCTATGCTGCGTTACCTACCACTTGCTCATCAAGCCTCCCAAATTGCCATGAACCACTAACCTTTGTCACCCTTCCTAGCAAACCGTTGGTTGGCTATGTTACCGCTTTTGCTCAGCCCCTCTTATAGCGTTGCTAGTTGCAGGTGAAGATGAAGATTGCTCCATGTTGGATTATGTTTATGTTGGGATATGACAATATCTCTTATATTATTAATGCATCTATATACTTGGTAAAGGGTGGAAGGCTCGGCCTTATGCCTGGTGTTTTGTTCCACTCTTGCCGCCCTAGTTTCCGTCATATCGGTATTATGTTCCTGGATTTTGCGTCCCTAACCCGGTTGGGTGATTTATGGGACCCCCTTGACAGTTCGTTTTGAATAAGACTCCAGCAAGGCCCAAAATTGGTTTTACCATTTGCCTCACCTATGCCCTTTTATTTTTCCCTTGGGTTTCCGGAGCCTGAGGGTCATCTTTATTTTAGCCCCCCCGGGCCAGTTCTCCTTCGAGTGCTGGTCCAAACCGAGCGATGTCCGGCGCCCCCTGGGCAATCAGGGTCTATGCCAACCCGACGTCTAGCTCATCCGGTGTGCCCTGAGAACGAGATATGTGCAGCTCCTATCGGGATTTGTCAGCACATCCGGGCGGCTTTGCTGGTCTTGTTTTACCATTGTCGAAATGTCTTGTTATCGGGATTCCGAGACTGATCGGGTCTTCTCGGGAGAAGGAATATCCTTCGTTGATCGCGAGAGCTTATAATGGGCTAAGTTGGGACACCCCTGCAGGGTTTGAACTTTCGAAAGCCGTGCCCGCGGTTATGGGAAGATGGGAATTTGTTAATATCCGGTTGTAGTAAACTTAAAGCAAACTCTTCTAAAATACACCAACCGTGTGCGTAACCGTGAGAGTCTCTTTTCGGGGTTGATCGAAAGGAGAACACGGTTCCTGGGTTATGTCTGACGTAAGTAGGAGTTCAGGATCACTTCTTGATCATTACTAATTGACGACCGCTTGCTTTGCTTCTCTTCTCGCTCTTATTTGCGTAAGTTAGCCACCATATCATGCTTAGTCGCTGCTACAACCTCACCACTTTACCCCTTCCTTACCCATTAAGCTTTGCTAGTCTTGATACCTGTCGGTGTCAAAACCGGCAGATCTCGGGTAGGGGGTCCCGAACTGTGCGTCAAGGTCGGATGGTAAAAGGAGACAAGGGGCACTTTATTTTACCCAGGTTCGGGCCCTCTCGATGGAGGTAAAACCCTACTCCTGCTAGATTAATATTGATGATATGGGTAGTACAAGAGTAGATCTACCACGAGATCAAGGAGGCTAAACCCTAGAAGCTAGCCTATGGTATGATTGTGTATGATGATGGTTGTCCTACGGACTACAACCCTCCGGTTTATATGGACACCGGATAGGGTTAGGGTTACACAGAGTCGGTTACATTGGTAGGAGATCTTGAATATCCGCACACCTAGCTTGCCTTCCACGCCAAGAAAAGATCCTTCCGGACACGGGACGAAGTCTTCAACTTTGTATCTTCATAGTCCTGGAGTCCGGCTGAAGGTATAGTTCGGCTATCCGAACACCCCCTAATCCAGGACTCCCTCAGTAGCCCCTGAACCAGGCTTCAATGACGACGAGTCCGGCGCGCAGATTGTCTTCGGCATTGCAAGGCGGGTTCCTCCTCCAAGTTCTTCAAAAAGATTGTAAACACCACAAAATAGTGTCCGGCTCTGCAAAATAAGTTTCCACATATTGCCATACAGAGAATAATATTAACACAAATCAAATCTGCTGACGTATCCCACAGTGCATCATATCACTGCGGCCAAGCCTTCTATAAATTGTTTTCATCGTTCCACCTCAGCCCGTATAGCGAGGCGGTTTCCTTGGCACGTCTTGTCGAAGCAGAGATCGTGTGCCCCCCTCTAACGGGATTCTCATGAATACGGATGTGGGCAACCCAACCACGCCATTTACCGCGGCGTTTGGGAGGCAAGTGAGTTTTATTAGGTAGGTGAGGACGCCTAACCATACCTGCTTATATAAAGGGATAACGATTCCCCCTTTTAACCTACGCCTTCTTCCTCCTTCGCCAATCCATCTCTCGCACACTCAAGCTCCAGCGCCCATGTCCGCTCTCCTCCCTCAACCTTCTCCAACAATGTCCGGAGCGGGAGGCAAGTGGATGGTCTCCTCCGTTACGGAGGCTCAAGTAAAAAGGCTAAGGAAAGCCGGATACTTATCCAAGGATAACCCGCATTGGCTTCCTGATAAGGGGCAGCTTCTTCCTACCCCACGGCCCCATGAGAGGGTGGTTTTTCTTCCCCACTTCCTCCGCGGACTGGGCTTTCCACTTCACCCGTTTGTCCGGGGGCTCATGTTCTACTACGGCCTAGATTTTCACGATCTGGCCCCGAACTTCGTCCTCAACATTTCGGCGTTTATCGTCGTGTGTGAGGCCTTTCTCCGCGTCCGCCCCCACTTCGGCCTCTGGCTCAAGACCTTCAACGTCAAGCCCAAGGTGGTGTCCGGCACCCAGGCGGAGTGCGGAGGTGCTATGGTATGCAAGATAGCCAACGTCCTCTGGTTCGATGGCTCCCTCGTGGAGTCCCTAAAGGGGTGGCAGGCAGGGTGGTTTTACATCACCGAGCCCCGCGATCCGAAATGGGTCGCGGCCCCTGAGTTCAGATCCGGACCCCCCGCGCGGCTCATGTCCTGGAAAGAGACAGGCCTGTCGTGGAGCAACGAGGAAGAAGTGACTGGGTTGCAAACATGCATCTAGTCCCTGGTGGACAAGCCAATCCGGCTTGCCAACATAGTCCAGGTCATGCTCGTCCGCCTGATCCTCCCGTGCCAAGAACGGGATTTTACTTTGTGGGAATTCGACCCGGCGCAGCACCAGATCCTCAGTAGGCTCTTTGACACGACGTATGAAGACGTCTGGAAGGTGCTAACCAAAGGCGCCGAGTCCCCCACATCCGCCTCCGAGGATCGCGGATACAGCTCGCAGCGTATTGCCAGCGAGGTGAGCTATCTATACCTTTGACAGGTTCGTTAAGCTCTTCTTCATAGATTATCTCTATGCGGGATCTAAGCCCCCTTTTACCTTTGACAGGCTTGGCTGGAGATATCCGGACCAATTAACTGTCCGGCTCCTTTGCCCGAAACCCGGCCCCAGCTCTCTTGGTGAAGCTAATGGCTCCGGCACCTTACATGGTGCCGGAGAGGAAGGCCAAGAAGAAGAAAACCACCGGGACTCGAAAAAGTTCCCGCAACATGGTGGTGTAAGACTCCTCATCCAACGAGTCCGCAACGCCCTCCTCTCGCGAAAACGAGGAGGAGGAACAAGGAAGCTCTCCCCCTCCAGCGAGGGGAGCAAAGAAGAAGAAGGCTGCCCCGACAGGGGAGGCTAAGGGGTCAAGGAAAAGGAAGACCCCTCCGCCGGACTACTCCCACGACGCCGAAGAGGGCGGAGAGGAGTGGCCGGACAGGACCAAGCGTCCGGCGAAATCGTAAGTATTTACACACCAGAGTAACTCATAATACCCCCTTTTTTGTGTGCGGCTTCCCCTAATATCGCACGCATTTTATGCAGCCCGCCCCGGACCGAACTCGATGACTCGTCGAGCGGCTCCTTGGATTCGTCAGACGTGAACTCTGTTCCGCCCGCGGTTTCCCCCCACGGGGCAGACGACGCCGAAGTGGCGCCCCGCCAAGTTTCAGGGCGGGAGGAGATGGTCCTGGAGGAGCCACAAGGCAATCCTCCGGACCCCAGGAGTGAAGGGGATGAAACCCTCCAGGGCTCCAAGTCCGGCTTTGTGCCGTACACCGTGCCAGACTCGACAATCCCGGTCCGCGGCGGGAGACTGTAACGCCCTCGATGCGGCTATATCTCCTACGTGTCGAAGCACGACTTAGAGGCATAACCGCATTGAAAGCAATGTCGCAAGTGAGGTAATCTTCACACAACCCATGTAATACATAAGGGAAGGAGATACATAGTTGGCTTACAGTCGCCACTTCACACAATACATAAATAAACATCCATCATTCAGATTACACTCAAGGTCCGACTACGGAACCAAAATGAAAGAAGACTACCCCAAATGCTACACAGATCCCCGATCGTCCCAACTGGGCTCCACTACTGATCATCAGGAAAAGACACATAGTAACGACCACGTTCCTTGTCAAACTCCCACTTGAGCTCGGATTTGTCATCTGCACTGGCGTCGTTGGCACCTGCAACTGTTTTGGTAGAATCTGTGAGTCACGGGGACTCAGCAATCTCACACCCGCGAGATCAAGACTATTTAAGCTTAAAGGTAGGATAGGGTTGTGAGGTGGAACTGCGGCAAGCGACTAGCATATATGGTGGCTACAACGCAAAAGAGAGCGAGAAGAGAAGCAAAGCACAGTCGTCAAGCTAGAAGTGATCAATAGGTGATCCTAGAACAACCTACGTCAGACATAACTCCAACACCGTGTTCACTTCCCGGACTCCGCCAAGAAGAGACCATCACGGTTACACATGCGGTTGATGTGTTTTAATTAAGGTCAACTTCGGGTTTTCTACAACCGGACATTAACAAATTCCCATCTGCCTCATAACCGCGGGCACGACTTTCGAAAGATAATACCCTGCAGGGGTGTCCCAACTTAGCCCATTATAAGCTCTCACGGTCAACAAAGGATATTCCTTCTACCGGGAAGACCCGATCAGTCTCGGAATCCCGGACTACAAGACATTTCGACAGTAGTAAAACAAGTCCAGCAAAGCCGCCCGATTGTGCCGACAAATCCTGATAGGAGCTGCACATATCTCGTTCTCAGGGCACATCCGGATGAGACATCCTACGAGTAAAACCAAGCCTCAAGTTGCCCCGAGGTGGCCCCGCAGTCTACTCGGTTCGAACCAGCACTCAGAGGGAGCACTGGCCCCGGGGGGGGGGGGGTTAAAATAAAGATGACCCTCGGGCTCGCGAAAACCCGGGGGAAAAAGGCTTAGGTGGCAAATGGTAAAACCAAAGTTGGGCCTTGCTGGAGGAGTCTTATTCAAAGCGAACTGTCAAGGGGGTCCCATAAATCACCCAACCGTGTAAGGAACGCAAAATCAAGGAACATAACACCGATATGACGGAAACTAGGGTGGCAAGAGTGGAACAAAACACCAGGCATAAGGCCGAGCCTTCCACCCTTTACCAAGTATATAGATGCATTAATTAAAATAAGAGATATTGTGATAACCCAAAATAATCATGTTCCAACATGGAACAAACTCCATCTTCACCTGCAACTAGCAACGCTATAAGAGGGGCTGAGCAAAGCGGTAACATAGCCAATCAACGGTTTGCTAGGAAAGGATGGTTAGAGGTTTGACATGGCAATATGGGTGGCATGATATAGCAAGTGGTAGGTATCGCAGCATAGGCATAGCAAAAGAGCGAGCATCTAGCCAGCAAAGATAGAAGTGATTTCGAGGGTATGGTCATCTTGCCTGCAAGGTTCTCAGAGTTGTCGAAAGCTTGATCCTCGTAAGTGTTCTCAATAGATTCCTCGTTCACGTACTCGTCTCTCGGCTCTACCCAAAACAAGAACACAAGCAAAGGAACAACTATCAACCACTATGCAATGCGCAATCAACATGATGCAAAACATGGCATGGTATGCGGGATGTGGTATGCAATGCATATGCGTGCTCCGGAAGGAAAAAGACGAACAAGGCATAATCTTGGCAAACCAAGTATGCCACTAGAAAGTTGAGGTGATTTCGGTTGAAATCGATATAAAGATCACCGGAATCGGATGCACGGTTTGCAAATGACAAGCAAAACAAGAATGACAAGATTCTGCCATTAACAGCAAGATGCCACTTAGCAAGCAACAAGAAATTAAGCTACTGTACCCAAACATATCAGCAAGACATATGGCAGTGATCTACTCAAGATGCTTGACAAAAGATGAACACTGAGCTATGGCTAAATCACACCACAACAGGTTCAAACAAGCATGGCAGAAGTGCAAAAGATAACAGGTTCACAGACTTGGTGAAAATAACATGCCAGAAATTAACATCAGGATGACATGTTTAGAGCAATTAAACAACATGCTACAGGAACAGGACATAGCAAAAGATGGCATGGAATGAATCTACTCAAAGCATTGAACAAAAATCCCTTACTAACCATGAGCTAAAAAGGACCAGAAAATATAATAGCACCCATGTCAATTAAGAAAGTTTCGCTATAGTTTTCAGACTTTCAGAAAACTGGACATGTCAAAAACAGATAACAAGTAGGCATGTTTACGAGCTCGATGCTCTAACTATAGAGCATTTCTTGATAAACTAAGACATGTCATAGAATCTAGACATGGCAAGAATAACATTATATCATGCAAGGATCAACTACAACAAGCTTGGCAAAATCGAATAACATGTAAACAATCTGCGAGGAACATTTTATAGAAAAAGTAGAGCTCGATTGACTCAAGCTATGGCACTCTAAAATTACAAGCAAAGGCAATGATGGATAGAGCAAATCCATATGTTCAAAACACTCTTAATGATCATGCTCAAAAGAGGCATATATCTCTCTGAAACAACATGAACACATGGCATAAAAATAACAGCAGGGAATAACTTAGTGAAATTACTAAGTCCCTGAAATCAGCAACATTATGTACCCTAGTTTGCATGCTTGTGCTAATCACCACAAAGATCACAAAAATACATGGCATATACCCCTGTAAATATGGCATGGCATATTACAAAACACATGTAGGACTCCAATTCATAGAATGCACACATCAATCATGGCAAAAATGACAAAAGTGCATCTACTAAAACAGATCTGAAACTAACATCACATAGCCCTCTTATAACAGCATTTCGGGCACCAAGATAAGTTCAAATGAAAATGACGCAATGAGATGAAATGATGTACTAATCGAAACAAACAATTTGACATGTTACCCGCACGAAATGGAGCAATATGCAGCAAGTTATGATGCGAAGAACATGCAACAAAATGTGAGAAACCTGGAGACTTAGTGAAATTTTATACCCTCAGATCTAGGGTTCCGGCGTGGGTTACGAGGTGGCGGCGGATCTGGCCGGCGTTTTGCCGGAGATGGATGGGGACGGCGGCTGGCGGGGCTTCTCCGGGCCGGATCTCGCCGGATCCGGCCGGCGGCGAGCCGAGGAGGCGACGGCGGGCGCGGGCGCAGGCGGCATGAGGCGCGCGGCGGCGGTGGGCGGAGGCGGCCGGCGATGGCGGGCGCGGGCGGCGGAGCGGCGCGGCGGCACGGAGGCGCGAGGCGGCGGCGCGTCGGCGGCGGACGGAGGCGGCGCGGGCGGCGGGGCGCGCCGGGGGGGCGCGGGGAGCGGCTGGGCCGCGGGGGCCCTCCCCGGGCTTGGAGGGCCGCGGGCGGCGCGCGGTGGCCGGGGCCACGTGGCGGCGCGGGAGTGGCTGCTGGCGGCGGCGCGATTTCGTCCGGCCGGACCGGACGTGCCCGGCGGCGCGTGGAGAGGGAGGGGTCTAGGGTTTGCCCGAAAATTTCGGGAAGGAGCTATATTTATAGGTAGGAGGGGCTAGGAGGCTCCATATTGAGCATGGTTTTCGGCCACGCGATCGTGATCGAACGGCGATGGACATGGGTGTGGCTTAGATGGGTTATTGGGCTGTTTTGGAGGGGTTCTGGGCTGCAACCCAAAAGAGGCTTTCACGGTTACCCGGTTAACCGTTGGAGTATCAAACGACCTCCGAATGACCCGAAACTTGACAGGCGGTCTACCGGTTCTATACCAAGGCCGCTTGACAAACCTCGGTCCATTTCGAGAAAGTTTAATACCCGCTCACGGAGAAATGTAAAAGGGGACGCCGGAGGACGTAGGAGCGCCGGATTGCAAAACGGACAACGGGGAAAATGCTCGGATTCATGAAACGAACACGTATGCGAATGCGATGCACATGATGACATGATATGAAATGCATGACAAGGACAAAATGCAAAACGAAGAAGAACCCAACCACGAGGGAATATCATATCACATTGCCGAAAATGGCAAGAGTTGGAGTTACAAATATGGCAAGTTACATCCGGGGTGTTACAAACTCCTTCCAAGAGGAGTAAGTCGTCTGAGCCGGCGGCCTCCGTCCAACCGGAGGCGCCGGACAATTTGCTGGAGGTGCTTGTGGGCGCCACCATCGACGAGGAGCACCGTACTGTTATGAGTACGGTGATCCAAAGGATTTAGTCCGCCAAGAGCGGACTGAATGAAGCTTGTGCTAGCCTTCTAACAGGCTTCGAGGTAAGTAAAAATGTGCCAATTTATTTACCGCATAGACAGTAGCCCCTGATGCTCTGTTTGGTGTTCGGGAAGAAAAGCCAAATAGAGTATCTAATAATTCTCGCATGAGTCTAATAAAAAGGTCAATATGCGTATGCAGGCATCGCTGCTTTCCACCGCCGCACTGACTGCGCAGGTGGAAGTCCTTAAAAAGGACTTCGGGCGGTCCGAGCAAGAGCTCGGCCTTGCCAAACGGCAGCTCGAGGAGAGAGAAGGTAAGAAATACCCTAAAAGGAAAGGTGCCTATAGAGAGGCTTGATTGCAGAAAGAAATAACAGGATTGTGCTGCTTATTGTGGGGGCCACAGCCGAGGTGACAGCCCTGAAGCAGGCGCTGGCTGAGGCCGAGAAGAAAACGGCCGAGGAGCGCACCGAGCGGGAGAAGCTTGGGGTCCAAGTCGGCGAGGTGCAGCAAGAGCTGCAAGCTCTCATGAAAAAACATGAGGGTTTGGAGCTTGAGGCGAAAACGCAAGCATCCGAACTCGCCTCGGCCGTCGAGACCGCCAAGAATGCCAAGGCCGAAGCCCGAAAGGCCCTCCAAGAGTTGGAGGATGCGAGAAAGATAGCAGCGGGTAAGGCATTCTCAATGCAAAGTAGGAATATAAAAGTAAATTACCTATTACTTACCCGAATCCGGAGTTCTCCAGGGGCGTTCTTCGATCTTCCCCGCAGCGCATCCGACGCCACCGCGTTCTATCGAGCCGAAGAGGGCAGCTCGATGGAGAGTGTGTTCTGGTCTCAGTATTCTGAGGCCGGACACCCTGTGCCCTTGAGCGACCAGCTGAAACAGCTGGCCGAGCTCCATAAGGCGGCCGAATAGGCCATGAAGGGCTTACTAGTTCGGTTGTGGCCTGGAGAGGCCCTGCCTGGGAGCTATTTCGGGTTGGTGCGGCGGCTGGTGGAGGCCTGTCCATGACTTGAAGTCATCAAGCGCTCCGTCTGTATTGAAGGTGCCCGGAGGGCCCTTGCCCGTGTAAGGGTACACTAGGGTAAGCTGGACGGAGAGAAGCTGGTGAAGGACGGGCCGCCGCAGGGGAAGGAGCATCGCAAGCCCGAGAACTACTACAAGGATGTTCTTGCCGGAGCCCGCCTTGTCACGGATAAATGTACTAAGGATGTAGTATTTGAATGAACTCGCTCGTTTGTCACTGAAAACTTGTTCATATGCGCTAAGCAATGCTTGTTTAATTTAAAATATTATTTTCTATGCGGCCGTTTATCAAAGATTGAGAGATGGCGAGTCGTCGGCTTCTGCCCCCATGCCACTAGTGTTGGGGTGTTCGGGATAAACCTGAGGGCTCTTGTTCCCATAGTTGGGTCCTTCGAGGGAGGCGCTCAGCACAGCGAACCAGGCAATCGGACTATAATGCTTGAACACTCTCACTTAGCCATAGAACGTTATAATTTTAAATTTCGGCGAAGCCCCTAGTTCGGAAGGCCGAATTCGGGGCGCTATCCACGCCTTTGGCCGGACATAGCCAGCTCCTCGCTCAAAGCGGCATGAGTCTTTAAGGACTCGAAAAACCTCTCGAACAGCGACCGGTCTCGCGCCTTATCATGACAGTCTGTTTTAGCTTTCTCCACTGAGGTGCTCAACCCACCTGATCCGGGGCACAATCGCAGTGGTTCTCCTAGTGCTACCTTAGCCGATAGAGCGGAACGTAAGGTACCAAAACATAGGAGCCGGGCAAACCCAACATGTGACCAAAATCATGACTCGGAGCTGATGCATATAGTGCTATAAGTTCGGGGTGCCGCACTTGTGAAAGTGTACGGACTTCTCACAACCAGATAGAAGGGTAATGAAGCCCCTGGCGTGGTTTGCCGTACCATGGTGTACGGGTGCAATCATGTTATTTAATAAACATACATATATATATATATATATATATATATATATATATATATATATATATATATATATATATATATATATATATATATATATATATATATAAGAAGATAATGCAAAAGATAGACAAAAAGCTATGCATTGTTTATAAGGAGGCTATTTATCAAAGCGGAACGATACAAGTAGTGCGATAGGCAAAAAAGATATTAGAATATTTAACATGTCCTGACCAGGCGCAGGCCGCGAAGTTTAGAAACAGATATATCGCTCGAAATAGAGACCACCTGAGAATTCCGGAGTGCGGCGTAGCTTTGTCAGCTTTCCTGGGTCTTGCATCGTTTGTGCGGCAACACTGCCGGACGGGTATCCGGAGTATGGAGTCCTGAAAAAAAAGAAGTGCGGCAGCCCCTAGTACGTTTGACGCCGTATCTTAGGCATGCCGTTTAATGTGCCCCTCCCCCTGTGCCCATGGAATTTTAAGGGCAAAATTGTGTACTCTAGGTACTGGCTTTGTTATGGTGCGATGGCTGGGGTTGGGGCCGAATTGCTACGCTTGCTCCGAACGTGCCAAACGGTCTTGTTGCAGGTTACTCCGGGCGCACTTTGTATTGTCCGGTTTTTTAACGGCCGGGCTGGAGTGTTGCCTTGATAGGCTGCTTTGTACTTCCGCCGCGAGGGCCGCCGTGTGCTCCTCCGTACGGATGGAGCGTTCGGTGTTTCCGCTGACCGTGATTACTCCTCGGGGGCCTGGCATCTTGAGCTTGAGATATGCGTAGTGCGGCACCGCATTGAATTTAGCGAATGCGGTTCGTCCAAGCAGGGCATGATAGCCACTGCGGAACGGGACTATATTGAAGATTAACTCTTCGCTTCGGAAGTTATCCGGAGATCCGAAGACCACATCAAGTGTTATCGAGCCTGTGCAATTGGCCTCTACACCTGGGATGACGCCTTTAAAGGTCGTCCTTGTGGGCTTGATCCTTGAAGGATCTATGCCCATTTTCCGCACTATATCCTGATAAAGCAGGTTCAGGCTACTGCCGCCGTCCATGAGGACTCTTGTGAGGTGAAATCCGTCCATGATTGGGTCAAGAACCAATGCGGCAAAACCGCCGTGACGGATGCTAGTGGGGTGGTCCCGCCGATCGAAGGTGATCGGGCAGGAGGACCATGGGTTGAACTTTGGGGCGACTGGCTCCATCGCGTATACGTCCCGTAGCACACGCTTCCTCTCCCGCTTGGGAATGTGTGTTGCGTATATCATGTTCACCGTTCGCACTTGTGGGGGAAACCCTTTCTATCCATTGTTGTTCGGCGGCCTGGGCTCCTCCTCGTCATCTCTATTCAGCCCCTTGTCTTTGCGTTCGGCTCTCAACTTGCCTGCCTGCTTGAACACCCAACAGTCCCTGTTGGTGTGATTGGCTGGCCTTTCGGGGGTGCCGTGAATCTGGCACGGGCGATCGAGTATCCGGTCCAAATTGGACGGGCCCTGGGTATTCTTTTTAAACGGCTTTTTTCGCTGACCGGATTTATAGCCTCTGAATCCGGCATTTACTGCCGTATCCTCATTGCTGTCGCTGCTGACGCGGCGCTTTTGCTTATTCCAGCGTGACCTGCCACTTTTATCCTTGGTATCCGAATTACCGTGCTTCTTCGATAAGTTGTTGCTGCGAGCCAGCCAGCTGTCTTCGCCCGCGCAAAAGCGGGTCATGAGTGTCGTGAGGGCTGCCATGGATTTCGGCTTTTCCTGTCCCAGGTGCCGAGCAAGCCATTCGTCGCGGATGTTATGTTTGAAAGCTGTTAGGGTCTCTGCATCCGGACAATCGACTGTCTGATTTTTATTTGTTTGGAACCGTGTCCAGAATTGCCTGGCCGATTCTTCTGGCTGCTGGATTATGTGGCTTAGGTCGTCGGCGTCCGGTGGCCGCACATAGGTCCCCTGGAAGTTATCGAGGAATGCGGCCTCCAGGTCCTCCCAAGAACCGATTGAGTCTGCTGGGAGGCTATTGAGCCAGTGTCGGGCTGGTCCCTTGAGCTTAAGGGGCAAATATTTGATGGCGTGCAAGTCATCACCACGTGCCATGTGGATGTGAAGGAGATAGTCCTCAATCCATACTGCCGGATCTGTCGTACCATCGTACGACTCGATATTGACGGGTTTGAAACCCTCTGGGATTCTATGATCCATTACTTAGTCTGTGAAGCATAGTGGGTGTGCGGCGCCTCTGTACTGGGCTATGTCACAACGCAGTTCGGAAGATCTGTGTCTGTTGTGTTCGGCCCGGACGGATTTACTGTGTCCGGAGTGAAGGTCATCTCGTGTCGTCGGGCGTCCGCGCGATCCATAGATCGATCTTGTTTGCCTTTCTTTATCCTCTAGTACGTCTCGAAGGTCTGGCTCGTTTTCCCGTGCCTTATTTGAACGGCGCCGGGCCATGGCTTGTTTAGAGGTTCGGCAGGCCTCTCTGTCGCGGCCGCGAGGTGGCCGGTCTGCCATGTCATGAGCTTACTCCTCTGATTGGGGTAGCGGCCTACGCTTGGGATAATTTTTGGAGGGGCGCTCGAGTTCATGCTCTTCGGCCGCAAGGACTTCGGTCCATCTGTCAGCTAGCAAATCTTGATCAGCTCTAAGCTGTTGCTGCTTTTTCTTTAGGCTGTTCGCCATGGCTAGAAGCCTGCATTGAAAGCGCTCTTGTTCAGCGGGGTCTGATGGTACGACGAATTCATCGTCGCCGAGGCTTGCCTCGTCTTCGGAGGGAGGCATGTAAGTATCATCCTCAACCTCTTGCTCTGCCGCTCTCTCGTGAGCGCTGTCTTTTTCATCTTCCTGCATCGAATCTTGCAGGTTTTGGTGTTCGTCGGCGCTGTCCGGGGTAGTGTTGTCTCCCGTGCCGGAATCACCGTTTCCGCTGTGGTGGGATTTAGAGCGGCGCCGTTGGCGCCGACGTTTTGGCGGTTTTTTCGAGGTGCCGTCCTCCGCAGTTCCCTCGCCATCTCCATCCTTTGGAGCATCCACCATGTATATATCATATGACGAGGTCGCGGTCCAGCGCCCTACAGGTGCTGATTCTTGTTCGTCTCCTCCTTCGTCGTCCATACCGTCGAAGTCTTCGGAGCCGAAGTCAAGCATGTCGGTTAAGTCATCGACAGTGGCTATTAAGTGGGTGGTGGGTGGGATTTGAATTTCTTCGTCGTCCGAATCCCAACCTCGCAGGCCATAGTCCGGCCTGGGCTCTCCTGATAAAGAGAGAGACTTGAGAGAATTCAGAATATCACCGAAAGGTGAGTACTGAAAGATGTCCGCGGCGGTGAACTCCATTACAGGTGCCCAATCAGACTCGATCGGTAGGGGCACGGAAGGCCCGGAGTTCGGAGAGGAGTCCGGCTCCTCGGAGTCGTGTGCCGTGCGGAGTGCGGGGCTGGCGTTCGGCTCGATCGCCTTTGAGATTGCAACCCCTGAGGTGACGTCCAACCTTTCATCCTCGGAGAACGCGGCGGGCTCCGAGTCAAGGATCGGGGCCGGAGCGTGTGCGGCCTCCAGGGCACTGTTCGGAGGCAGAGCTATATCATGCCCCTCGAAATAGTGCGGCGCGCTAGGCTGTGGCTCGAATCCGTCAAAGATCAAGTCTCCGCGAATGTCCGTCGTGTAGTTTAAGCTTCCAAACCTGACTTGATGGCCAGGGGCGTAGCTTTCGATCTGCTCCAAATGACCAAGCGAATTGGCCCGCAGAGCCAAGCCGCCGACGACGAAGATCTGTCCGGGGAGGAAAGTCTCACCCTGGACCTCATTGTTGTTGATGATCAAAGGAGCCATCATGCCTAAAAGCGACGACACAGAGGAACTCTCAATGAAAGCACCAATGTAGGTGTCAAAACTGGCGGATCTCAGGTAGGGTGTCCCGAACTGTGCGTCAAGGTCGGATGGTAACAGGAGACAAGGGACACTTTATTTTACCCAGGTTCGGGCCCTCTCGATGGAGGTAAAACCCTACTCCTGCTAGATTAATATTGATGATATGGGTAGTACAAGAGTAGATCTACCACGAGATCAAGGAGACTAAACCCTAGAAGCTAGCCTATGGTATGATTGTGTATGATGATGGTTGTCCTACGGACTACAACCCTCCGATTTATATAGACACCGGATAGGGTTAGGGTTACACAGAGTCGGTTACATTGGTAGGAGATCTTGAATATCCGCACACCTAGCTTGCCTTCCACACCAAGAAAAGATCCTTCCGGACACGGGACGAAGTCTTCAACTTTGTATCTTCATAGTCCTGGAGTCCGGCTGAAGGTATAGTTCGGCTATCCGAACACCCCCTAATCCAGGACTCCCTCAATACCCATGGTAATGGGATTGCTGAGTCCTCGTGGCTCACGGATTACTACACCACAAGTTGCAGGTACAGGTCATGCGATGATCTTGACGTGAGAGCGATGTTTATTGGTGTTGGAGTTCTTCTACTTCTTCTTCTTTGATTGAGGGATAGGTTCCTGGTCGGCAGCCTGGGCTAGCAGGGTGGATATTGTTTGAGTTTCTGTTTATGTTCCATCCGTAGTCGGATGTTGATTTTGTATTTGATGTTTTGTTGTATTCATGTGACATTGTATGTCTTGGTTGTATCCCCACTATTATGTAATGTTGATGTAATGATATCCACCTTGCAAAAGCGTTTTCAAGATGCGCTTCTATCCTTGGTGGGACCTTCGAGTTCCTTTAGGATAGGGTCGCATCTTGGGCGTGACAAGTTGGTATCAGAGCCATCCCCGACTTAGGAGCCCCCTGCTTGATTGAATCGCTGACTTTGTTGAGTCTAGAACAAAATGTTTTGAGTCTTAGGATTATATATATCGGAGAGTAGGATTCTTTTTACTCCTCAGCCCCTTCGTCGCTCTGGTGAGGTCCCCTGACGTAGAAGTTTTGACTCTCCTCTCCTCAAATTTCACTAAATTTTTTTAGGATCACGCGGGTATCTTGGAATCGTTCCGATGGTTTTGCGACGAGAACATTGTTCTTGGTGCCTCCTGACATTTAGGGGTTGTGGCAGTGTCCCGGGGAGTTGAGCTCTAAGGTGTTGTCGTCACAATTTTATCGTTGCAGTTCTGGAATACCTGAGTTTTGCCGACATCGAAAATCTCTTTTATGCGGTTGTTGGTGAGATCACCTCGACGCCACCCAGTACCAGGGAGGGAGTTCGGGAGTATTGCCATAACTCGTATAACGGATGCTTTTCGAAGGTTGAGGTAAACGATTTCCGAAGGTTTCTTGGTTATGTGTTGAAGGATGGATACAGCTGGATCTAGGTATTGTTAGTTTGGGTGATATATTTTGTGTCCCCTGTATCCCCAGCACCTGATTGCATAACCAGAAAGTTTCGGGAGTTTATAAGTGGGAATTCAAGTAGCTCCTAGAATATCTTTCCAACAAACACATGATACGATATGGGATCTATCATATGTTTGTTTCCGGCTTATTCTGCAAGCCAATCCTTTGTTTTTGTTTTGTTTTGTTTTGTGGTATTCAAGTTGCTTCAATGCCAAGTGTTGATTCCATACCTTATGCTAAGCGGTGTTCTCATATTGCTATGTGAATACTAATCCTTCTTGATCATCGAGGTTGTCATGTTAATTCTTTTCCAACCGGCGTGTTTCTCTTTAAGTGGATCCGATCATTTCAACATCCACAAGATAAATTCTAAATTTTTCTTAACGGTATCCGTTTCACCCGTCCCCAAGTTGCATTTGTTTTTCCCGCCCTCCCACCCTTTTTCTTCAAGGACTCAGATTTCTTAATCAAGTATCCATTTTATGCATGAGAAGTCTCTTCATTCTTTTCTTTCAGTGTTCTTATCCGGTGATTTTCTATGAAGATGCTCAACAACTTCAAGTTCATCATTCTTTGTTCTTTTATCTTCCCCGGTGTGTTCAATGCAACTTTCGATGGTGATTACATCTTTTCCTCGTTTCAATACCTTCTCATACCGGTGCACCTCATAATAATTCACCTCTCGCTATTCATTTGTTCCAAAGTGCTGAAGATATCTCTGAAGATTCGTGTTTTTCACTCCGCATCCATTCTTACTATTTCGAGATTGTTATCTTATTCAAGCCATTTAATTCAACCGGTGTAATCTCTCTTCCTAAGCAATTCTTTCAATGGTGTTTCTTTTGAGTGGGCCCTAACCCACAGGTTTTTTCCCAGGATCTTACCTGACTCTTCTAAGTTTCCCGGAGTTATTCTCAAATCCTTTTCGAAGTTGACGTAAGTATGAATTTCATCAGTCAGATGTTTTTTTCCAAGATCGATTTCAAATCATTTTCATTGTTGACTCAACCATTTTGTTTTTCATTCTCCCTGAGTATCTCAACAATTTTACTGGTGTTCCTCGTCGTCATTCTCAACATTTGAAAACCGAAGAAGATTTTCTCTTAAATCTTGTCCATTCCCCCCGAGATTCGCGGTGCTAGCTCGATGTTATCCTATCGAATTGTTTCAAGTCATGCAAATTCTTTTCATTCAACCGGACTATTTCAGGAGTTGTTTTCCCTCTCGATCATCCGGAGGCCATCTTTTCGGAATATTTCTTCGTTCTAAGTTATCATATTCGTTCTTCAATTATTCTATATCTGTGCCCCTTCGTTCATCTCAATATTCTTCTGGCGCTTCGTTCAAGTATCCTTCAATTGGTTCGCGATCTGTTCGTTCTTTTGTCTCTAATTCTCTCAAGTATCTTCGTTCATTTTCTAATTCTTCCCAGTGTTTCTTTATCTTTTCGTCTTTCATTTTCATTTCTTATGGTGGTTCGTTCAAGAGTTCTCTTCCTTCATTATCATATAAATTCATTCATTCTTTCCAATCCTACCGGTGGTTCGTTGAAGACCTTCCCAAGTTTGCGCCATTCTATCTTAATCCTTTCTAAGAGAATAAGTGGTATGCCAAATCCATTGCTTGTCATCAATTTAATTGGTGAAGGATGAGCATAATGTAATTCTTATTCTTGTTTCATCGAGTAAATTCAATCCCTTATTCCGGAGGTTCATCAAAATTCTTGATTTCATTTGTTCATCTTTCGTTCCGGAGTTCCAAGTTTTCTCGGTTATATCATTTCAAAGCTTCATCTTATCACTACAAGACTTCACCTTGTGTTTTCAACTTCTCTTTCTTTTTTTTCATCATCCTTTTATTACTGGAGTTCTTCGTGGAGGCTCTACATGGTGGTTTATCAAGGACCCTTTTCATTCTTCAATTGTTCGTCAAGATTTCTCTCGGAGTTAAGATCCACTAAGCTATACTCTCAAATAAACATGGTGTTCCAACACATGTTTTGTTTGGAGGAGTTCAAGCATTTCTTCATCTTGCATTCCGAAGTGCAATTCTTTCTATCTTATCTTTTGAGGTGGTATTATGTCATTCTTAATAATTTGAGTTCATGTCTTATGATTCACATGTTGTTAAGAATGAGATATTTAAATCCATCATTTTCTCTTCGTTCAAGAGATCTTTTCAACCAATCTATCTCTCCGTTGGAGTCATCTTGTGTCATATTTCACCTAAAGCCTTCCCTAAGGATTGTTGCTATTTGTGGTTCTTATCAATGATCCAAGTTTTTTTCTCCTATTCTCTCGGCGAATCAAGTTTTCATCTCCGTGTTGCTCTCAAGCAATTAATTGATTCCGTTAGTGGCGGGTTGTCACCTCATAATTTTGAGATGTGTTCCATAAGCCCACAACAAGCTTGTTCTTTTTGTTGTTGGTTTTCCAACAACTCCGTTCAATCCTTCTTTTTAAGGAGGCTCTTTCAAATTCAATTGTGATAGAAGTTGTTGTTCTCTTCACTTTTCTCTTGATTCCACTCTTTCATTTGTCACGAAGGCATTGTGATATTGCTCTCTTCGACCCACCTTCTTGTTTTGTCAAGATCATCTTCTTTCCTTGCTTATCCATTTAACCGGAGTGTTGTGTCATCTCTTCAATTTCTTTTCATCTTATCAAGTTTTCTTTCTCTTTTCTACCGGAGTGCTGTCCAAATTCTATCATCATTGTTCTTTGGCTATCATGTCATACCGGTGGTTTCATATTCTCTTTGGTTCGTTGAGCTCTGGTTTCATGTCTTTCAACCTACAAGGTTCTAATAATGTTCCTTGTTCCTCTCATGTAACGGAGTGTTTTCAACTTCTTGCATCTCTGGCTGAGTCCTTCTTTCAATTTTGCCAACCTCTCAAGGTTCGTGGTATCACTCGTTTGTCAAAGAAGCAACTTTGTTTTACCTCTTCCTCTTCCATTTCTCTCCGGTGCCATCCTAGATCTCGGGACGAGATCCTCTTGTAGTGGTGGAGTGTTGTAACGCCCCTAGACCGACGCTCCAGAAGACTTCCATATTTTTCGTTGCTGTCGTGTGTTTTACTTTTGTTTGTTGCATTTCTTCATGTCATCATTTGCATTGCATCGGCACTCCGTTGTCGTCATGTTTTAAAACTTGCATCTGTTCATAGTTGATGTGTCCCCCTTGTCTTCGCTGTCCGTTTCGAGACCAACCAGGTTCTCGTTTCCCTCTTGTTTGACCACCTTGTCTCTTTGCACAGCCATGGACTCTCTTTCGCGACCTCGCGCACGTCCAAATGCTTCCCGAACCCGAACCGCACAGTCATGATCGTTGACACCGGATCATCCCCAGACATCTGTAAAATATCTCCGTTTTCTTATTTGGGCTCCCTAGCCAATTTATTCTCGATCGCCCGATTACGATCGGATGGTCCCAAATTCCCTTGTATCTACATCCTAGTATATATAGTAGTCCACTCCCTAGTCCAACCCTAAAATCTAGGACATTTGTCCCTCACCCCTGCCGCCGCCGCATCTTTCTCGGGATCCCCATCGCCCAACCCAGCGCCTCCACTGTTTTCCCCGATTCAATCCCCTCCGCCTCCACTCTCTCCCTTCACCGCACATCCATCCAGCCGCCGTCTCGCCTCCACTCCGGCAGCACGTGCCACCGGAGCCCCGAGCCACCACCTCGTCGTCGCTCTTCACCAACTCGCAGGAACACCACCAGCAGCGCGTTCCCGCAAGCCACGCCCGAGGAAGCTGCCTCCTCGCGCGTCCGATGCACGAGCAGACGAGCTCCTCTTCCCGCGCCACCTACAGCCCCTGCCTCCTCGACCTCCCGAGCTGGTTGGGCTCCATCTTCCCGTTTGTGCCAGGCCGGCGAGATGCCCAGGTCACGTCGCTGGCCCTCTGCGCCTTCTCCTTCCTTTCCCCCGCACGCAGCTCCTCACTGACCATCCCCCTCTGTCTCTCTGTTCGAGCAGGAGCCCCACGATGTCGCCATGGATGGTCGCAGCCCGAGCTCGCGTTCGTCCTCGCAACGGAGCCACCACCGCATCTCCACGGGTCCGTCGGGTCCCGGCCATCCCCGTCGTTGCCGGACCTCCTTAGCTCGCGTCCCCGTGCCCAGATGCTCGTCCACCACTGCTGTTCTGCCAGAGCACCAGTGGCCTCGGATCGGGCCCCCTCGTCCACCTGTCGTCCCCATCTCCGGGGCTCCTCCTACAACTTCTGCTGCCGCCGTTTCTGTTCGTGCGAGACGAACGAGTGCTTCGTCCGCCTCCCCAAGCCGCCGCCCTGGCCTCGGGTCCGGCCGGTTCCCGTGCGCCCTCGCCCCACCAAGTCCCTCTTCAGCCTCCTGAGGACCTGCTGCTGCCGCCAAGTTCCCCTACCTACATCGCCCGAAGCCGTCGCGCCCCTGCTTCCTCTGCTTCCTCTGCTTCGAGGACGAACGCACGCTGCCACCGCGCGTTGACCCGCGCCTGGATCGCATCCAGCACGCCAAGGCCCAGCGCCTCTTCCACCGACTGGGCCGAGCCCATGGGTGAGCAGCCAAATCCAGCCCCTCCTCTCTGTTCAGCCCAACAGTTTAGGCCCGTGTCATGTTTTTTCTAGTTCTGCGAATTTAGCATTATCCAGTGTTTTACAGATTTGCAGAAAAGCCCTTCATGTTCATGCATTAATATCTCACAAACCATGCATCGGATTAAAACAACTTATATATGTAAAATGCTTAGAATTTTGTCTAGTATCATGCTATCCAACTTTCATCCATGTTAAAAATGTTTAAAATGCTTTTTGATTAAATTTGCTCAAATGCCATGCTAAAATGATTTATTTCATAACTAAATAACCGTAGTTCCAAATTTAATAAACTTTATATGTAAATGGGGTAGAAAAAATGCCTAGTTTAACATGGTGCACTTTATTTTGCTGTTTAACAACATTAAAATTGTGTTTAGGGCAGAATAGTACCAAATCTAAAATATGCACATGAGGATTTTTCGGAATTGTTGTTGTTATTTCCGGCCTCATTTAAACTTGCCTAGATAGCTAGTTTACTTATGCTTCGCCCCTTGCCATGTTTTATAACATTTAATATTGTTGGGTACATAAACCGGAGAGAACTAAATAAGTCATGTGGTGTTTCGTCAATATGCAAGTCATTGCATATTGAGCTCCACTTGATTTGTAGTGTTGGTTGTGCATTTGCCATGCCATGAATCTTTAAACCGGACATGCATCATACTTGATTGTGCATCATGCCATGTTCGTGTGATGGTTGTTTACTATGTTGTTTGTTTCTTTCC
The DNA here is from genome assembly GCA_032464435.1 of Aegilops umbellulata. NCBI lineage: Eukaryota > Viridiplantae > Streptophyta > Magnoliopsida > Poales > Poaceae > Aegilops > Aegilops umbellulata. Next base: position 133,066,302 of record CP136060.1, on the reverse strand, counting down.
GGGTTGCTTCTCTCGTTCGCTTCGGCTTTGTTCCGGAGTTGTGACGATTCGTTCGTCTACGATTGGTTCATCTACGTGGCTTCATCTTCTTCATGGACTCGTTCTTCTTCCTTGCGGGATTTCAGGCAAGATGACCGTCACCTTGGATCTCATTACTATCATTGCTATGCTAGTTGCTTCGTTCTATCGCTATGCTGCGTTACCTACCACTTGTTCATCAAGCCTCCCAAATTGCCATGAACCTCTAATCTTTGTCACCCTTCCTAGCAAACCGTTGGTTGGCTATGTTACCGCTTTTGCTCAGCCCCTCTTATAGCGCTGCTAGTTGCAGGTGAAGATGAAGATTGCTCCATGTTCGATTATGTTTATGTTGGGATATCACAATATCTCTTATATTATTAATGCATCTATATACTTGGTAAAGGGTGGAAGGCTCGGCCTTATGCCTGGTGTTTTGTTCCACTCTTGCCGCCCTAGTTTCCGTCATATCGGTATTATGTTCCCGGATTTTGCGTCCCTAACGCGGTTGGGTGATTTATGGGACCCCCTTGACAGTTCGCTTTGAATAAGACTCCTCCAGCAAGGCCCAACATTGGTTTTACCATTTGCCTCACCTATGCCCTTTTATTTCCCTTGGGTTTCCGGAGCCCGAGGGTCATCTTTATTTTAGCCCCCCCGGGCCAGTTCTCCTTCGAGTGCTGGTCCAAACCGAGCGATTCTGGCGCTCCCTGGGCAATCAGGGTCTATGCCAACCCGACGTCTGGCTCATCCGGTGTGCCCTGAGAACAAGATATGTGCAGCTCCTATCGGGATTTGTCGGCACATCCGGGCGGCTTTGCTGGTCTTGTTTTACCATTGTCGAAATGTCTTGTTATCGGGATTCCGAGACTGGTCGGGTCTTCTCGGGAGAAGGAATATCCTTCGTTGATCGCGAGAGCTTATAATGGGCTAAGTTGGGACACCCCTGCAAGGTTTGAACTTTCGAAAGCCGTGCACGCGGTTATGGGCAGATGGGAATTTGTTAATGTCCGGTTGTAGTAAACTTAAAGCAAACTCTTCTAAAATACACCAACCGTGTGCGTAACCGTGAGAGTCTCTTTTCGGGGTTGATCGAAAGGAGAACACGGTTCTTGGGTTATGTCTGACGTAAGTAGGAGTTCAGGATCACTTCTTGATCATTACTAATTGACGACCGCTTGCTTTGCTTCTCTTCTCGCTCTTATTTGCGTAAGTTAGCCACCATATCATGCTTAGTCGCTGCTGCAACCTCACCACTTTACCCCTTCCTTACCCATTAAGCTTTGCTAGTCTTGATACCCATGGTAATGGGATTGCTGAGTCCTCGTGGCTCACAGATTACTACACCACAAGTTGCAGGTACAGGTCATGCGATGATCATGACGTGAGAGCGATGTTTATTGGTGTTGGAGTCCTTCTACTTCTTCTTCTTCGATTGAGGGATAGGTTCCTGGTCGGCAGCCTGGGCTAGCAGGGTGGATATTGTTTGAGTTTCTGTTGATGTTCCATCCGTAGTCGGATGTTGATTTTGTATTTGATGTTTTGTTGTATTCATGTGACATTGTATGTCTTGGTTGTATCCCCACTGTTATGTAATGTTGATGTAATGATATCCACCTTGCAAAAGAGTTTTCAAGATGCGCTTCTATCCTTGGTGGGACCTTCGAGTTCCTTTAGGATAGGGTCGCATCTTGGGCATGACACTTTGGTACCTTCCTACCAAAGTTATGGCAAGGTTTACATCAGGTCTGGTACACAGCGTGGCGTACATGATAGACCCTATGGCTGAGGCATAGGGGACGACACTCATCTTTTATCTATCTTCTGTCGTGGTCAGACATTGAGCTGAGCTCAATTTGACACCTTGCAACACAGGCAAGAACCCCTTCTTGGACTGGTCCATATTGAACTTCTTTAATATCTTTTCAAGGTATGTGCTTTGTGAAAGACCTATGAGGCATCTTGATCTATCTCTATAGATCTTGATGCCTAATATATAAGCAGCTTCTCCAAGGTCCTTCATTGAAAAACACTTATTCAAATAGGCCTTAATGCTGTCCAAAAGTTCTATATCATTTCCCATCAAAAGTATGTCATCCACATATAATATGAGAAATGCTACAGAGCTCCCACTCACTTTCTTGTAGACGCAGGCTTCTCCATAAGTCTGCACAAACCCAAACGCTTTGATCATTTCATCAGCGAATGTTCCAACTCCGAGATGCTTGCACCAGCCCATAAATGGAGCACTGGAGCTTGCATACCTTGTTAGCATTCTGAGATCGACAAAACCTTCCGGCTGCATCATATGCAATTCTTCCTTAAGAAAGCCGTTGAGGAATGCCGTTTTGACGTCCATTTGCCATATATCATAATCACAGTATGTGGCAATTGCTAACAAGATTCGGACGGACTTCAGCTTTGCTACGGGTGAGAAGGTCTCATCGTAGTCAACCCCTTGAACTTGTCGACAACCCTTAGCGACAAGTCGAGCCTTATAGATGGTAACATTACCATCCGCATCCGTCTTCTTCTTAAAGATCCATTTATTCTCTATCGCTCGCCGATCATCGGGCAAGTCTGTCAAAGTCCATACTTTGTTTTCATACATGGATCCTATCTCGGATTGCATGGCTTCAAGCCATTTGTTGGAATCTGGGCCCGCCATTGCTTCTTCATAGTTCGAAGGTTCACCGTTGTCTAACAACATGATTTCCAGGACAGGGTTGCCGTACCACTCTGGTGCGGAACATGTCCTTGTGGACCTATGAAGTTCAGTAGCAACTTGATCTGAAGTTTCATGATCATCATCATTAACCTCCTCTCTAATCGGTGGAGGCACCACAGAAACATTTTCTTGAGCTGCGCTACTCTCCGGTTCAAGAGGTAATACTTCATCAAGTTCCACTTTCCTCCCACTTACTTCTTTCGAGAGAAACTCTTTCTCTAGAAAGGACCCGTTCTTGGCAACAAAGATCTTGCCTTCGGATCTGAGGTAGAAGGTATACCCAATGGTTTCCTTAGGGTATCCTATGAAGACGCATTTTTCCGACTTGGGTTCGAGCTTTTCAGGTTGAAGTTTCTTGACATAAGCATCGCATCCCCAAACTTTTAGAAACGACAGCTTAGGTTTCTTCCCAAACCATAATTCATACGGTGTCGTCTCAACGGATTTAGACGGTGCCCTATTTAAAGTGAATGTAGCTGTCTCTAGAGCGTATCCCAAAATGATAGCGGTAAATCAGTGAGTGACATCATAGATCGCACCATATCCAATAGAGTGCGATTACGACGTTCGAACACACCATTACGCTGAGGTGTTCCAGGCGGCGTGAGTTGTGAAATGATTCCACATTTCCTTAAGTGCGTACCAAATTCGTGACTTAAATATTCTCCCCACGATCTGATCATAAGAACTTGATTTTTCTGTCACGTTGATTCTCAACCTCACCCTGAAATTCCTTGAACTTTTCAAAGGTCTCAGGCTTGTGTTTCATTAAGTAGACATACCCATATCTACTCAAGTCATTAGCGAGAGTGAGAACATAACGATAGCCACCGCGAGCCTCAACACTCATTGGACCGCACACATCAGTATGTATGATTTCCAATAAGTTGGTTGCTCTCTCCATTGTTCCGGAGAACGGAGTCTTGGTCATCTTCCCCATGAGGCATGGTTCGCACGTGTCAAATGATTCGAAATCAAGAGACTCCAAAAGTCCATCTGTATGGAGATTCTTCATGCGTTTGACACCTATGTGACCAAGGCGGCAGTGCCACAAGTATGTGGGACTATCATTATCAACCTTACATATTTTGGTATTCACACTATGAATATGTGTAACATTACGTTCGAGATTCATTAAGAATAAACCATTCACCAGCGGGGTATGACCATAAAACATATCTCTCATATAAATAGAACAACCATTATTCTCGGATTTAAATGAGTAGCCATCTCGCATTAAACGAGATCCAGATACAATGTTCATGCTCAAAGCTGGCACTAAATAACAATTATTAAGGTTTAAAACTAATCCCGTAGGTAAATGTAGAGGTAGCGTGCCGACGGCGATCACATCGACCTTGGAACCATTCCCGACGCGCATCGTCACCTTGTCCTTCGCCAGTCTCCGTTTATTCCGCAGCTCCTGTTTTGAGTTACAAATATGAGCAACCGCACCGATATCAAATACCCAGGAGCTACTACGAGTACTGGTAATGTACACATCAATTACATGTATATCACATATACCTTTAGTGTTGCCGGCCTTCTTGTCTGCTAAGTATTTGGGGCAGTTCTGCTTCCAGTGTCCCTTTCCCTTGCAATAAAAGCACTCAGTTTCAGACTTGGGTCCATTCTTTGGCTTCTTCCCGGTAACTGGCTTACCGGGTGCGGCAAATTCCTTGCCGTCCTTCTTGAAGTTCTTTTTACCCTTGCCTTTCTTGAACTTAGTGGTTTTATTCACCATCAACACTTGATGTTCCTTTTTGATTTCTACCTCTGCTGATTTCAGCATTGAATACACCTCAGGAATGGTCTTTTCCATCCCCTGCATATTGTAGTTAATCACAAAGCTCTTGTAGCTAGGTGGGAGCGACTGAAGGATTCTGTCAATGACCGCCTCGTCCGGGAGGTTAATGTCCAGCTGGGACAAGCGGTTGTGTAACCCAGACATTTTGAGTATGTGCTCACTGACAGAACTATTTTCCTCCATCTTACAACTGTAGAACTTGTCGGAGACTTCATATCTCTCGACCCGAGCATGAGCTTGGAAAATCATTTTCAGCTCTTCGAACATCTCATATGCTCCGTGCTTCTCAAAACGCTTTTGGAGCCCCGGTTCTAAGCTGTAAAGCATGCCTCACTGAACGAGGGAGTAATCATGAGCACGCTGCTGCCAAGCGTTCATAACGTCTTGGTTCTCTGGGATGGGTGCTTCACCTAGCGGCGCTTTTAGGACATATCGTTTCCTGGCAGCTATGAGGATGATCCTCAGGTTCCGAACCCAGTCCGTATAGTTGCTGCCATCATCTTTCAGCTTGGTTTTCTCTAGGAATGCGTTGAAGTTGAGGTTGACATTAGCGTGGGCCATTTGATCTACAAGACATATTGCAAAGTTTATTTAGACTAAGTTCATGATAATTAAGTTCATCTAATCAAATTATATAATGAACACTCAGATGAGACATCCCTCTCATCATCTAAGTGATACATGATCCGACTTGACTAGACCGTGTCCGATCATCACGTGAGACGGACTAGTCATCATCGGTGAACATCTCCATGTTGATCGTATCTTCTATATGACTCATGTTTGACCTTTCGGTCTTCCGTGTTCCGAGGCCATGTCTGTACATGCTAGGCTCGTCAAGTTAACCTAAGTGTATCGCGTGTGTAAATCTGGCTTACACCCGTTGTATTCGAACGTTAGAATCTATCACACCCGATCATCACGTGGTGCTTCGAAACAACGAACCTTCGCAACGGTGCACAGTTAGGGGGAACACTTTCTTGAAATTGATATGAGGGATCATCTTATTTACTACCGTCATTCTTTAAGCAAATAAGATACAAAATCATGATAAACATCACATGCAATCAAATAGTTACATGATATGGCCAATATCATATTGCTCCTTTTGATCTCCATCTTCGGGGCTCCATGATCATCTTCGTCACCGGCATGACACCATGATCTCCATCATCATGATCTCCATCATCGTGTCTTCATGAAGTTGTCACGTCAACTATTACTTCTACTACTATGGCTAACGCTTTAGCAATAAAGTAAAGTAATTACATGACGTTTATGTTGACATGCGGGTCATAAATAAATTAAGACAACTCCTATGGCTCCTGCCGGTTGTCATACTCATCGACATGCAAGATGTGATTCCTATTACAATAACATGATCATCTCATACATCACATATATCATTCATCACAACTTTTGGCCATATCACATCACAAAGCACTTGCTGCAAAAACAAGTTAGACGTCCTCTAATTGTTGTTGCATGTTTTACGTGGCTGCAATAGGGTTCTAGCAAGAACATTTTCTTACCTACGTAAGAATCACAACGTGATTTGCCAACTTCTATTTACCCTTCATAAGGACCCTTTTCATCGAATCCGCTCCAACTAAAGTGGGAGAGACAGACACCCGCTAGCCACCTTATGCAACTAGTGCATGTCAGTCGGTGGAACCTGTCTCACGTAAGCGTACGTATAAGGTCGGTCCGGGCCGCTTCATCCCACAATACCGCTGAAGCAAAATAAGACTAGTAGTGGCAAGAAGGTTGACAACATCTACGCCCACAACAAATTTGTGTTCTACTCGTGCAAAGAGAACTACGCATAGACCTAGCTCTGATACCATTGTTGGAGAACGTTGCAGAAAACAAAAAAAAATCCTACGTTTCACCAAGATCAATCTATGGAATCAACTAGCAACGAGAGGAGAGTGCATCTACATACCCTTGTAGATCGCGAGCGGAAGCGTTCAAGAGAACGGGGATGATGGAGTCGTACTCGCCGTGATCCAAATCACCGATGACCAAGTGCCGAACGGACGGCACCTCCGCGTTCAACACACGTACGGAGCGGAAGACGTCTCCTCCTTCTTGATCCAGCAAGGGGGAAGGAGAGGTTGATGAAGATCCAGCAGCACGACGGCGTGGTGGTGGATGCAGCAGTGATCGCAGCAGGGCTTCGCCGAGCTTCTGCGAGAGGGAGAGGTGTAGCAGGGGAGAGGGAGGCGCCAAGACTTGGGTGCGGCTGCCCTCCCCCCTTTATATAGGCCCCCTGGGGGCGCCGGCCCTAGGAGATGGGATCTCCTTGGGGGGCGGCGACCAAGGGGGAGGCTTGCCCCCCAAGGCAAGTGGAGGCGCCCCCCACCCTGGGGTTTCCAACCCTAGGCGCAGGGGGGCCAAGGGGGGCGCACTAGCCCACTAGGGGCTCGTTCCCCTCCCCACTTCGGCCCGCAAGCCCCTCCGGGATGGGTGGCCCCACCCGGTGGACCCCCGGGACCCATCCGGTGGTCCCGGTACAATACCGGTGACTCCGAATCCTTCCCGATGGCCGAAACTGCACTTCCTATATATAATTCTTCACCTCCGGACCATTCTGGAACTCCTCGTGACGTCCGGGATATCATCCGGGACTCCGAACAACTTTCGAATTACTGCATATTCATATCTCTACAACCCTAGCGTCACCGAACCTTAAGTGTGTAGACCCTACGGGTTCGGGAGACATGCAGACATGACCGAGACAACTCTCCGGTCAATAACCAACAGCGGGATCTGGATACCCATGTTGGCTCCCACATGCTCCACGATGATCTCATCGGATGAACCACGATGTTGAGAATTCAAGTAATCTCGTATACAATTCCCTTTGTCAATCGGTACGTTACTTGCCCCAGATTCAATCGTCGGTATCCCAATACCTCGTTCAATCTCGTTACCGGCAAGTCACTTTACTCGTACTGTAATGCATGATCCCGTGACCAACCACTTGGTCACATTGAGCTCATTATGATGATGCATTACCGAGTGGGCCCAGAGATACCTCTCTGTCATACGGAGTGACAAATCCCAGTCTCGATCCGTGTCAACCCAACAGATGCTTTCGGGGATGCCTGTAATATACCTTTATAGTCACCCAGTTACGTTGTGACATTTGGCACACCAAAAGCACTCCTACGACATCCGGGAGTTATACGTGGTCTAAGGAAATGATACTTAACATTGGAAAAGCTTTGGCAAACGAACTACACGAACTTGTGCTAGGCTTAGGATTGGGTCTTGTCCATCACATCATTCTCCTAATGATGTGATCTCGTTATCAATGACATCTAATGCCCATAGTCAGGAAACCATGACTATCTGTTGATCAACGAGCTAGTCAACTAGAGGCTCACTAGGGACATGTTGTGGTCTATGTATTCACACATGTATTACAATTTCCGGATAACACAATTATAACATGAACAATAGACAATTATCATGAACAAGGAAATATAATAATAATCCTTTTATTATTTCCACTAGGGCATATTTCCAACACCCCCCACCAGATCTAAGGAACCCATAGAATCTTGGGTGGACCGCATCAACGATCTCCAGGATGCCATCCTTGGGGAGATAATCTCGCTTCTCCCCACCAAGGATTGCTGCCGCACCCAAGTCCTCTCAACTCGGTGGCGCCCTCTATGACACACCGCGTCCCTTAATCTTGACTGTCGTCAGCTATCTGTCATTCATGACTTTCAACTCCTCAGAGCCATCATCTCCTCCCACCAGGGCTCTGTTCAACGCCTCTGCATCCCGACACACTACCTGTTGTCCATACCGTGCATGGTGGACGCCTGGCTGACATCCCCTGAATTAGAAAAACTCCACCAGTTTGAGTTCTACCATTACCACGAAAGTTTCATACCACGAAACGAACACCAAGAATTTGTGACCCCACCACTGTTGTCCATCTAATAGTTTTCCTCCTCTCTCCATAGCGCCACCTTCGCCCGGTGCCATCTACCAGATGATCTGGTACAAATGCTTCGACTCCCATTGCTAAAAAAAACTTCCGCTTGTGGTGGTTTATCTGTCGGAGGGCTCACTGCACAACATCATCCATTCAAAGTGCCCTGCCCTCGAGCGCTTGCTGATTGTTTTGGGAATAGAAATCCGTATCAGTTGTCTCCAAATAAAGTCACCTCACCTTAAAAGCATTGGAATTTGTTTTGAAGGACATCGGCTCATCATCGAAGATGCCCCTTCACTCCAAAGGTTGCTCCTTCTTTATTGTTATATACCGTCACAAATAACTATTGTCTTTGCACCCAAATTGGAGACCTTGGGTGTAACTCGTGATCTTTTTAATGATCACAAGTTGGTGTTTCGCACCACACTTATTTAGGTACCGTATATTATCATCTACACATTTGTAATCACAAGCTGCATTTTTCATTTGTGCGCATAAGTTTTATAGCATCTTGGAGTACACTTTGGGTACTAATATTATGTTATATGCTCAATGAAGAGTTTGTCCATGGAAAGCCTATCAATGTTGCTGGATTCTGTCAAGATCTTATATATCATAATGTTTGGTTTTGATCTGAACATAATTATTGGCTTGTTGCGATGCTTTCCATATCTGGAGAATTTATAGTTCATGTACATTGAAAGCCCGTATATATTGTACTAGAATTAACTGTTCAGCTATCGCTCTTTTGACATACTATTTTTAGACGTTAACTGTTTTCAATCTTCATGTCTACTTAGGTACTAACACATGGAGAAAAACATGAAACCAATCGGTAGCGTAATAAGCACCGGGATTTTCTCGGTTCTCATGACATTCGTTTGAGGACAATAACAATGGAAGGATATACATTCCAACCAGGCAAACAGAAGATTTGTCACATTCTTCCTGTTGAATGTGAGGTTACTATTGTCCATGAGGCTTAAGTTTTTCAACAAGAAATTTCTCACAGACGGACATGTTGAACAACAAAAAAAGAAGTTTCAGGTGGACAAATGGGCTTCTGAACATGCTCGGATTCTATTTACAACATCTTGTGGTCATGTTCCAATAATTTTTTTTGCACTGGATGTTGATTTTATGGATCAGACTGATCCATTTGTTTGTGGCTGCCAAAAACAGTGGTTGGGTTAGATGTTATGTTCAATCTGGGTTTTGTCTGAATTTGATGAAGATTAATCCTTGGGCTTTTGTACCATTTGTAAGCTTGAGTTACATGTTGTTGCCCTCGTACTCCCCTCCGCCTGCCAGTACACTATCGCATCTTCCACGGCTCCTGTTCGTTCCCGTCCGAGGCCTCGCTGTCATACTCTGCCTTGGTTCGCTCGTTGTGCCCGCCGCCGTGGGGCGTTGTCAAAATGGTCAACAACCGAGAGGAATCAGGAGATGACTATATGTTGGGAGCCTGAAAGTAGGGACCCACCAGGGTCATGGCATTACGCAAGCAGGTGCCTCGTTATTACAAGCCAAAAAATAGTTCCTCCTAATTGTTTGACATCTAGGTCCCACGCCATTGTCAATGTAGTCAATAAACGAGAAAATTACACAACGAGTGGCTAACACCAGGGACCCAGCAACTTGCCTAGTTGTTTTTTAGTTTTAGAGACGAAGCTCAATTGTGCTCTGTGCGGGGGCTGTGGCCTGTCCAGCCCACGCTTTTATTTAAGCACATGCCGAGCCTAATTGATATCTTTTTTTCTTTCTGAAAATGGCTTAGGCCAGTTCTATTTTTTTCGAGAATACCCAACCAAGGCCTACTTGCTTTTCTCAGCCCTGCTAGGCTGCAAATCTTTCAAGACGAGGAGGGATGTATTCGACTTCCTCGGAAAATGGGCTCTAAGTAGTAATAAATGTGTTGTAAATTTTTAAACCAAAGCCAACCGGCAATTACATTCAAATTTCATTTTTCTGGATTTCAAGATTTTAAATTTCATTCTTTTTTTGCGGAGAAAATTTCTTTGTATTTTATTTTGATATATTTTTTTAAATTATTTTTAACGTGACTCGAAATTTCGTGATTAAAAGAGCTCGGACCCCATCGAAATATGCAAATTTTTGTTGAATTTTTTAGCAGTGGCCAGAATATGGTCTATAATGCTAATAAAAATAATATGGGCTTCAAAATATCCTTAAGAATTAGCAAATGGGTTGTAAATTATTGAAAATAATGGCAAATGGGTTGTATGCTGTTTTCCACAGATTCGAATGCTGACTTGTGGGCCTACTAGGTTTACGATGATGTTGTCCTAAAAAAGTTGACGCGTACGCAAGGCTTTGTCAACTAAGTCAACACATTTCAGTGACTGTTGGATGTCCCTCCAACGACCGTCGTGCTTCTTCAATCTCTGATCTTCCTGCTCTAGCCGCCCAAACCAACACCGGCGGGACTGCATGCTCCCTCCTCCCGTGGCGGCTATGCTGCCACCAGGTCATCCCTCTACCCACACACATCTCCTTTTATTTTCCGGCGACGTCAGCCTCACCCCGCAGCCGACCAGTTAGCCCACGTACTCCCCTCAGCATGGGCATCTGCTGCTGTGGCTTCGCTGGCTCCGGGATGTTCCCTTCCTAGACCTCGTCGTCGTCCACCGCGTTGGTGCTATCGGTGTGGCGTGGTCAACATGGTCAATAAACAACAACCATCGGAAGAGGGATGTAAGTGAAGAGGCTGACAGTAGGGACCCACACAAGCAAGTGCCTCCTTATTACGTGAAAAAAATGATTGCTCCTACTGACAGCTGGGACCCATCGGCTGTATCTTTGCACGGAAGGAAGTGCCTCCTTGTTATGTGAAAAAAACTATTCCTCCCGATGACAGCTGGGACCCGGCAGATTTGGTGGCTGACTTGTGGTCCTACTAAGCTGACGTGTACGTAGGGATTTGTCAACTTAAGCAACAAATGATTCTAGCAGCTAGACCATCGGATGTTAATCCAACAGCCGTGCTACTTCTTCAACCTCTCATCTTGCTCCTGTCTCTGGTGGACGGCAGTGCTGCCGCGCACCCGAACCAGTCAAGTTTCCCACTACTCTCCATTTGCGACTCCACTACCGCGTCTCCCCACTCTCCGGGTCATTCTAGTTTGGGGCCTCGCCATCGTCCACCGGCCTTGGTGCGCTCGGTACGGTGTGGTCAACGTGTTCAACAAACGAGAGTCATCGGAAGATGACCGTACGCGGAGAGGCTGACAGTGGGGATGCACTACGCCCATGGAAGCATGCATGCAACTACATCCTTTTTACCCTCATAAATAATGTTTTCACCCCCTGACAGCTGGGACCCCCCAGCTACATCTTGGCATGCAAGGAAGCGCGTCGTTATTACGGGAAAAAGTTGATTCCTCCCCCTGACAGCTGGGACCCATCAGTTATATATTCGCACGCAAGGAAGTGCCTCCATATCCTCCCTGGCAGCTGGGACCCACCATGTCGAACCGTACGTAGGGTTGTCTCTCTAGTAGCGAACATGTACGTACATACTAGTCGATCGGTCTCTCTGCAAGGATGATTCGTGGCCGAGCAAGGAGCGACACGTGTGACGTAGCAGTTGAGGCAATCCTGTATAAATCATGTACACATACGTACATCCACGCTGCAAGAAAGTAAATACGGCTACATACGTACATATGGGCGGGGGCTCGAACGCATACAGCGACGGCGTCCTGTTCATCAGCCAACTGGCTGGGTTGGAGCGGAGAAACAACGTCCTATTCATCAGGAGGCAACAGACTGGGTCGGAATGCATTGTGTTCATCGGGAGCCAACTGGCTAGGACGGAACAGCCGAGACTGGGTCTAGCATACCGCAGTATGGAGGAAACGGCCTTCTGTTTGACCAACTACAGTTGAAACGGGATCTTGTTCATTGTGAGGGGTCCGCCGCTCCGCAAAACGGAGGAAACGAACTTATGTTCGTGCTCCTACGGTCGAAACGGGGTCCTGTTCATCGAGAGGGGTGTGACGAAACGCAAAACGGGACTCCACAGGCTACTGTTCATCCACCGTCTACTGCCTCGCTCTAGCCTCCACGGGCAACTGTTCATCCACCATTGACTTCCTCCAGCCTCCACCTGCTACTGTTCATCCATCGCGTCATCATCCTGCCTCCACTAGCTTATGTTCATCCACGGGCTACTATTCATCCAGCCTCCACCGGCTACAGTTCATGGAGCCTCCACGGGGTCCTGTTCGTCCACCCCCAATCGGCTTGGGTGTGGCGGTCTCCTCGATCGGGGTCATGTTCATCCAGCGACAACGGCCTACTACTACCACGGGGTCCTGTTCATCCAACCCCCACCGGGAACTGTTCATCCAACCCCCAACAATGGTCACCGTTCATCAAGAGGCAGCAAGTTCGATCGGCTCTAGTTAGTAGCAGTAGCGAAGGAATCGCTCGGGTTCAGTTAACAACCAAGGGATCGATCGCTCGTGTTCAGTAATGTAGCTAGTGCAATCGCTCGGGTTCACTAAGCAAACGCCTCGCTCGGGTTCAATTAGATCCCAACGCCTCACACACATGTGTGTACGTGTATGAAATAAATGCGCAAACCTCCATGCATCGCTCGGCCCCGACCACCCACCGTAACCGAGAACTCCCCAATATTTTCCTTGCCCTCACTTCTACCACGATTTTTACCATCATGGATGGCCCAAATAATGTCATGCAGGTGCGTCCCCGGCCCGCCCAGGACGAAAAGCCCATTTTTTGCCATGATTTTTTGTCATAGAAGTAGGAGCCTGTCACATCTATGATGATGCGTCGTTTTGTCACAATTATTGTCATCGAAGTGGCATAAGCATGATAGAAAAAAATCGTTCGGGCCAAAATGTCACAGATGTGTCTCTTTTTGTAGTGCAACCAACACAACTATCTAGGTGGTCCCTAGAAGCATCCGTTACTCCATTATAATAGATATCAAATATTTCATTTTCTTGAAAGGATGATCAGGCAAAGCATTAAGTAATTGGAGAAGCCTCCCCAAGCTTGTGGGAGACTCTCTTCTTGAATTTGCACAAAGTTAAATATTTCCTTTAAGGCAGCTTGTTTCTTATGAGCAATAAAATATTTTTTAGAGAATTAATATATCATATCCTGGGGACTACACTCACAACCAGGAGCAAGAGAATTAAACCATATCTTAGCATCACACTTTAATGAGAACGGAAACAACTTAATAATATAGTAATAGCGATTTTTTTTCTCATGAGCAAATAGGGTGGCTATATCATTTAATTTAGTAAGATGTGCCACAACGTTTTCAGATTCATAACCATGGAAAGGATCAGATTCAACCAAAGTGATTAACTCAGGATCGACAGAAAATTCATAATCCTTATCAGTAACAGAGATAGGTGCAGTAGCAAACTTAGGATCATATTGCGTTCTAGCATTCAAAGATTTTTATTTCAACTTCACTAGTGGTTTCTTAGGATCCTCTCTATCCTTACAAGCAAGAAAGTCTCTATCTACCTCTCCATCCATAACATAACCTTCAGGTATAACAGGCAATTCATATCTAGGAGTGCTAGGTCTAATAGGTGTATAAACCACTAGTGTAGCAGGTATAACAAGCAAGAAAGTTTCCAGTTTCAATAATTTTATCAGCTTCAGAAATATCATCAGTTTCAGCATTCTCAATATCTTTAGCTCTATAATTTGTTCATCTAGAAATTCACCCAGTGCCACAATATTATCAAGCAAAGTAGTAGTATCATCGTAAGCATCATGCCTAGCAGAAGTAGCATCATCAATTACTTGCGACATATCATAATTAATAGCAGGCGAAGGTGTCGCAAACTTACTCAAAACAGAAGGTGAATCAAGTGTAGAGTGTGATGGCAGTTCCTTATCTCCCCTCGTAGTAGAGGGAAAAATCTTGGTTTTGTTATCTTTCAAGTTCCTCATAGTGATCAGTCAGATATAAATCCCAAGTGACTCAGCAAATATAGCTATGCTCCCCAGCGACGGCGCTAGAAAAAGGTCTTGATAACCCACAAGTGTAGGGGATCGCACAGGTTTTCGAGGGTAGAGTATTCAACCCAAATTTATTGATTCTACACAAGGGGGCCAAAGAATATTCACGAGTATTAGCAGTTGAGTTGTCAATTCAACCACACCTGAAAGACTTAGTATCTACAATGAAGTATTTAGTAGCAAAGTAGTATGGAAGTAAAGGTAACGATGGCAAAAGTAATAATAGCAGTTTTGTAGTGATTGTAACAGAAGTAGCAACGGAAGTAGCTTAGCAAAGATCAATATGTGAAAAGATTGTACATAATGGATCGACAATGATAATTGTGTTGGATAATATACATCATGTAGCATTCATAACCTAGGGTGACGCAGAACTAGGTCCAATTCATCAAATAAAATCTAGGCGCATATTCCGTATATAGTCATACGTGCTTATGGAAAAGAACTTGCATGGCATTTTTTGCCCTACCCTCCCATGGCAGCGGGGTCCTAATGGAAACTAATGGATATTAAGGCCTCCTTTTAATAGAGAACGAGACCAAAGCATTAACACTTAGTGAATACATGAACTCCTCAAACTACGGTAATCATCGGAGAGGATCCCAATTATAGTAACCTTGGGGTATGCGGATCGTAACTCATAATAGGTGTCTACAACTTGCAAGATAGGATCAAGAACACAAACATATTCATGAAAACATAATAGGTCCAGATATGAAATCATGGCACTCGGGCCCTAGTGACAAGCATTAAGCATAGCAAAGTCATAGAACATCAATCTCAGAACATAGTGGATACAAGGGATCAAACCCTAACAAAAATAACGTGATCACATGATAAATCTCATCCAACCCATCACCATACAGCAAGCCTACGATGGAATTACTCACTCCCGGTGGTGAGCATCATGAAATTGGTGATGGAGGAAGGTTGGTGATGATGATGGCGGCGAATCCCCCTCTCCGAAGCCCTGAATGGACTCCAGATCAGCCCTCTCAATGAAGAACATGAGGTGGTGGCGGCTCTGTATCATAAAATGCAATGAATCCTTCTCTCTGATTTTTCTCCCTGAATAGGTACTTATAGAGTTGGAGTTAGGGTCGGAGGAGGTCTAGGGGGCCCACAAGCCTGTAGGGCGTGCCCTAAGGGGTGGGCGCGCCTCCAGGGCTTGTGGCCTCTGGGTGGCCCCTCTCTGGTAACTTTTTGCGCCAGTATTTTTTATATATTCCATAAAAATTCTACATAAATTTTTAGGTTAACCCGAGAACTATGATTTCTACACAAAAATAACACCATGGCAATTCTGCTGAAACAACGTCAGTCCGGGTTAGTTCCATTCAAATCATGCAAATTAGAGTCGAAAACAAGGGCGAAATAGTTTGGAGAAGTAGATACGATGGAGACGTATCAATGATGCAGTCTCCTTAAGGCGCCCTCACGGCCCTGTCGTAGATGATTGGGGTAGCTGTGCAGTCTCGCACCTTCACGTGGAGCGATTAGCCAAGCAAGGTTATCCACCATATTCAGATCTAATGATGACCCGCGCAGGGTTGACATCTATGAATGGTCAAGTGCACGCAGAGAATCACCAGTCCCCCCTGAGAGGGTGACAGGGTATGTTTCGTGTCTTTTCTGTTGCATGGATTAGGATTCCCTATCCACCCCTTCCTCCGGGGACCGCTGGAGTTTTATGGGCTACAGCTCCATCACTTCACCGCCAATGCTATCCTTCATATCGCGGGGTACGTCACCCATTGTGAGATACACCTCGGATGCGAGGCGCGCTTCGAGCTATGGCAGAGGTACTTCTGCTTAATGCCCTGCTCCCTAGCCAAAAAGTTGTATGAGGTCGGGGCAGCCAAAGTATGCCGCATCGAAGGAATAGACTACCCTCCTGGCTCACCTCGGGAGGACACCGACATCTAGCAAACTGAATGGTTTTATACAGATGATGTCCCCCTCTGGGAGCCGGTTCAGCCAGGACACCCCTCATTCTCTATGGAGCCCCTGAAGAGGCGATACAGTTGGAGGCCCAAGAGCCCGGCCTCAGAAGAAAATGTCGCGGTCTGCTCGCCAACTTGTTGAAGAGAGGAGCCACGGTCTGCTTGGGCGTGCATTCTCCCGCATCTTCAGCCATCTTCAAAACACCTATCCCAACTTTGATTTTGATGCCGCCATTGCTCCCATACCCGAGGCCATCCGAGGTGACTTGGCGCGATGGGTAGAAGATAATGTGGTGGTCACGGCGGACGAAGGTGACATGGTCGACGACGGCGAGGGTGGCGCTGGTGACGGTGACGGGGATGCCAGCGACGGCGACAGCGACGCCAGTGTCGTGTCGGAAGGTGACCCGACGGACGTCGTGAGTGGCATGTCCGATTGAACCCATGCTTCCCTGTTGTTTATCCTGCATGCTAAAACTCAGGCACGGCCCTAGAGGTTGTAAGAGCATTTTGGGAGGGGAAGCCCCTCATGTAAACAGATTGTTGTCTCTATTTCTTGGGCCAAGTTGAATATATGTCTTCATGAACCCATGAACCCTGCGGCGAGTTTGTTGTCGTAATTTTCCTTAACCTGAGCGAGCCCTGAGCTGGCCCGTGAGGTCGCGAGTTTCTGAGGAGCCTGTGAGGAGCTTGCCGATCCGCCCGAGGGGGGCTCGTGAGAAGCAAGCGCCAGTCATGGCAAGGCACGCGTGCAACGCTCGCGTGCTACGCCCAGCCCCGCTCGAGAGGGGCTCGCGAGGAGGAGGCAGCAGGCGCAAACTCTGACTTAAGGCAGGAACCAGATTGCAAGAAATCACATGAACGAGAATAGGCACCCACCGCGCAGAGCAATAAAAATTCAACTTAAATCCAAAGCCAGAAAGCAGGGCTACATAAAAGAGGTTAAAAGAAAATGGCCGCGTCCGGCGCCTAGTCTAGTCTTCTTGTCTTCTCACCAGGGCAGAGCTAAGTGCTGCCACTTGGACATGGGAGGGAGCCCCCAAGGCCCGAGGGCGGCGCTCCTGAGACTCCGGGGTGTGTACAGCCCCACTCATTATTACATGAGAGTGTCATGAGAGGAGACCTTCACAGGCGTGAACCTTACTTCATATCGCCAGACGAGAGCCCTGCCTTGCGACGCCCTTGACCACCATTGGGGGCATCCGGAAACCAGGACGTCACCAAGGGGCAAAGGGGACGCCAGCGGCGCCCTCGGCGACCATGGGTCCTCTGCCGGGGGAAGGCTCTCCAGCACCTCCCTGGCAGAGGGCCTACCTCCGGGGGACGCCTTGCTTCATGTGGCGCGGGGAGGGGCCTCGCTCCTGGCCCCTCTCCTGCAGCCCCCAATGCGCTCCTCCTGGCAGAAGGGAGGCTGTCGAGCTGGGGCCGCCATCCGCCGTTGCGACCTAATCCTCCTGCGACCCATGGTTAGCGTACGCTTGCTCCTGAGAGACGAGTGGTACCCTGTAGCCATTGTCACCGGCGCGATTGGTGAGGCTCCCGAGAGGCTCGTGGAAGGTCTCGGCTTCTAGCGCCTCCTCCTCCCAGCCCGGCTCGAGGAACGAGCTTGGGTCGTCTTCCAGCGCGTACTCCTGGTCCACCATGCGGGCCACCTAGGCCTCCGAGGCCGTCGCCTCGAAGACCTCGCCGTAGTGTCCCACACTCCACGTCGCCCGGCACAGCGCACCGCCCTAGGGATGGTAGGGCGGCATCCCGCCGGGGCCGTAGGTGGCAATGCTCGTACCCGCGCTTATCGGGAGTGGCGCAGGTGCGATTGGGCATCCGGTGCCGTTGGTCACGCTGGTGTCGATGAAGCCTAAGGGTGCACCTGGGGGCACGCGGGCGCGGCGAGGACCTCCATGCAATCCGGCCGTTACTTGAGGTGCAAGCAGGGAGCAGAAGGGTGGTGCTCCCGAGGCCGTGGCGTCCCGGAGCTCGGCGACGCGCTCCAGCAACGCATCCCGGCCGCTCTCCATCAACTGGCATTGCAGTAGCTCCCGAGCAATCATGAGCGCGGCCCTCATGTTTGCTTGTTCCCGTCGGGTGTGCGGCGCCGTGGCCGCGGCGTGGCTTGAGGCCCTTGCGGCTGCTCGCGCTTCTCGTGGAGTAAGGGCGGACGGCGTGTGACCGCGCTGCCCGCGCCCCGCGGCGTTTGGCGGTGCGCGTGATTCCTGTGGCGCGGGGTTGAGGTCTTCTTGGGCAGACGGCGCCGCCCGGGCTGGCCAAGCTGCCCAGCGGTCGGTATTGGTCCTCGGGTCGCCGGACATCGATGCCGTGGAGTGTCGGCGGATCAACTGGCGGAAGGAAAGCTCTAGCGCACCCCTACCTGGCGCGCCAAATGTCAGATTTCGGGTTCCGGCAAAACCCTTGAGGTTCGAACACTGGGGTGCGCACGAACATTTCCCCCTACCAAATCACGCCCTCAGCCCCACCGCGATCTCAAAGCTTAGCTCGACGAACTTGCAACACAAGAGACACGAGATTTATACTGGTTCGGGCTATCGTTGTGGTGTAATACCCTACTCCAGTGTGGTGTGTTGGAATGCCTCTCGGGATGAGGATGAATAGTATAAGGGGAAGAACAGCCTCCTGAGGAGAGGTGTTCTTGTGCTTGGTGAACTTGTGTGGTTGAGGGAGAGCTCGATGATTCATCCCCTCTCTATGTGGTGGCTAGTCCTATTTATAGAGGCCCTGGTCCTCTTCCCAAATATTGAGCGCGAAGGGAGCCAACAACGGCCAATTTGAAGGAGGACAGCTAGTACAAGCTATCCTGACTAAAGGTGGTCTTCGCCTTCCAAAGGCTCTGGTGGTGACGTTGTCTTGGGCTCCACGGTGACCTTCGTCCTGCCGTCCTGCTGGGTTTGGTCTCGTTGCATCCATAAGGAAACCTTTGCCTGATGCCTCGGTACTCCTCGCCTGCGCTTGCCCCCTTAGCACCAAAGAGGAAGCGAGGACACTGTGCACGCTGGCGCCCGCCTGGTGCCCGCCTGGCCTTGGTCGTCATGGCTGACATCGTAGGAACCTCGCGTGGTTTGCCTCGCCTTGATCTCTCCGCCCCTCGCGAGCCAGTATGGTGAGGCCACTCCCGATGCGGTCTTGTGTCATCCTCCTCGCGAGGCTTGGCCCCTCGCGAGGGTCTTTGGCGTTTGCTGGTGAAGACGGGCCGCACTGGGCCGCGAGTGGAGCCACGTCGTGGGCCGCAGGTAGGCAAGTCTGGGGACCCCCGTTCCCAGGACGCCGACACCGCTGAAGCACGAATCGGACGCTGTGCAGGGAATCGCCTCGGGCTTGTTAAGATAAGTCACACGTTCATGATTGGCGCGATGCCGCAATTTGGAATTTTTGGCTCTCGCAACCTTGCTCCAGCAATGCCGCCTTCCTTTTCTGCCTTCGGGAAGTTGCTTGCACACCAAGGGGGACCTATTGGGCATCGCACCTCAGGAGCTCTTACAGGACCTTCGGCCGATTACCTCTTGGCCTTGACCATGGCATCGCGACGTGGCATACCAGCGATGGCTAAAGCTTGCCTGGGGACTGGGACCTGCCGGCGTAGAGCGCTAAGCTACCACAAGATGAAAATGGGGGACAATGCTGAAGCAAGACACGCCACCACAACTTTATGGTAGGAATAATAAGCACTGGAGCAAAAGCATTACAATTTCTTTACACACCCCCACGGGGTTCGTCTCGATTCCTTGCAGGGAGCAAAAGAAGGAAAAAAACCCAAGAAGCCCTGACTACGGATGTTGCCGCCGACGCCATCATCAACAGTGGGCCATGAGAGGTCGACCCCAACCCCATCCAGGTCATCGGCGATGATGGGCGGACACCGCTACCATGCTCCGGGCATGGCTGGAGCTTGGTGGCGCATAGCTGTTGTCGCTCGTCTCTGGAGACTTGCTCGGCTCGGGAGAGTCGCTGGACTCGCAGGAGTCATCGCTGCTGCTGGAGGAGCCACTAGTAGGACCGGGGGAAGGCTCGGCGCCTGCTGCCATGCCCCCTTGGCTGCTTCCCCTAGGGCAGGACTCCAGACGGCGGCCTTCCTAGTCGAAGACCGTGAAGAACGGCGTGGAGGCACCATCGTACTCGAAGTGGATGGCGAGGGCCCCCTCCATGCGGCAAGCACGGATAACCTTGCTCCATCCACGGGTCATGAATATATTGCCCGGGGAGACGACCTGACCTCTGCCCCCGTGGCCAGAGAGCTGCATTCAGCGTGCTGCGACCAAAGCTCGAGCAGCCCTCTCGGCAGCATCTCTTCTACAAAGAACCACGGAAGCTTGATCCATGTGCGTGGTGGCATCATCGCCCACACCACGAACTCGCGCGAGGAGCCCTCGGCATGGGTTCATGGACCGACATCTTGTGCCACCATAGCCTGGCCACCGCAGCCGCGGCTTGCGTAGCGCGAGGCGCTCCCACCTTGTTTGGAGCCCTGTGCTTGGGCGTACAGAGGGAGCGGGTAGCCGGGCGGCGGCCGATCGAACCAAGGCCGCGTCACCTCCGGTCTCACGCCAACATCGCAGGAATGGCTAAACCTCTTCCTCGGCGGAAGTGGCCCCTGCTCCTCGCGAGGGGTTTTTCCTTTCTCTGCGGCGGAGAACCTCCTAATCGGCGCCACGAGTATCGTAGCAAGACGGCGAGGCTAGGAGGAAGAAGAAGGAGCAAGCGGCGAGAAGACAAAGATGAGCGAGGGGGGCTCTGCCCCTCCCCTCATTTATAGCCGGAGGGAGGCCAACCGCCGGCCTCCAAGATCGCACATAAGTATGATTTTCTTCTGCATGCAGCAGGGTCTCGTCAAGTCGGATGGTTGCCGAGGCAGTGTGGGGAAGCGGAGGCACCCATGTCCCCATCAATCTCCACACGTCAACCGAGGCCACAGGCAGTTGGAGCCCGCGGCGCTCCGCACTTTCCCTTTGGCTTCGCCTCGAAGCCAAGTTAGAGTGCGCCTTGGGCCCGGGGGCTACTGTTGTCATCTGGGAAAGGGGGTGCCTAGACTTGCCTGCCTGCGGCCCGTGGCGTGGCTCCATCGGTGGCCCGGTACGTCCCAGCTTCAGCAGAAAGAACTCAAGACCCTCAAGGGGGGCCAAGCCTCGCGAGGCGGACGACGTCAAGGCCTCCCTGGGGGTAGCCTGACTAGATTGGCTCCTAAGGAGCGGAGATATCTATGCAAGGTGCACCTCGCGAGGTTCACATGACATGAGCCATAACGAGGAAGGCCAGGCGGGCGCCAACGGGCGAAGTGTACCAGTTTCCTCTTTGGTACCAAGGAGGCAAGCGCAGGTGCGGGGTCCATAGGCATCAGGCAAAGGTTTCCATACCGGTGCAACAATACCAAGACAGCCAGGACGGAGGTCATTGATACGTCCATTTTGCATCATGCTTTTATATCGATATTTATCGCATTATGGGGTGTTACTTCACATTATGTCATAATACTTATGGCTATTCTCTCTTATTTTACAAGGTTTACATAAGGAGGGAGAATGCCGGCAGCTGGAATTCTGGGCTAGAAAAGGAGAAAATATAAGAGACCTATTCTGCGCAACTCTAGAAGTCCTGAAACTCCACGGAATATCTTAAAATAAATAATGAAAAATACATGCCAAAGATGAAGGCCAGGGCCCCACACCCTGTCCACAAGGGTGGGCCCCCCTAGGGCGCGCCCCTACCTCGTGGGCCCCCTGGTGGCTCTCCGATGCCCATCTTCTGCTATATGAAGTCTTTCGTCGAGGAAAAAAACAATAAACAACCTTTCGGGACGAAACTCCGCCACCACGAGGCAGAACCTTGGCGGAACCAATCTAGGGCTCCGGCAGAGCTGTTCTGCCGGGTACACTTCCCTACGGGAGGGGGAAATCATCACCATCGTCATCACCAACGCTCCTCTCATCGGGAGAGGGCAACCTCCATCAATATCTTCACCAGCACCATCTCATCTCCAAACCCTAGTTCATCTCTTGTATCCAATTCTTGTCTCCAAGTCCGGGATTAGTGCTAGTAGGTTGCTAGTAGTGTTGATTACTCCTTGTAGTTGATGCTAGTTGGTTTATTTGGTGGAAGATCATATGTTCAGATCCTTTATGCACATTATTACTCCTCTGATTATGAACATGAATATGCTTTGTGAGTAGTTACGTTTGTTCCTGAGGACACGGGAGGAGTCTTGCTATTAGTAGTCATGTGAATTTGGTATTCGTACGATATTTTGATGAGATGTATGTTGTCTAGCCTCTAGTGGTGTTATGTGAACGTCGACTACATAACACTTCACCATTATTTGGGCCTAGAGGAAGGCATTGGGAAGTAATAAGTAGATGATGGGTTGCTAGAGTGACAGAAGCTTAAACCCTAGTTTATGCGTTGCTTCGTATGGGGCTGATTTGGATCCATATGTTTCATGCTATGGTTAGGTTTACCTTAATACTTTTGTTGTAGTTGCGGATGCTTGCAATAGAGGTTAATCATAAGTGGGATGCTTGTTCAAGTAAGAACATCGCCCAAGCACCGGTCCACCCACATATCAAATCATCAAAGTACCGAACGCGAATCATATGAACGTGATGAAAACTAGCTTGACAATATTCCCATGTGTCCTCGGGAGCGCTTTTCCTTATATAAGAGTTTGTTCCGGCTTGTCCTTTGCTACAAAAAGGATTGGGCCACCTTGCTGCACTTTATTTACTTTTATCACTTGTTGCTCGTTACAAATTATCTTATCACAAAACTATCTGTTACCACTTATTTCAGTACTTGCAGAGAATACCTTGCTGAAAACCGCTTATCATTTCCTTCTGCTCCTCGTTGGGTTCGACACTCTTACTTATCGAAAGGACTACGATAGATCCCCTATACTTTTGGGTCATCAAGACTCTTTTCTGGCGCCGTTGCCGGGGAGTGAAGCGCCTTTGGTAAGGAAAAATTTATATAGTGTGCTGAAATTTACTGTCACTTGTTACTATGGAAAGTAATCCTCTGAGGGGCTTGTTCGGGGTATCTTCACCACGTCCAGTAGAGCAAAGAGTTGCTCCTCAACCTACTGAACCTATTGAAAATGAAACTCCTTTTGAATTTCCTTCGGGTATGATAGAAAAACTGCTAGCTAATCCTTTTACAGGAGATGGAACAAAGTATCCTGATGAGCACTTAATATATGTGGATGAAGTTTGTGGATTATTTAAGCTTGCAGGTATATCCGATGATGTTGCTGAGAAGAAGGTCTTCCCTTTATCTTTGAAGGGAGACGCATTGACACGGTATAGGCTATGTGATGATACGAGATCATGGAACTATATAAGATTGAAATTGGAATTTCATCAAAAGTATTACCCTATGCATCTTGTTCATCGTGGTCGCAAATATATATAATTTTTGATCTCATGAAGGAGAAAGCATCGCTCAAGCTTGGGGAGGCTTAAATCAATGTCATATTCATGCCCCAATCATGAGCTCTCGAGATAAATAATTATTCAAAGTTTTTATGCTCGGCTTTCTCATAATAATCAAACCATGCTCGATACTTCTTGTGTTGGCTCTTTTATGATGAAGACTATTGAATTTATATGGGACTTATTGGATAGAATTAAACGCAACTCTAAAGATTAGGACCTTGACGAAGGTAAGGAGTTAGGTATGACACCTAAGTTTGATTGTGTTAAATCTTTTGTGGATACCGATATTTTCCATAAGTTTAGCACTAAATATGGACTTGACTCTGAGATAGTAGCTTCTTTCTATGAATCTTTTTCTACTTTTGTTGATCTCCCCAAGGAGAAGTGGTTTAAATATCATCCTCCCATAGAAGTATAAGTAGCTGCACCTATTAAAGTTGAAGAAAAGACTGTCACTTATAATGATCCTATTGTTCCTACTTCTTATGTTGAGAAACCACCTTCCCCTGTTAGAATGAAGGATCATACTAAAGCTTCAAATGTGGTTCGTAAAAGCAATATTAGGACTTATACACCTCCTGAGCAAGTTAAAGTAGAACCCAATATTGCTATTGTTAAAGACCTCTTGTCTGATAATATTGATGGGCATGTTATTCAGTTCAACGGTGAAACTGCTAGAATTGCTAAACCCTGTGCTAAAGATAAACATAGACCTGTCGTAGGCGTGCCTGTTATTTCTGTTAAAATAGGAGATCATTGTTACCATGGCTTATGTGATATGGGTGCTAGTGCTAGTGTTATACCGCATACTTTGTACCTGTTGAGTTAGAAGGTATTGACGTCACAATTAAGCTTGCCAATAGGGATACTATATCACCAGTGGGAATTGTTAGAGATGTTGAAGTCTTGTGTGGGAAAACTAAATATCCTGCTGATTTTCTTGTTCTCAGTTCTCCACAAGATAGCTTTTGTCCCATTATATTTGGTAGACCCTTCCTGAACACTGTTAATGCTAGGATAGATTGCGAAAAGTATGTTGTTACTATTGGCTTGGATGATATGATTCATGAGTTTAATTTCTCTAAATTCAGTAAACAACATCGTGAGGAAGAATTTCCTAGTAAGGATGATATTATTGGTCTTGCTTCTATTGCCGTACCTCCTAGTGATCCTTTAGAACATTATTTGCTAGACCATGAAAATGATATGTTCATGAATGAAAGAAGGGAAATAGATGAAGTATTCTTTAAATAGTAACCTATTCTGAAACACAATTTTCCTATAGAAATCCTAGGGGATCCCCCTCCACCCAAGGGTGATCCCGTGCTTGAGCTTAAACCGTTGCCTGATAATCTTAAATATGCTTATCTTGATGAAAAGAAGATATATCCTGTTATTATTAGTGCTAACCTTTAAGAGCATGAAGAAGAAAGATTATTGAAAACTCTGAAGAAGCATCGTGCTGCTATTGGATATACTCTTGATGATCTTAAGGGCATTAGTCCCACTCTATGTCAACATAAAATAAATTTGGAAGCAGATGCCAAACCAGTCCGTGATCCTCAACAACGTCTGAATCCTAAAATGAAAGAAGTGGTAAGAAAAGAAATACTAAAGCTTCTGGAGGCAGGTATAATTTATCCCGTTGCTGATAGTCAGTGGGTAAGTCATGTCCATTGTGTCCCTGAGAAGGGAGGTATTACTGTTGTTCCTAATGATAAAGATGAATTGACCCCCCAAAGAATTATCACAGGTTATAGGATGGTAATTGATTTCCGCAAATTAAATAAGGCTACTAAGAAAGATCATTACCCCTTACCTTTTATTGATCAAGTGCTAGAAAGATTATGCAAACATACACATTACTGCTTTCTAGATGGTTATTCTGGTTTTTCTCAAATAACTGTGTCAGCTAAAGATCAATCAAAGACTACTTTTACATGCCCTTTTGGTACTTTTTCTTATAGACGTATGCCTTTTGGTTTATGTAACGCACCTGCTACCTTTCAAAGATGCATGATGGCTATATTATCTGACTTTTGTGAAAAGATTTGTGAAGTTTTCAGGGATGACTTTTCCATCTATGGATCTTCTTTTGATGATTGCTTGAGCAATCTTGATCGAGTTTTGCAGAGATGTGAAGAAACTAATCTTGTCTTGAATTGGGAAAAGTGTCACTTTATGGTAAATGAGGGTATTGTCTTGGGGCATAAATTTTCTGAAAGAGGTATTGAAGTTGATAAAGCCAAGGTTGATGCTATTGAAAAGATGCCATGTCCCAAGGACATCAAAGGTATAAGAAATTTCCTTGGTCACGCCAGATTTTGTATAAGGTTCATTAAGGACTTCTCAAAAATTTCTCGGCCTCTGACTAATTTATTACAAAAAGATATACCATTTATCTTTGATGATGATTGTGTAGAAGCATTTGAAATAGTTAAGAAAGCATTAGTCTCTGCACCTATTGTTCATCCACCTGATTGGAATTTACCCTTTGAAATTATGTGTGATGCTAGTGATTATGCTGTAGGTGTTGTTCTAGGGCAAAGAGTTGATAAGAAATTAAATGTTATCCATTATGCCAGTAAGACTCTAGACAATGCTCAAAGAAATTATGCTACTACTGAAAAAGAACTTTTAGCAGTTGTATTTTCTTGTGATAAGTTCAGACCTTATATTGTTGATTCTAAAGTAACTATTCACACTGATCATGCTGCTATTAAATATCTTATGGAAAAGTAAGATGCTAAACCTAGACTTATTAGATGGGTTCTCTTACTACAAGAATTTGATTTGCATATTGTCGATAGAAAGGGAGCTGAGAACCCCGTTGCAGACAACTTGTCTAGGTTAGAAAATGTTCTTGATGACCCACTACCCATTGATGATAGCTTTCCTGATGAATAATTAAATGGCATAAGTACTTCTCGTAGTACTCCATGGTATGCTGATTATGCTAATTACATGGTTGCTAAATTCATACCACCTAGCTTCACATACCAACAAAAGAAAACGTTTTTCTATGATTTGAGACATTACTTTTGGGATGACCCACATCTTTATAAAGAAGGAGTAGATGGTGTAATTAGAAGTTGTGTACCTGAGCATGAACAGGAACAGATCCTACGCAAGTGTCAGTCTGAAGCTTATGGAGGACACCACGCTGGAGACAGAACTGCACATAAGGTATTGCAATCCAGTTTTTATTGGCCTACTCTCTTCAAGGATGCCCGTAAGTTTGTCCTGTCATGTGATGAATGTCAAAGAATTGGTAATATTAGTAGATGTCAAGAAATGCCTATGAATTATTCACTTGTTATTGAACCATTTGATGTTTGGGAATTTGATTATATGGGACCTTTTCCTGCCTCCAATGGATATACACATATTTTAGTTGACGTTGATTACGTTACTAAGTGGGTAGAAGCTATTCCAACTAGTAGTGCTGATCATAACACTTCTATTAAAATGCTTAAGGAAGTTATTTTTCCGAGGTTTGGAGTCCCTAGATATTTAATGAGCGATGGTGGTTCACATTTTATTCATGGTGCTTTCCGTAAAATGCTTGCTAAGTATGACGTCAATCATATAATTGCATCACCTTATCATCCACAGTCTAGTGGTCAAGTAGAACTGAGCAATAGAGAGCTCAAATTAATTTTGCAAAATACTTTCAATAGGTCTAGAAAGAATTGGTCTAAGAAACTTGATGATGCATTATGGGCCTATAGAACTGCATATAAAAATCCTATGGGTATGTCTCCGTATAAAATGGTTTACGGAAAAGCATGTCACTTACCTCTCGAACTAGAACATAAGCCATATTGGGCTATTAAAGAGCTCAACTATGATGTCAAACTTGCCGGTGAGAAGAGGTTACTTGACACTAGCTCACTTGATGAATGGAGAACCCAAGCTTATGAAAATGCCAAGTTGTTTAAAGAAAAAGTTAAAAGATGGCATGACAAAAGGATACAAAAGCGTGAGTTTAATGTAGGTGATTATGTATTGCTATACAACTCTCGTTTAAGAATTTTTTGTAGGAAAACTTCTCTCTAAATGGGAAGGCCCCTATGTTATTGAGGAGGTCTATCGTTCCGGTGCCATAAAGATCAACAACTTCGAAGGTACAAATCCGAATGTGGTAAACGGTCAAAGAATTAAACATTACATCTCAAGTAATCCCATAAATGGTGGAACCAATATTATTGAAACCGTAACCCCCGAGGAATACATAAGGGACACTTTCCAGAACGTTTCAGACTCCGAAAAGGAATAAGTATGTGGTACGGTAAGTAAACCGACTCCAAAACAATTTTTAAGGCAATATTTCTCCGTTTTGGAATATTTAGAAAAATAGAAAAATAAGTAGCAGTCCGGGAAGGACACGAGGGCCCCACGAGGGTGGTGGGCGTGCCCTACCCCCCTGGGCGCGCCCCCTACCTCGTGAGCACCTCGTGTGCCTTCCGGACTCTATTTTCTTGCACAATACGTATTTTGGTCGGTAAAAGTTCACTACATGTTCTCCCGAAGGTTTTGAGTCCCGTATCAGGCAAATCTCCTATGTTCTTGTTTCGAGTTGTTTTTCTGACAGATCTAGATTATCATGACGTCCCTAAGTGCTTCCAAGGACAAGTTCTTCGAGAAGGTCATCAACCCTTACCTCGCGGAGGTGCTGCGACACCCTCAAACCATTGAGTTGTGTGATGGGTTGCTGCACATCCGCGATGAAGAGGGACCAAAGGGAACCGAAAGCGTGGAGACGAGGCGTGAAGCAGTGGAGCAACATGTTTTCAAGTGTCAAGGGATGGTGGAACGTGGACTCAAGTCCAACCACATGATGATCGCGGAGTTCACTAGCAACCACAAGTTGGATGCCGACAACATCGGGGAGGCCATCTTCAAGCTTCATGAGAAGATCGAGCACCTCCAAGCCCAAATATATGACATGCAAAACCAAAACTGTGAGTATGAATATAGATTCAAAAGGATGAGTTTGGCTGCAGATTTGAGGATCCCGGAGACTCGATCATCCTTCTATGATGGTGAACCTATGCCTTGGAAGATGGACGACAAGCCCGCATCATCGACAACACCTCCACCTTCTCCTTCACCAATGAAGGAGACATAATCACATGGGTATGGGCACTCCCCTTGGCAACTGCCCAGCTTGGGGGAGGTGCCCCGGTATCGTATCACAATCACAACTCATATCTTTACCGTTTTTCTTAGTTCGATCCTATTAGTAGTATCTTGATCTAGTAGAATAAAGCTTATGGCATGATCTAGTTTCGAGTTTGCTTTATGATCTCTCTAAGTAATCGAGTCCGTGAGATATATATAATAAAGGTTAGTGTTGAGTCAAGGGCTTGATTTTCTTGCTATGATCTTGAGTGAATAAAAGAAAAAGAGAAAAAGAATAAAAAGAAACAAAAGTTCATATTGATCTTATTGAAAGTATTGACTTCACATAGAAAGAGTATGATGATTAAAAGTTGTTGGGAGTTGGCAGACATAGCTTTGGTAATCGTTGCAATTAATAGGAAGTAATAAGGAAGGGGAGGTTTCACATATAGATATATTATCATTGACATCTTTCATGATTGGGAGCACTCATTAAAATATGACATGCTAAAGAGTTGATGTTGGACAAGACAACGTAATAAATTATGTTTTCTTATATCTGAGATAAAGTATGTTGTCATGGATCCTCTAACATGTTGAGCTTGCCTTTCCCCCTCATGCTAGCCAAATTCTCAGCACCAAGTAGACATACTACTTGTGCTTCCAAATATCCTTAAACCAGTTTTGCCATGAGAGTCCACCATATCTACCTATGGATTGAGTAAGATCCTTCAAGTAAGTTGTCATCGGTGCAAAGCAATAAAAATTGCTCTAAATGTGTATGATTGATTGGTGTGGGAGAAATATGCTTTGTACGATCTTGTGATGTGGAAGTAATAAAAGCGACGGACTGCATAATAAAGGTTCATATCACAAGGGGCAATATAAAGTGACGTTCTTTCGCATTGAGATTTTGTGCATCCAACCATAAAAGCGCATGGCAACTTCTGCTTCCCTCTGCGAAGGGCCTATCTTTTATTATTATTGTCGTGGGTTTGTCACGGCAGATGTCCTAGCGAAAGGACTTAGTCGTGGAGCCATC
This sequence comes from Aegilops umbellulata, assembly GCA_032464435.1. Taxonomy (NCBI): domain Eukaryota; kingdom Viridiplantae; phylum Streptophyta; class Magnoliopsida; order Poales; family Poaceae; genus Aegilops; species Aegilops umbellulata. The sequence goes on along the minus strand of CP136060.1, from coordinate 133,036,222 downwards.
GCAACGGGTTAACTCGAAGGGGTTAAAGCGGACAAGGGACACAGGGAGTTTATACTAGTTCGGCCCCTTCGATGAAGGTAAAAGCCTACGTCTAGTTTGTGATGGAATTGATGGGGTTTCGATGACTAGGGAGCAAACAAGCTTCGCCTAGGCCTCGAGTTATTCTTCTCTGTCCTGAACCGCTATCGGGTTGCCCCCTTATATACACGGGCGACACCCGTCGGTTCATAGAGTCCCAATCTCCGGTTTATATTCGTATCCGGGTTGGTCTCTCCCTATTCCTAACTTATAATACAAGTTTATATACACGCCGGTTTACGGCGACAGATATTGAACCGACTACGGCCTTGGGACTTTGTCTAGCCTCTGGGCTTTAGCACCTTTAGACTACTGATGAAGTTAACCCGGCCCACTTAGACCGGTTTACGCCCAGCAGTAATATCCCCAACATTAGGCCCCAGATTGATTTGAACAGGTTCATGTCAATCCTTAGCCAAAATCTTTGTCTTCATGATCTTCCTGTATCTCTTGAACCGTCCTGTCGTCATCTTCTTTGGTTGCTGTAAACCGGCATGACGTCATCCTGAAACTAGCCTTTATAACGCCTTCTTTGTTTAATAGATCCGCACTAATCGAGGCGACAACTCCAAAAATTGTGGCTCCTGGATTCGCGCGCCTGACACATGTCCTTTGCTTCATAAATAGGGCCGAAGGGTCATTTCTTTTCTCTTCTTCATCCCCTTTCTCTTCGTCTTCTCCGCGCCGCCAGCCTCGGAGCTCTGCCGCCGCTACTGATCTCTGCATCGTCTTGGGCCGCTACATCGACCTGATCGTACCAGAAAACCGCGGCATCCTTCCGCATCTCCCCCAGCTCCGGTAAGATCTCTGCTTTTTACCCATCCGGATCCATACTAGGGCTTCATGTTCTTACCGTGTTCTTGCTTACTGTTTGTATTCCTGCTCATACCTCTGGATAGATCCAAGGAAACCCTTCTGTGAGTTACCAATGGGCTTTTAGCATTCATCTTGTAGATTCATGTTTCAGTTCATAGATCCAAATAACCTTTCTGCTCTTTGAACCAATATTGTTCCGCCTTAAGCTTTTAAATATTTTCCTTTTTCTGGACTGGCTTTAGATCCATCGCTGTAGAGAAGTCTTGTGAAACCTGTTTCTGTATTTATACACCCTCAATTGCTTTCAATGCTCAGATCCGGCGGTTTAACTTTGGCATAGAAAATGTAAAGGACCAGTATATATCATTAGTCCCCCTGTTTGAACCGCCAGACGTTGCCACCTTGCATAACTCCGGTTTAGATAGGACTGTCTTCGGTTTGAGTAGATATGCCTCTGATTTAATTCAAACATATACTTGAACCGGAACTGCTTGTTTTGTAGATTTCCTCATGGCGAAGCAAATATATGAATGCAACTGGGTTCCTTCCCGTGTTACGGAAACACAGCTGAACAACTTAGTTCTCACTGGCGCTTTAAGCAATAAAAACACCGTCCACTAGAGAGTCCCAGGCACAGAATGTCCTCCCACCCCTGAAGAGGGAGAGGTTGTTGTTTTTGCGGATCACCTGGCCCGGGGCTTTAGCCCGCCCGGTTCAAAGTTTTATCGGGATGTCTTAGCCAATTTCCAACTGCGCCCACAAGATATCGGTCCCAACTCTGTCACTAATATATGCCACTTCCAAGTGCTTTGCGAAGCGTACTTCCAAGAGGAACCCACAGTGGAACTATTCCGAGACTTCTTTCACTTGAACCGCCGCACAGAGTTTACTGACGGCCCCAATATGGAACTAGGTGGTATGGCAATTCAAATAAGGAAAGAAGTCACTTATCCTCATCCAAAATTGCACAGTCATCCCCAGGAGTGGAATAATTCCTGGTTCTATTGCAAAGATACCTCCCCTGCCAAAGAGAATCCATTGCCTGGTCTCCGTCCGGAACGGCTTAGCAACACTCACCCCTTTCCTCAGAGGTTAACTAGCAAAGAGAGGAGTAAATACGCTCCTCAATTGTCCAAGCTCAGAGCTTTCCTAGCCAACGGTTTAACTGGAGTTGATCTTGCCCGTTGTTGGATATCCTGGAGTATACTGCCCCTTAGCCAACGCTCCGGTTTGATGTGTGAATATACGGGCAGTGTTGACGATCCGCTGCGGCATGTAAACATCCAGCTTACTGATGAAGAAGTCACAGAAGCTGTAAGGAAAATTTTGAACGAACCGGAGCACGTCTGCGCTCGTACCGGCCTGCTTCCTTTTTGCGCCACCAACAAACCGCCAGCCGTAAGTCTGCATTTTTCTTTGTAAATGCCTTTGTACTTGTCTATTACTGATACCGACATCTGTTTGATGTAGGGTAATGATCCGTTTTGGAGCAAGAAAATCCTACAAGAGAAAACCGATAAACCGGACAGACCAGTCCGGCCTAAGACCAAGGTTGTTAAGAAGTCTGCTCATAAAAGGAGAACCACCGCTTCCTCTGATCCACCCGCTGATGATGATGTGGGTAATCCGGACCTTGAGGCAGAACTTGATTCCCTCGGTTTACTTTTTGTACACCTTATTGATGATGATATTTGTCAGGATGATGCCGAAGCTAGCCATGCTGACGATGTAGAGGTAATTGTTCTTTCCTCTGACTCAAGCCTTCCGCCTTCACATAAAATCCGTCAGGCAAACCGCAAAGTTAAATTTTCTCATCCCCTTGCTTATTTGGATCCCAACTTTCTTATGAATACCCAACTGCATGAGGTGCGCCGCACAACTCGACACAGCGGTCAGGTAGTTACCTCCGCCGGTTTACCGAACAATCCGGTTCGGAGACGTCATTCAGAGGTCTCTAATTTGCTTGTCAGTATTCGTCCTAAAGCGGGCTGTTTTCGTCAACCGCTTAATCCGTCTGACTCCGATTATCAGGTCACCTCGCACTCCTCTTCTGGCGAATCAACTGGCACCCAGTTGCCTCCACTTAAAACCGTGCTTGGGTAAGCTTGCACTTATCATAACGTTGTTGATTTTTGTAGTTTTCAACATGTACTGTCTTTGATTTTGCTGCTTCTTTTTAGGGCCAAACCGAGGCCAAGTAAGAAAGCTCGCCTGGATAAGGCAGCTGAAGAAGACGCTGCTCCTGAACCGGATGCTACCCCAAACATTGAAGCGGTCATCCATGAAGATGTGGTTAATGACCCGCTAGTACGAGATGAAGTTGTTACTGTTGATGAAGGTTTTGTTAACACCTCCGGTCCTGCTGACCAGCCAGCCAGTCCCATCCGGATTGAGAAAACCACCAGCCCTTCCAGACCTGCCGATAAACCGACTACGCCGGTTCAAACCGGCGAGTCTAAGGATGATGAAGTCATAATCACTGGCATTGGTCGTTCTGAACCGGGGAATCCCGTCGCCTTAACCAAGCATACTGCCAAAGAAGAAATTCCTGCCATGAGCAAAGGCAAATGGGATGTTGATCTGGCAACATACACTGCTCTGGGCGCCCAAGATGTGCATTCTGGATACTTGAACCGGTTGTATACTAGTTGTGATTATGAAGCTAATCTGGTAAAGCTGATGAAAGAGAAGCTTGAGGTAACTTCCATGAATTTGCTCCTGCTTATCACCATTGTAGCCCCCAAGGGCCGGTTCAACCTATCATAGTTGAATCGGGTCTTGACATAAAAAATTCCATGCTTCAAAATTCCTTGATATAGCCCCCAAGGGTTGGTTTAACTTGATGTAGTGAAACCGAAACTTTAATCTTCATACCGTGGCATCAGAAACTTATCAGAGCAAATAGCCATTAGCCCCCAAGTGCCAAGTTGAATATTTGTATTGAGCTTGGGACTTTGACAATTAATTGATAGCTATAGATCAAATAAGCATTAGCCCCCAAGTACAAAGCGCATAACTTGTTATGTGGTTGGTACTTCATTGTTCATGTTTGTTGTTAAACCGTATAACTGTCAGAATGCAGGCTGAAGTAAGGGCCAAAGAAAACCAAGTTGCCGACCTTCAAGAGAATTTGAAAACCCAACAAGTTGAAACCTCCAAGGCAAAGGAAGAGCTAACCTGCGCTTTAAGCAGCATGGAGCAGCTGAAGGAGGACTTCAAGAAGGAACGGGCTAACTGGGCCACAGAAAAGGCCGCTTTAACCAAGAAGATTGAAAATGCGGAGGCTGCCCTAAAACCGGTAACTGACGAATTAACCAGTGTAAAGCGACAAGTGCACGCCATGACTGCCGCCATCTTTGGTAAGCTTCTTGCGACTTGCATAATAACCGTGATCCTCTTGTAAACAGCCCGGTTTGTAAACTGCTGATCATGTTACAGGCACTCGCATTAACCACTTGGGGTCGGATGTACGGATGAAACTGAAAGCCGCCTACACCTTAATCGAACAGTTGTATACTGGAGCGCAGAGGATTATCTCAACTGCGTCACACAATAATCCAGCACCTACTTTGATCCAAGATACGCTGAAGAGACTGTCAATGCTCCCTGCTCGGATTGATGAGCTAAAAAAGTCCGCTGCTCGAACCGGAGCCATTAATGCCTTAATCCGGGCCAAAGCATGGGTGCCCGATTTTGATCCGGTTGAAGCGGCTCAAGGCTATCCCAGCTTGAAGGAGGATGGCTCAGAATTCAGCGAAGAGGATTTAAGAGAGATAAACCGGGCGGTGCGCCCTCTGGCCTGCCAATTGGTAGAGGAAGCAAATTTGTCGCATTATCAAGCTTAGTATAATGACCAGAACAAAAGAGTGGCTGCACCAATCCCTGAAGCGGAAAACCTGATTCCTCCAATCCGTAAGCATACTTACGCCCCTGATATTGAACCGTCTTCACTTATCCATGAAGAAGCTATCTTTCAAGCATTAATGGGAATCGACTGGACCCCCTGTTGACTTCCAGCCGCTAGGTAGAGACGAGGAAGCTGAAGCGGCGCAGGATGATCCAGAACAATCAAACCGGGGTGTCCAGCAGGCGTAAACCGAAGGCAGCTTTATCGAGCTTCCTTGTTATATCTTGTCAAGAAAACAATGATCTCATTTGGGCTCCAAGCCGCTTTGTAATAGGATAGACAATACTTTTTGCTTCCTGAGATGCCTTCGTGCATCTATGCTGATACCTTTATTTGGAAGGTCAATATTGCCAACTTATATCTACTGCAATCATAAAATCTTAAACTACCAGGGCGGTTGTACCGCCATCCGGTTTATGAATCTTTATGTAGATACGCCAGGAGACTTGCAAATATGATCAATTTTGTGATACGAAATACCTGCCATTTATTGGGCACGAAGTAGGCGTGTAGCCAATCTTGAAACGGGGGTTTGATATCCCTAAACCGTTATGGGAGAAAGCAGCTCCTACATATATAACGCCGGCTTACTGTGTAAACCATGCTTTGATCATAATAGCCTTTTGTTACTCCAAAAAAGGATGTGAACAGAAAAAATTAAACCGGGCAAATAATCTTCGGTTTAAAAATGGACCGTGTTCTGCCAATTTAGCTGTTTGAACCGGTACAAAGCACTATCGGTTTAAAAAAAGCAGCTAAGATAAAATAGCAACTCCTTAAGAAAAGCTATTTAAAGCAAAAGCAATGATAAAACTTTTTGCAAAAAGAGAGGCTTTACTGAGCCGATCAGATGGTGTTACCATGGTCAGATGCAACCAAGCTCCCCAAAGGTGTAGCTATGGTGCCAGTCGGCCAGGTCCCCAAATGACTCGTGGCATTATGCCGGCCAAGTGGCATGGCAATGGTTCGGGTTCGACCAAGCCCCCAAGTGACTCTAAGGCCTGTAGGCCGACCAAGAGGCGTGACCGGTTCAGACTTGACCGTGTCCCCAAGTGATCTGGTGGCTTTCGCCGATCAAGAGGTGTTGCATCGGTTCGGACACGACCGAGCCCCCAAGTGATCTGGTGGCTTTCGCCTATCAAAAGGTATTGCATCGGTTCAGACATGACCGAGCCCCCAAGTGATATTGATAATATTTGAAAGGGGCAAACCGGAGGTCGTTTTAAAACAGAACAACTCCGTGTAACCACACATGATAGAAACGAATAGATACCGCGCTTTGGCTGAGGATCCGGTTTATTGTATTGATAATATATACATTGTCATAATATGTACATAAGCGGAGCCAATGGCTCAAGTATAGTAAGGCCGAAGATGAGCTATGTTCCATGGCCTGCTGGTCTCCTCCTCTGACCTACGTGAGTCCTTATGCTCTCGAATATCAATCAGATAGTATGACCCGTTGTGCAGATTTTTGCTGACCACGAACGGTCCTTCCCAAGGCGGAGATAATTTATGCATATCGGTTTGATCTTGAATGAGTCGAAGCACCAAATCTCCTTCTTGAAAGGTTCTGGTTCTGACCCGATGACTATGATAGCAACGAAGATCTTGTTGGTAAATCGCTAAGCGGGCAGCTGCTGTGTCTCGCTCTTCATCCAACCGGTCTAAAGCGTCTTGTCGAGCTGTCTCGTTATCTGCTTCAACATAAGCCGCCACCCGAGGTGAATCGTGACGGATATCACTAGGGAGAACCGCCTCTGCCCCATAAACCATGAAGAACGGCGTGTATCCAGTTGATCTGTTGGGCGTGGTATTGATACTCCATAACACAGAGGGCAACTCTTCGACCCAACAACCCGGCGTCCTTTGCAAGGGAAACATAAGCCGTGGTTTGATGCCTCTCAAGATCTCCTGATTAGCTCTTTCTGCTTAACCATTGGACTGCGGGTGTGCCACTAATGAAACGTCAAGGCGGATGTGCTCTCGTTCGCAGAACTCTCTCATGGCACCCTTAGATAGATTGGTACCATTATCTGTGATGATACTGTGCGGAAAGCCAAACCGGAAAATCACTTTTTTGATGAACTGAACCGCAGTGGCTGCATCACACTTGCTAACGGGCTCTGCCTCCACCCATTTTGTAAATTTATCAACCACCACCAGGAGGTGGGTCTTCTTGTCTTTGGACCTTTTGAAAGGCCCAACCATATCCAGCCCCCTGGTTGCAAATGGCCAAGTAATTGGGATCATCCTCAATTCTTGAGCCGGAACATGAGCGCGTCTTGAGAATTTTTGGCAACCATCACATCGCCTGACCAGATCCTCCGCATCAGCATGGGCAGTCAGCCAATAGAAACCGTGGCAAAACGCCTTAGCCACCAAAGACTTTGAACCGGCGTGGTCACCACAATCCCCTTCATGGATCTCACGCAAAATTTCACAGCCTTCCTCAGGAGACACACAACGTTGAAATGCTCCTGATACACTGCAATGATGCAACTCACCATTGATGATTGTCATGGACTTGGACCGCCGTATTATTTGTCTGGCCAGAGTCTCATCCTCTGGTAACTCGCCCCGGTTCATGTACTCCAGGTAAGGAAGTGTCCAATCCGGAATGACGTGGAGTGCCGCCACCAACTGAGCCTCCGGATCAGGAACAGCCAAATCTGCTTCTCCAGGTAGCTGAACCGATGGGTTGTGTAGTATGTCGAGAAAGACATAAGGCGGGACCGGTTTACGCTGTGACCCTAGCCGGCTCAAAGCGTCCGCCGCTTCATTCTTCCGACGGTCCACGTGGTCCACCTGATAACCCTTGAAATGACCAGCAATAGCATCAACCTCACGGCGATATGCCGCCATGAGTGGGTCCTTAGAATCCCAAGTACCAAACACTTGTTGAGCTACCAGGTCCGAGTCACCGAAGCACTTAACCCGGCTTAAGTTCATCTCTTTATCCATCGGGAGACCATGGAGCAAGGCTTCGTACTCAGCTGCATTGTTAGTACAAGGGAACATTAAGCGGAGAACATAACAAAACTTGTCACCTCGTGGGGAAGTTAATATGACTCCAGCCCCCGAGCCCTCCAATTGCCGTGATCCGTCAAAATGGATGGTCCAATATGTGTGATCCGGCTTCTCTTCAGGGGCCTGCAGCTCTGTCCAGTCGTTAATAAAATCGACAAGTGCTTGGGACTTCACTGCTGTCCGAGGCACGTATTTCAAACCGTGTGACCCAAGCTCTATAGCCCACTTGGCAATCCGACCTGTTGCTTCCCGGTTCTGGATGGTATCACCCAAAGGGGCAGAGCTGACCACTGTGATAGGATGCCCTTGGAAATATTGCTTCAGCTTCCGGCTTGCCATGAAAACTCTATATACCAGCTTCTGCCAATGCGGATATCTTTGTTTGGACTCAATAAGCACTTCGCTGATATAGTAAACCGGACGCTGAATCGGGTACTCTTTGCCCGCCTCCTTCAGCTCCACCACTATAGCTACACTGTCCGCACGAGCATTGGCAGCGACGTACAGCAATAATGGTTCCTTGTCAACGGGGGTGGCAAGTACATGTGGATTGGCCAATTGCCGCTTTAAATCCTCCAATGCCTGATCCGCGGCAGGACTCCAGGCAAACTGATCTGTTTTCTTCAACATCTGATATAGCGGGATCGCTTTTTCACCAAGGCGACTGATAAACCGGCTCAACGCGGCAATTCGGCCAGCCAAACGTTGAACATCATTAATACATTTCGGTTTAGCCAGAGAAGTGATAGCCGTGATCTTCTCCGGATTAGCCTCAATTCCTCTGTTGGACACCAGAAAACCCAATAACTTGCCTGCCGGTACACCGAAAACACATTTGGCCAGATTGAGCATCATCTTGTATGTCCTTAGGTTATCAAAGGTTTCCTTCAAGTCATCGACCAAAGTCTCCTTCTTCCTTGACTTAACAACGATATCATCCACATAAGCATGCACATTACGGCCAATCTGATTGTGGAGACAATTTTGCACACACCGTTGATAAGTTGCCTGGGCACTTTTGAGCCCAAAAGGCATAGACACATAGCAGAAGGCTCCAAAAGGAGTTATAAACACCGTCTTCTCCTGGTCCTTAACTGCCATTTTGATCTGATGATAACCGGAATAAGCATCCAGGAAACATAAACGCTCGCAACCCGCCGTAGCATCAATGATATGATCAATACGGGGGAGGGCAAAAGGATCTGCGGGACAGGCTTTATTAAGATCAGTATAATCTACACACATGCGCCAGGTGCCGTTTTTCTTAAGGACTAGCACCGGATTAGCAAGCCACTCAGGGTGGAAAACTTCAACAATGAAGCCAGCTGCTAAGAGCCTGGCCACCTCTTCTCCAATAGCTTTTCGCCTCTCCTCGTTGAACCGGCGGAGGAACTGTTTCACCGGTTTGTATTTAGGATCCACGTTAAGAGTGTGCTCAGCGAGTCGTCTCGGTACACCAGGCATGTCAGAAGGTTTCCACGCGAAGATGTCCCGATTCTCACGGATGAACTCGATGAGCGTGCTTTCCTATTTCGGATCCAGATTGGCACTGATACTGAACTGCTTGGACGAATCGCTAGGTACGAAGTCAACAAGCTTAGTCTCAGCGGCTGACGTAAACTTCAGAGCCGAATCATGCTCCGTAGTAGGCTTTTTTAAAGGAGTCATATCCGTCAGATCAACATTGTCTTTGTAATACTTGAGTTCCTCGGTACTACAAACCGACTCTGCGTAAGCTGCATCTCCTTCTTCGCATTCCAAAGCGATCTTGCGGCTTCCGTGAACTCCGATGGTCCCCTTATGACCTGGCATCTTGAGTTGCAAGTAGACATAACAGGGTCGTGCCATGAATTTCGCATAGGCCGGTCTACCGAACAGGGCGTGATACGGGCTTTTGATTTTCACCACCTCGAATGTCAGCGTCTCAGACCGGGAATCGTGATCATCTCTGAAAGCCACTTCTAATGCTATCTTTCCAACGGGGTATGCTGACTTGCCAGGTACCACACCATGAAAACCGTATTTGAAGGCCGGAGTTCCTTATCTGTTAGCCCCATTCGACGAAAAGTCTCATAGTACAGGATGTTAATGCTGCTACCTCCATCCATGAGTACCTTGGTGAACTTATAACCTCCAACCTGAGGTGCCACCACTAAAGCCAGCTGACCCGGATTGTCAACCCGGGGAGGGTGATCCTCTCTACTCCATATGATTGGTTGCTCTGACCAGCGCAGATACCGGGGCACGGCCGGTTCAATAGAATTAACCGCCCGCTTCTGGACCTTCCTATCCCGCTTGTCCAAGCTAGTGGTGAATACATGATACTGCCCACTATTTAGCTACTTTGGATTGCTCTGGTAACCCGACTGCTGCTGTTGCTGATTGTTACCACCCTGGCTATTCTGATTATGCTGGTTGTTATGCCCGCCCGGGTTACCATTAAATTCAGAACTGGAATTTCCACCACCGTGACTCGGTCCAGATCCAGAACCACCACCAGAGCCGGGGTCATACCGGAAGGCATTGGAATTCTTGAATTCTTGCATGATATAACAATCTTTCCAAAGGTGGTTTGCCGGTCCCTCCCTTGTTCCATGCTTTGGACAGGGCTGGTTTAGCAGATAGTTCAGGCGTTCCGGATTAGGACTAGGCCCTCCACTGCGGTTTTTGACCTTCCGTCGCTGGCCTCCGTTCTGCACGTTAGTATTGGCCACAAAATCCATGTTGCCATCCGCTTTACGCTTGCCTCCACCACCGTTTCCTGCTGGGTGATGGTGCTGACCCCTGAAGTTGCCGTTCTTCTTTCCCTTCCCTGTCTTTTCATCATCAGACTCGAGATCCTTGGTACTATCAGAATCAGCGTATTTTACCAAAGCGCCCATGAGGGTTCCCATGTCAGTACAATGGCGTTTCATCCGTCCTAACTTCAGCTTCAAAGGTCCAAACCGGCAATTGCCTTCCAAGGTTATAACTGCAGTGTCCGCATTGATGCGGTCTGAAGAATGCAGAACTCGTGAGACCCTGCGAACCCAATGAGTCGTTGATTCTCCTTCCTCCTGGACACAGGCAGCTAAATCCACTATTGACATGGGTTGCTTACACGTGTCTTTGAAATTATTGATGAACCGGTCTCTCAGCTGGGCCCATGAACTGATAGAATTGGGCGGCAGGCTTTTTAACCAAGTGCGGGTTGTCCCTTCAAGCATCATGGTAAAATATTTTGCACACGCCACCTCATCAACATCAAGCATCTCCATGGACATCTCATAACTCTCCACCCACGTCTCTGGGGGTTGATCCGCCGTGTAGTTCAGCACCTTGCGCGGGCCCTTAAAATCCTTGGGATTGCGTAAAGCGGGGACAAGACAAGGCACTCCCAAAGCGCTAGACGTGAGCCCCGGTTCAACCGAAGTGGTGGGACGAACCGGCGTGAACTGATGAGTCTGATACTACGCTGCTACCTCAGCTTCCCTGCGCGCTCGGGCCCGGTCTACCACCTCCTAGGCATCGGGAGCCGGATTGTTGCCACGGGGTGCTTCACGCCGCGCGTTACTTGACACAGCTGGTTCCTCCATACGCCTGCTATAACTCTGGGTCGGACGTGGGGTAGAATGAATCCGGTCACGGCTGTATGAATATGCTTCCTGTTGGATCAAAGCCGTCCTAAGGAGATCCTTAAGCCGGCGCGTTTCGATCGCCTGTAATGAATCACCTTCAACCGGAATAGCCTCTAGCCGTGCCGCAGCTGCAACGAGGTTATCCATCGGATTGGAGTAGTGACCCGGAGGTGTAGGCACGGCCTGCGGTACACCAGCATTATGACGAGGCAGATCTATTAAATGGGGCTGAACCGGTGCTCCTGCCGCAGGTGCTTCCGCCCGGTTTACTACCGGCGGATTATTGATTCCCGCTTCAGGGGTGTTGAAAAGGTTCCTTCCTTCAAAAGCTGAAGGTAACCGAGATCGGTATTTCCTCCTCATTACTTTCTGTGAGGCGTTCTGGTCCAGCATGAGTTTATAAGCTTGGGCATCTAAAGCGGCCCGCTCCGCGGTTATCCTGACCTCTTCTGCTGCTAGATCCGCTTTGGCCTGGGTAATCTGCTCTCTCACCTTTGCGATCTCCGCGTTATGAGCATCCTGATCCATCGGATTAGCCTCCGCCATGAGCGCAGCCAATGCGTCGAATAGATCTGATAACACTTGAACCGGCAGGCGCACCGAGCCTCCTGCTCCGGCAGCCGTTGCTGCTGCTGAACCGGAAATCATTGCCGCGGCCGTCGATGAGTGAGGCGCTGCTTGTGTACCGGCCAAGAATATTCCAACCCGGTTGGGCAGATCGGAGGAGTACGGAATACTGTCGCCATCGGAACAGCCCCTAATCCGGCCATCTTGTAGCTGATACAATGACTCAGTCTCTCCGGTAGATGACTCGTCGCCAGAGTAAACGACGGTTTCACCACCAGATCCTGATCCGTCCTCATAGCTTCCTCCATGGATGACTCCCACAAAGGCATGCTTCACGGCCGGTTTAACCCGGGAAGGTCATGCACGCTGAGCTGTCTCGACGAGGTCGGTGCAGGTGTCCAGCTCAGGGCCCGGTTCACCGATCTTGCCGATGAAGACATGTATGCCACCAAAGGGGACCCGGTACCCGTACTCAATTGAGCCGGCCTCGGGGCCCCAGCCTGCGTCGTCGATGTAGATCTTGCCGCGACGACTCTTGGTCATCCGGCCCACGGCGTATCCCTCGAGTCCTTCAAAGCGGCCCTCCAAGAACTTGAAACCATCGTGCGATAGCCCCACGGTGGGCGCCAACTGTCGTGGGTTTGTCACGGCAGATGTCCTAGCGAAAGGACTTAGTCGTGGAGCCATCGCAACGGGTTAACTCGAAGGGGTTAAAGCGGACAAGGGACACAGGGAGTTTATACTAGTTCGGCCCCTTCGATGAAGGTAAAAGCCTACGTCTAGTTTGTGATGGAATTGATGGGGTTTCGATGACTAGGGAGCAAACAAGCTTCGCCTAGGCCTCGAGTTATTCTTCTCTGTCCTGAACCGCTATCGGGTTGCCCCCTTATATACACGGGCGACACCCGTCGGTTCATAGAGTCCCAATCTCTGGTTTATATTCGTATCCGGGTTGGTCTCTCCCTATTCCTAGCTTATAATACAAGTTTATATACACGCCGGTTTACGGCGACAGATACTGAACCGACTACGGCCTTGGGCCTTTGTCTAGCCTCTGGGCTTTAGCACCTTTAGACTACTGATGAAGTCAACCCGGCCCACTTAGACCGGTTTACGCCCATCAGTAATATCCCCAACAATTATCTTCTACCTCATGCAAGTGTCACGGTGATCTTCACCTTTCCTTTTTCCTTTTATCCTTTGGCAAGCCCAGCATGTTGGAAAGAACATGATATATATACCTAATTGGATGTAGGGGAGCATGAGTTATTATTGTTGACATTACCCTTGAGGTAAAAGGTTGTGGGGCGAAACTATAAGCCCCTATCTTTCTCTGTGTCCGATTAAAACTCCGTAACCACAAGTATTGCGTGAGTGTTAGCAATTATGAAGGACTAGATGATAGTTGAATATGTGGACTTGCTTTTAAGCTCTGACATAGACTCTTTCTCATGTTATGATAAATTGCAATTGCTTCAATGACTGAGATTATAGTTTGTTGATTCTCAATAAGGTTTGTGATTCATACCTTTGCATTGTGAATAGATCATCACTTGAACATAAGTAATCATATGACAAAATCTATATATGTTGTTGTTATGAGAATAATCATGATGCCTTCATGTCCGTATTTTATTTTTATTGACGCCTCTACCTCTAAACTCGAGGACATATTTATTGTTATCGGCTTTTCGCTTGAGGACAAGCGAGGTCTAAGCTTGGGGGAGTTGATACGTCCATTTTGCATCATGCTTCTATATCGATATTTATCGCATTATGGGCTGTTACTTCACATTATGTCATAATACGCATGGCTATTCTCTCTTATTTTACAAGGTTTACATAAGGAGGGAGAATGCCGGCAGCTGGAATTCTGGGCTGGAAAAGGAGCAAATATTAGAGACCCAACTCCAAAAGTCCTGAAACTCCACGGAATATCTTAAAATAAATAATGAAAAATACCTGCCAAAGATGAAGGCCAGGGGGCCCACACCCTGTCCACAAGGGTGGGGGCGCCCCCCTAGGGCGCGCCCCCTGCCTCGTGGGCCCCCTGGTGGCTCTCCGATGCCCATCTTATGCTATATGAAGTCTTTCGTCGAGGAAAAAACAATAAGCAACCTTTCGGGACGAAACTCCGCCGCCACGAGGCGGAACCAATCTAGGGCTCCGGCAGAGCTGTTCTGCCGGGGACACTTCCCTCCGGGAGGGGGAAATCATCACCATCGTCATCACCAACGCTCCTCTCATCGGGAGAGGGAAATCTCCATCAACATCTTCACCAGCACCATCTCATCTCCAAACCCTAGTTCATCTCTTGTATCCAATTCTTGTCTCCAAGTCTGGGATTGGTGCTAGTAGGTTGCTAGTAGTGTTGATTACTCCTTGTAGTTGATGCTAGTTGGTTTATTTGGTGGAAGATCATATGTTCAGATCCTTTATGCACATTATTACTCCTCTGATTATGAACATGAATATGCTTTGTGAGTAGTTACATTTGTTCCTGAGGACACGGGATAAGTCTTGCTATTAGTAGTCATGTGAATTTGGTATTCGCTCGATATTTTGATGAGATGTATGTTGTCTAGCCTCTAGTGGTGTTATGTGAACGTCGACTAAATAACACTTCACCATTATTTGGGCCTAGAGGAAGGCATTGGGAAGTAATAAGTAGATGATGGGTTGCTAGAGTGACAGAAGCTTAAACCCTAGTTTATGCGTTGCTTCGTAAGGGGCTGATTTGGATCCATATGTTTCATGCTATGGTTAGGTTTACCTTAATACTTTTGTTGTAGTTGCGGATGCTTGCAATAGAGGTTAATCATAAGTGGGATGCTTGTTCAAGTAAGAACAACACCCAAGCACCGGTCCACCCACATATCAAATCATCAAAGTACCGAACGCGAATCATATGAACGTGATGAAAACTAGCTTGACGATATTCCCATGTGTCCTCGGGAGCACTTTTCCTTATATAAGAGTTTGTTCCGGCTTGTCCTTTGCTACAAAAAGGATTGGGCCACCTTGCTGCACTTTATTTACTTTTGTCACTTGTTGCTCGTTACAAATTATCTTATCACAAAACTATCTGTTACCACTTATTTCAGTACTTGCAGAGAATACCTTGCTGAAAACCGCTTATCATTTCCTTCTGCTCCTTGTTTGGTTCGACACTCTTACTTATTGTAAGGACTACAATAGATCCCCTATACTTGTGGGTCATCAGTCATCGCGGAGCCCACGGCAGCGTCACCACCAGAGTCTTTTACAGGCGAATACTACTTTTGTCAGGATAGCTTGTACTAGTTGTGTCCCTTCAAATCTGGCCGTTGTGGGAACCCTTCCCGCCTAACATTTGGGAAGAGGACCAAGGCCACTATAAATAGGACTTAGCCACCACCATAGCAAAGGGTTCCGGATCGGGGCCATTCTACCCTGACCACCTCACCAGCTCATCGAGCTCATGAACACCTTACCTCCTGAGGCTGTTCATCCACTGTACTAGTTCATCCTCAGCCCTTCGAGGCAATCCACCACAAAGCTGGAGTAGGGTATTACACCGCAAGGTGGCCCGAACCAGGATAAATCTCCATGTCTCTCATTCTTTGGGTTCGTTGAGCTAGGCCGTGAGATTATTTAGCGAACGAACAGGGAGCGAGTGTTCTTCGTGCGCACCCAGAGTTTGAACCTCTCATGGGTTTTAGGAACCCGTAATCCGACATCCGGTGTGGTCAATAACCTCTCGGAGTTGGTTTTGCGATTGCTAAGGCTCGACATCATTGCACATTCGTAGTCAGACCGTCAAAGTCGACTTCCACGGAAAACAATAGCTATCTCAGCAAAACATTAGGACACCTTGGCCTCTATCAAGTGGTATTAGGTTTCCAGGTTGGTCGGTGAGGTTTTACCTGTTTTTCGTAGTCTAGATCGCATCTGTTCTTTATACCTAAAGTCCACAAAAAATAGGGTTAGTTCATCATATTCGAACCAATCTGAGCCTTTGCATAATCTTTTTAATGTTTTTCTTTGTTGAATTTGTGGTTGCATCGTCGGGTCGAGTTGCTGGTCTTACCATCTAGTCCTTTAGAGTTTCGAGTTCTTTTCACAAGTTGACATACCGTCGTCGCACCATCTTCATCGTCGCTGGCTCGCTGCCATATACCACAATCGTCATCACCACCGCCATATACCACCATCTCATATTTGCCGTCAATCCGAGTCCATAGACACCACCACATATCTGCCGCCATCACGCCAATCTGAGTCGACCTTCATCACAGATTCGCCACCAGTCCGTGTTCCACCGCCCCTACATATATCCGGCAACAGTCTGAGTTCCACTAGATTCATATCCACCAGCAATCCTATTTCAAGTCCAGTATTTGCTTCTCTATTATTGATTTCTAGATCACGCCATACTACATGTTGTGATCAAGTCTGACTCGCCAACTTCTGTGCCACCCGTAGAAGACAAATAGTTCCAAACTCAAAAAAAACTAAGTGTAAATATTTTTGGCTATGTAATTTTTAGACCATTTGTAGACTTGTTTGAAAAATATTTGTTGTGGAGCAAAAAAATGTGAAAAAAAGAGCAAAAAAATATTCAGAGTGTGCTCCTCCCTTGTTTACGTGCAGCACCATGATTTTTTAATGTTCTAGGCTCATTTCTTTAGCACGTTCTAGCCTAGGACCTGCACAGTACCATCGTTGAGCGTTTATCCAACTTTGCATCTCTGAATTGATTATTGCTGACCCTATTTTCTACCATATATTAAGCCTTACCATCCCCACATACATCTACATCGTGCGTTTGACACCACCTGGCAATCGCTCGATCCTAGCTTTGAGAGTTTTGACTACAACGGTTGCCAATCACCGCCTGCTGCTTGGTAAGAACTGGTAAGAATTTGGGATTTGCGTGACAGATTTGTGACTCTCCACCACAACACCACCACCACCTCCTAGTAGTCTGCAGGATTGTATTCTTCTGTGTTTCTATTGCTTCTAACCATGACAGGATCACAAACCGACGAGACTGACTGGGAGAACATGACGAACAAGGCGGTACATGATAAATTTCAGCAAATGTTGGGTGAACAAGTGCAAGACGTGATGAGCAGCTTTGGAAAGGCACTGGAGCGGATAGATGACATTGAGAAGACAATTGACACCAAGTTGGATGCCAAGTTTGCTGAAGTGCTCGTGCGTCTACCACCACTTTCTACCCCTGCTGCATCGTTGCAACAACAACAATAACCTCCATGTCGCAATCCAGTAGGACGAACGAAGCGTGTTCCTCTTGAGGAAGGCTAACATTTCTCGTACCGCTGCTACTGCTGTTGTTGCTTCTATGGCTGCTAATGCTATTGCCAAGGAGGACAACGAATACGAGGGCGATTACGAGGATGAGATTGTGCAAAATCAGAACTACGTGCAACCACCAGCACCACCACCAGGTTGTCCACATGCATATAATCACGATGGTAGGGCTACACCACCACCTTAGGTACGAGATCATGACCATGTTCCTAAACCGAAATTGAATATTCGCCCATTTGAGGGTAGTTACGTTCCTAATGTATATCTTTGTGACGCCCCCGATTCAATTGTACACTAATCATACACGCAAACGTGTACGATCAAGATCAGGGACTCACGGGAAGATATCACAACACAACTCTAAAAATAAATAAGTCATACAAGCATCATAGTACAAGCTAGGGGCCTCGAGGGCTCGAATACAAGTGCTCGATCATAAACGAGTCAGCGGAAACAACAATATCTGAGTACAGACATAAGTTAAATAGTTGCCATAAGATGGCTAGCACAAACTAGGATACAGATCGAAAGAGGTGCAGGCCTCCTGCCTGGGATCCTCCTAAACTACTCTTGGTCGTCGGCAGCGGCCTGCACGTAGTAGTAGGCACCTTCGGTGTAGTAGGAGTCGTCGTTGGTGGCGTCTGGCTCCTGGGCTCCAACATCTGGTCGCAACAACCGGGTATAGAAAGGGAAAAGGGGGGATCAAAGCAACCACGAGTACTCATCTAAAGTACTCGCAAGCAAGAATCTACATTACATATGCATTGGTATCAATGAAATGGGCAGTATTTGTGGACTGAACTGCAGAATGCCAAATAAGAGGGGGATAGCTAGTCCTATCGAGGACTATGCTTCTGGCAGCCACCATCTTGAAGCATATAGAAGAGAGTAGCTGGTAATTTCACCAAGTATCATCGTATAGCATAATCCTACCCGGCAATCCTCTCCTCGTCGCCCTGTGAGAGAGCGATCGCCGGGTTGTATCTGGCACTTGAAAGGGTGTGTTTTATTAAGTATCCGGTTCTAGTTGTCATAAGTCAAAGTACCACTTAGGGTCGTCCTTTTACCGAGGGGCACGGCTATTCGAATAGATAAACTTCCCTGCAGGGGTGCACCACATTACCCATAATGTCTACTATGCAACTTTATTCTTGTAGACACGTGTTGGGCCTCCAAGCATAGAGTTCTGTAGGACAGTAGCAATTTTCCCTCAAGTGGATGACCTAAGGTTTGTCAATCCTTGGGAGGCATAGGACGAAGATGGTCTATCTCAAACAACCCTGCAACCAAATAATAAAGTCTCTTGTGTCCCCATTAAACCCAATACAATTGCAAATTGCATAGGTGCACTAGTTCGGCGAAGAGATGGTGAAAAAGTGTAATATTGATGGTAGAAATATATTTTTATAATCTGAATAAATAAAAACAACAAGGTAGAAAATATTAAATGGGCACAAAAAGGGTATTGCAATGGATCATATAACCACCCCTCAAAGGGCGATGAAGAAACACTCCAAAGTTCCTCTCTAGCGGAGAATATAAGAAGAAATCATTTGTAGGGTACGAAACCACCTCGAAGCTATTATTTCCGATCGATCTATCCAAGAGTTCGTACTAAAATAACACCAAATAATTTCAGATTCATAATACTCAATCCAACACAAAGAACTTCAAAGAGTGCCCCAAGATTTCTACCGGAGAAACAAAAGATGAGAACGTGCATCAACCCCTATGCATAGATTACCCCAATGTCACCACGGGAATCCGCAAGTAGAGTGCCAAAACACATATCAATTGAATCAATATGATACCCCATTCTCACCACGAGTATTCATATGCAAGACATATATCAAGTGCTCTCAAATCCTTAAAAGTATTCAATCTGATAACAACAAAATATCAAAGGTAAAAACTCAAGTCATCACAACAAGATAGAGAGGGGGAAAACACCGTATGATCCGACTATATTAACAAAGCCCGCGGTACATAAAGATCGTGACATCTCAAGAACACGAGAGAAATATTAAACACATAGCTACTTGTACAAACCCTCAGCCCTGAGGGTGGACTACTCCCTCCTCATCGTGGTGCCCGGCGGGATGATGAAGATGGCCACCGGTGATGATTCCCCCCTCTAGCAGGGTGCCGGAATGGGGTCTAGATTGGTTTTCGGTGGCTACAGAGTCCTGCGGCGGCGGAACTTCTAATCTAGGTTAACCCCCAGGGTTTTTGGAATATTTGGAAATCTATAGGGCAAAGACGGGGTACGGGAGGCCATCGAGGTGGGCACAACCCTCCTGGGCGTGCCTGGGCCCCCAGGCACGCCCTGGTGGGTTGTGCCCCCCTCGGGGCACCCCCGGTGCTGCTCTGGCCCATCGGGAGTCTTCTGGTCCATAAAAATCCACGAAAAGTTCCGCCGTGTTTGGACTATGTTTGATATGATTTCCTGCGATGTAAAAAAGAAGCAAAAAATGGCAACTGGCACTGGGCACTGGGTCAATAGGTTAGTCCCAAAAAAGGAAATAAAGGTGCTATAAAATTATTGTAAAACATCCAAGAATGATAATATAATAGCATGAATACTTCATAAATTATAGATACGTTGGAGACGTGTCAGCATCCCCAAGCTTAATTCCTACTCGTCCTCGAGTAGGTAAATGATAAAATAAATAATTTATGAAGTGTGAATGCTAGCAAAGTGCACAAGTTCGATCAATGACAATTTCAATCACTTTTTCTAGCATCATAACAGCCATTCTTTCTTATAAAACTTCTCATGTTAAAGTAGCAACCAATTCACATGTTAAGGTTCAAACAATAAATTCTCTTGAAACTCAACAACTTATGTTCTCAGTCACCAAGAAATTGCAATTCAACTTATTCAACAGAGTCTAAGTAAGAGCTCCACATACTCAACCATCATATAGTCTTCTATGATTGCTAACACTCACCACGTACACATGAGCAAAACGTTTCAACCGGACACATAGAAAGATAGGGGCTTATAGTTTCGCCTCCCAACGTATTCACCTCAAGGGTGATGTAAATAATAATAACTCATGCTATCCATATTCAACTGGACATATGTTCCTAGGTCTTTCCTCACCACATGATTCTTGCTAAAGGAGAAAAATAAAAAGGAATAGAGAGAAAAACTTTGATTCTTGCATAAAACTAAATACATAAAAGTAAAAGATAGGCCCTTCACAGAGGGAAGCAGAGGTTGCCATGCGCTTATTTGTTTGTATGCTCAACCTCTTAGTGCAAAAGAACGTCACGTTATATTGCCCCTTATGATAGCAACCTTTATTATGCGGTCTGTCGCTTTTATTATTTTCCATCACAAGTTCGTACAACGCTCAATTTTCTCTTACATTAAATGATCTAGCACTTTTAGAAGCAATTTTTATTGCCTTATTGCACCGATGACAACTTACTTGAAGGATCTTGCTCAATCCTTAGGTAGGTATGGTGGACTCTTGAAAATAAGATTTGGGTTTAAGGGCTTTTGGATGCACAAGTAGTGTCTCTACTTGGTGCAGAGTTTTTGGCTAGCAAAGATGGGAGGCAAGCACCACATGTTGATGGATCTATGACAATATAAGTTCTATGTGAATATGAACAAACATAAACCATTACGTTGTCTTCCTTGTCCAACATCAACAATTTTGGCTTGTAATATTTTGATGGGGGCTCACAATCACAAAAGATTTTCAAGATAGTGTATTTGCATGTGAAAGTTCTCTTCCTTCTATTAATCATTCGTGAATTGCCTGTATGACCAATATTGTGATTGTGAAGCCTCAAAATATTTCACTTTCTACACCCAATGTGAAGCTACCAATAGGCATGATGTGATTTTAATTTCATGACATTCAATTTATTCAACAATTTACTCATAGCATATAAGTGAAGCACAAGATTAAATGACAAGCTACTCCAAAAAGATATAAGTGAAGATCAAATGAGTAGTTAAGTAAATAGATAGCTATGTGAGGAGTCTCTTATTTTAAACTTTCAGATCAAAGTATTTTATTAAAACAACAAGCAAAATGAAAATAAAATGGCATTTCAAGGATAGCACAACTCATGTGAATAAGCAAAAACTTAGGATTAACCGATACTAACCGATAATTATTGATGAAGAAAGGTGGGATGCCTACCGGGGCATCCCCAAGCTTAGATGCTTTAGACTTTTTGAAATATTATCTTGGGATGCCTTGGGAATCCCCAAGCTTTAGCTTTTGTGTCTCCTTAATTCCTTTTATATCGCGGTTTCCCTAAATCTTAAAAACTTCATCCACACAAAACTCAGCAAGAACTCGTGAGATAAGTTAGTATAAACTAATGCAAAAACTTTATCATTCTCTATTGTAGAAAATCACTAAAATTATTATTCAACATTGCATACTAAATGCCTCTGCATATTTAATACTCCTATCCTCAAATAGAGTATTTAAAAAAGCAAACATATGCAAACAATGCAAACATAACAGCAATCTGCCAAAACAGTAAAGTCTATAAAGAATGCAATATTCATCATACTTCCCTAACTCCACAAATTATGAAAAATTGACCACACTTTAGAAAATTTATCAGAGCTTATTTTGCAAAGAGTTTCAACATTTTATCACATTCTGACTTTTCTAGGGAAATTTTGCAACATCAATAAACTTCCTGTTTTGAAATTGCAACTCATATACTTGCAAGATAAGCATGGCAAAGGATCTACTTGACATTTTTATTGAAAATAAATATGCAAAACATTATTCTAAATAACAGCAAGCAAATCCTAGCAAAATAAATTGACGCTCGAAGAAAAACACATATCATGTGATGAATGAAAACATAGCTCCAAGTGAGGTTACCGATAATGTTGAAGACGAAAGAGGGGATGCCCTTATTCTAAATAACAGCAAGCAAATCCTAGCAAAATAAATTGACGCTCGAAGAAAAACACATATCATGTGATGAATGAAAACATAGCTCCAAGTGAGGTTACCGATAATGTTGAAGACGAAAGAGGGGATGCCTTCTGGGGCATCCCCAAGCTTAGTTGCTTGGATATTCCTTTAATATTACCTTGGGGGTGCCTTGGGAATCCCCAAGACTAGGGTCTTGTCACTCCTGATTCTCCTCATATCGATATCTCTCCCAAAATATGAAAACATCAATCACACAAAACTTAACGGAACTTCGTGAGATAGGTTAGTATGATAAAGAGCAAACCATTTTACTTTGGTACTGTCAAAGACAAGATTCATAATCGTTTCCACACAATGCCTACTGTATCATATTATTTCCACAATTTATATTGAGCAATATAAGCCATAGAAACTAGAAAACAAGCAAACTATGAATAGAAAACAGAATCTGTTAAAAACGGAACAGTCTGTAATGATCTTAATAACTACCATACTTCTACTATACCAAAAATTCTGAAAAATAGGGCAACGTAGAAAATTTGTATATCCTATAAAAAAATCA
Organism: Aegilops umbellulata; assembly: GCA_032464435.1. Taxonomy (NCBI): domain Eukaryota; kingdom Viridiplantae; phylum Streptophyta; class Magnoliopsida; order Poales; family Poaceae; genus Aegilops; species Aegilops umbellulata. The sequence continues at coordinate 133,013,404 of CP136060.1, read as the reverse complement.
GAATTTTTCGGCGCTCTAGTGGTTTTAAACAATTCTGTCTCTGGAAGCAAAAGTTTCTGTTTTTCCACAGAATCAAGTCAACTATCATCCACACTATCCCAAAGGCTTTACTTGGCACTTTATTGAAATAAAAGCTATAAAACATGATTACTATAGTAGCATAATCATGTGAACACATCAAAACAGTAGGTAAAAGTGTTGGGTTGTCTCCCAACAAGTGCTTTTCTTTAATGCCTTTTAGCCAGGCATGATGAGTTCAATGATGCTCGCATAAAAGATATGGATTGAAACATAACAAGAGCATCATGAATCATAAGTTCCTCTCTTATAATAATTTTTAGTAGCATCATGAATACATTCATCAATGTAACCATCACATGAAATATTCTTTTCATGATCCACAAGCATAGAAATTTTATTACTCTCCACGTAAGAAATTTTATTCTCATTCATAATAGTGGGAGTATCATAGGAAACTCGAATACTATAAATTGTTCCCACATTAAAAGATTAATGTTCAGTAAAAGGATATTCAAAATTATGACAATAATTATCACTACTTTTTAGAACATAAGTATCATCACAATAATCATCATAATTAGCAACTTTGTTTTCATCATAGATAGGAGGCATGCAATCAGCATAGAAAATTTAACCATTCAAAGTAGGGGGGCTAAAAAGATCATCTTCATTAGTCATTTCATCCCCATACTTGGGACAAACATTAATAACAGCAAATAAATTCTCAAACATGCCATTCTCATCAAACATAGCATCCCCAAGCTTGTGGCTTGGCATATCATAAGCATAATCACTCTCATCATTAATAGTATGAATAGCACCAATGGTATAACAATTGGTATCATCATAATTTCCCAAGTTGGTGCCAAAAAGATTTCCAAGATTATAAGAAGTATCATTATCTTCCCAATCATAATTATCACAACAAGCAATAGTCATAACAAAATCATCATCAATAGTGCTCTCGGACATTGTGCCATAAGACAAAGAGGCAATATCATCATCAAGTGCATCATCTTCCACAATTATTTTTTATTCATTTTCATGAGGCACAACAATAATAGGAGCAACATTATTTGGGAGAGAGACCTTTTTACCTCTATTCTTTCTTCTTTTCTTCTTCTTCACCACACCATGTGTGGGTTTAATTAATTTTTTCAAGCTTCTTGTTGAAGAGATTGATTGGATAGGAAGCTCCTCCTCGTATCCTGATTCATCATAATAAACACTAGGAGGGTATTGGGAAATATTTTACCTTTCGTTAGTACTCTCTTCATATTCTATTTGTTTTCTTGTCTTTAGATAGTTGACAATATAAGGATTCTCAATGCAATTTACCGCACAAAACATATAAATTTCCTCTAGATCAAAATCAAGAAATCTCTCGAGATTAAATTTTGGAAAACCCTTAGTTATACGTTTCATTTCTTCATACCCCAAAGAATACTAAGCTCTTTATGATGCTCAAGGGTAATCAAGTTATCACAAATTTTGGAGACGATTTGATAATGAAAGAATTTGCATTGGAGATTTAAATGACCACGTTTATTGCAAAGTTCACAAAGATGGAAAAAATACATCTTTCAGCACAACCATCTAGCCTCTCTTGCAAATTTTTTGTTTCTAAATATTTATTCTTCTTACAAAATCTATCTTCCCTTTTTGGTGTGCAATTGCACTCCCAATTCACTCCGCAAAAATTGGCATGCTTATAAGAAACATTTTTCTCATAAATAGTGTAATAATCATTAGCATTTTGGATATTCAAATAATTCATACTAACAACATTGCAATCATGTTCATCATTCCAATATTTTTTCCCAAACATTTTATTGACTTCTTCTTCGAACAATTGAGCACAATTTTTGGATCCATCATTTTCAAGAAAGATATTATAAAGATGATCAATAATATGATGCAACCTCAATTCCATCTTTTGTAGTTTTATTTTATAAACCAAACTAGTGACAGAACAAGAAACTAAAAGATTTGATTGCAAGATCTAAAGATATACCTTCAAGCACTCACCTCCCCAGCAACGGCGCCAGAAAAGAGCTTGATGTCTACTACGCAACTTTATTCTTGTAGACATGCGTTGGGCCTCCAAGCGCAGAGTTTTGTAGGACAATAGCAATTTTCCCACAAGTGGATGACCTAAGGTTTATCAATCCGTAGGAGGAATAGGATGAAGATGGTCTTTCTCAAACAACCCTGGAACCAAATAATAAAAAGTCTCTTGTGTCCCCAACACACCCTATATACAATGGCAAATTGTATAGGTGCACTAGTTCGGTGAAGAGATGGTGATAAAAGTGTAATATTGATGGTAGAAATATATTTTTATAATCAGAATAAATAAAAACAGCAAGGTAGCACATAGTAAACGAACACAAAACTGTATTGCAATGCTTCAAAATGAGGCCTAGGGTCTGTACTTTCGCTAGTGCAATCTCTCAACAATGCTAATATAATTGGATCATATAAACACCCCTCAAAGTGCGATGAAGAAACACACCAAAGTTCCTATCTAGCAGAGAACATAAGAAGAAATCGTTTGTACGGTACAAAACCACCTCGAAGCTATTCTTTCCGATCGATCTATCCAAGAGTTCGTACTAAAATAACACCAAATAATTTCAGATTCATAATAATCAATCCAACACAAAGAACTTCAAAGAGTGCCTCAAGGTTTCTACCAGAGAAACAAAAGATAAGAACGTGCATCAACCCCTATGCACAGATTACCCCAATGTCACCGCGGAATCCGCAAGTTGAGTGCTAAAACACATATCAAGTGAATCAATATGATACCCCATTGTCACCATGAGTAATCATATGCAAGGCATATACCAAGTGCTCTCAAATCCATAAAAGTATTCAATCCGATAACAACGAAATCTCAAAGGAAAAAACTCAATTCATCACAATAAGATAGAGAGGGGAAAACACCATATGATCCGACTATATTAATAAAGCTCACGATACATCAAGATCGTGAGATCTCAAGAACACAAGAGAGAGAGATTAAACACATAGCTACTAGTACAAACCCTCAGCCCCGAGGGTGGACTACCACCTCCTCATCATGGTGCCCGCCGGGATGATGAAGATGGCCACCGGCGATGATTCCCCTCTCCGGCAGGGTGCCGGAACGGGGTCTAGATTGGTTTTCGGTGCTACAGAGGCCTGCGGCAGCGGAACTTCTGATCTAGGTTAACCCCCAGGTTTTTTTGGAACATTTGGGAATTTATAGGGCTAAGAGGGGGTGCGAGGGCCACCGAGGTGGGCACAACCCACCCGGGCGCGCCCTGGTGGGTTGTGCCCCCCTCGGGGCACCCCCCAGGTGCTGCTCTGGCCCATCGGGTGTCTTCTGGTCCATAAAAAATCCACAAAAAGTTTCGCGGTGTTTGAACTCTGTTTGATATTGATTTCCTGCGATGTAAAAAAGAAAAAAACAACAACTAGCACTGGGCACTTGGTCAATAGGTTAGTCCCAAAAAATGATCTGAAGTTGCTATAAAATGATTGTAAAACATCCAGGAATGATAATATAATAGCATTAATAATTCATAAATTATAGATACGTTGGAGACGTCTCTCCAACATGGTTGATCCCTCTGGTCAGGCACACTTTCCTAGGTTATACCCGGCCTCGAAAGATCAACACGTTGCAACCCTACCTAGGCACAACAAAGAGGTCAGCACGTCGGTCTAAATCCTGAGCACGCAGGGGTCTGGGCCCATCGCCCATTGCACTCCTGCACATTACGTGGGCGGCAGGAAGCAGACTTGGCCTCCCTAATACTAGAGCAGACGTTCTAGTCCAATCCGGCACGCGCCGCTCAACCGCTGACATCAAGAAGGCTTCGAATGATACCACGACATCGAGTGCCCATAACTGTTCCCACGTAGTTGGTTAGTGCGTATAGGCTCGTAGCCAGACGCAGATCAAGTACCAAGATCTTGTTAAGTGTGTTATTTTGAAGTAATCGCGGACGCCGACCAGGACCAGGCCCACCTCTCACCTAGGTGGTCTCAACCTGCCCTGTCGCTTCGCCACAAAGATCAACTCAAAGGGCCATCAGGACAAATGTCCTTTCAGCCCATAATCCTTGAATCACTCGCGGGTACTCTATGAGCCGACTCGACTTTAGTCACAACATGTATCATTTGTAATATGTATAATATATACCCGTGATCACCTCCCGAGTGATCACGGCCCGATAGTATAGCATTGCAGACTTACAAGAATGTAGGGCCACTGATGATAAACTAACATCCTATACTAAGCATTTAGTATTGCAGGTAAAGGTAACAACAGTAGTAGCAAAGACAGGTTATGCAGCAGAGTAGGATTAACCGAAACCAGTAACATGCTTCACTACTCTAATGCAAGTAGTAGAGAAAAGGAATAGGCGATATTGGGTTGACCAGGGGGGCTTGCCTGGAAGCACGGTAGAGAAGGACGAGTCGTCAACACCGTAGTCGATCGGGGCAGCGGCGGCGTGAAAGTGCAACTATCCCTAGGTGGTTTTGGTAATTCATAACAACATATAGCTCATTGAGCTAATGCTATTCCAAGATGATTATTTCAGGAAAGCTCAATGATTGGCATGGCATGGATGGTGAAAGTGGAACCCTCAAAATGCTAAGGACAAAGGATTGGCTCAAGCTCAAAAGCTCAAGACTCTTCATTTTACATTTTAGTGATCCAAGATCACATTGAGTCCATAGGAAAAGCCAATACTATCAAGGAGGGATGAGGTGTTGCTTAATGAGCCCTTTGCTTCATGTGCTTAATGATATGCTCCAAAATCCTCAGCTACTTTCTCATATCCACTCTTGACCTAAACCCAAAGCCAAACTCGGTACTACCGATTCTTCCTATCCGGCGCCACTGAGTTTCACATGTCATAAGCCACTTCCAAACCCTAGCAAATCGGTTCTACCGATAGGGATCTCAGTCTCACCGAGATGGGATTGCAATTTCTCTGTTTCCTTTTCGTAACTTTTCGGTCTCACCGAAAGAGCGGATCGGTCCCACCGAGATTACAATGCAAACTCTCTGTTTCCTTTTTGTAACTTTTCGGTCTCACTGAAAGAGCAAATCGGTCCCACCGAGTTTGCCTGACCAACTCTCTGGTTAGCTCATTACCAAATCGGTCTCACCGAGTTTGTGTAATCGGTCTCACCAAGATTATGTTATGCCCTAACCCTAACCATATCGGTCCCACCGAGTTGCATATCAATCCCACCGAAAATCTCTAACGATCACTAGGTTTACTGTTTCGGTCCGACCGAGTTTGTTGATTCGGTCCCACCGAGATAGGTAAATTGTGTGTAACGGTTGGATTTTATGTGGAGGCTACATATACCCCTCCACCTCCTCTTCACTCGTGGAGAGAGCCATCAGAACACATCTACACTTCCAACTCATATGTTCTGAGAGAGAACCACCTACCCTTGTGTTCAGGCCAAGATATTCCATTCCTACCATATGAATCTTGATCTCTAGCCTTCCCTAAGTTGCTTTCCACTCAAATCTTCTTTCCACCAAATCCAAATCCTGCGAGAGAGAGTTGAGTGTTGGGGAGACTATCATTTGAAGCACAAGAGCAAGGAGTTCATCATCAACACACCATTTGTTACTTCTTGGAGAGTGGTGTCTCCTAGATTGGCTAGGTGTCACTTGGGAGCCTCCGATAAGATTGTGGAGTTGAACCAAGGAGTTTGTAAGGGCAAGGAGATCGCCTACTTCGTGAAGATCTACCGCTAGTGAGGCAAGTCCTTCGTGGGTGATGGCCATGATGGGATAGACAAGGTTGCTTCTTCGTGGACCCTTCATGGGTGGAGCCCTTCGTGGACTCGCGCAACCGTTACCCTCCGTGGGTTGAAGTCTCCATCAACGTGGATGTAGGATAGCACCACCTATCCGAACCACGACAAAAACATCCTTGTCTCCAATTGCGTTTGAATTCTCCAAACCCTTCCCTTTACATTCTTGCAAGTTGCATGCTTTACTTTCCGCTGCCTATATACTCTTTGCATGCTTGCTTGAATTGTGTGATGATTTCTTGACTTGTTCTAAAGTAGCTAAAATTTGCCAAGAACTAAAATTGGGAAAAGTTTAAGTTTTTATTTGGTCAAGTAGTCTAATCACCACCCCTCTAGACATACTTCCGATCCTACAAGTGGTATCAGAGCTTTGGTCTCTGTTTGCTTTGATTTCCATAGCTTTTGGTGGTCATAGCCTTGGTTTCACAACCTAGGAGAGTATGGCGTCTAGCGAGGGAAATTATCACCGTAGAGGTCCTTACTTTGATGGTACTAATTTTTCTAGTTGGAAGCATAAAATGAAAATGCATATTCTCGGACATAACCCCGCCGTTTGCGCTATTGTGTGTGTTGGTTTGCAAGGTGACTTCTTCGATGGGAAAGGACCAAACCGTGAAGCTACCGCGGATGAGTTGAAGATGTTGCAATACAATGCTCAAGCTTGTGATATTCTCTTCAACGGATTGTGCCCCGAAGAATTCAACAAAACAGCCGTCTTGAGAATGCAAAGGAAATTTGGGATACTTTGATTGATATGCACGAAGGTACCGACTCCGTCAAGGAATCCAAAATGGATGTGCTTCAAAGTCAACTTGACAAGTTCAAAATGAAGGATGGTGAAGGTGTCGCTGAAATGTACTCTAGGCTTGCTCTCATCACAAACAAGATTGCCGGCTTAGGGAGTGAAGAGATGACCGATAGATTCATCATCAAGAAGATCCCAAGAGCCTTGGAGGGAAAATATGATACCGTGTGCACATTGATCCAAATGATGCCCAATTACAAAGATCTCAAGCCAATAGAGGTCATTGGAAGAATTGTTGCTCATGAGATGTCACTCAAGGATAAAGAGGAACTTCACAACAAATCAAGTGGTGCCTACAAAGCCTCATGTGAAGCCCCAACATCATCAAGTGAGAAACAAACCTTCAATGAAGAATTGAGCTTAATGGTGAAGAACTTCAACAAGTTCTACAAGAGTAGAAGCAAAGATAGAGGCTCCAAGTCAAGGTCCTACAATGACAAAAGATCTTCTAGTCGAGAGCGAAACTGCTACAATTGTGGAAGACCCGGACACTATTCCAATGAGTGTACGGCTCCCTACAAAAGAGAGAGAAGGAATAGAGATGATCGTTATGAACGAAGATACTCACGGAGAAGCAAGGAATCGGAAAGACAAGAAAAACCATCAAGGAGCTACACAAAACGAAGACATCAAGCTCATGTTGGTGAATGGGTATCCGGCTCTGACTCCGACAACCACTCCGAGAGAAGTTATCACTCTGATTCCGAATATACTCAAGATGAAGGTGTTGCCGGTCTAGCACTTGTGTCAACCAACTCCTACAACATATTTGACTCACCAAATGAAGGAATTGGAAGATGCTTCATGGCCAAAGGTCCTAAGGTAACACACCCCGAGTATGTTGATTTTAATAGTGATGAAGATGACTTGTTAGGTGACGATGATTTACTTGTTGACAACTCTAGTGATGAATACTATGATGAAACGTCAATAAATCATGATTATCAAGATAAAACGAATGAAAATGATAGGAAGAAAATTGAGGCTCTAACTAAAGAACTAAACACTCTTAAGTTAGCTCATGAAACTATCTTCGAAGATCATCGAGAAATTTTAAGAGCTCATGAGAAGTTACGCTTTGAAAAGATCAATCTTGAGCAAGAGCGTGAGTTTTTAAAGGCAATAAATGATGATCTCCGCAAGAAAAGTTCTTCTTACATTGCCAAGCGTTTACTCTTATCCACTTACATGCCTCAAGTCAAGTCTAGAAACAAGAACAAGAAAGATTCTTCCTCTAGTAGTAACAATGATCATGTTAAATCCAATATTGTTGCTTCTAGTAGTTCTCTTGATTCCACTAATGATTCTCTTAGCCAAGTTACACTTGAGCAAGGAAATAGCTTATTGAAGGGAATTATAGAGAAAGGAGTGTACAAAAGTCTTGCCAGGAGTAAGCAATTCGAGGAAATTGTACGCAAGCAAGGAAAGCACCGAAAGAATCAAGGTGTTGGTTTTGAACAAAAGTTCAATGCCAATGGAGTTGAGTGAGAAGAAGATCAATACCCCAAGACAAAGTTTGTTCCACAACAAGAGAAGTATGATCCTACTTCTTTCAAGGGGACACAAACTCAAGATGATCTTCCACCACAAGACTACAAGCAAAAAGGCAAGGACAAGCTTCAAGAGGAAATTGATGCATTTGAAGAAGCTCCTAAGACCTTAGTCAAGTGGATTCCCAAGACTACTTCAAGTTCCACTTCATCAAGTACGACTACAACTCCAAGGATTCCCATCAAGATGGTGTGGATCCAAAAGAAGAAGAACTAGAAAGTTCTTGAGGGTGACTCCTCCAACATACTTCACTCTTATCATTTTGGCAAGAACAAGTGCAATCAACTTCCACATCTTGCACTAGTTCGAGGAGTAACAAACCCTCTTGTTGGTAAGTCAAGGGACAAGGTAACCTAAAAGCTTTCATGGACATCATCTTGTGTGTGCATCACTCTATGTCTATGGATATCCTTGTTTGTTCCTTGTGGGGCTAACCCATGTAGGTATTGAAAGTGCAATTCACTCAAATGGATAGCTCCAAGTGATCTACATCAACATTGAGCATCCACATCTTCAACATCTACATGAAGTCATCATCGACAAAACCCAAGGTTAGTCCATCGCTCTTAGGGGGGATATCACATCTAGGGGGAGCTTTACTCTAAGACTTGAGCTAAAGCAACTCTAATGATGTGAACACAGCAATGCTTTATGTAAAAGTGGTAACCCCACTTGAGCTTGAACGATGAGTATGACCTATGATCAAGTGTTCTCACTTGACTCCTAAGTCAATATACTCATATATAGATGACCTAGTCATCGCCAATTGCTTGATAGATGCTAGAATTGGTTGTGTATGCCTTGTCACATATTTCAATTGCCATTTTATTGTGTGAGCATGTTGGTTGCATATTTTACTCATTTGAGGACATCCACTTGTTGTTTTGATTGTTTGGTTTTGCTTTCTTTTGCCAAGTGGATGGACAAGAATGCCTAAGAACCTTCTCTAGCTATCTATGCTTTTCTCGTCTCAAACTCTATTCATGCTACATCACAGAATTTGATCAAGTCAGATTCGAACCACTCTGTGTGCGGAGCACTCGGAGTCCCCGATACGTCATAGACTTAAACTTCCAAAACTTCTTTGTGATTCTCGGTCTGACCGATACCTCCCTTTCGGTCCTCCCGAGATCATTAAGTCGATCTATGTTTTCAATCTCGGTGCAACCGATTTGAACCATTCGGTCACACCGAGTTGCAATAACTGTATACAGTTTTGCATCTCGGTGCCACCGAGTTGTTCCACTCGGTCACACCGACAGGGTCGGGCTATATATAGACACAGGCAAAAATTTGGAAATTTCTCCGAACCCTTTCACCCACGCGATAGCTCGCTCTGCCAACGTGGTCTCCGGATCATCTCCTCGCCACCAGCCGCCTCCAGTCGCTGGTCTCCGTCGCCGTCAACGGGATTCAACCCCGCCGTTGCCGCCGTAGCGAGTCTCCGCCGAACTAGGGTATTGACTCGATCTTTGTGCTATTCCCCAATCTGATTCCTAGCACATTGTGATCGTATTGATTCTAGCCACGTTTGAAACACTCCTATCCAATCAATGCATTCGTAGAATAGGTTTGATTCGAAATTTTTAGGGTTAGGTTTCCGCCGAAACCATCTCGGACCCGCCGAGTTGAAAAACTCGGTCCCACCGATTTGGCTCATGCCATTGCATAAGTAAGACTCGGTGTGACCGAGAATTACTAATCGCTGTGACCGATTTTGGAACTTTGTGAAACCCTAGCAGTCTCGGTGCCACCAAACTATGACTCGGTCTGACCGAGTTCACTAGTTTAGGTTCCAAAAACTGCTTCGGTATCACCGAGTTTAAAAATCGGTAGATCCGAATTGATTTCTGTGGGAAACTAAAACTAAGATTTTGAATCATTCTTTTGCAAAAATCTCTGCATTTTTTCATGCTCATCCACTCTACCTCATCTATAAACTATTCACAGGGTCAGCAGTCAGCTTGTTCATCATGTCAGATCAGAGTGACAGCCAGAATGTGTCAGAACAACAAGTGCACATGAGTGAGGGCACTCGTCCCTCCAGTTCTTCAGATGAAGGCAGCAGGAGCACCCCCAGTAACTTGCCAAAAGCTGCCACCAGACAAAAGAAGAAAAGAACCTCAGAATCAGAGGATGAGGACTATGTGGCAGAAGAGGAAGCCACTTCCAAGAGAGTTGTGCTTAAGAAGGAGTATGGCTCAGCTGCAGCCATCAAGCCAGGGATGAAAATCAAAAGGTCAGCAGGTAGGCAGCCTATGCCAAAGGCCAGAGCCTCAACTCAGATTCCTGAAAAGCCTGCACCCAAAGGGCCAGTTGCTGCTGAAGGAAAGAAGGAAAGAAAAAGGGGCAGATGGTGCAAGAAAGTTGATCCAATGGCTGAGTTTGAACATCATTCTTTTGAAGAAGAAGAGGAAGAAGAGGTTGTTGCACCAGCACCTAAGATGCCAAAGCTGATGGGTGATGCTATCAAATCAGGGGTTACTGCATCCAAGCCCAAGGAAGCACCCAAGGCTGCATCAAAGGCCAAGACAGCTCCAAAGAGGAACACAAGGAGCATACCAGCTGCTGAGAAGAACAAGGCCCCAGTGCCTGACACTGCTGAAGAAGAGGAAGGACAAGTACTCACAAAGTTGAAGCCCAAGATCCTAGACCACAATGATGCTCATCCTGTGGCTGAGGACATGAAGATCAGAAGAGACTCAGGGCTGAGAAAGTGGAGAGCAGAAGACCCATATGCTACCAGAAGAAGAACTGCTATTGACTACAGGATCCACACTAAGGAACAACAGGACTTCTATGAGACTGTGTTACTTGATATGAAGCCCATTGTTTGTGACATGAGATGGGTTGACTGGGAATACATCAAGGACAATGAAGAATACTTTCCTGGAGTGCAAGACAACTTCAAGGCTTGTGGAGTAGCTGACTTTGTTGGGCAGAAGCTCACAAAGTGGAATGAAGAGCTGATCATGCAGTTCTACTCCACAGCACACTTCTATCCAGATGGAAGAATTGTGTGGATGTCAGAAGGTATGAGGTACCAATCAACAGTTGCTGAGTGGGCACAGCTCATCAATGCCCTAGAGGAGCATGAGGATGATCTAGATATATATGCCAAGAAGAAGATGGACCACAACTCTATGTCCAACATGTACAAGGAGATCCCAAACAAGGCACTTGATACTTTCAAGTTTGGATCAGTACATTATCTTCTGTCAGGGTTGCCAACCATAAATTGGATTCTGAGGCACACTCTGTTGCCCAAGTCATGTGATCACAAGATGATCAGAGGCCATGCAATCAACTTGCTTCATATCTTTGATGTGCCACAAAAGTTCAAGGTGATGAGCCTCATGGTAGAAACTATCAAAAGGACTACAGCAGATCAGAAGAGGAGCTGTGGTTATGCCCCTCAGATCCAAGAGCTGATCAACTCCAAGATGAGCACATGCATATACTTATTGGACAAGGAATATTTGCCTCTTCATCCAGACTTTAAGGATAATCAAGTTGTGATGAACAAGGATGAACCATCTTCGGCTTATGCTCAAGCACAGAAGGAGAAGGCAAGGAAGGAGAAAGCTGCCAAGATGCCAACTCAAGAGGAGGCATCTGAGTATTTCTTGAAAACCAAGCAAGAGCAGCTTAGTTACTTGATTGCATCCACACTGAGGATTGAGAAAGGACTGGCCACCCTCACTCAGAATCAGGAGAGCTTAGAGAGAATCGTAGAACCAAAGTTCTATGACTTGGATGTCAAAGTAACAGAGATTTAGTCTGCAGTGGAGCAACTTCAAGATGACATGCAGGAGAGGAAAGGGAAGACTACAACTGATGCATTTGCCAGAGTGCCACGAGCTCAGAGGTCAACTGCAGTGCCAGTTCTTGACACCAGAGCCACCACCTCAGCTCCAGCCACATTACCAGCCCAACCAGCTCTAGCATCTACTTCAGCTCCAGCTCCAACCACGTCTACAGAAGCCTTCGTCCTTGGAGTGATCCAGACTCCACCACTACTAGAAGATCAAGCCTGAGAGTCGATCTAGCACTATGTATTTTCTAGGAACTTTTTGGTAACTTGTTGCCAAAGGGGGAGAAAAATGTATATATCATAGGCTTCGAGAGAGAGTGTTGCTTTTATTCTCCCTTGTTTTATTTGGTGGTTTTTCAAACATTGTTTGCTTTTGGTTGAGATACTATGATATGCTTGTGAGACATTGATGATCATGTGTTTGATCATAAGCTACACTTATGCATGCTTGATATATCTTATCTATCTTATGTGATCATTCACCTTTCTTGGTGATGAGCGCATGTATTTCATTCCTATCATTTTGAGCGCTCCACCAAGATGTATGTGACATGGAAGAGTAACCCATGATTCTAACTCTTTGTGCATTTGCAGTCCAAAGCAAATTTTAAATATTCACAAATTTAGGGGGAGCTCTTACTTATCACATACTTCTCAAAGCAACGATATATTTCATTCTTATTATCATTTGTCGAAGCTTTGATCTATATGTTGTCATCAATTACCAAAAAGGGGGAGATTGAAAGTGCAACTATCCCTAGGTGGTTTTGGTAATTCATAACAACATATAGCTCATTGAGCTAATGCTATTCCAAGATGATTATTTCTGGAAAGCTCAATGATTGGCATGGCATGGATGGTGAAAGTGGAACCCTCAAAATGCGAAGGACAAAGGATTGGCTCAAGCTCAAAAGCTCAAGACTCTTCATTTTACATTTTAGTGATACAAGATCACATTGAGTCCATAGGAAAAGCCAATACTATCAAGGACGGATGAGGTGTTGCTTAATGAGCCCTTTGCTTCATGTGCTTAATGATATGCTCCAAAATCCTCAGCTACTTTCTCATATCCACTCTTGACCTAAACCCAAAGCCAAACTCGGTCCTACCGATTCTTCCTATCCGGCGCCACCGAGTTTCACATGTCATAAGCCACTACCAAACCCTAGCAAATCGGTTCTACCGATAGGGATCTCGGTCTCACCAAGATGGGATTGCAATTTCTCTGTTTCCTTTTCGTAACTTTTCGGTCTCACCGAAAGAGCGGATCGGTCCCACCGAGATTGCAATGCAAACTCTCTATTTCCTTTTTGTAACTTTTCGGTCTCATCGAAAGAGCAAATCGGTCCCACCGAGTTTGCCTGACCAACTCTCTGGTTAGCTTATTACCAAATCGGTCTCACCGAGATTACGTTATGCCCTAACCCTAACCATATCGGTCCTACCGAGTTGCATATCAGTCCCACCGAAAATCTCTAACTGTCACTAGGTTTACTATTTCAGTCCGACCGAGTTTGTTGATTCGGTCCCACCGAGATAGGTAAATTGTGTGTAACGATTGGATTTTGTGTGGAGGCTATATATACCCCTCCACCTCCTCTTCACTCGTGGAGAGAGCCATCAGAACACATCTACACTTCCAACTCATATGTTCTGAGAGAGAACCACCTACCCTTGTGTTGAGGCCAAGATATTCCATTCCTACCATATGAATCTTGATCTCTAGCCTTCCCCAAGTTGCTTTCCACTCAAATGTTCTTTCCACCAAATCCAAATCCTGTGAGAGAGAGTTGAGTGTTGGGGAGACTATCATTTGAAGCACAAGAGCAAGGAGTTCATCATCAACACACCATTTGTTATTTCTTGGAGAGTGGTGTCTCCTAGATTGGCTAGGTGTCACTTGGGAGCCTCCGACAAGATTGTGGAGTTGAACCAAGGAGTTTGTAAGGGCAAGGAGACCACCTACTTCGTGAAGATCTACCGCTAGTGAGGCAAGTCCTTCATGGGCGATGGCCATGATGGGATAGACAAGGTTGCTTCTTCGTGGACCCTTCGTGGGTGGAGCCCTCCGTGGACTCGCGCAACCGTTACCCTCCGTGGGTTGAAGTCTCCATCAACGTGGATGTAGGATAGCACCACCTATCCGAACCACGACAAAAACATCCTTGTCTCCAATTGCGTTTGAATTCTCCAAACCCTTCCCTTTACATTCTTGCAAGTTGCATGCTTTACTTTCCGCTGCCTATATACTCTTTGCATGCTTGCTTGAATTGTGTGATGATTGCTTGACTTGTTCTAAAGTAGCTAAAATCTGCCAAGAACTAAAATTGGGAAAAGGTTAAGTTTTTATTTGGTCAAGTAGTCTAATCACCCCCCCCTCTAGACATACTTCCGATCCTACACGGCGTCAGTCTCGTAGTCTACCAGAGACAAGAGGGGGAAGAAACAATGAATACATTGCAAACAGATGCATGACGATGCATGGCAAAGAAAACAATGGTGCTAGGTGTGCCATAACGCGGTAGTAGGTGATATCGGCAAAGGGGGGAAACATCCTGGAAAGTATTCCCGGTGTTTGATGTTTTCGGACAGATGAGCCGGAGGTGGATTGGTGCATGTTCTCTATGCGAGTGATGCGTGGCGGACGAACGGACTGTGTATTCGGATTCATCTCGTCGTTCTGAGCAACTTTCATGTACACAGTATTTTCATCCGAATTATGGATTATTTTATATTAATTTTTTAAAAGTTTTAATTCATTTTACAATTTATTTTAATTTTTTTGAGGAACTTAGGACAGTGAGGGCACCCCCATTGACTTTATATTAAAACCTCATCAAACAGAGATTACATATGAGAGTTCGCATCTACTGAGGGGTTAAGAGAGAGTCTGTACATCAAGAGTACAAAGATAGGAAGAAAAAAACCATCTAAAAACCATCTCCGATAAAAAATACAATTAAGTGGAAGCAACCAGCTGCTCAACAAAGGGCACTAGGGCCTCTTTGACTCTGTGCCTCATCATGCCAAAGTCATGTTGAAATCTTTGCCGCCAACCATCCACCGTGGGTGCCACCCCCTAAAATGTTTGTTGTTGCATTCCTTCCAGATGCTCCAGGCCGCCATGATGAATACATCCATGAACATAGGCCCAGCCCACACACCCTTCGCTGCATGCACCAGCTGTAGTTTGTTTCCATCCACGGGCCACGTGATCCCCAGCTTCGCCCAACACACTTTGCTGAATTCGCACTGGAAAAACAGATGCTCAACCGTCTCCTCAGGGGGGTTATTACACAACAAGCAGGCATAGTTGTTGTCCCTAAGTTTCATATTTTTCTTCTGAGTAGGCCCCTTGTGTTAAGTCTGTCCGCTAGTAGCAACCAGGCAAAAACCCTCCACTTATTGGTGCACTTGGTATTCCAGATCCACTCAAAGGCTTTGTCAGCTACTTCATCACGAAAGCAATGTAAGTAGAATTTGCCAGAATCAAAACCCTCCGATCCCCAGATGCATCTCCAGGTGTCTTTTGTCTCAGTTAGCTCTATCAGGCCCATGCTATTTTGGATATCGTCAAGCTCACCCCTTGCCTGCACCGAGAGCGGCAGATGAAAGTTCCGGCCGAGCGTAGACGCGGTCAGAAGTTTCTTCTCAGAAACGTCTTCATTCTTTGAGTAAGAAAACATCTGAGGGTGGGTGTCAGCCAACACATCCTCATGCCACTCATCTTTCCAAAACAACGCTGTGCGCCCATCTCCTACTTCGACAGTCGTGACCCCCCTGTAGACCGGTGCTAGGTGAATGATGTCAAGCCACCAAAACGAGCCACACGGTTTAGTCGCATGCGGGACCAGCCCATTGTAATAAGCCGTCCAAACCAACTTCACCCAAGGCAGATCCATACGATTATAGAATTTATGTAGTTGTTTGAGGAGCAAGCCTTGGTTCTGAACTCTAAGATCAATGATGTCGAGGCCACATTTGTTTTTGGGGCGGCAGATCAATTACCGAGCTGCCAGCGAGACCGCTTTCATGCCATCGTCTGTGTTTTTAGCCCATAGGCAATACCGTCTGAGTTTATCCAGGTGCTCAAAGATCTTCGGCAGCAATCTGATGGAGCACATGGCATATATCGCGAGCGGCGTGATCACTGAGCTAACGAGCGTAAGTTTTGAGCCTAGATCGAGGAGAGTAGCTACAGTGGAAAGTTTATGTTCCACTGACGCTACCAACAACATGAG
Organism: Aegilops umbellulata; assembly: GCA_032464435.1. Taxonomy (NCBI): domain Eukaryota; kingdom Viridiplantae; phylum Streptophyta; class Magnoliopsida; order Poales; family Poaceae; genus Aegilops; species Aegilops umbellulata. Next base: position 132,997,137 of record CP136060.1, on the reverse strand, counting down.
ATCAGCCACCGTTGGCCAGGTGGTTCCCATGGGTAGTCCTAGGTATGTGAATGGCATGGTACCGATTGCACAACCAAAGACCTGCGCCAAGCGAGAAGTCTCAGGTGCATCAGTATTGACAGTGATCAGAGTGGATTTTTGAAAATTTATGTGCAGACCAACCGACGCCGCATAGTCCTGGAGAATGATCTTGATGGTTTCTGCTTGAGATTGGTCCGCGGGCATCACTAGAATCGTGTCATCGGCGTATTGTATGACGGGGTAGTCGTCATCTGGAACTGGGATAGGAAGCTGTAGGGCGCCCGCTCTATATGCATCGTTGATGGCGGCCTGTAACAGATCGGCCGCAAGCACAAAGATGAGCGGGGACAGCGGGTCTCCTTGGCGCACTCCACGCAGACAGAAGAAAGTTCTGCTCGGGGTCCCATTGAGGAGGACGGAGGATTTGCCAGTTGAAAACAGGTTGTTCATCCACCCAAGCCATTTATCATCAAAGCCCATACATTTCATGATCTCCATCATTGGGGCGTGTTCGATCGTGTCGAAAGCTTTGGCAAAGTCTAATTTCAGAATGGCGATCGCACGTCCCGACGCTTGGCATTGGTGTATAAATTCAAAAGCCCATGCTACGCAGTACTGGATCGATCTCCCGCGCAGAAATCCATATTGGTTTCTGTGTATAATCTTAAGAATCACTTTCTGTATGCGGTTTGAGAGGAGCTTCGTCAGCAGTTTTAGGCAGCAATTCAGCAGGGTTATTGGGCGATAGTCATTGGCAGTTTCTGGGGACTGGGTTTTGGGGATGAGAGTGATAAATCCAGTGTTTAAACTTTCGAGGTCAAGATTACCTGCATGAAAGTCAAAACAAAGCCGGTAAAAGTCTTTTTTAATGATGTGCCAGCATGATTTGATGAAGCTACCACTGAAGCCATCCGGGCCAGGAGCTCGGTCAGACGGCAACTCCTTGACCACTTGGTCAATTTCACTACGAGTGAAAGGGGCCGTCAGATGCTGGATCCCCTCCACCTTTTTTCTGATACATTTCAAATCAAATATCATGTTGGTTTGATTGGAGCATCCCAACCTGTCTTTGAAGGCCTGGAAAAGAACTGCTTCTTTACCCAGGTGGTCATGAATGACTGAGTCACCAGACAATTTTAGTGTGGCAATATTGTTTCTACGGTATCGTTCCGTAGCCACCCTATGGAAGAATTTTGTGTTGCCGTCTCCAAATTTGAAGTGCCTGACAGTGCAGCGTTTCATCCAATAAGATTTTTTGCACTCCAACAGGTGAAGAAGGTGTTGCTTCAAAATTCTTCTGAAATTAGCTTCTGGTAAGTACAACCTCCTTCTTTCTTCCAACCCATCTATCTCTAGAAGGGTTTTGTTGCAATTCTCAATCAACATGGATAGTTTAGAGATTTTCTTGCTCCATTGCTTCAGATCATAACGCAAGTTCTTAAGCTTCTTGCACAGGATAGCGGCTGAGTTCGGAGCATAATAGTATTTAGCCCAAGATCGTTGCACCACGTCGAAAAACCCTGGTTGTTTGATCCAATAGTCCTCGAATCGGAAAATTTTGGATTTTGGTATCCTGGATTGGATGCTTACATAGCACGGGACATCGTCTGATGTGGGTTTACCAAGAGGCATAACCATTGTGTTCGGGTATTTGGCTGCCCAGTCGACGGAGGTGAAGTGCCTGTCAAGCTGTTCAAGAAGTGGATCAGATTGCATATTGCTCCATGTAAACGAGCGCCCCTTAATTGGAAGTTATACGAGAGATTGCCGACGTATGAATTCATTGAAGAGCATCATATCGTTAGCATCCCCTCCTCCTCTATTGCGGTTATCCGACGCTCGGATGAAATTAAAATCGCCTAGGAGAAGCCAATCCTTACCCAAAGGGATATCAAGATCAAAAAGCCACGAAGTAAATAACGCTCTATTCGGATTGTTACATGGGCCATATACAATTACGAGCGTCCAGGAATCGCCTGACTGCGTTGAAGTAAGCCTGATGCCTAACACAAAAGATTCAGAGAAAACAGCCACACCAGTGAAAACCGAGCTCATCCATGCAGTTAAGATCCCTCCAGAGCTACCCACATAGGGTATAAATTCAAACATATCAAATTTTTTAGGACAGAAAAGCTTAACATAAGAAGCATCAAAAGAGGTACGCTTAGTTTCCTGGAAACAAACGACAGAACATCCACTGATATCAATTGCATTACGGATCGCGAGTTGCTTCTTCTCGGAGTTGATTCCATGCACGTTCCAGCATAGGATGTTCCACTGCTTATTCGAAGACATCACACCTAGTGTTGGTGAGGCTCACCCCCGTTGTCGCCCTCTAGGAGCTTTTCAGTGCTGAGATCGTCTGGGGGTATCCCACACAGAGCCGCGCCCACATACTGCAGCTGATCGATGGGCGTTGGAGGAGGTAGTTGCTCATCAAATACAGAGGGATTCAGCATCGAGTTGTTGCAGGGATTGGTCGCTTTCGAGGAGCAAGCAATCAAGGGGGCACCCCTAGGCTTGACTTTGGACTGCCCCTTCTTAGCGTCAGTGATTAGCGCCACTCTGAAGCCATCATACCGCGTGGATCTGGTACTGCGGTGAAGAAAAGCAGTATCGACAGGCGCCGTTTCTTCAAAGACCATCTTCTTGAGATACCCTTGGCGTGGCTTACTACCAGGGTTAGGTTTGGCAGATGCAACAAGGGTGGAGCTAGCAGAGTCCTGCTGAAGTGAAGGAATATACTCATCTCCAATAGTTGGTATCTGCACCGCACAGACGTCCCAAATTTCTGAAGGATTGACGACTGGCTCGTCAAGGTGGAATAGAACTTCAGTCAAATTGGCAAGCTAGGCGCAAGCAAAATCTGTCTCACTGAGAATAGCATAAGTAACTGCTTGTAAGAAGGTGAGGGGATTGATTGGCAGCAGACCCTGATCCAGATTTGGAGCAGTGGCTACCAGGCCCATAATGCAGTGAGTGAACCTCCCAAAAGAAATCATCCAGAGAAAATGAAGAAAAGACATCCCTTCCTCTGCTCTCACCTCGATAGTGTAAGCACTGCCTACTGCATGAACGAATTGTGCTCCTGAGGTCTGCCTACCATTGATCAGTGCATCGGCGACCTCTTCAATGTCAGAGTAAACTGACCATTCATCTTGGGGGTCATCAGTGATGTCGCTCTCCTGTTCCACACCGTCCATGAGGGAGGGGCTAGTATATTGAAACAGAGTTCTGAAACTGTAGCCTCAGTAAGGTGGAGGTGCAACAGGCCAAATACCCCAGCCCTCAGCTTGCATCTGCTGCTGCTGTTGAGGTGCTTGGTGTTCCCATGCTGCATCAATCTGCTGTTGCAGCAACTGCTGATGCTCGAAAGTCCATTGCTGTGCAGCAGAGAGGTAGGGCAATTTATATGGATGTGGGGATGCATTCATGGGTGGAGCATCATCTTCATTGCCAACCAGACCAGGGATTGTGTCTCTGCCGTTAAGAACATACACACGCACCGACTAGGATCTGCCCATACCTGGCAGTGTGCCAATGCATTTGACCACAAGGCTATGGGGCACCGGTGCAATGTTACTAATGATTACACGGATGAGCACACACTTCTTATTCTGACCAGGCCTGTGCCAGAGATCTAACTTTCCAAAACAAGAAACAGCTTTGTTGATGTAATGATTCGTTTGATAATCCATAGGGAAAGCCAGAAGTAGTACCCAGGCTACGTACTGGAAGGGGCATTGACGCATATTCTCCCCTTCATCATGCGGCACAAAATAAAAGGTCATATCATCGTCCAAGGGATCTAATCGGTGTGGAATTTCCATGATAAACTGATCTCTAAGGGCAACATCCGCAAAAGCAACCATGCCCACCCCAATCGGATAAACAAAGGCAGCAGGAACTTCTAGATGGAAATCTTCAGTCATGATTCGGACCACCTCATTCAGAATTTATTTTAATTCGAAAATTAAATGCCAAATTGCTAGATAGACCAAGCACAGTGTACACAAAAAATGTACACTGGCTGACATGTGGGACCAGGGGGACCAAGTTGACCAGTCAACGTTTGACTGGTCAACAAGGGGTGGAGCCCCCTGTCATACACAAAACTAACAAATAATGGTTTTAATTAGTTAATTGAGGTTAAGTTAATTAAGCATAATTAATTAAGATAACTAACTCATTTACTAATTAATTAATTATTCATTCCTTTTTTATATTGTCCTTTTAAAATGTTCTGGGGTGGACCCCACTTCTCATTGACCAGGGGGCCCTAGCGGGCACTGGGACAGGCGGGTTACGGGCGCTGGAGCATAGCGGGTTACGGGCGCTGGAGCGTAGCGGGTGCCGGCGCTGCCCGGGTGTGGCGTCGCCCGAATGCCAGGGCGCGGTGGGGCAAGGATGGCGGGGCGCCGGTGGCCACCACACGAGCGGAAGCAGGGTGCAGGGGCAGGGCGGTGCGCTAGGTCGGCCATGGCGCAGCCAGTTGTGGCGCAGGCGGCGGCGAGTGGAACCAGCAGGGGGCTGCGGAAGGTGAGGCGGGCACTAGGAGGGCGGAAGGGAGCAGCGGTAGGGGGGTCGCAGGCGTGTGGCGCAGTGAGTGGGGAAGGGTGTGTGACGGGTGCCGGAGCGAGCGAGCCATAGGCGCGGGGAGCAGGGTGGCGCTGGGCAGCAGCAAGCACGTGAGTAGGCAGGCGAGAGCCATGGGGAAGCAGCAGCCGCACAACAGCAGTGGTGCAAGTAGCGGGTAGGGTGCGACGCGGGGCGTGGTGAGCGCGAGCTCACCGCAGGCACGCGCGAAGGCGGGCTCCAGCGACGGGAGCCGAATTGGAGCAGGGAAAAGGGGCGAGGGGAGGGGTGTTTCCTCACCTCATGTTGCAGGGGTTCAGCGGCGAGGCTCGGGAGACCCTTGGGGAGGAGGTGAGGAGGCGTGCAGTCCGATGGGGAGGAGATCCGACGAGGAAGCTGTTCGGGCGACGGCGCGGTCCAGTGGCGTCGGGGGCGGTCGTCGATGTCCAGAGACGGCGAGTCGTTGGCGTCGACAGGGGGGATTTCGTCCTCGATCCAGATCGGGTCGGGAGGGGGAGAGGGAGCGGCAATGTGGGGGGCGAGTGGGGGTGTCGGTTAGGGTTTTGCCCCGAGTGGGGGATATGTAGGAGGGTGTGGGGCGCCAGCTGGGCCCGCAGGTTGGCCTGGCTGCCAACTAGGCCGGTTGGCCCAGTGGGGGGTTTCTTTTTTACTTTGTATTATTTCCTTTCTTTTTATTTATTCTTTTCTGTTTTATTTTAGTTACATTTTATTTTAGTTTTAGTAAAATATACGCTTAGCATCTAAATCAGTATTTCAACTTAGTCCACAGTCACAAAAAGACTAGTCCCCAAATAATTTACTTTGATGTTTTATTAATTAGTAAAGGCCTTTAAATAATTAGGTTTGCTTCTATTTAAATCATTTTAGTGTAGTTAAGCATGTCATAAAAGTTTGGTTTCACCACCAATATCACCTTTGCATTATCTGGCACGACCCGGACATTTTAGTTTCATTCTTTGAAAACTTTTGTTGTTTGCCTTGGTTTTGAAATTGAATTTGAATTAGTTTCGAATCAATGTGAGTTTATCAATAGTAACCGAGGTGACGGGGCATCATTCGCAGAGGGTTACTACAACTTAATTATCTGGGCATCACAATTCTCCTCCACTACAAGAATCTCGTCCCGAGATTTAAGAGGTAGAGTAAGGGGAAAAGGTCTGATTACAAAATTCTAATGGATCTTCTCGGTCTTGGCTGCTCTTCTCGAAGAAGTTAATCCCTTTCGTTGATGTCTTCAATTCTCTATTCCAACACATCATGATGGAGTTGTTGTCCTTCATTCAGGAACTCCAACATACTTATTGTCGGATCACGGGTTACGGCAGACCCTTAAGGTTCGAACTCTAGGGTGCGCGCGGAGATTATGCCCTCTACCTCTCCGTCTCGCAAAGATCTAAACTACAGAAAGAACAACACAAGAGACACAGGGTTTATACTAGTCCAGGCCACCATTGTGGTGTAATACCCTACTCTAGTTTGTGGTGGGTGGATTGCCTCTTGGGCTGATGATGATGAACAGTACAAGGGAGAACAGCCTCGCGAGGGCCTGTTCTTAGCTAGGGGGATGAACTGTTTGGGGGAGTTCAATCGCCCTTCTCTCTCTCTACTTGCTCTATGCTTGCTCTCAATGCACGATCGTCGATCCGGTGTGCCTGATTGCTAGATACCGAATGCCTCTACTCTGGGGGTGGCTAGTCCTATTTATAGGCAAAGGCCCTGGGCCTCCTCCCAAATATTGAGCGAGAAGGGCGCCAACAATTGGCCAATTTGAAGGGGAACATCTGGTACACTTATCCTGACTAAAGTTGGTCCTCGCCTGCCAAAGGCCCTGTGGTGACGCCGTCCTGGGCTCCACGATGACCTCCTTCCCACCGTTGGACTGGTCTTGGTCTCGTTGCACCGAAATGGGTGCCTTTGCTTGATCCTCTCGCCTGCGCTTGCCCCTTTGCACCAAAGAGGAAAGGGAGACGCTGCGCGGGCTGGCGCCCGCCTGGCACCCTCGATCGTCATGGCTTGCGTCATGGGCACCTCGCGAGGCACCCCGCCTTGAACTCTCCGCCTCCTCGTGAGCCAGCCTGAGGAGGCTGCGCCTGAGGAAGCGCTGTGTCGTCCGCCTCGCGAGGCTTGGCCCCTCGCGAGGGTCTTGGGTCTTGTGTTGATGAAGATGGGCCGTGCTGGGCCCCCATTTGAGCCACGCCCCAGGCCGCAGGCAGGCAAGTCTGGGTACCCCCGTTCCCAGAGCACCGACAGTAGCCCCCGGGCCCAAGGCGCGCATGGACTTGTCCGTGCCGAGGGGCAAAAGGGCAAGGGCAAAGCGCCGCGGGCCCTAATAGCCTGCGGCCTTGGGAGCCGCGTGGCGGTTGATTGGACGTGGGCGTCTCCGCTTCCCCACGACGCCTCGACAATCGCGTGGATTGGACAAGTCCCTGCATGCAAATCGTGTCATGATTACCTGTGATCGCGGAGGTCGACGGTTGGCCTCCGCCGGCTATAAGTACGGCACCGCGCGTGCCCTTCCAGTCCATCTCTTCTTGTTTTCTCCTTTGCCCCAATTCTTGCTCCGTCTTGGCGTGATGGCTCCGATTCGCCGGTTCTCTGCAGCGGAGAAGGGAAAAGCTCCTCGGGAAGGACCAGACCCGCTCCCGCTGAAGAAGCGGACTGTCTTTCGCGGCCAAGACGGGGAAGACCGCCTGGCGGTGCAGAGGCCTTGGTACGAGAGGCCTCCGCCGGGGTTCCCGCTTCTCCTGTATGCTCACGCCGAGGGCCTTGGAAGAGGAGATGCCGATCCCCTCGGCCAGCGCCGTCGCCGGCGCCGGAGGGTCACGAAGGTGTTGGTCGTTCCTCCTGGGGTCCACGCCGAGGGCTCCTCCCGCGACCTCGTGCTCCACGCCGCCATGCCTCCTCAAACTTGGATTCGCTTTCCTCCCTTCTTCGCCTCCGCCTTCCCGCAGGGAAGACTCCTGGAGCTATGGCTGCAGCACGCCGACTGCAGCACTCCCGCGACCGAGGCAGAGGTCGCGATCACTGCCTCGGGCGAGGTCTTCATGACTCGCGGCTGGGGCGAAATCGCTCGGGATTGCAGGGCGAGGGGCGCCCTCACGATCCACCTAGAGTACGATGGCGCTTCGGTGATGTTCGTCAAGGTCTTCGACACGAGCGGGCGCTGGCTGGAGTGCTGCCCCTGGGGAGGCGGCCAGGACCTTGCTATGGCGACGGATGGGCCCGCCGACCGCCCCCTGGGTAGCTCCACAAGCGACGGGAGCGCCGGAGGATCCAGCGACTCCAGGGAAATCTTCGTGACTCCGGAGACGAGCGACGACAGCTACGAGCCCATGAGCCAGCGCCGCTCTCGGAGCAGGGCGGGCTCACTTGGCCGTCGCCGACCCTGATCTGGATGGGGTTGGCGCCGGTGCTTGACGGCCCACCATTGATGATGGCATCTTTTGCTGGGGCACGTGTAGTTAGCGTCCTTTGGGACCTGTTTCCTGCAAGGAGTCATACTGCGCCCAATGGGGGCTTGTAAGGTGTTTGTGATCCTTTTGTTAATGCATGACCTTTGCTACGGAACTGTGCGAGTCGTCAATTCCGTCGTAGCTTAGTCCTTCCTTTCACACCTCGTGAGGGCTTGGTGCTCTGCTTCGACAGGTCCCAGTCCCAAGGTGGCGTCAGCCGTCGCTGGTATGCCCCGTGGTCAAGGCCAGGAGGTGAGCGACCCGGGGTCCGGTAAGAGCCCCTGAGTCCCGATGCTTAGGAGGTCCCCTTTGGCGCCCAAGCAGGCATCGCTCGGTGAGAAAGGGAAGCAACGTCGCTAGTACGGAATTGCGTTAGGTGCGGGGGTAGTGCCACGGTAGCCAGTGCTTTGGGTGGTGACTTATCTGGAGAATCGGGGGTCGCCCCCAGCGCATCGTCGGGTCCGTAGGGTAGTTAAAACAGAGTTGCTCGGCGTGGTCCTCGCGCGCCCCTTCTCCCTCGCCTCTGCTCCCCTTTCTGCTCTATGTCCTCGGGTCCCGGCCCTCGAGCTGGTCTCAGCCGTCGCTGGTATGCCAGGTCGCGATGCCGTGGACAAGGCCAGAGGGTGAGGGCTGGAGAGCCAGGAAGAGCCCTGAGTCACGATGCTCAGGCGCCCCCCTTTAACCTGCAAGTGGTTTGCGCGGGCGAGGGTGAAGGGGACTCCGTGAGGGCCTCGGCTAGCGCAATTCCCTCCAAGGATCCTGCAGACTCATCACAGAAAGAAGAAGGGGCTGCCATGACAGTTATTAGTCGATCGTTAGTCGCTCAAGAGCTCGCAGGCTGGGGCAGGTGAGGTGTATCTGGGCACCCGTGGGCCAGCGCGGGACTCACGAGGCCCTACCTCTAGGCGGGTTGTGCCTGGCACTGGGCCGTATCTTGAGATGTGTTCCTGGAAAATTTGGTTAGATGCCGGCACTCTACGTCCTCGGGTCCCGCCCCTCGAGCTTGTCTAAGCCGTCGCTGGTATGCCAGGTCGCGATGCCGTGGACAAGGCCAGAGGGTGAGGGCTGGAGAGCCAGTAAGAGCCCTGAGTTGCGATGCTCAGGCACCCCCCCTTTAACGTGCAAGTGGTCGACATGGAGAAGAAGAAGAGGTGCCGTGGACAGGCATCAAGTAATCAAGCATGATAGGCGAACGCATAGTTGGAAATAAACGCGAGGGAGATACATGCCGCTGGGCCTAGCCCGAGCAGCTTGGGGATGATGTAGCCCGAGGGGCGCCCCCAACAAGGCAACCTAACGACCGAAAAATAAAAAGGGATACACGCCGCAGGGACGGACCCACGCGGCCTGGGAGTGATGCAACCCTGGGAGGGCGCTCCCAGCTAGGAATGAAGCTTGAAAGATGTCACCTGAAGATGTCGACGGCGAGGTGGTGTTGGTGCAACAGACTCGGTGGGCTGCGGAAGCCGATCCTCACGAGCCTCCAGGCCTTGGGGCCTCGGGAGGCTCCGGAGGCACTGGTGGCTCCTCGCGAGCTGCCTCCATCTCCGCCAGGGCCGCGGAACGCCTGTCTTCCTGAGCCTCCATGATGCTCCTCATGCGGCGCTGGTACGCCGCATCCATGTTCGGCAAGCCGTAAGGCATGCGAACATAGCTGTGGGGTGGACCCCCGCAGCGCCCCACTTGCGAGGGCCAGAGGCGCTCCGTCGTGGCGATCTGATTGAGCCCGGGTATGTCGACGCAGACGCGCAGCCCACCATCCTCGCCTGGATGTGGAGCCACAGCTGGTGGACGACGGCAACTTCTCATGATCCTTGACTCCTGTAGCTCTTGGGTGACCTTGTTAACGAACTCCTGCTGGTCTGACCTTCCCTGCCTGGCTCCTTCTCGAGGGAAACGTGCTTCGAAACACGCCTCCACATGGTGCCCAAGCGCCTCCCTCGTGACCCTGGCTAGGTTGGTGGCCCTCAAGGTGAGAGCCCCCGAGCCCTGCCTGAGGAGGGCGCCGGGCGCGCTTTCCTATGCGATGGAAGGAGTGTCCCCCTGGGCAGACACAGGCCCTGAGGGGCCTGCCTCCTGAGGGGCTGAGCCTGACGACGTCTTCTTCTTCTTGGGGGTGGTCTCGGGAAGCCTCCTGCTTCCGCGATCTGGGTCTTCTAGCGACGCGGCCTGAAAGGCTTGCTCCAGGGAACACACTGCATCCTTCTCTTCGCATGGCACCGTGATGACGCCGCCACTCCCTGGCATCTTGAGGACATTGTAGCCATGGTGAGTGACGGCCATGAACTTGGCCAGCGCTGGGTACCCGAGGATGGCGTTGTACGGTAGGCGGATGTGGGCGACGTCAAAGTCGATGAGCTCGGTGCGGTAGTTGCTGCGGGCCCCGAAGGTGACAGGGAGGTGAACCTGTCCGATCGGGATTGTGGAACCGTCGGTGACTCCGGAGAAAAGCTTGGTTGGCTGAAGCTGGTCATATGGCACTTGGAGGTTGTTGAATGTTTCCACGGACAGGACGTTGAGCCCTGCTCCACCATCGATGAGGGTCCTGGTGACCAGTACGTTGCTGATGACTGGGGAGCAAAGCATCGGGAGGACCCCGGCTGTGGCCGCGCACTTGAGCTGATCTGCTGAGCTGAACGTGATGGCGCACGCTGACCACCTGAGGGGGCGCGTTGCTTCGAGCTTGGGGAGGACTGCATTCACTTCACGGGCAAACTGCTTGAAGATGCGTTGAGAGGCTGGGGCTTGAGCTTCGCCAAGGATGCAGGCGATTGCGCGCGGCTCTTGGAAGCCCCCAGCCCCCTCGTCTTGATGGCGGTCTTCGTTCCTCCTTGGCTGAGGCGGCAGCGGAGGGAGGCCTGCGTTGCCATGAGGGCGATCCTCACGAGGCTGATCCCTCCAGTCCCCCTCGCGAGGTAGGTCACGCCAGCGGTCCTCGCGAGGTTGGTCGCGCCACCCTTGGCCCGGGCCGCGATCTTCCCAGCGTCCTGGGTTTCTTCCTCCTCCTCGGCCGTAGCCCCGGTCAGCGTGGTCAGGGCGACGGCCAATCCTTCCTTCTCGCATGGCGCGGAGTTCTTGACATTCGTTGGTGTTTTGGGTGTGGAGGTCGTGGTACACACAGTACCGGCTGCCCAGGGAGGATTCGAGCAGATCCTTGCCCCGCTTGGTGTCCGGTTCTGCCGCGAGTACGGCAGCCCCCTTGCCCTTCACATCCTTGGCCTTGGGCTTTTTCTCTTCTAGGTCTGCGGCAGGCAGCTCGAGGAGGGAGAGACGTCCCTCCTCAGCCCTGGCGCACTTGGTCGCCAAGTTGAACAGCTCTAGTGAGGTGCAGAGGTCTTCATGCATCGCCAGCTCCTCCTTCATCTTGACGTCGCGCACGCCATCGGAGAAGGCCGAGATGATGGCTTCCTCGGACACCTTGGGGATCTTGTGGCGCGCACTGTTGAAGCGCTGGATGTACTTTTGTAGGGTCTCCCCAGGCTGCTGCTTGATGCGGCGCATGTCGCTCACGGCAGGTGGCCGGTCACGAGTACCTTGGAAGTTGGCGATGAAGCGGGTGCGCATCTGGTCCCAGGAGGAGATCGTTCCCGGAGCCAGATTCAGGAGCCAGGTGCGAGCTCCTTCCTTCAGCGCCATGGGGAACCAGTTCGCCATGACCTTTTCGTCCCCGCTGGCGGCTTCGATGCCCAGCGCGTAGAGCTAGAGGAACTCTGCGGGATCAGTTGTGCCATCGTAGCGAGGAGGCAGGTCTGGCTTGAACTTGCCGGGCCACGCAACACTACACAGCTCGGTGGTGTAGGCGCGGCAGCCTGCGGTGGCCACGGGAGGCTTCGGTTGAGGGAGAGCTTGGCCTTGCGGGTCCCCTTGCGCTGCAGCTGGGAGTAGCGCGGGGTCTTGACGTGCCGGAGCTGGAGCAGGGTCACGGCGAGCCGGTGCAGGAAGTGCCCGGGCAGCCTCTTGCGGCCGCGGGACTTCTTGGCAACTCCGATCTTGCCGGGCTGGCGCCTGACGGTGCGAGTTCCGCCCAGGGGCCGCGCGCCTTGGAGCCATGGCATCTTCTTGGAGAGGAGGCGGTTGGTACGCCCCCGGAGCTTCATTGCCCGCGCGGGGCGGGGTGCAGCGCAGCGGAGCGGATGGCACAGGAGAGCCCCCTGCGGCGCGGACGAGCTCGGCGGCGCGGTCGAGCCACTCTTCGTAGACGTTGTCGACAGGACAGTAGCGCAGGAGCTCGTATGCTGCGATGTGAGCAGCTCGAGCCTCCAAGGGTGCGCGGAGTGCGCGGGATGAAGAGCCGGCGGGGGTGAGTGATACAGTAGCGGTGCGACCGTCTTGCCGCACGGACGGGTGTTGGGACGATGCCTGCTGCTCGTTCCCCGCCGGGCCGGTGGCGGCGTTGACGGCGGGTGACGGGGAACGACGAGGACGCCCACCAACGGGAGCCGTCTGGGTGACGCGGGAAGCAATGGCGGCCCGGCGCTTGGCGTGGGCCCGACGAGCATCAGACATGGATGCGTCGGTTGGAGGAGGGCGGAGCGGTGGAAGACAGATTCCGGCGCACCCCTACCTGGCGCGCCAAATGTCGGATCACGTGTTCCGGCAGACCCTTAAGGTTCGAACTCTGGGGCGCGCGCGGAGATTATGCCCTCTACCTCTCCGTGTCGCAAAGATCTAAACTACAGAAAGAACAGCACAAGAGACACAGGGTTTATACTAGTTCGGGCCACCATTGTGGTGTAATACCCTACTCTAGTTTGTGGTGAGTGGATTGCCTCTTGGGCTGATGATGATGAACAGTACAAGGGAGAACAGCCTCGCGAGGGCCTGTTCTTAGCTAGGGGGATGAACTATTTGGGGGAGTTCAATCGCCTTTCTCTCTCTCTCTCTCTCTCTCTCTCTCTACTTGCTCTATGCTTGCTCTCAATGCACGATCGTCGATCCGGCGTGCCTGATTGCTAGATACCGAATGCCTCTACTCTAGGGCGGCTAGTCCTATTTATAGGCAAAGGCCCTGGGCCTCCTCCCAAATATTGAGCGGGAAGGGCGCCAACAATTGGCCAATTTGAAGGGGACCATCTGGTACACTTATCCTGACTAAAGTTGGTCCTCGCCTGCCAAAGGCCCTGTGGTGACGTCGTCCTGGGCTCCACGATGACCTCCTTCCCATCGTTGGACTGGTCTTGGTCTCGTTGCACCGAAATGGGTGCCTTTGCTTGATCCTCTTGCCTGCGCTTGCCCCCTTTGCACCAAAGAGGAAAGGGAGACGCTGCGGGGGCTGGCGCCCGCCTGGCACCCTCGATCGTCATGGCTTGTGTCATGGGCACCTCGCGAGGCACCCCGCCTTGAACTCTCCGCCTCCTCATGAGCCAGCCTGAGGAAGCGCTGTGTCGTCCGCCCCGCGAGGCTTGGCCCCTCGCGAGGGTCTTGGGTCTTGTGTTGATGAAGATGGGCCGTGCTGGGCCCCCATTTGAGCCACGCGCAGGCCGCAGGCAGGCAAGTCTGGGGACCCCCATTCCCAGAACGCCGACACTTACGAATAGGTAAGCGGCAACACAACAACGATAGAATGCTAAAAGGGGAAATCATCTGGGGCTATCCCAAGTATGAATACATGAGTATCTCTCGAGTTGAACAAATGCAACACATGGAGAGCAAAGTAAGAAGGTACCATAAGAAGTTTCAAGCGGATAGACAATCGTGTTGCCTGAAACCGAGAGCAAAAGGGGTTCCGAGCAATGGGAATAAGTATTGTGTCTGATACCAGAATTGATGATCTCTTAGAAGGTGGCTCGTGAATTACATATGAGGCCACGCACGAGTAACAACCTTGGGAACATGGGGTGTACAAGAGAGTCAGGTTTCGATCTTCTGGAACTATGGTTTATGGGCCCACCATGGGGGTAATAAGTAGGAAGGGCGTTGACATCTTGCACGGTCATGATAGCAAGGCATGTCAGAGAATAGCATGTCAGTTATGTTGGCAACAACATCGGTACCAAGGGTGAGGGAGGAAGAGAGCCATTTTCCTGCTCGTTGAACGAGGCGGAATAGTAGGCAAAGTTCTCGTCCATCGGTGGCTACCAGAATTCCATCTACAATAGTAACACAGTCTTGCTGACAGAATTGTGCACCGAAGTGTTTACATAAGCAGTAGAATATTACTTCTTAGATCATATAGTTCACGAGAAAGTTTAATCCAAACAATGGAAAGGAAAATGTTATCATCAGATTAAGCAAAACAATGGAAAGAAAATGTGTTTAAACACATATTTCAAGGGTATATCCTTCCCAAGGACAAGCAGAGTATGATATCCATGACAAGATATAAAGTAGAAAACCCTTTAGGTAAGGGGAGATAAATTTCATGACATTACTCATAGAATGGTGTTTGGATAATTAGTAAGGAAAATTTAGCATTGTGATTCAAATGTTTTTATTGAAAATCGGAGTACCACAGACATGCTTAGAGATAGCATTGGCATGGTCTTCAAGCAAAGGTCCTACTTTGGACACCAAAAGGATTCATCAGGAACAATTTGTAGAATAAGTCTTACAATTTTCTCATGGAAGAATGGATAACCTTGCTAAAAAGGATACTATAGCAATAGGTCCTCCGGTCAGGTGTGCTTGACATGACATCATCTTACAGGGTATATAAAGACCAATGTTATAACTCTTGGAAATATGTTCCAACCATCATATCTGACTGAGATTCAGATCTGTTTGGTGTCAGGATACCTCAGACTCAGGATGCCTCAGAAGAAAGGTGCAACACAAATTGCCGAGATGGCATTGTAAGATTCTCGGGGAAATGAACTATGGAAGCGAGTTCCATAACAAGAGTTCATCATTAAACCAAAGAGAGGGTGAGGAGATGGTTGATGGACTCAGCGACATTTCATCAAGATTTCCAAGAAGATGGATTTCCACAATTATGTGAGCAAGGAGATAACATTTGTCATATCAAATGATATAATGATGTATGCTATAGGAAAAACATACACAATTAAACATTGGAAAGGTGCAGCCGAAGTATGGTCTAGGTTGCACGATCAATCACTACTGCAGGATGCTGCTAACGCGAAACTACGATCAGAGACACTGCGAGAAACTATGTGCGATGCAATAATCACAAACGATGTTGTATGAAAACCGTCAGAAATGTGTAAAACGTTTGCGATGACGGATGCAACAAACACGGTTCAAGTTTTAGTTGCGTGTGCGACGAAGGGCATCTGTTTAGTTCAATGAATTGTTTGTGATGAGGAGGAACGAAAGAAATGGGCAGCCAGATGAAGGCGTGTGCGATACACAGCATATCGTTCACTCAGATGAACTGTTTGTGATTAGACAACGTTTAGTCAGGATAACTTGTACTAGTTGTCTCCCTTCGAATTTGGCCGTTGTCGGCTCCCTTCCCGCTCAATATTTGGGGAGAGGACCAGGGCCCCTATAAATAGTACTAGCCACCAGAGTAGGAGGCGACCGATCTCGAACAAACGGATTCAGATCATCCTCACCCACACAAGCCCACCAAGCACAAGAACACCTCTCCTCAGGAGGCTTTTCTTCCCTTGTATTGTTCATCATCAGCCCAAGAGGCGAGCCACCACACCACACTGGAGTAGGGTATTACACCAAAACGGTGGCCCAAACCAGTATAAATCTCATGTTCTTGTGTTGCGGGTTCGTTGAGCTAGGCCTTGAGATCACGGTGAGGCTGAGGGCGTGATTAGGTAGGGGGAGATCTTCGTGCACACCCAAGTGTTCGAACCTCAAGGGTTTTGCCGGAGCCCGAAATCCAACATTTGGCGTGCCACATAGGGGTGCGCCGAAGCTTTCCTTCTGTCGATCTGCGTCCCATCGCTTCGTCGCATCCATGGCGGACGCTCGTCGATCCCGCGCTGAGCGCCGGGCCGCCCTCGCCGCCCGCGTCGCTCAGGCCGCTCCTGTCAGCGGGCCTCCCCGTCGTTCCCCGTCGCCTGCCGCCAACGCCGCCACCGGACCGGCGGGAAACGAGCAGCAAGCATCCTCGTTGCACCCCTCGATGCGGCGGAACGGCCGCACCGCCACTTCATGGCTGCCCCCGGCCGGCTCGTTGTCTCACGCTCGTCGTGCTCCCACAGATGCGCGGGCCGCGCTGCTCATGGCACGCGAGCTCCTGCGCTACCGACCCGTCGATGACCTCTACGAGGATTTGCTGGACCGCATCGCCGAGCTTGTCAGCGCCGCAGGGGGCTCCCCTGCGCCATCCCTCTCGCTGCCTCGCCCTCCGCCAGCTGTAGACGAGGTGGCTCACGGAGCGCTTCCACTACCTCTGCACCAAGACGGCGTCCTGGCGCCAAGGCGTGCGGCCTTGTCGGGGGGAATCGGCTTCCTCGAACACCTATGGGGACCGAGCCCCTTACTGGTTCGGCGGGGGGCGGAGGTTGAACGAAGAGCGGATCGAGGCGATGCACACAAGGGATTTTACCCAGCTTCGGGCCGCAAGGATGCGTAAAACCCTACTGCTGCTTTGTGGATTCTATTGTGTTCTTGCTCGGGAGCACATGGTGCTACAGTACACACGAGCCGCTGGCAAGACCGAGCGTGGCAATGGGTGTCCTCCTCCTCCTACGTGCGCATGGGGCCTCCTTTTATATGCTCAAGGGGTTACCCACAGGTGGCAGCGCAGGTGGGGGCAAAAATGGGAGAGTGCTGTAGTGGGTACAGCTGCCTGCACAGTGGCTGTACAGTGCTATCATACCTAACTCTGACGGCGGGGGACACGGGCATTAAATGCCTGTCCGCGTCGCCCAGACGGTGCAGGGAAGTGGACCGTCAGGAGCGCCACCGTTTGCCACGATGGCTACTCTGTCAGCTTCGCTTCGCCACCGCATGCCCCTGGCTGCACAACCTCCCGCCACGTGCGCCTGGAATGCCCCCAGAGCGACACGTTGATGGGTGAGCTGGAGCGCAGGCACGGGGTGGTAACTTGCCGCGGCAGACGCCTTGCCGCGGTGGATGCCTTGTCGCGCCCGGGAGCTTGTCGCTCACCGGGCCTTGCCGAAGCGCGGGACGCGCCGTGGCAAGGTCCTTGTCGTGCCGTGGTTGGCCTTCCCGGCAAGCTCCTCCTGCCGGGGTCTTGTGCTTCGAGCGGTCGTCCCGACAAGCTCCTCTTCCCGGGGCCTGGCTCTCTTCGGGTGGCCTTCCCGGCAGGCTCCTCCTGCCGGGGCCTTGGCTCAAATACTTTGTTCTTGGATGGCCCAAAAAGGGACCACGGAGAGTCTTGGCGATCGCCTGGCAAGCCTTGCCGCGGGGTGCTACGACTGCCCGTGCACAAGTTCGGGATACTAAGGTACCCATACTTTAGTACACCGACAGGAGCCCCCGGGCCTGGGCCATACACGGTGCCGAGCGCTGTTGGGCCAGGCCCAAAACAGTGCACGGGCACGCGCGGCCTGGGTCACGCTGCATCTGCTTCTGCGCCCACCACGCCCTCCCCGAAAGGCACGCGTCGAACGCGGCATCGTGGGGAGAGGCGTGCGTGACGTGGGTGGCGTGCGCGGGGCCGAACCCTGCAGGCATGCGTCACGTCGCCATAAAGGGGGACGGTTCGCGCTAGCTCCATAAGTGGAGGGAGGCGTGGAGGCGTGGCTTGTTCGCTGGACGGGGCCGAGGCATGGTTTCCGAGGCACCCGTTCCCCACGATCATGGGGTGGGGAGAGGTCGCCTCATCCGTCGCCTCAGTCCTGCGCGTTAGCCACGCGGCTTCCATGCACCCGGGGTTGCGGACGGTGGAGGCAGGAGACCGGGCTGTCGCGGGTCGGGGCAGCAGGTCGGCCCCAGTCGCCTGGCCTTCCTGCGTCTTGATTGGCTGAGCGGGGCGGTCGAGCCCCCACCCTGCTCCTTTATAGAGAGCAAGAGGGGGCGACGGGAACCCACGCTCCTCCATCTCTTCTCCTTTTCATCTTCTGAGCGCCTCTCTCCATTCGCCATGGAGAAAGGGAATCCGGGTCCTTCATCGGTGGCGGCGAGGGTTGCCGCCAGGCAGTGCGCCCCTCCTCCCCTTGCACCCGTGATGGCGGAGCCAGCCGTAAGGGGAAGGGGGAGGGGGCGAGGTCGTGGACGAGGGCGTGGACGAGGCCACGGCGCTCAGGGAAGAGGCGGGCGGGGCGACGCGCCGGCCTCGCCTCCGCCAGCGGCTCCTCTTCCCACGGCGGTCCACCTCGGGGTCGATCCTTGCGAGTTCTTCGTCAGGCTGCGCCGGGCGCCTCGCCGCCGCCTCCGCCTCCCGGCTCCCTTCGCAAGCGTGATGGAGATGGAGCAACCCGAGACGCTAAGGCTGCGCATGAAGGGCTGCGGGATCAGCGGCACGCGGGTCCACGTCGAGTTCCCAGCCCCCGGCGTAGTGTATTTTGGCCGAGGGTGGAAGACATTCGCCCGCATCCACACCTTGACGGAGGGGTTCACCCTCCATTTTTAGTTGATGGAGGGCGATCTCCTCTCCGTCAAGGCCTTCGAGGACTTTGGGACCCGGGCCCAGTGCTGCGTGGATAGCTTCTCCGACAACGAAAGCTCCTCCTCGAGCGAGAGTGACGAGGAGGGGAACGACAGCGACGACGAGGGCAGCGGTCGTCGGGATGACGGGTCCGACTAGGCGCCGGTCGCAGCTCCGTGTGGCACCGGCGACCCCATCATCCGGGTCGCCGGCCCCTTGAGCTTCCCGGGGTCGCCTCCTTGGCGGCTGGCGTGGCGAGGCTGCGGAAGAGGAAGAGGGTTGGCGGCAAGGCCATCAACTCGGAGTACGAGGGCACGGCGCCCTCGACAGCGTGCTGACGCCCTGCCGCCTTGTCGGGCCCTTCTTCCGGCGCCGCCATCACCGTCCAGCTTTCAGCCGGCCCCCGGGGCGTTCTGTTGGTGTCTTCTGCCACCCGTAGCTCGCCTAGGCGCTCCTTTTGCCCTTTTCGCCTCCTTGTCCTACCTCCTGAGGAGAGAGACAAGAAAGGAATTACGGGCATCTTATCATTTTTCAATCTGTAAGCCCTCGGGCCTTAGCTGTGTTTAAAACTTGTAATCCCATCTTTTCATGTTTTTCATTCTCTCTGAACTTGTACCTGAGCGGAATGTTTTTAATGAAAAGGGGATGTTTGCCGGGCCATTTGTCCCGTGGGTAAAACCCACGCCAAGGAACGAATCCTTTATATCGTTAAGATAGACGCTTCTTTGCCCGGCAACAGGCCCTGCCGTCTTCCCGCGCCACTCGACCTCTCTCACGCCTTTGGCGGAGGAAGGGATGAAGCGGGTTCGGGCCCCTCGTTCCACCCCTTTGCCGCCGCGACTACTACCAAAACGGGCCCCAGGAACGCGCTCTGAGGCCTGTCGTTAAGGGAGCACGGTAGCTTCTAGGAGGAAACAAGGTTTTCGTATTCCATAGTTCATAAGAGAATGCATGACAAGGGATGCAAAAACTTATCTGGGATCGCAGCCCCCGGCAACTTTGGCTTGCCGCGGGCGAATCTTCATACTTGCAGCCTCCGGCAATACTGGCTTGCCGGGGACCAGATGCTGGTCCGCCCTTCTTCTCTTCTTCGTCCTTAAGCGGCCTGGCCAGGATATGCAAAACCCTGCGAACCAAAGGAAACGAAGGAACCAGAAAAAGGACGCAGACTCGACCTCTAAGCTAGGGGTTAGCAGCTGTTAGGCACTATCAACCCTAACCAAGGACGAGACTCGACTCAGCATGCATGCTAAAACTTAGGGCGCCAGCGCTTCATTTCTGCTGCTCAGGGTCTGCGCCTGGCTTTGTACAAAGGATTACATGCAAGTGCGGCAAGACTTGTACAAAAGGTTGGTTGCCGGGCGGGGCCCGACAACCGCGCCTTACGGGTAAAACTTACGAAGATGCTCAATATTCCAGGAGTGGCTCACCGGAGTGCCATCTTCGGTCTCGAGGCGGACAGCGCCGGGCCTTGTGACTCGTCTCACCCGGTAAGGGCCTTCCCACTTCGGCGTCAACTTGTTATGATTCTTGGCGGACGGGGCGCGCCGAAGAACAAGGTCGCCTTCCTCGAAGCTTCTGGCTTTAACTTTGCGGCTATGGTAGCGATGCAAAGCTTGCTGGTAGCGAGAGGCTCGCACAGCAGCCTGAAAACGATCCTCCTCAAGGAGCAGCGCGTCATCTTCACGCAGCCGCTCTTGCTCAAGCTCATCATAAGCAAGCACTCGAGGTGACCCGTATACGAGTTCCGTGGGGGTAACTACTTCTACTCCATAGACTAGAGCAAATGGTGTCTGGCCAGTGGCTCGATTAGGCGTCGTTCTGATCGACCAAAGAGCCACCGGTAGCTCCTCGATCCAGTTTCTTCCGGACTTGTGCAGCCTGTCGAAAGTTCTGGTCTTGAGCCCGCGCAGTACTTCGGCGTTGGCCCTTTCAGCTTGACCGTTGCTCCTGGGATGAGCAACAGAAGCGAAGCAGACCTTGGCGCCGAGATCTTGGACGTATTGCATGAAGGCGCGGCTCGTGAATTGTGTACCGTTGTTGGTGATGATCCTATTGGGGATCCCGAAGCGGCAGACAATCGACCTGAAGAACTTCATGGCTGACTATGCTGTCACCTTCCTCGCTGGTTCCACTTCCGGCCACTTTGTGAACTTGTCGATTGCGACGTACAAGTACTCAAAGCCCCCGACAGCTCGGGGGAAGGGGCCGAGGATGTCGAGCCCCCAGACCGAAAATGGCCAGGATAAAGGGATCGTCTGGAGAGCTTGAGCTGGCTGGTGTATCTGCTTGGAATGGAACTGGCACGCTTCACACTTAGTTACTTGTGCAGTTGCATCCTGGAGGGCTGTCGGCCAGAAGAAACCTTGCCGGAATGCTTTGCCGGTGAGTGCTCTTGCGCCGATGTGGTGACCACATATGCCTCCATGTATCTCTGCCAACAGCTGCTGTCCGTCTTCCCGGGAAATGCACTTCAATTTCACACTGTTGCGCCCTCTTTTGTACAGTGTGTTGTCGACGAACTAGTACATACTCAAGCGCCGGGCTACTCTTTCCGCTTCTTCTTGCTCTTCGGGAAGTTCTCCGTGCTGGAGGAAACGGACAATCTGCTGCGCCCATGCTGGAGCCTGCGGCTCGACAACAAGGACTGAAGGCACTTCTGCTGCAGCGGGAACGTCCGCTTCTACGGCGAGGATCTGGGGCTCAGCCGGAGCTTGACGTTCCCCGGCAAGCTTGTCGGAGCAAAACTTGTCGGGATCGCCTGCTTCTACGGAACAAACCTTGGGGTTTTCCGGAGCAGACGGCTCCTCAGCGCTCTTGGCGTCGATCTTGGGGACCTTCTTGGCGGCGGCTCCAGGGAGCTCTGCCGGAAGATAGTCGCCGGAGACCAACTTCCTCTTCTTGCTCTGTCTGGTTGATGGCGTTACGGATGGTTGAGTCAGCTTGAGCACAAAGGTTCCTGGTTCCACAGGTAACATAAATGCTGCGCACTTCGACAGGCCATCAGCGATGTCATTCTCAGCTCTTGGAATGTGTTCCATTTGCAGGCCGTCAAAGTGCTCTTCCAGCTTCCTCACTTCATCAACGTACGCTTCCATCAACGGACTCTGGTAATCCTTGTTCACTTGGCGGACGACAAGCTGCGAGTCACCCCTGACAATGAGCTTCTTGATCCCAAGTTCTGCCGCGATCCTGAGACCGGCGAGCAGACCTTCATACTCTGCAGTATTATTGGTTGCTTGCTCCTTGGGGAAGTGCATCTGGACTACGTACTCGAGGTGCTCTCCGGTGGGCGCGACGAGTAACGCGCCAGCACCGGCGCCTTGCAGCGAGAAAGCACCATCAAAGTACATCAGCCACTCTTTGCTTGCTTCTTTGGCGGGGATGCTCGTCTCTGGGATATCTTCGTCCGGTGTCGGTGTCCACTCCGCTATGAACTCCGCCAATGCCCTGCTTTGGATAGTCGAGGTGCTCTCGAACTGGAGACCGAAGCTCGACAGCTCTAGTGCCCACTCGACAATCCTGCCTGTTGCTTCTGGATTCTGCAGTATCCTCTTCAGCGGAAAGCGGGTGACAACTATAATCTCATGTGCTCGGAAGTAATGGCGCAGCTTTCTCGAGGCCATGAGGAGGCCGAAAAGCAATTTCTGCACGCCAGAGTACCTTGACCTAGCCCCCTGCAAAAGGGAGCTGACAAAGTAAACTAGGCGCTGCACCATTTTCTTCTTCTGCACCTCCACTTGCTCCTGCGCAGATTCATCCTTGTCGGGGCCAGAGCTTGTCGGGGAAGCCCCCTGCTTGTCGTTGGACGTGCTTGCCGTGGTTGCTGGCTCATCATTTGCCTCCCTCTCTGCTACTAACGCAGCACTAACCACTTGATTGGTTGCCGCCAGGTATAGCAGCAACTTCTCTTGTGGTTTAGGCGCGACAAATATTGGAGCGGAGGACAGGTATTTCTTCAGGTCCTGCAGCGCAGCCTTCGCTTCCGGAGTCCATTTTACTGGACCCTCCTTTTTCAAAATTTTGAAAAACGGTAGGGCGCGTTCTGCAGACATGGAAATAAACCTGCTGAGATCCTCGACGCAGCCGGCAAGCCTTCGTACGTCCTTGACACGTGTTGGTGCTTCAATCTGCTCGATGGCCTTGATCTTGTCTGGGTTGGCTTCTATTCCTTGCTGAGACACGAAGAACCCGAGAAGCTTGCCGGAAGGGACTCCGAACACGCACTTCTCGGGGTTGAGCTTGAGGCTGATCCTGCGCAGGTTCGCAAAGGTCTCTTCTAAGTCTTGAATCAGGGTTGCCCTGTCTCTGCTCTTGACCACTATGTCACCCATGTAGGCCTCCACATTTCTGTGGATTTGTGGCTCAAAAGCGGTGTGGACAACCCTCGCAAATGTTGAACCGGCGTTCTTCAGTTCGAAAGGCATCCGTACGAAACAGTACGTGCCACATGGAGTGATGAACGCGGTCTTCTCTTCATCTTCTTCAGCCATGAAGATCTGATGATATCCTGAGTAGGCGTCAAGAAATGAAAGCAGGTCACATCCGGCCGTGGAGTCGACAATCTGGTCAATGCGCGGCAAGGGAAAGGGATCTTTGGGACAAGCTTTGTTAACATCAGTGAAGTCGATGCAAAGCCTCCATTTCCCATTTGCTTTGCGCACGACAACAGGATTGGCCAACCACGTCGGATGGAGCACACCTCTGACGAGGCCTGCCGCTTCCAACTTCTTGATCTCTTCTGCGATGAACTCTTGGCGCTCCACTGCTTGCTTCTTGACTCTCTGCTTGACGGGCCGCGCGTGAGGACAGACGGCGAGGTCGTGCTCAATCACTTTCCTGGGAACGCCGGGGATGTCGGATGGTTGCCAGGCAAACACATCGACATTCGCCCGCAGGAAAGCAACGAGCGCGCTTTCCTATTTGGGGTCGAGCGTGGCACTGATGGCGAAGGTGCCACCAGTGTCGTCCTCCTTGGCGGGCACCTTCTTGGTCGTTGGTAGAGCTGCCATTGTCTTCTTACTCTTGCCGGTGGAGCTCGATGGCGCGTCCTCGACGGTAGCGCAGCACTCCGAAGAGGTGCGCTTGCCGGAGTGGGCGCCAGAGCACTTGCCGGGCTTGGTCCTCTTCTTCCCTCCGGGAGCTTCAGCGGCAAGCGGCTTGTGATCCGCTGTGGCTGCTGCTTCCCGGTAGATCTTGTCGGCACAGATAAGGGCATCCTTCTTGTCGCCGGGGACAGAGATGACGCTTATCGGGCCTGGCATCTTGAGCATGTTGTAGGCGTAGTGAGAGGCCGCCATGAACTTGGCGAGCGCTGGACGGCCGAGAATTCCATTGTAAGGCAATGGAAAATCGGCAACGTCAAAAGTGATCCTCTCTGTCCTGAAGTTCAGCTCACTGCCAAATGTCACTGGCAATGTTATTTTCCCCTTCGGCTTGCTCCTTCCCGGGTTGATTCCTTGGAACGTGCCGGTCTCTTCGAGCACGCTGTCGGGGACTTGGAGTTTCCGGAGCACAGCGGAGGAGATCAGGTTCAAGCCGGCCCCGCCGTCAACTAGCATCTTAGTGACCTTGAGGTTGCGGACTGTTGGTGAGACCAACATCGGCAAGCACCCAATCGCCGTTGTGCGATCAGGCTGGTCCTCAATATAAAAAATGATAGGCGTACTGGACCATTTCAGAGGCTTGCGCGACTCGACGGGTGGCTCCGCTGCATTGACTTCCCGCGCCCATTGCTTGAGCTGGCGGTGAGAAGTATGCAGGGAGGCACCGCCGTCTACGCACAAGACCTCTGTGGCTTTCTGAAACTCCTGCTCACTGGTTTTGACGTCATCCATGTCTTCGTCTTCGTCGTCGTCCTCGTTCTTGTCGCGGCCGCGGGGAGGTCGGTCCGCTTGCCGCTGCTTGTCCTTGTCGCGGTGTCCTCCCTGGCCAGGGCGCTTCGTGCCTGATCCTCCGCCACCTCCCCGGGCTCTCTCCTTGTCGCGTCGCTCGTACTCGGCCTTTTGCAGCTCGACGAGCCGCTCGACCTGCTTGCAGCTCTGGAGGTCATGGCCCTTGGTGCGGTGGATCTTGCAGTACTGCTTGTTGGTGCCGTCCCGCTTGTCGGCGATCGCCACAGCCTGGCAGTGGGCGCATCCGGCAATCTCCTTGCCAGAGCTACCAGCCTGGGCCTTCTTGGCGGCGCCTTCGTCGCCGGACTGCTCAACAACCAGTACTTCTTGGCTCTTCTTCCTGTTGCTCCGCCGCCGGCCCTTCCTTGCCGGGGCGGTATCCTCACTGTCAGATTCTCCTGCTCCAGTGTTCTCTCCGGGGAGTTTCCTCCCTTCCTCAGCACGGGCACACTTGTCGGCCAGGGCATATAGCTCACTGACGTCTTTGATCTTGCACATCGCCATCTCCTCCCGCATCCTGCGGTTACGCATGTTCTGATGGAACGCGCTGATGACCGCGGCGGGGTGGACGTCTGGGATGTTGTAGTGTACACGGCTGAATCTCTGGATGAACTTGCGCAGGGGTTCCCCTTCCTTCTGGACGAGCAGATGAAGGTCGCTCGCTTGGCCATGGGGTTTGTGGCCCCCCGTAAAGGCGCCAACAAACTGATGGCACAAGTCTGTCCAGGAGGTTATGGAGTTATCCGGCAAGTGCATGAGCCAGGATCTGACGTTGGATTTGAGTACCAGCGGGAAGTAGTTGGCAAGGATCTTGTCGTCTCGCCCTCCAGCAGCTTGCACTGCAATGGTGTAGATGCCGAGGAACTCCGACGGATGCGACTTGCCGTCATACTTCTCTGGTACGTCTGGCTTGAAATTCTTCGTGCTGGGCCACTGGACTTGCCGCAGCTCACGGGTGAACGCAGGGCAGCCCACCGCGTACGGCAGGTCGCCTGATTCCCCTGGTGCATGCATGTTGACAGAGGGCCCAGCGCGGTGGTCTGATTGACGCCGTGCTTCTCTCCGACGCTCGATCCGAGTACGAGCGTCCTCTTGCTCTCGCTCGTGAAGAACTTGGCGTTGATCGCGACGAGTTCGCGGATTCGACGACGCGGTGGAGTCGTTGTCGTGATGATTCCGGCGAGTCGGCGACCTTGGCCTCTGGGGCCGGGAGTGCACGGTGGTCGCACCCCCGCCGGCCCTGGCGCCATCGGTTCTCGCCTGGCCGTCCCGCCGCGGCTGCGATGCGCTGTGCTGTCCCGGGGTGTCGCCGTTAGCGAAACCGATGAGGCTCTGTATCGTGGCCCTCCAGTCGTCGAGCTTGTCCGCCGCTGGAGGGTAGTCTAGGAGCAGTTGAGCTCGCGCCAGAGCCTCTGCTGGAGTGGTGGGCAGTGGTGGCGAACGGCGCGTGGAGCGGGATGTGCTCGAACTTCTAACTACGTTAGAAGGAGCAACACCCGGACCAGGCAGCCGCGCCACGCTCGCGCCAGCACGTTGGTGTGAGTGCTGGCCTTGAGCGCCCTGGGATCCGCCGGCGAGCGTATGGTACCATGCTGGTCCCGTGCCTCCTGAGAGGGGCGCGGTGCATGTTCGGACGCCGTGGCGCCATGAGCTGGCTCGACGACGCCTGTCCCGCCGCCGGTGCCGTCCCCACCGCCCGTTTGCTCCAAGGGCGGCGGGCTCGACGCGGACGGACCGGCCACCTTCGGAGCCTTCTTCTTCGGTGGCATGTTGATGAAGATGATGGAGATCTAGCTGGTGCAGACGCCAGATCAGGTTCGCACAACTTCGACGCCCCCTACCTGGCGCGCCAAAGATGTCGGGGGGAATCGGCTTCCTCGAACACCTATGGGGACCGAGCCCCTTACTGGTTCGGCGGGGGGCGGAGGTTGAACGAAGAGCGGATCGAGGCGATGCACACAAGGGATTTTACCCAGCTTCGGGCCACAAGGATGCGTAAAACCCTACTGCTGCTTTGTGGTTTGTATTGTGTTCTTGCTCGGGAGCGCGTGGTGCTACAGTACACACGAGCCGCTGGCGAGACCGAGCGTGGCAATGGGTGTCCTCCTCCTCCTACGTGCGCATGGGGCCTCCATTTATATGCTCAAGGGGTTACCCACAGGTGGCAGCGCAGGTGGGGGCAAAAATGGGAGAGTGCTGTAGTGGGTACAGCTGCCTGCACAGTGGCTGTACAGTGCTATCATACCTAACTCTGACGACGGGGGACACGGGCATTAAATGCCCGTCCGCGTCGCCCAGACGGTGCAGGGAAGTGGACCGTCAGGAGCGCCACCGTTTGCCACGATGGCTACTCTGTCAGCTTCGCTTCGCCGCCGCATGCCCCTGGCTGCACAACCTCCCGCCACGTGCGCCTGGAATGCCCCCAGAGCGACACGTTGATGGATGAGCTGGAGCGCAGGCACGGGGTGGTAACTTGCCGCGGCAGACGCCTTGCCGCGATGGATGCCTTGTCGCGCCCGGGAGCTTGTCGCTCACCGGGCCTTGCCGAAGCGCGGGACGTGCCGTGGCAAGGTCCTTGTCGTGCCGTGGTTGGCCTTCCCGGCAAGCTCCTCCTGCCGGGGTCTTGTGCTTCGAGCGGTCGTCCCGGCAAGCTCCTCTTGCCGGGGCCTGGCTCTCTTTGGGTGGCCTTCCCGATAGGCTCCTCCTGCCGGGGCCTTGGCTCAAATACTTTGTTCTTGGATGGCCCAAAAAGGGACCACGGAGAGTCTTGGCGATCGCCTGGCAAGCCTTGCCGCGGGGTGCTACGACTGCCCGTGCACAAGTTCGGGATACTAAGGTACCCCTACTTTAGTACACCGACAGGCCCCTTGGCGTGACCCACCGCGCGAGAAGAAGGAAGCTGCCAAGAAGTTCCCCGGCCGCAAGAGAACGTTCCCGCGCTCCCAGCACCACTGCGACAAGACCGTGCGCCGCCTGCGACAGCGGTGCGCGGGCATCAAGGGCGGGCTCTGCATCAGCAGAGGGTCTCAGTGGCCACTGCAGGCTGCCGCGCCTTCACTCCTGAGCTGCGTAGCGTCGCATGGCCAGGCAAGTTCAAGCCAGACCTGCCACCTCGCTACGACGGCACCCCCGACCCCGCGGAGTTCCTGCAGCTCTACGAGCTGAGCATCGAGGCGGCCAACGGCGACGAAAAAGTCACGGTGAACTGGTTCCCCATGGCTCTCAAGGATGGCGCTCACTCGTGGCTCCTGAACCTTCCTCCCAGGATCCATCTCCTCCTGGAACGAGATGCGCGTCTGCTTCGTTGCCAACTTCCAGGGCACTCGCGACCGCCCTTAGGCCACGGGTGACCTGCGCCGCATCAAGCAGCAGCTAGGAGAGACCCTGCAAAAGTACATCCAACACTTCAACAACGCTCGCCACAAGATCCCCAAGGTGACGGACGAGGCCATCATCTCTGTGTTTTCTGATGTCGTCCGCGATGTCAAGATGAAGGAGGAGCTCTCCATCCACGAGGAGCTGTGCACGACCTTGGAGCTATTCAACCTGGCGACCAAGTGCGCAAGAGCTGAGGAAGGGCCCCTTTCCCTCCTCAAGCTCCCAGCTGCTGACCCCAAGGAGAAGAAGGCCAAGGCCAAGGACGTGAAGCGCAAAGGAGTGGTCGTGCTTGCAGCGGAGCCGGATACGAAGCGCGACCGGGACCTTCCCGAGTCGTCCAAGAGCAGCCGTCCATTCTGCGCCTTCCACAACGTCCATAGCCACAACACTAATGACTGTCAAGAGCTCACGGCCGCATCTCAGGAGCTTTTTTGGCCTTCGCGCGTGGGACGTTGCGAGGGCCCACCTCACAGCTACGTTTGCATGCCATTTGGACTGCCGATCATGGCGTCCGCCTTCCAGCGCAACCTACGGAGCATCTGACGGCTTAGGAGGCCAGACATCACGCAGTCCTGACGGAGAAGGAGACGGTGCTCAAGGAACCGCCTGGACCCCCAGAGCCTCCCGAGGCTCAGGGTCCCGGTGGCTCGTGAGGAGCAACCCCTTCACCATGCGTCTTCAGCTGCCCCAACATCCCTTCGAAAACAAAACCAGGTGACATTTTCCAAGTTTATTTAGCTGGGAGCGATCCTCGGGCTGCATCATACCCAGGCTACGTGGGTCTGTCCCTGCAGCATGTATCCTTTTACATATTTGGCTTACTTTGCTGGGGGCGCCCCTCAGGCTGCACCATCCCCAAGCTGCTCGGGTCCAGCCCAGGGGCATGCATCGTTCTTGTGTTATCCCATTCGCTTTCCATGCATAATCTATCTATGGTTATCACCTGCTTGACTGTCACCTACCATGGGAGCTACACACTCTGGCACGGCGCATGTGCTGGGGTCCGTCCCTGTAGCGCCGACAAACCTGAGTGGTCGAGCTTTGGCTCGCAGCACGCCCCACGCACGTCACCTCACCAGGCCCTCAGTGCCTTCATCTTCTTGCAGAGCAACCTGTGGCAAACCGGCAATCATCGTGGCAATCTGTGTTTTCCCTCGTGCTGACCTACAGGAACCTCCCGAGAACGACAGCGGGCGGTACCATGGGCTCCTTTTCTCCCATGCGATTCGCTTGGGCGTTAAAATGGGGGCTCCTGAGCATTGCGACTCAGGAGCTCTTACTGGCTCTCTAGCCCTCACCCCTGGCCTTGACCACGGCATCACGACCTGGCATACCAGTGGCGACGGAACTCGCTCGAGGGCCGGGACCTGAGGATGCAGAGCACACGGAAGAGCGTGGAGAAGAGGGGGAGGCTCGCACGGGCCTAACCTAGCTACCCTATAGCAGTCGATGCACAAGTCTGGCGCGACACAAGGAGCCAGCTCAGGAATGTCAAGATAAGTCTCACGACTAGATCGACCCAGCACTACAGCATCGGACCCTCACCTGTGGCAGCCTTGTTATGGCAATGCCGCCACCCTTTCCTGCTTCTTGGTAGTTGCTTGAGCACTAAAGGGGGCCTATTGAGCATCGCGCCTTAGGAGCTCTTACTGGACCTCGGGCCGCTCACCTACTAGCCTTGACCACGGCATCGCGACCTGGAATACCAGCGACACTTGCAGCCTTCCTGGGGACCGGGGCCTGTCGGCGTAGAGCACCAAGCTGCCATGGGGTTGGAAAGGAGGGACTAAGCCGAAGCAAGACATGCGCTCGCCAATTTTCATAATAAGGATAATATGAACAAAAGACATTATAGATCCCTTACACGCCCCCACGGGATTCGTTTCGACTCCTCGCGGGGAACAAAAGAGGGACTTCCTAGGATCCCTATCTACAGGCGCCAGCGCGGCAGACGCCATCAACTACAGTGGGCCACGGGAGGCCGGCGCCAACCCCATCCAGATCAGCGACGGCGACGGCTGGACGCTGCGGCCTTGCTCCAGGCCCGGCGAGAGCTCGGAGGCACGTAGCTGTTGTCGCTCGTCTCTGGGGTCTCGTAGAGCTCGGGAGAGTCACTGGACTCCCAAGCGCCACCGCTGCTGCTGGAGGAGCCGCTAGAGAAGCCAATGGTGTGCCCGGCACTGGCTGCTGCACCGTCCCGATGACCCCCTCCGGGGCAGCTGAAAGTGCAACTATCCCTGGGTGGTTTTGGTAATTCCTAACAACATATAACTCATTGAGCTAATACCATTTCAAGATAAATATTTTAGGAAAGCTCAATGATTGGCATGGAATGGATTAGAAAGAGGACCCTTCAAAATGCTAAGGACAAAAGATTGGCTCAAGCTCAAAGCACAAGACTCTACATTTTCTATTTTAGTGAACCAAGATCACATTGAGTCTATAGGAAAAGCCAATACTATTAAGAAGGGATGAGGTGTTGCTTAATGAGGTTCTTTCTCAAAGTGCTTAGTGATATGCTCCAAAACCCTCCAGTACTTTCTCATGTCCACATATGTCCCAAACCAAAAGTCCAACTCAGCCCCACCGATTCTTTCAATCCGGAGCCACCGAGTTCAGTTGACATAGCCACTGCCAGAAACCCTAGTCTTTTTGGTCTCACCGAGATGGGATTGCAAACTCTCTATTTCCCTTTGTAACGTTTCGGTCAAACCAAGATGAGCGATCGGTCCCACCAAGATTGCAATGCAAACACTCTGTTTCCTTTTCGTAACATTTCGGTCCAACCAAGAAGAGCGAATCGGTCCCACCGAGTTTGCCTGACAAACTCTCTGTTTGTCCATTACCAAAATCGGTCCCACCGAGTTTGTGTAATCGGTCTCACCGAGATTACATTATGCCCTAACCCTAATGATATTGGTACCATCGAGTTGACATGTCGGTCCCACCGAAACTCCTAATGGTCACATTATGAACCAAAGCGGTCTGACCGAGTTCTTTGAATCGGTCCCACCAAGTTTGGTGATTTGTGTGTAATGGTTAGATTTTGTGTGGAGGCTATATATACCCCTCCACCCACTCTTCATTCATGGAGAGAGCCATCAGAACATGCCTACACTTCCAACACATATTTTTTGAGAGATAACCACCTACACTTGTGTTGAGGTCAAGATATTCCATTCCTACCACATAAATCTTGATCTCTAGCCTTCCCCAAGTTGCTTTCCACTCATATCTTCTTTCCACCAAATCCAATCCTATGAGAGAGAGTTGAGTGTTGGGGAGACTATCATTTGAAGCACAAGAGCAAGGTGTTCATGATCAACACACCATTTGTTACTTCTTTTAGAGTGGTGTCTCCTAGATTGGCTAGGTGTCACTTGGGAGCCTCCGTCAAGATTGTGGAGTTGAACCAAGGAGTTTGTAAGGGCAAGGAGATCGCCTACTTCGTGAAGATCTACCCTAGTGAGGCAAGTCCTTCGTGGGCGACGGCCATGGTGGGATAGACAAGGTTGCTTCTTCGTGGACCCTTCGTGGGTGGAGCCCTCCGTGGAATCGCGCAACCGTTACCCTTCGTGGGTTGAAGTCTCCATCATGGTGGATGTACGATAGCACCACCTATTGGAACCACGGGTAAAAAATCACCATGTCAACATTGCGTTTGCTCCCTCAAACTCCTCCCTTTACCTTCATATGCAATTGTTTTACATTCCACTACTATACTATTAGAATTGCATGTGTAGGTTGATTGCTTGACTTGTTCTAAGTTGCTAATATCTGCCAAGAACTAAAATTGGGAAAAGGCTAGATTTTTATTTGGTTAAGTAGTCTAATCACCCCCCCTCTAGACATACTTTGGATCCTACAAGTGGTATGAGAGCTTTGGTCTCCATTTGCTTTGATTTCCATAGCTTTTGGTGGTCATAGCCTTGGTTTCACAACCTAGGAGAGTATGGCGTCTAGTGAGGGAAATTACCACCGTAGAGGTCCTTTCTTTGATGGTACATATTTTGCTAGTTGGAAGCATAAGATGAAAATGCATATTCTTGGACATAACCCCGCCGTTTGGGCTATTGTGTGTATTGGCTTGCAAGGTGAATTCTTCGATGGGAAAGAACCTAACCGTGAAGCTACCGCGGAAGAGTTGAAGATGCTGCAATACAATGCTCAAGCTTGTGATATTCTCTTCAACGGATTGTGCACCGAAGAATTCAACAAAATCAGTCGTCTTGAGAATGCAAAGGAAATTTGGGATACCTTGATTGATATGCACGAAGGTACCGACTCCGTCAAGGAATCCAAGTTGGATGTGCTTCAAAGTCAACTTGACAAGTTCAAAATGAAGGATGGTGAAGGTGTCGCCGAAATGTACTCTAGGCTTCCTCTCATCACAAATGAGATTGCCGGCTTAGGAAGTGAAGAGATGACCGACAAATTCATCATCAAGAAGATCCTAAGAGCCCTGGATGGAAAATATGATACCGTGTGCCCATTGATCCAAATGATGCCCAATTACAAAGATCTCAAGCCAACGGAAGTCATTGGAAGAATTGTTGCTCATGATATGTCACTCAAGGATAAGGAAGAGCTTCACAACAAGTCAAGTGGTGCCTACAAAGCCGCATGTGATGCTCCCACATCATCAAGTGAGAAACAAACCTTCAATGAAGAGTTGAGCCTAATGGTAAAGAACTTCAACAAGTTCAACAAGAGTAGAAGCAAAGAAATAAGTTCCAAGTCAAGGTCCTACAATGACAAAAGATCTTCTAGTCGCGAGCATAGTTGCTAAAATTGTGGAAGACCTGGACACTACTCCAGTGAGTGTACAGCCTCCTATAAAAGAATAGAAGATTCTCCCAAAAGAAGAAGTAGAAGAGAAGAATCACCATCAAGAGAAAGAAGGAGTAGAGATGATCGTCATGAACGAAGATCCTCTCAGAGAAGCAAGGATTCGGAAAGGAAGGATAAGTCATCAAGGAGCTACACAAAAAGAAGACATCAAGCTCATGTTGGTGAATGGGTATCCGGCTCCGACTCCAACCATCACTCCGAAAGAAGTTATCACTCTGACTTTGAATATACTCAAGATGAAGGTGTTGCCGGTCTAGCACTTGTGACAACCAACTCCTACGACATATTTGACTCACCAAATGAAGGAATTGGAAGCTGCTTCATGGCCAAAGGTCCAAAGGTAACACATCTCGAGTATGTTGGTTTCATCAGTGATGAACATGATTTGCTAGGTGATGATGATTTACTTGTTGACAACTCTAGTGATGAAGACTATGATGAAACGTCAATTAATCATGTTAATCAAGATAAAACGAATGATGATAAGAAGGAGATTGAGCGTCTAACTAAAGAACTAAACTCTCTTAAGTTAGCTCATGAAACTACCTTGGAAGATCATCGAGAACTTTTAAAGACTCATGAGAAGCTTCGCTTTGAAAAGCTCAACCTTGAGCAAGAGCATGAGTTTTTAGAGGCAATCAATAATGATCTTCGCAAGAAAAGTTCTTCTTACATTGACAAGCATTTACTCTTGTCTACTTACATGCCACAAGTTAAATCTAACAATAAGAACAAGAAAGATGCTTCTTCTAGTAGTAACAACAATCATGCTAAATCCAATGTTGTTGCTTCTAGTAGTTCTCTTGATTCCACTAATGATTATCTTAGCCAAGTTACACTTGAGCAAGAAAATAGCTTATTGAAGGGAATTATAGAGAAAGGTGTTTACAAGAGCCTTGCCGGTAGTAAGCAAATTGAGGAAATTGTATGCAAGTAAGGAAGGCACCGGAAGAATCAAGGTGTTTGTTTTTAAA
Organism: Aegilops umbellulata; assembly: GCA_032464435.1. Lineage (NCBI taxonomy): Eukaryota > Viridiplantae > Streptophyta > Magnoliopsida > Poales > Poaceae > Aegilops > Aegilops umbellulata. Next base: position 132,963,494 of record CP136060.1, on the reverse strand, counting down.
GAAAGTTCAATGCCAATGGAGTTGAGTGGGAAGAAGATCAATACCCCAAGACGAAGTTTGTTCCTCAACAAGAGAAGTATGATCCTACTTATTTCCAAGGAACACAAGCTCAAGATGATCTTCCACCACAAGACCACAAGCAAAAAGGAAAGGACAAGCTTCAAGAGGAAATTGATGCATTTGAAGAAGCACCTAAGGCCTTGGTCAAGTGGGTTCCCAAGACTACATCAAATTCTACTTCATCAAGTACAACTACAACTCCAAGGATTCCCATCAAGATGGTGTGGATCCAGAAGAAGAAGAACTAGAGATATCTTGAGGGTGACTCCGCCAACATACCTCACTCTTATCATTTTGGCAAGGAAAAGTGTAAACAAACTTCCATATCCTGCACTAGTTCAAGGAGTCACAAACCCTCTTGTTGGTAAGACAAGGGACAAGGTAACCCAATGCTTTCATGGACATCATCTTGTGTATGCATCACTCTATGTCTATGGATATCCTTGTTTGTTCCTTGTGGGACTAACCCGTGTAGGTATTGAAAGTGCAACTCGCTCCAAAAGATTGCTCTGAATGATCTATATCAACATTGAGCATCTACATCTTCAACACCTACATGAAGTCATCATCGACAAAACCCAAGGTTAGTTCATCCCTCTTCGGGGGGATATCACATCTAGGGGGAGCTTTACTCTAATCAATTGAGCTAGAGTAACTCTAATGGTGTGAACACAACAATGCTTTATGTAAAAGTGGTAACCCCACTTGTGCTTAAACGATGAGTATGACCTATGATCAAATGTTTTCATTTTACTCTTAAGTCAATATACTCATATATAGATGACCTAGTCATCACCAAATTGCTTGATAGATGCTAGAGTGTTTGTGCATGTTTTGTCACATATTTCATTTGCCATTTTAATTGTGTGAGCATGTTGAATGCATATTTTACTCATTCGAGGACATCCATTTGTAGGTTTGTTTGTTTGGCTCTTCCTCTTTTGCCAAATGGATGGACAAGAATGCCTAAGAACTCCCTCTAGCTATCTATGCTTTCCTCGTCTCAAACTCTATTCATGCTACATCACAAAGTTTGATCAAGTCAGATTCGAACCACTCTGTGTGAGGAGCACTCGGAGTTCCCAATTCATCATACACTTAAACCTCCAAAACCTCTTTGTGCATCTCGATCTGACCGATTCATCCCTTTCGGTCCTACTGAGTCACCAAGTTGATCTAGGCTTTTCAATCTCGGTGCAACCGATTAGAACCTTTCGATCACACCGAGCTGCAGTAACTGCCTGCAGTTTTGCATCTCGGTGCCACCGAGTCATTCCACTCGGTCACACCGACAGGGTCAGGTTATATATACCGACGGGCCAAATTTTGGAAAAATTTCCAAACCTCCTCGCCCGCGCGTAACCTGTTCTGCCTCCTCGGGTCTCCGGATCAACCTCTCATCGCCAGTGACCTCCCGCCGCTGGTCTCCGCTGTCGTCAACGGCAATCTGCCACGCCGTTGCCGCCGTAGCAAGTTCACCGCCAAACTAGGGTACGAACTTAATCTTTGTGCTAATCCTTAACTCTGATTCTTAGCACATTGCTTTGCCATGATTCTTGCCACGATTGAAATCATCCTGTCCAGCGAAAACGTCCCGTATATTAGTTTTGATTTGAAAATTTAGGGTTAGGTCTCCACCGAATTCATCTCGGACTGACCGAGTTGTAGAAATCGGTCTCACCGATTTGGCTTAGGCCAGAGCACACGTTTTTTCGGTCTGACCGAAAATTGCAAATCGGTGTGACCGAGTTCGATTCTTTGTGAAACCCTAGCAGTCTCGGTACCACCAAACTGTGACTCGGTCTAACCGAGTTCACTAGTTTAGGTTCCAAAAGCTGCTTCGGTATCACCGATATTACAAATCGGTAGATCGGAAATGCTTTCTGTGAAGAAATAAAACTAAGTTTTTAAGTCATCTATTTTGCAAAACTCCTGTACTTTGCGAAGCTCATCTTCTCTACCTCATCCATAATCTATTCACAGGGTCTGCTGACTGCTTGCCTACAAGATGTCTGATCAAAGTGATAGTCAGAATAGGTCTGAAGAACAGGTGCAGATGAGTGAGGGTTCAGATCCCTCTAGCAGTTATGATGAGGGCAGCAGGAGCACACCAAGAAACCTGCCAAAGGCTGCTACCAGGGCAAGGAAGAAGAGAACTTTTGATTCAGAGGATGAAGATTGTGTGGCTGCTGAAGATGAAGCCACATCAAAGAAAAAGATGCTGAAGAAAGAGTATGGCACAGCTGCTGCAACAAATCCTGGACTGAAAACAAAGGCTCCAGCAAGAAGACAGCCCATGTCTAAGCCAAGAAAAGTTGCCACATGTGAAACCATGAAGTTCACCATTGAATCTGGAGAAGAAGCAGCTGGTGAGGATAAGAAGAAGAAGAGGGCCAGAACCACTACTGCCAGAGTTCCTGGCAAGCCCTCAATGAGGAAAGATTCTGAAGAGGAAGAGGAAGAGGATGCTGCACCAGCACCCAAAGCTCAAAAGCTTATGGGGGATGAAATCAAATCAGGTGCTGCTCCAACTAAGCCCAAATCTTCTCCCAAGGCTGCTGCTCCAGCTCCAAAGCCTAAACCCAAGAGAAGCACTAGGAACATCCCTGCTGAAGAGAAGAACAAGGCCCAGTGCCTGAAGCTGCTGCTGAAGTAGATGACTCAGTTGTCTTGAGGAAACTGAAACCCAAGATCCGTGATCACACTGATGCACACCCAGTTGCAAAGAACATGAAAATCAGGAAGGATGCAGGATTGAGACTATGGAGACAGTCTGATCCATATGCTATCAGGAGAAGGACTGCTGTGGACTACAGATTTCACACTAAGGAACAACATGACTTCTATGAGACAATTCTGCTTGACAAGAAGCCCATTGTGTGTGACATGAGATGGGTTGAATGGGAGTTCATCAAAGAGAATGAGGATCACTTCCCTGGTGTGCTTGATAGTTTCAGAGCATGTGGAGTAGATACTTTTGTTGCCTAGAAGCTCACCAAGTGGAATGATGAGCTCATCATGCAGTTTTCCACTGCCCACTTCTATTCAGATGGAAGGATAGTATGGATGTCTGAGGGTACTAGGTACCAGTCTACAGTTGACGAGTGGGCTAAGCTTATCAATGCTCCTGAGGAACATGAGGATGACCTGGACATCTATGCAGACAAGAAGAAAGACCACTACACGATGGCCAACATGTACAAAGAGATCCCAGATGCTGCCTTGGATACACATAAATTTGGATATGTTCACTACTTGTTGTCTGGTCTGCCAACTATCACAAGATGATCATAGGACATGCCATCAACTTGCTGCATATATTTGATGTCCCTCAAAAATTCAAAGTTATGAGCCTGATTGTGGAAACAATCAAGAGGACAGCAGCTGATCAGAAGAGAAGTTGTGGGTATGCCCAACACATTCAGGAGCTCATCAACTCAAAGATGGGCACAGGCAAATACATTTTGGATAAGGAGCACCTGCCTAACTACCCTGAATTTGAAGACAACACAGTGGTGACGAATGAGAATGAACCATCTTCAGCTCAAGCACATGAGAAGAGAGAGAGAAGGCTAAAGCTGAGAAAGCTGCAAAGATGCCAACTGGAGAAGAGGCATCTCAGGTATTCCTGAAGAGAAAGCAAGACCAACTTGGATACCTGATCCAATCCACCCTGAGGATTGAGAAGGGCTTGGCCACCCTGACCAAGAACTAGGAGAGTCTAGAGAGGATCATTGAGCAGAAATTCTATGACCTTGATGTCAAGGTGACAGAGATCCAAAGTGCAGTTGAGCAACTTCAAGAGGAAGTTGAGGAGAAGAAGGCCAAGTCTACCACAGATGCTTTTGCCAGAGTGCCCAGAGGACAGAGATCTGCTATAGTGCCAGTGACAGACACTGGAGCTACACCATCAGCACCAGCAGCTACAGCTCCAGTTCCACCTCCAGCAGCTACTCCACCAGCTCCAGCTACTTCATCTGAAGCTTTCGTCCTTGGAGTCATCTCAACACCTCCTACCGAAGATCAAGCCTGAGAGTCGTTTAGCACTATGCATTTTTGAACTTTTTGGTAACTTGTTGCCGAAAGGGGTGAAAAATGTATAGATCATAGGCTTCGAGAGAGAGTGTTGCTTTTTTCTCTCTTGCTATTTTGGTTGAAAATTTATTGTGTGCTTGTGTGAGATACTTTATGTCCTTGTGAGATACTTGTTTGATCATGTGTTTGATCATATGCGACCCTTAATGCTTGTTGGATGATATTATCTCTTATATCCTTAGATGATCATTCACTTGTTTTGGTGATGAGTGCATGCTTTAATCTCTATCATTTTGAGCGCTCCACCAAGATATATGTGACATGGAAGAGTAACCCATGATCCTAATCGATTATGCATTTGCATTCAAAAGCAAATCTTAAATAATGCACAAATTTAGGGGGAGCTCTTGCTTATCACATACTTCTCAAAGCGACAATGTTTTTCAATCTTATTTATCATTTGTCGAAGCTTTGATCTATATGTTGTCATCAATTACCAAAAAGGGGGAGATTGAAAGTGCAACTATCCCTGGGTGGTTTTGGTAATTCCTAACAACATATAACTCATTGAGCTAATACCATTTCAAGATAAATATTTCAGGAAAGCTCAATGATTGGCATGGCATTGATTGGAAACAGGACCCTTCAAAATGCTAAGGACAGAAGATTGGCTCAAGCTCAAAGCACAAGACTCTACATTTTCTATTTTAGTGATCCAAGATCACATTGAGTCTATAGGAAAAGCCAATACTATTAAGAAGGGATGAGGTGTTGCTTAATGAGGTTCTTGCTCAAAGTGCTTAGTGATATGCTCCAAAACACTCCACTACTTTCTCATATCCACATATGTCCCAAACCAAAAGTCCAGCTCAGCCCCACCGATTCTTTCAATCCGGAGCCACGGAGTTCAGTTGACATAGCCACTGCCAGAAACCCTAGTCTTTTCGGTCTCACCGATAGGGATCTCGGTCTCACCGAGATGGGATTGCAAACTCTTTGTTTCCCTTCGTAACGTTTTGGTCATACCAAGATGAGCGATCGGTCCCACCGAGATTACAATGCAAACACTCCGTTTCCTTTTTGTAACGTTTTCGTCCAACCGAGAAGAGCAAATCGGTCCCACCGAGTTTGCCTGACCAACTCTCTGTTTTTCCATTACCAAAATCGGTCCCACCGAGTTTGCCTGACCAACTCTCTGTTTGTCCATTACCAAAACTAGTCCCACCGAGTTTGTGTAATCGGTCTCACCGAGACTACATTATGCCCTAACCCTAATGATATTGGTCCCACCGAGTTGACATGTCGGTCGCACCGAAACTCCTAACGGTCACATTATGAACCAAATCGGTCTGATCGAGTTCTTTGAATCGGCCCCACCGAGTTTGGTGATTTGTGTGTAATGGTTAGATTTTGTGTGGAGGCTATATATACCCCTCGACCCACTCTTCATTCGTGGAGAGAGCCATCAGAACATGCCTACACTTCCAACACATTTTTTGAGAGAGAACCACCTACACTTGTGTTGAGGTCAAGATATTCCATTCCTACCACATAAATCTTGATCTCTAGCCTTCCCCAAGTTGCTTTCCACTCAAATCTTCATTCCACCTAATCCAATCCTATGAGAGAGAGAGAGTTGAGTGTTGGGGAGACTATCATTTGAAGCACAAGAGCAAGGAGTTCATCATCAACACACCATTTGTTACTTCTTTTAGAGTGGTGTCGCCTAGATTGGCTAGGTGTCACTTGGGAGCCTCCGTCAGGATTGTGGAGTTAAACCAAGGAGTTTGTAAGGGCAAGGAGATTGCCTACTTCGTGAAGATCTACCCTAGTGAGGCAAGTCCTTCGTGGGCGACGGCCATGGTGGGATAGACAAGGTTGCTTCTTCATGGACCCTTCGTGGGTGGAGCCCTCCGTGGACTCACGCAACCGTTACCCTTCGTGGGTTCAAGTCTCCATAAACGTGGATGTACAATAGCACCACCTATCGGAACCATGGATAAAAAATATCCGTGCCAACATTGCGTTTGCTCCCTCAAACTCCTCCCTTTACCTTCATATGCAATTGTTTTACATTCCGCTGCTATACTCTTAGAATTGCATGTGTAGGTTGATTGCTTGACTTGTGCTAAGTAGCTAAAATCTGCCAATAACTAAAATTGGGAAAAAGCTAGATTTTTATTTGGTCAAGTAGTCTAATCACCCCCCTCTAGACATACTTTCGATCCTACAGCAGCACTCCAAGCGGTGACCTTCTGCATTGAAGACCTTGGAGAACATCGTGGAGGCGCCATCGTACCTAAAGTGGATGGCGAGGTGGCCTTCCGCGCGGCAGACCCGGGCAACCTCTCCCCAGCCGCGGGTCGTGAAGATCTTGCCTGGGGAGACGGTTTCGACCTCTGTTCCAGTCGCCGGGGCGTCGCAGTCGGCGTGCTTCAGCCAAAGCTCCAGGGGGGCCCTCGGCTGCATCTCGGCGGAGAAGAACTGCGGGAAGCGGATCCAGGTGCGCGGGGGCATCGCTGCCCACATCACGAGTTCGCGCGAGGAGTCCACGGCGTGGACTCCTGGGGCGACGGTGTGCGTCGCCACAGCGCGGCGACCACGGCCACGGCGCAGGCGGCGACGCTCGAAGCCTCCTCCTCCGGAGCCCTCAGCTTGGGCGTACAGAGGCAGCGGGTACCCGGGAGGAGGCCGCTCATACCAAGGCCTCGACACCTCTGGCCTCACGACCATTTCGCGGCGGTGGCTCGACCTCTTGTTCGGCGGAAGTGGCCCGGGCTCGTCGCGGGGATTTTCCCCCTTCTCTGCAGCCGAGAACCTTCGAATGGGCACCATGGGGGTTGCTGCAAGCAATGAGGTGAGGAAGGAGAAGCGAGCAGGAAGAGATGAGCAACGGGGGCTCCGCCCCCTCCTCATTTATAGCAGGAAGAGGCTAATCGGCGATCCCCACGATCACAGGTAATGATGATATTTGTTTGCATGCAGCAGGGACTCATCAAGTCGGGCAGTTGCCGAGGCAGCATGGGGAAGCGGAGACGCCCACGTCCAATCAATCGCCACGTGTCGATCAAGGCCGCAGGCTGTTGGGGCCCGTGGCGCTCCGCACTAGCCCTTTGGCTTCGCCTCGAAGCCAAGTCCGAGCAAGCCTTGGGCCTGGGGGCTACTGTCGGCGTCCTGGGAACGGGGGTCCCCAGACTTGCCTGCCTGCGGCCAACGACGTGGCTCCAGCAGCGGCCCTATACGGCCCATCTTTACTAGCGAACACTCAAGACCCTCACGAGGGTCCAAGCCTCGCGAGGCAGTCGACACAAGACCTCCTCGGGAGCAGCGTCACCAGGCTGGCTCGCGAGGGGCGGAGAGATCAAGGCAAGGGATACCTCACGAGGTTCCTATGACGCAAGCCATGATGACTGGAGCCAGGCGAGCGCTAGCGCATGCAGTGTCCTCATCTCCTCTTTGGTGCTAAAGGGCAAGCGCAGGCGAGGAGTCCCGAGGCATCAGGGAAAGATTTCCATATCGGTGCAACAAGACCAAGACCAGCAGGACGGCAGGACGAAGGTCACCATGGAGCCCAAGACGACATCACCACCAGAGCCTTTAGTAGGCAAAGACCACCTTTAGTTAGGATAACTTGTACTAGTTGTCTCCCTTCGAATTTGGCCGTTGTTGGGTCCCTTCCTGCTCAATATTTGGGGAGAGGACCAGGGCCCCTATAAATAGGACTAGCCACCAGAGTAGGAGGCGACTGATCTCGAACAAACGGATTCAGATCATCCTCACCCACACAAGCCCCCAAGCACAAGAATACCTCTCCTTAGGAGGCTGTTCTTCCCTTGTACTGTTCATCATCAGCCCGAGAGGCAATCCACCACACCACACTGGAGTAGGGTATTACACCACAACGGTGGCCCGAACCAGTATAAATCTCGTGTCTCTTGTGTTGCGGGTTCGTTGAGCTAGACCTTGAGATCACGGTGAGGCTGAGGGCGTGATTAGGTAGGGGGGAGATCTTCATGCGCACCCCAGTGTTCGAACCTCATGGGTTTTGCCGTAACCCGAAATCTAACATTGAAGGCAGATAAGAACACAGACGACTGCTGCTAATAAGACGTGTGTGTTGTGCGATGGGATTGCATACAAAACAACAACATACACACACACACACACACACACACACTTATAAGGACATGCTTGCATAACCAAATTAAACATCCACTTACATAGGTGGCTACTACAACCCTGGCATTTGCACACACCAAAGTAAACTATTACATGCATAATTACATAGGTGGCTACTCCACACATGACATTTCCACACACACCAATAAAGTAAACTATATATTACATGCATGATTAACTAGCATAAACGATCATATGACCATCTACTTCTTGTGACGCTTGCTCTTCTTGTGGCTCGATCTGGGCTCGTCGATTTGGGTAACGAGGCACTTCCTCATGTCAACGATCCGCCTGTGCATCTCGTAGCATGTGTACACGCTCTTGGCCACGAACCTGAGGTGAGGTTCATCCATTTGCCCCATCCAGGACTTGTGCCAGGATACGGGACTTGTTCTCTGGGCATCCTGCTTCATCTTTTCGTATTAGGGGTCGATGATGGCCGAGGCGAGTTCAACCAGGGATTCCTGCTTCATGGTGCCCCAGACCGTGTAGTGGTCACGAATTTCGACAAGGTTCTTGCAGGCCAAGCCCATAACACTGGGCGCTTTTACATCGTCTTTGGTATCCACCGTGGCGAACTTGTAGTCGGTGCTGTTGACAAACCTGTTGAAACGGTCGCAAGGCTCTGTGGCCATGCAGTAGTGGTAGATGAGGACATGATGGCACACGCACAACTGGGCAATGACAACCTTCTGATCTATGTTGGGACGACCGGCGGTGTACTGGAGGTCGATGCCGACCACCTTGTACTTGTCTCCAGCAAGCAACTACTCAACACTGTTCGTGTAGTCGTCCACCATGGCCGGATTGATGGTGTACACGACTGAGAGATCCGTCTCCCTCGCGTGGGTCTCCACTCTATGCTCGCCGAACTCCATTGGAGCGCCGCCGGACATCCCCTCTCTATGTGTCATCTTGGGTGTGCTTGTTGTGTTGTGGGGCGCGATCGAAAGGTTGAAGAAACTAAGGTTATAACGGCCACGGGAATTAAAGGGGAAGCCAGACGGCCAGGAATATCAGCAGGCTGTGATGGAAGTTCTAATTTGCAGCGCATAACTCCATCGTGCCGTACGTAACTGCGTCGCGTGGAAACGCATGCAGCACAACCGCATGCATATGGGGCCCCCGACGTGATCGTGCACATGTCCAACCGCTGGCAGAGCGCGCGCGGACGGACGCGAGCAGAGTGCTCCGCGGTCGCCTCAAGGAAAAGATGTCCACAAGCCAAGCACGCCGCGGCGCCTAACGGCGAGCAGAGCTTGCCGAGGGATGCGAGCAGAGGACGGCACAGTGATACGTGGCAAATAAGTTGAACTGTGCGAGCGATGTCGGAGACATCAAGCACGAATCAGATTAGAGTTGCATGTGCGATACGTGGCAGACAGTTGATCCATCAGAGCTGTTTGTGATGGAATAAGCCGTGTGTTTTGCGGGCAAACGCTTGCTGGTGTATAACCTTAAGTTTAATAAGAAAAGTATTAATGCATGTTACAAAAATTTTATAGCTGGAAACTATGTTCAAATACGACTCCAACGATATAATCTATGGCGACATGCATTCATATTTTATTAGTTAAATCCTACTTATAAACTAGGATGGGGGTATAGTAGGTAATTAAATCACAAACATTTTTTTATTAACTGTATGTGTACGTGTCCTCTCGTCCTCCTCTCGCACGTCTTGTCACCCCGCTACCGCAGACGGCTTACAACGCAAACTTGCGCAGCGCGCGGGGGCGTCCTTTTGGCCAAACGGTGGTGCCAATGAATCATCGGTGAGCCCGTTCCCACGCAACCTCGAAGGTTCCCGCGCAAGCTTCCCGCCCGACTCGGCGAAATCCCCCAAAATCCTAATGCTCACCGGCCTGCTATAAAAACCCTCACGGCCGGCGAGTCCTGCGTCACATTTTCACCTCCCTCCCTGTAGCTTATCTTGTCTGCTTCTGCCACAATCACCAATGGCATCGGTCCGTCATCGTCGCTCAGCCACTCCGCCGTCATCAGAGGACAGCTCCAGCTGGGGGGCTACACCGCGGCGGCGGCGCAGTGCCCGACGTAGTGTAGTGCGCGTGGCGTCCCTGTTGGGTGTGTGCGGGACACCCACCACATGCTCCACCGCCGCTGCCCGTCAACAGCTGTTACCGGCCGCCGTTGCCGCCACACCACCGTCGAAAGCCAGGGCCATCTCCCGCTCCGCCGCTGCCGCCCAAAGGCGGGAGGTGGCCATCGTGGCCGCCACCCCACTGCCGGCCACCGTGGCCATCACCCGCTCCGCCACCGCGGGCCGCCACCCCATCATCGGCCGCCGTGGCCGCCATCCCATCATCGACCGCCGGGATCATCACCCGCTCCGCCACCGCCACCCGAAGGAGGGCGGCGGAGGTGGAGGCCCACACGTGCGTTAGCTACCTTGTGCGCTACATCGAGTTCCTGCGGGAGGAGGAGGAGCGCCTCGTCGAGTACGCAAAGAGCCTTACCGCAGCCTTGGCCGCAGCACACACCGGCGCAGAGGCGAGGAATCAGGAGATCTACGAGCAGTCTTGCCGCTTCAAGAGGGATCGTCTAGAGAGGCAGTGGGCGTTCGAGCTGGCGAGCGTCGGTGAATGTGCAGCAGCGGTAGGCACCGTATTGCATTTGTCCAGCTCGTCGGTAGGCTCCTCCTCCTCCTCCTCTGCCTCTTACTAAGCGCGCTCGGCAGAGGAGAGGCTGACGGAAGTAGCACAAAGCCCCTCCGTGGTAGTAGTAGTATTTAGGGGCTATTTTGTTCAGTTCATCTGACTATAGATGTGTGGTCGAACTGTACAACGCACTTAAAATTAGCTAGTATATATATGAACTAGTTATTTAAGTATGTGGTTGGCAACAATTGGGGAGAAGTTTGGTTGGTTCAGCTGTCGATTTGAACTATTTTTATAAATTAAGAACGACTCCTTAATCTATGAATGAAATCTATGCTTAATTACTGAATTTTAGTTGCAAAAATTACATAGTGCTAATGATTTCTAGCTGCATATTTTGACAATATGCAGTGTTACAAGGATTGACAAATGGCAACGTTACTAGATCAACAAATGTAAATCTTTCCAGTTTGACAAATGGCAACATACCCAATACGACAGATGCAAATCTTACCAAGTTGTTTGTACGTGGTTGCACACGGGTCATCCAGAACAACCGTTTGCATTGAAGGTGGGATGTTCCCTGCCGAAAACCATCATGCTTGTTGTGAGAAGCTCCGGTTTGTGAGAAGCATATACCCAAACCTGCCCCAAATGGGACAAAATTTGTACCACAACATGTTGATGCCGCTCCATGCTAGCATGCCAAGTTTCATGAATTTCAGACGAGTTTTGGATTTACTAGAATTTTAAACCCAGGCATCTGAATGTTTTGCCGACAATCAACGGTGCCCTGGTGTTTGAAATTCATTCCCATTTCTTGCATGGGACCTAAGCATGCACCCAAGGAGACAGATTTGATTTTTCAACCAATTTATATGCACTTGAGCATGTGCAGGTAGTTCAAATTTGAATGATGCACATAAATGCATTGAAAACTCAGTTAATACAGAAAAATGTCCAAACGAACCTCGGAAAATCACAAAAATTAACACAACAGTCCTGTTGTTCTATGTTGACACGAGAAAAAAATTTGAAAGCAATAAGAGGCCATGTATATCGTTTCGTCCCCAAAGGTGGGATGTTCCCTGCTGAAAACCATCATGCTTGTTGTGAGAAGCTCCAGTTTGTGAGAAGCATATACCCAAACCTACCCCAAATGGGACAAAATTTGTACCACGGCATGTTGATGCCGCTCCATGATAGCATGCCAAGTTTCATGAATTTCAGATGAGTTTTGGGTTTACTAGAATTTAAAACCCAGGCTTCTGAATGTTTTGCCGGCAATCAACGGTGCCCTGGTGTTTGAAATTCATTCCCATTTCTTGCATGGGACCTAAGCACGCAGCCCAGGACACAGATTTGATTTTTCAACCAATTTATATGCACTGGAGCATGTGCATGTAGTTCAATTTTGAATTATGCACATAAATGCATTGAAAACTCAGTTAATGCATAAAAATGTCCAAACGAACCCCGAAAAATCACAAAAATTCACACAACACTCCTGTTGTTGTATGTTGACACGAGAAAAAAAAATTGAAAGCAATAAGACGCAATGGATATCGTTTTGTCCCCAAAGGTGGGACGTTCCCTACCTAAAATCATCATGCTTGTTGTGAGAAGCTCCGGTTTGTGAGAAGCATATACCCAAACCTATCCCAAATGGGAAACAAATTGTACCACGACATGTTGATGCTGCTTCATGATAGCATGCCAAGTTTCATGAATTTCAGACGAGCTTTGGATTTACTAGAATTTAAAAACAAGGCATAACAATGTTTTAACAGCAATCAACAGTGCCCTGGTGTTCAAAATTCATTCCCATTTCTTGCATGGGATATAAGCATGCACCAGAGGACACAGATTTGATTTTTCAACCAGTTTATATGCACTGGAGCATGTGCATGTAGTTCAAATTTGAATTATGCACATAAATGCATTGAAAACTCAGTTAATGCATAAAAATGTCCAGACGAATCCCGGAAAATTAAAAAATTCCCACAACACTCCTGTTGTTCCATGTTGACACGAGAAAAAAAAAGAAAGCAATAAGAGGCAGTGTATATCGTTTCGTCGCCAAAGGTGGGACGTTCCCTATCGAAAACCATCATGCTTGTTGTGAGAAGCTCTGGTTTGAGAGAAGAATATAGCCAAACCTGCCCCAAATGGGACAAAAATTGTACCATGGCATGTTGCTGCAGCTCCATGATCGCTTGCCAAGTTTCATGAATTTCAGACTAGTTTTGGATTTACTAGAATTTAAAAACCTGACATCTCAATGTTTTGCCAGCAATCAATGGTGCCCTGGTGTTTGAAATTCTTTCCCATTTCTTGCATGGGACCTAAGCATGCACCCAAGGACACATATTTGATTTTTCAACCAATTTATATCAACTGGAGCATGTGCATGTAGTTCAAATTTGAATTATTCACAAAAATGCATTGAAAAATCAGTTAATGCATAAAAATGTCCAAACGAACCCCAGAAAATCACAAAAATTCACACAAAACTCTTGCTGTTCTATGTTGACACGAGAAAAAAATTGAAAGCAATAAGAGGCAATGGATATAGTTTCGTCACAAAAGGTGGGACGTTCCCTACCGAAAACCATCATGCTTGTTGTGAGAAGCTCCGGTTTGTGAGAAGCATATACCCAAACCTGCCCCAAATGGGACAAAATTTGTACAACGTCATGTTGATGCCTCTCCATGATAGCATGCCAAGTTTCATGAATTTCACACGACTTTTGTATTTACTAGAATTTAAAAACCAGGCATCTCAATGTTTTGCCTGCAATCAACGGTGCCCTGGTGTTCGAAATTCATTCCCATTTCTTGCATGGGACCTAAGCATGCACCCGAGGACACAGATTTGATTTTTCAACCAGTTTATATGCACTATAGCATGTGCATGTAGATCAAATGTGAATTATGCACATAAATGCATTGAAAACTCAGTTAATGCATAAAAATGTCCAAACGAACCCCGAAAAAACAGAAAAATTCACACAACACTCATGTTGTTCTATGTTGACACGAGAAAACAATTTGAAAGCAATAAGAGGCAATGGATATCGTTTCGTCCCGAAAGTTGGACGTTCCCTACCAAAAACCATCATGCTTGTTGTGAGAAGCTCCAGTCTGTGAGAAGCATATACCCAAACATGTCCCAAATTGGACAAAATATGTACCATGACATGTTGATGCCGCTCCATGATAGCATGCCAAGTTACATGAATTTCTGACGAGTTTTTGATTTACTAGAATTTAAAAACCAGGCATCTCAATTTTTTACCGGCAATCAACTGTGCCCTGGTGTTCGAAATTCATTCCTATTTCTTGCATGGGACGTAAGCATGCACACAAGGACACATATTTGACTGTTCAACCAATTTATATGCACTGGAGCATGTGCATGTAGTTCAAATTTGAATTATGCACATAAATGCATTGCAAACTCAGTTAATGTATAAAAATGTCCAAACGAACCCCGAAAAATCACAAAAAATCGCACAACACTCCTGTTGTTCTATGTTGACACTCGAAAAAATTTGAAAGCAATAAGAGGCTACGGATATCGTTTCGTCCCCAAAGGTGGCACGTTCCCTACCCAAACCATCACGCTTGTTGTGAGAAGCTCTTGTTTGTGAGAAGCTTATACCCAAACCTGTCCCAAATGGGACAAAATTTGTACCACAGCATGTTGATGCCGCTACATGATAGCATGCCAAGTTTCATGAATTTCAGACGAGTTTTGGATTTACTAGAATTTGAAAATCATGCATCTCAATGTTTGCGGCCGAGTGACGGTGGCAGGGTGTTTGAAATTCGTTTCCATTTCTTGCATGGGACCTAAGCATGCAACCAAGGACACATATTTGATTTTTTAATAAGTTTATATGCACTGGAGCATGTGCATGTAGTTCAAATTTGAATTATGCGCATAAAATGCCTGGAAAACCCAGTTAATGTATAAAAATGTACAAACGAACCGTGAATCATTCCAAATTTTTTGACGACACACGTATAGTTGCATGTTCACTATAGATAAAAGTTCTAACAATTATCCTTTGTAGCTGTGACCCCATTACGTAATTCAAATGATCAAGACGATAAATCAAGTAGATCGCACGCAGTTTATTATCACCAACCATGTGAGATGCAGCACAAAATATCTTGGAGCACCGTCGGTGTATAGTACACCCATGGCTTATGAGAGAAGGTGCGTTGGCTACAGTCCACAGCCGGCGTGTCAAGCACAATAGCTCACTCCCCAAATATCATTTCACTGTTCATTCTTCACCGGTGAAAGATGGGGACGTGGACCCATGTCGTGAGGGCAACTTCGGCGGCCCACTCCAGCGAGAGCGCGGCCGCAGCCGCCAGGCGCGTACTAACAAGCTTCATGAGGGCAACCGCAGTCTGCGTCTGGGCGGCCAAGGCAGCCCAAACGGCCTCTGTTGCTTCTCAGGCGGCGGCGGCAGCAGCATCTGCCTCAGGGATAGAACTGGAGAGAGCGACACAACAGCTGTCTGTTCCGCAGCGGCGGGCTTAGCCCTGCTGGAGGCCGCCCACTACCATGTCGAGGCCGTCCATGCCCAGCTTGTGGCGGTCGCCACACAAATCAAACGAAGCTTCTCCGACAACGGTCGGCAACCCACGGCCGAAGAGCTGGCAATCGCCGAGAGAGTTCGAGCAGCCGTCTGTTCCTGCGCAACATACCTTGCCACGACGGAGCCCGCCAGAGCCCAGATGGCGTCCGCCCACGCCCAGCTCATGGCGGCCTTTTCCAAAGAGATTTCGGACACGGATGGCGAGATGCTTGCTGAGTATGGTGCGATGGATGCCATGGAGCCACTTCCCCAGGAGACCGCCGGGCGCGAGCTGGACATGGCGACGGGGGCGGAGATCGACAAGCACCAGCCGTAGTAGTACTCTTTGTTTTGTTTAATTAAGAGCATCGGTCTTTAATTTGTTAGAGTAATGTTTAGGTCAGCTATCTCTGTTTAATTGCTGAACTTGCTTGATTAAGAAGTTAGTCTCCTTTGTGTACCCAAACTATGCAAAGACGTGGATGACCACTGTAACCAGGGAAATTCGAACCATAATTTTTGACGTTCAAACTCAACACATACGGGTTAAGTTATCTGAATCATTTGTGATGTTCACATATCTTACACAGTTCTGAATAAGGGACTGTGTCCGATGACACTTTGCGCGCCAGTTTTTTGGCTGAAGCGATTCCAAATTTTCGGCTTCCGCAGAAATATCTACCTCCCCGCCACCTCCCCCTTACCAAAAGCCACATGTCCCCTCTTTCCGCCTTCCTTTCCAAGTTGAAACCTTCACTCCCTGCTTGGAGCGCCGCCGCCTCCTCGCCGGCGACCCTCCTTCACGCTCCTCGGCCTCGCCTATCCAGGAAGGTAATCCACACTCGACCCCCATCATCCTCCATCTTCCACATCCCACATGCCCCTACCGCCGGTGCGAGCGCGACACCTTCCACCCAAATCACCGACCCCTCCACCAAATAAGCGCAGGCCTAAGGCACGGTGCACGTAGTATAGCTAGGACCTCAAGGAGCATTTGGCAGCAGAGAAGCAAATCGCGGCCGCACGCGTGGTTGAGGTCACGATGGCTGCCATTCATGCCGACCCCCAGATCTTGAAGGAGCACCTTGCCATTTGCTAGCTACGCCGGTTATGCATGCTCGGTTTACCCATTACGTGTGCTGCTCCTGCCTTTCCTTCACAAATTCTAGTGAATTGTGCTATCTAATTTTACCATGCATTTTGTTGCTCTAGTGTATATATTGTATATGTCATGCAGTGTGGTGCTCACTTATTAACTATTTTGTTAATTAGTTGTCATCTTCAGTTAACTGTTTGGTTCAATTATGCAAATGTGATGTTCAATTCTTCAGGCTGCAATTTTGTATTGTCTTCCATGTGAGAAATAAATCGAATTTATCTTTACAAAATTGTGGGTGCATTCTATTATTGTATACCATGTGAGGAATAAATTGAATTTGGCTATAGTAAATACATCAGAAACAAATACAATTGCTACAATTGGTTTTAGTTAACTGTCTGATCTTCTATTAGGAGTATGTTATATTGTGCAATGTGGTGCTCAGCTAATGTTTGGTTCATTTGTTGTGGTGTTTAGTTAACTGCTTGGTTCAATGTTATATTGTACAATGTGGTGCTCAGTTAATGTTTGGTTCATTTGTTGTGGTGTTTAGTTAACTGCTTGGTTCAATTCTGCAATGCGATGTCCAATTTTCGTGGGTAGAATTTTGTATTGTTGTGCATGTGAGGAATAAATCCAATTTGGCTGCACTTACTGTCGTGGTTCTAAGTCTGACAGTAGAATAGGGGGGTAGGAATGTAGAGGCAAGATCCCAGCTATGGAGGAGTTGTACACGCAAGGTTTACGAGTTTAGGCCCTTCTCGGAGGAAGTAATAGCCCTACGTCTCGGAGCCCGGAGGCGGTCGACTGGATTATATGCGTGTGAGTTACAGGGGGTCCGAACCATTGTCCCAGAGGAGGGGGTGGCTTATATAGAGTATGCCAGGACCCCAGATCCCCTCCGTTGCATAGGATTCATTGTACATTAAGAGAGGGGCGTTACTGGTAATGCCAGCAATAAAGATACGTAATGACCATAGAGCTATGACTTAATTCCCGACCGTTGCAGAGCAGAGTGGCCTTAGACCTCCAGGTGGTCGAGTGATTGTCTAAACGGTCGAGTGTCTTCAAGACTGTCGAGTGGAACATTGCTTCATGGTCGAGTGGATGATGATTCTTCTTCAAATGTTTCTGGTTCTTTTAGGGATTTCCTTGGGGAGGGTATATTTAACAGGTCCATGACCCTACCCTAGGTACATAGCTTCATCATTAGCCCCCAAATGGACCGAGGTTTGAGTGGGGAAGGAGTTGAGAACACTTTCAACCCATTTTTGGTGCTACGAGCATACTTTGTTTTGGATCGACGAACCCACGTGACTACATCAACTTCTTTTTCAGTCGCCTTGATCCATTCTTAGTTTTTCATCGAGTGGGTTTCTTTACTGGAAGAGCTCCGAGTGACGATGTGGAGGAGATCTTCCGCCTGATAAGTTGTTCTGTTGTTTGCAGATTTCGCGGGATTCGAATTTTGGGAAGCGCGCGGGGTGGGGGAGGCCGCAGTGACCGGATGGGGTAAGGCAGGGCCGCCTCGATCCCCGCGCCACCTTTTTCGCCATGTATCGCGCACGCGACTGTTGCGAGATTTGATAGGATCGTCCAGGCCAACAAGTCAATCACTCGGAAGTAACCTCATATAAGGCACCGGGCTGGGGTTTTTGAACAGTGCGTTTTCATTTCCTCTTCTCCTCCTCGGTCTTCTCCGCCGCTCTCGCTCTCGCCCTAGTGCCGCTGCTCCGTGCGCGTCTCGCCGGCGACAATGGGGAAAGAGAAGGTGATGGCTTTGGAACGGGCGAAGAAGGCGACAACAAAGGCGAAGGGGAAGAAGTCCAACCGGGGCGGATCTTCCTCGAGGGTTGGCCTGCCGCAGGGCTGGATCCAGGGCGACTGGATCCGCTCGGCGATTCGTTAGGATGACATCGACGATTTGGCGGATGGAGGGCTGATTCCCCATGGATCGGCACGGCTTCCAGGGAAGGAGACCGAGCCGCAACCTCGAGAGGGTGAGCGTGCTATCCTCACCACCCACGTCGACCGTGGGTTTTCCTTGCCTCCCCATCCTTTCTTTCGGGGATTTTTGAATTTCTTTGGGGCACAACTCCACCACTTCACTCCCAACACAATCGTGTATCTTGCTGCTTTCATGTCTTTGTGCGAAAAATTCTTGGGTTGTCGACCCCATTGGGGTCTTTTCAAGCACATTTTCACCTGTCGCTCCCATACGATGAAAAAGGCCAATCCGAGCGACGAGGGAACTCAAGTGATCTAGATGTGCGGGGGCCTTGGGATTCAGATGAGAGGTAAAAGTTCCTTTCCGGCCATAGTTCTTCACGACTCGGTCCGTGGATGGCAGTCGACCTGGTTCTACTGCGAAGACCAGCCGACGCCAGGGCAGTCGACTGGACTTCCTCCTTTTTCCATGGACCGAGTGAGGAAGCCTTCCCCTTTGAAGGTGATCCCAGAGGAGAAGGCGCAGGTTAAGGTGCTGGTCGAACGGGTAGTCCAGCTTATCCGCGACGGGGTGACTGGTATGGATCTGTTGGAGGTCTTCCTCCGGCGATGCATCCAACCACTTCAAGCTCGAGACCATCCGATGTGGATGTATTCGGGCACTGAGGACATCACTCGGATCCACCCGAAGGAGGTCGAGGATGCCATGTTGGAGGGGTGGCTGACGAGCATCACTGGAAATAAAGATAACCCCAGGGGAGCCAGGAGAATTCCTCCACCCGACCAGTCCCACGTACCAGACAAGGTTCAATTATGAGCTTCCGACTGTAATTCAAATTTAATCGTGCATCGGTTTATGCTTCGTCGGCTGACTTTTGTTCTGCTTGTTTTCTTCCAGGCCCTTATCGAAATGTACTCAATGCCCAACGGAGAGCAAGAGCAAGACCCGGAGGGGGAGGCAGGCGGCGGTGATAGTGCCGACTGGCATTCTGACGAAGAGGGGAACAAGGAGAGCGACGACTCAAGTGACGAAGAAGAAGTCGAGTCACCTCCTCGCAGGGAGAGGCGATCCAAGCTCGACCAAGACCGGGTGAGCGCCCGTGAAAAGGCGATTACTCAGTCTGGCCAGTCTTCAAAGCGCCCTCGGACGTCCTCACCGGCCCCGACTGAGAAGGCGTCAAAGCAACCCAAGGTTGCAGTGCAGAAGCCTCGGAAGGCATTGCCGAAGATTAAGATTGACATCCCCGTCGCTTCTGCGTGAGTGTCTCTCTTTGTATTGACTCAACACCCCGTGCTGTTTATTTTTCCTTTGATTTGACCAGATGGATCTTGGAACTAGCAGCACTGCTACTTCCGGGACTTCAGCTTATAGGGATGAGGATGAGGCAATGGAGGATGCGGTCACCTCCAATCGGGGTACGATCCCCTTTGTTGTGTCTTTACTTGGTCGATTCAACTGTAATATATACCATTGGGTGATGTAAATTTTGGCGACTGGTCTTTGAATAGCTCCCAACATCACCCAGTCTTGAATTTTTAATTCCTTCACTCGGTCTGGTCTGGCCATGTCGAGTGTAAACTGAACTAGTGGGGGCACGCTAAGTGCACCCACTGGGTGTAGTCCCCGAGACCGTGGTCGACTGCTGGCAGTTGACTATGGTCTAAAGAGCTTGTTTGTTGCTGTTTTCTTTCTCCTTTGTGAAATAACCCATCCTCTCTGACTACAGAAATCTTGTGACCTTGGAGCTCGCTTTGCCGACTTGGAAAAGCAGCAAATTCAACTCGACCTTGACCTGGAGTTGGCCAAGTCAGAGCTGCAGAAGGCCAAGGATGACACCAATGGTAAGGAAGCTTTGTTGACTCGTCTGTCTTAGACTCGGATTTCATTCTGCTCTTTGTGGACCAAGCATCATTTCTTTTCAGAAAAACTAAACCAGGCTCTGGTGAAAAAGGATCAAGATCTGGCTGCTGCACAGAAGAAGGCTGATGACCAAACTGCTCTGGCTGAACAGAAGCTGGCTTCAGTCGGCAAATTGGAGGAAGAGAACGCCAAGATAAAATCTGCCCTGGACGAAGCTAAAAAGGAGGTAACCCGCTTGAAGAAGGACAAGGTCAACCTGAACGAGAATATGGAAGGCATTGCTCGCAGGAGGGATGATCCGGAAAGCTATCTGAGGAGCCTCACCAAGAAGTTGTTCATCAAGCTTGAAGGTATATACCCTGTTCCGACTGGTTAATCTTCGTCGACTCGGCATACGAATATTGACTCATCCTTGGATTGTGCATGCAAAGTATTGCCGAGACTTCGAGGAGGAGACTGGGCGAATTGAACCAAACTTGGACCCCATCAACTCTCCCGTGAAAGATGAAACTGCTATGAACCTGCTCTGACTGGAATCCCGCATCGACGGCGTTGTTGATTATTTGGCTCGACTGAAAGTCGCCACATCGCGGATCGACACAGCACTTTGGCCAAGGGCAACGCTCCAGAACGACCTCGAGTCTCTGATGACTCGACTTAACGAGATCCCTGGTCAAGTGCAGGAGTGGAAGAAGTCTTCTGCCCGGTGCGGTGCTGATGTGGCTCTGTCTTTGGTTCGTTTCCATTGTAAAGAGGCGCGATAAGATAAGATGGAAGCAATCAAGGTCGCCAACACCAAGAAGCACGATTTCTGATCCTTTATGGAGACTTTCATTGCTGCTGCCACTCGGATCGCCGATGGTGTCGACCTGCACGAGTTTGTCGAGCCTGCCAGCCCGCCTCCCGCGGAGTGAATCAAACTTTTTATGCCTCACCTTAAATTTGCCTCGGAATGCCGAGTGGATTTTGTAACCATTAAACTCTTTCGGGCTGAATGCCCGAGTACTTTGATCTGCGGCCTGGGACCTTTAAGATTTATCTGAACTTGGTTTGTTTCCGAATATGCTTGCATTTGCCTTCGAGTGAACTTTGTTCTTCACTTGGAATAGTCTTTGTGCTTGAGATGCAGCTCTGAGGTGGTAAATCCAATTGACCTGCACTTGATCGTTCCTGCAAGTAGGGATGGAGCGCATATTGCTGTCGACCTGCATCTCGTCGTCCTTGCGGATCGGGATGGAGCGCACATTGTACTTGTGGCGTAGCTCCGAAGGAGAAGGTAGCAGTCGACCTGCACCTCGTCGTCCTTGCGGATCGGGATGGAGCGCATGTTGTATTTGTGGCGTAGCTTCAAAGGAGAAGGTAGCAGTCGACCTGCACCTCGTCATCCTTGCGGATCGGGATGGAGCGCACGTTGTACTTGTGGTGTTGCTCCAAAGGAGAAGGTAGCAGTCGACCTGCACCTCGTCGTCCTTGCGGATCAGTATGTTTTTCGAACTTAGGCGAGTACTGGACTGCAGCTAAGCCTCCGAGTGGGAGGGTTGCTCTCGGCGAGTACTTGGACTGCAGCTAAGCCCCCGAGTGGGAGGATTGCTCTCCACTCGGTAGGATTTTTCAAATTTAGGCGAGTACTTGGACTACAGCTAAGCCTCCAAGTGGGAGGATCGCTCACCACTCGGTAGGATTTTTCAAACTTAGGCGAGTAATTGGACTGTAGCTAAGCCCCCGAGTGGGAGGCTTGCTCACCACTCGGTAGGATTTTTTAAACTTAGGTGAGTACTTGGATTGCAGCTAAGCCCCCGAGTGGGAGGCTTGCTCACCACTCGGTAGGATTTTTTAAACTTAGGCGAGTACTTGGACTGCAGCTAAGCCTCCGAGTGGGAGGCTTGCTCACCACTTGGTAGGATTTTTTAAACTTAGGCGAGTACTTGGACTGCAGCTAAGCCCCCGAGTGGGAGGCTTGCTCACCACTCGGTAGGATTTTTTAAACTTAGGCGAGTACTTGGACTGCAGCTAAGCCCCCGAGTGGGAGGCTTGCTCAACACTCGGTAGGATTGTTTAAACTTAGGCGAGTACTTGGAGTACAGCTAAGCCCCCGAGTGGCAGACTTGCTCAACACTCGGTAGGATTTTTTAAACTTAGGTGAGTACTTGGACTACAGCTAAGCCCCCGAGTGGGAGACTTGCTCACCACTCGGTAGGATTTCTCAAACTTAGGCGAAAACGGATTCGCAGCTAAGCCACCCGCTGGGGGATTTCTCAAGTAAACAAAAGTGACAACAATCGTTGGGAAAATTATGACACTCTTGTCTTTGATAAATAAACTACAGAGGTATTTCTTATTACATCTCATCCTAGTGAGTACTTAAGTATAAAAGGGGCGGAGCAGATCCGTGTTCCAAGATCGTGGCTTGTCTTTCTGATGCTCGACATTGTAGAGATGGTGTGCTCCATTGTGGAGAACTCTGGTGATAATGAAGGGGCCCTCCCAAGCAGGAGCGAGCTTGTGTGGCTTCTGTTGATCCACTCGAAGAACCAGGTCTCCCTCTTGAAAGGCTCGACCCTTCACATTTCTGGCGTGGAATCGTCGCAAGTCTTGCTGATAAATGGTCAACCGGATCAAGGCCATCTCTCTTTGCTCCTCTAAGAGGTCGATTGAATCCCGCGAGGCTTGTTCTGCTTCCTCTTCAGAGAAGAGCTCAACTCGGGGTGCATTGTGGAGCAGGTCACTTGGCAGAACAGCTTCGGCTCCATAGACCAAAAATAAAGGAGTTCGCCCAGTCGACCGATTGGGAGTTGTCCTCAAACCCCAAAGTACTGATGGAAGTTCATCGACCCAGGCGCCTGTTGCGTGTTTGAGATCACGCATCAGTCGGGGTTTCAGTCCTTTGAGAATTAGGCCATTTGCTCTTTCTGCTTGTCCATTCGACTGCGGGTGAGCGACTGAAGCATAGTCGACTCGAGTGCCTTGAGAAGCGCAGAAAGCTCTAAACTCATCAGAATCAAAGTTCGACCCGTTGTCAGTGATGATGTTGTGTGGAACTCCATATCTGAATGTCAATTCTCTGATGAAACTGACAGCAGTGCTGGCTTGGAGATTCTTGATAGGTTTAGCTTCAATCCATTTGGTAAACTTGTCGACTGCTACAAGCACATGAGTGGATCCGCTTCTACCAGTTCTCAGTGGTCCAACCATATCCAAACCCCAAACCGCGAAGGGCCAGACGAGGGGAATGGTCTTCAGAGCTGACGCTGGCTTGTGAGACACATCAGAGTAAAACTGGCAGCCTTCACATCTGTCGACTATATCTTTTGCCATCTCATTTGCTCTTGTCCAATAAAACCTGGCTCAGTATGCTTTAGCGACAATGGCCCGAGAGGACGCATGGTGAGCACAGGTCCCATAGTGGATGTCGTTGAGAATCATTTGACCTTCTTCTGGCGTTATGCATTTCTGACTGACTCCAATCACACTTTCTCTGAACAATTGTCCCCTTATCACAGTAAAGGCTTTGGATCGACGGACGGTCTGTCGAGCCTCTTCTTCATCCTCTGGGAGTTCTTTCTTAAGGATGTACGCGATGTAAGGTACTGTCCAGTCGGGAGTGGTGACCAGAACCTCCATGATTAGGTCGACCACGACTGGGATCTCGACTTCAGTCGTATCTGTGGCACCCTTAGGCTGCGTGGGCTCTTCTGTAAACGGATCTTCTTGAACTGATGGTGTGTGGATGTGTTCCAAAAACACATTGCTGGGAATGGCTTCTCTCTTGGAACCTATCTTTGCCAAATCATCGGCTGCTTGATTTTTTAGTCGGGGTATATGGTGGAGTTCTAACCCCTCAAACTTCTTTTCCAACTTTCTTACCGCATTGCAATAGCTGGTCATGGCTGGGCTTCTGACGTCCCACTCTTTCATCACTTGATTGACCACCAAATCTGAGTCGCCATAGACCATGAGGCGACGGACGCCGAGTGAAATGGCCATGCGCAACCCATACAATAATGCTTCATATTCTGCTTCATTATTGGAGGAATCAAAATGAATCTGGAGTACATATCTGAGCTTGTCTCCTCGGGGGGATACAAGTACCACCCCGGCACCAGAACCATTCAGCATCTTGGAACTGTCAAAGAACATGGTCCAGTGCTCCGAGTGAACTTGAGTCGGCAGTTGCTGTTCAATCCACTTAGCGAGGAAATCAGCTATTGCTTGGGACTTGATAGCTTTCTTTGCCTCAAACTTGATATCTAAGGGTAGGAGTTCAATCGCCCATTTTTTCACTCGACCAGTTGCATCTCTGTTATGCAGAATCTTCGAGAATGGAGTGTCCCTGACGACTGTGATAGAGTGGTCAGAGAAATAGTGTGCAACCTTCTTCGTGGTCATGTAAATCCCATAAACGATAGTGCGGGTATCTCTGCTTTGACGGAGTCAGAACTTCAGAAACATAATAAACTGGGCATTGAACTTTATAGGCTTTTCCTTCTTCTTCCCGCTCGACCGTAAGTACTGTACTGACGACTTGTCTAGTGGTTGTGATATAAAGCAGCAAAGGCTCTTTGCTGATTGGAGCAGAAAGCACCGACTGGGTGGAAAGTAGGGCTTTGAGCTCTGCAAATGTTGCATCAGCTTCAGGAGTCCACTTGAACTTATCGGACTTCTTCATCAATCGGTAGAGAGGCAGTGCCTTCTCACCGAGTTAAGAAATGAATCGACTTAGGGCGGCCAAGCAACCAGTAAGCTTCTGGACATCATGCACACGCACAGGGCATTTCATCCAGAGTATGGCACCAACTTTCTCGGGGTTAGCATCGATCCCTCGTTCGGAAACGAGAAAACTGAGTAATTTTCCTCCTGGAACTCCGAATGTGCACTTTGATGGATTAAGCTTGATATCATACCTTCGGAGGTTGGCAAAGGTTTCACCAAGGTCAGCCAGTAGGTCAGAACCCTTACGTGACTTGACCACAATGTCATCCATGTACGCTTCCACATTCCGACTGATTTGAGTGAGTAAACACTTCTGGATCATCCGCATGAACGTGGCTCCAGCGTTCTTCAGACCGAATGGCATAGTGACATAACAGAAGCACCCGAATGGGGTGATGAAAGTTGTCTTAATTTCATCGGGTCCATACAGACGGATCTGATGATACCCGAAATAATCGTCCAAGTAGGACAAATGCTCACACCCCGTAGTCGAGTCAACTATTTGATCGATGCGGGGGAGAGGAAAATGATCTTTCGGGCAGGCCTGATTGATATGCTTGAAGTCGATGCACATGCGAAGTGAATCGTCCTTCTTAGGGACCATGACAACATTAGCTAACCACTCGTAGTGGTAAATCTCTTGGATAAACTTAGATGCAAGGAGTCGAGCCACTTCTTCACCGATTGCTTTCTATTCTGTACGGCGGACCATCGAAGATGTTCCTTGACCGGTTTTACTTTTGGGTCGACTCGCAAACGATGCTCAGCCAGTCCCCTGGGAACACCTGGCATGTCAGAAGGTTTCCATGCAAAGATGTCCCAGTTCTCACGGAGGAACTGGATGAGCGCTTCTTCCTATTTGAAGTCGAGTGCTGTTGAAATGTGGGTCGGAGCAGCATTGGGATCAGTCGGATGAATATGAATCAGTTTCGTTTCACCGGACGACTGAAATGCTGAATCCGTTGCAAGCTTCTTAGCTCGCAGCAAATCACTCGGATCTGCACTTTTCTGATACTCCTGCAATTCCACTACTGCCATCTGCGCATCGGCGATCTTTGAGCCCTTCTGGAAGCACTCTTCTGCCTTCTTTCGATTGCCAGTAATAGTGATCACAACTTTGGGACCAGGCATCTTCAATTTGAGGTACACATAGCATGGTCGAGCCATGAAACGTGCATAAGCCGGCATGCCCAGAATAGCGTGATAAGCGCTCTGGAAATCCACAACTTCAAATGTCAACTTTTCTTTGTGGTAATTCTTGGAATCACCGAAAACCACGTCAAGAGCAATTTGGCCGAGTGATTCAGCCTTCTTGCCTGGAATGACTCCATGGAAACTCATAATGTTTTCACCGAGTCTGGACATTGGAATGCCCATCCCTTTCAGCGTCTCTGCATATAGGGTATTCAGGCCGCTGCCACCATCCATCAAAACTTTAGTCAGTCGAGTGCCTTCGACAACTGGGTCGACCACCAAAGCTTCCCTCCCAGGGGTCGCTATGTGCGTCGGGTGATCGGACTGGTCGAATGTGATGGCAGTCTGAGACCATTTCAAATAACTGGGTGTCGCCGGAACGACCATATTCACTTCTCTGTTCATAACTTTCAGTCGACTCTTGCTCTCAACATCAGCAAAAATCATCAGAGTGGAATTGACATGAGGGTAACCATCATCACTCTCCTCTTTGTCCTCAACCTTGTCTGACTCTTTTTCCTTGTCTTTGGGATGTTTTTCTCGAAACTGTTGGATTAGGAGTCGACACTGTCGAGTGGTATGCTTTGGATAAATGATTTTACCCTCTTCATCCTTCTTTGTGTGGATGTGGCATGGCAAATCCAGCACATCATTTCCATCTTGATCTTTTATTTTCTTAGGGTTCCATGGCCCCTTGGGCTTCCCTTTGGATTTTCCTTAAGTCACGGCTAAGGTTTCTCTAGGAGCAGCTGGCTCGTCTTTGCGCTTCTGCTTCCCACTGGAGCTTCCTCCTCCAGTTTCATGGGCAACTGATTTGTGCTTGCCACTCCGGAGTCGATCTTCCTCTTCACCATTAGCATACTTGGTGGCAATCTCCATCATTCGACTCAGAGACATGTCTCCGGTCCGACCGAACTTCAGATTCAACTCTCTGTACTTGATGCCTTCCTTGAAGGCACAAACTGCATGGTGATCAGACACGTTCTCCACCGTGTGATGCAACGTGATCCATCTCTGGATGTAATCCCTCAAAGTCTCATTTGTCTTCTGCACACAAGATTGCAGCTCTGTCAACCCTGCTGGTCATTTACATGTTCCTTCAAACGTTCTGACAAACACTCGGGCAAGATCTTCGCAAGTGTAAATGCTGTTGGGTGCTAATTGGTTCAGCCACGCCCTGGCCGAGCCCTCCAACATAAGAGGCAGATGCTTCATGGCCACTTCATCATTGCCGCCGCCGATCTGAACAGCCACTCAGTAGTCCTCAAGCCAAGCATCGGGCTTGGACTCACTAGTGAACTTACTGACTCCAGTCGCCAACCTGAAGTTGGGAGGAATCACCGCGGCCCTGATGGCCCTGCTGAAGCACTCCGGACCTGAGACGTGCACTCTGCTGCTGGTGGGTACATCTCTGTCATGACCTTCTCGGTGAGCTCTGTTTCTGTCGACTAAACCCTGAACGAGAATGGATCTCGCATCAAAGACTGGTTCTCTTGGGTCGACTGGAATTCTTCGCCCAACACTGTGTAACGCCCCGAGACCGACGCTCGAGAAGACTTCCAGATATTCCGAGTTTTGCCATGTGTTTCTTTTGTGCTTGCTCTTTTATTTTTGCATTGCATCATGTCATCATGCCATCATGTCATTAACCTTTGCATCTCAACTCAACTAACAAATTGCATAGATGGTTGATCTATTTAAATTGAGGGAAGGGTGACT
This sequence comes from Aegilops umbellulata, assembly GCA_032464435.1. Classification (NCBI taxonomy): domain Eukaryota; kingdom Viridiplantae; phylum Streptophyta; class Magnoliopsida; order Poales; family Poaceae; genus Aegilops; species Aegilops umbellulata. Next base: position 132,935,477 of record CP136060.1, on the reverse strand, counting down.
TCTCTTTATAACATATCGTCCCAATATTAGGGAGCTATATTAAATAATTCTTTAATTTGGAAATCACCATAACACACTTGCATATTATCCCAATGCCTTTGTTATCTTAATTCTTGGTTTCCAACCTTGCCATATATTCTTTCATCATATTCCGGAGCTCCACCAAAAATACGAACATTTTTGGACCTTCCCAACCCTCACTTCCTATTCAAATCATTTGAATTTAAATCAAATGAGTTTGAATTTAAATCTTTCAATCATGGCTTTTTCTATTTTCTTGGAACAAGCACATTTTTGTCAGTCCGGGAAAATTATCCGCGTATCCAACTTCTTCCCCTAACCTCCCTTTCTTTTCTTTCTTATCTCTGTTTTGTTAGAGTGAGAGAGATAAGAGAGCCCAGCAGGCTGGCCCATCTGCAGCCCAGCCGGCGCCCCCACCAGCTCTAACCCTAGCCTCTCTCAATCCCCTCAGCATATCTCCCTCGATCCCCATCTCCTCCCGCAGCGCCGCCATCTCTCCCTGGTTATCTCCCTTTCTGTCCCTCACACACGCATCGCACAGGAGAGGGATCCCGATCACGCAGCACCGCTACCTCGCGACCGACCCCCCCCCCCTCGTAGCCTCCCGCGCGCCTCCCTCTACTGCACCAGGCCGCGACCGCGCCTCCTCCTCACCAAATCCCCGTCGCCCAAGCGCCCGAGGAGAGGAGCTCCTCGAGCACTTGCGCTCGCAGCCGTCGTCCTCCTGACGCCAAGCGCCGCCGACCTCCGCTCCGTGCCGCCCCGCCAAGTCCCTGAGTCGTCGCACGCCCTGCATCGCCCTATTGCCGCGCCTGCACCGCCTGAAGCTGTCGCACCCCTGCTTCCTCTGCTTCGTAGACGAGCCACGCGCTCGCGTTGACCAACTCCAGCCAGATCGACCGCGACCTGGCCATCTCCTTCGCCTCCTGGGTCATCAGCAACCTCCCCAACCGGCCTGCTTCAGCCTCCCTCCACCACCGGCCCGACCTGGCCCTCTGGTGAGAAGCCCAGTCCGCCCGAAATTCGGCCCGTGTTGTTTTTTTCCTGCGAGGACGAATTTTCCTATTATCTAGAGAACTGCATATTTACAGATTACCCCTCCATGTTCATGCATTAATAACTCTTGAACCGTGCATCGGATTAAAATGATTTTAATATGTAAAATGCTTAGGATTTCATCTAGTTTCATAATATGTTGTTTTCATCCATGTTAAATTTGGTTAAAATGTTGTTTGATTAAATTTGCTAAATAACTTGTTAAAATGATTTGTTTCATAACTAAATAACCGTAGCTCGGATTTAAATAAACTTTATATGTAAATGGGGTGGAAAAATGCCTAGCTTAACATGGTGTATGTTATTTTGCTGTTTAACAACATTAAAATGGTGCTTAGGGCAGAACAGTAACAAATTCGAAATATGCATATGAGGATTTTTCGGAATTGTTGTTTGTTGTTCCGGCCTCATTTAAACTTGCCTAAATAGATAGTTTATTTATGATTCACCTCTTGCTATGTTTGACAACATTTAATATTGTGTACCTTAACGAGAGCGAACTAAATGACTCGAATGTGGTGTTTCTTCAATATGCAACTCGTTGCATATTGAACTCCACTTAATTTGTAGTATTGTTTGTTGCACTTTGCCATGCCATGACTCATTAAACCGGACAGGCATCATACTTGGTTGTGCATCATGCCATGTTTATGTGATGGTTGTTTACTATGTTGCTTGTTTCTTTTCGGGTTGCTTCTCTTGTTAGCTTCGGTTTCGTTCCGGAGTTGTGAGGATTCGTTCGACTACGTCCATTTGTCTTCTTCATGGACTCGTTCTTCTTCCTTGCGGGATCTCAGGCAAGATGACCATACCCTCGAAATCACTTCTATCTTTGCTTGCTAGATGCTCGCTCTTTTGCTATGCCTATGCTACGATGCCTATCACTTGCTTATCATGCCTCCCATATTGCCATGTCAAGCCCCTAACCATCCTTTCCTAGCAAACCGTTGTTTGGCTATGTTACCGCTTTGCTCAGCCCCTCTTATAGCGTTGTTAGTTGCAGGTGAAGATGAAGTTTGTTCCTTGTTGGAACATGGAGATGTTGTTCCTTGTTGGAACATGTTTACTTGTTGGGATATCACAATATATCTTATTTAATTAATGCATCTATATACTTGGTAAAGGGTGGAAGGCTCGGCCTTGTGCCTGGTGTTTTGTTCCACTCTTGCCGCCCTAGTTTCCGTCATATCGGTATTATGTTCCCGGATTTTGCGTTCCTTACACGGTTGGGTGATTTATGGGACCCCCTTGATAGTTCGCTTTGAATAAGACTCCTCCAGCAAGGCCCAACCTTGGTTTTACCATTTGCCACCTAAGCCTTTTTCCCTTGGGTTCTGCAGACTCAAGGGTCATCTTTATCTTAACCCCCGGGCCAGTGCTCCTCTGAGTGCTGGTCCAAACTAGAGCACCGCGCGGGACCGTCCCTTGGCAACTTGGGTTATGTTGGTACCTGTACGCTTAGCTTATCCGGTGTGCCCTGAGAACGAGATATGTGCAGCTCCTATCGGGATTTGTCGGCACATCGGGCGGCTTTGCTGGTCTTGTTTTACCATTGTCGAAATGTCTTGTAGCCGGGATTCCGAGACTGATCGGGTCTTCCCGGGGAGAAGGAATATCCTTCGTTGGTAGCGAGAGCTTATCATGGGCTAAGTTGGGACACCCCTGCAGGGTACTATCTTTCGAAAGCCGTGCCCGCGGTTATGAGGCAGATGGGAATTTGTTAATGTCCGGCTGTAGAAAACCCGAAGTTGATCTTAATTAAAATACATCAACCGCGTGTGTAACTGTGATGGTCTCTTCTCGGCGGAGTCCGGGAAGTGAACACGGTGTCGGAGTTATGCTTGACGTAGGTTGTTCTAGGATCACTTCTTGATCATAGTTGTTCGACCGTGCTTTTGCCCCCTCTTCTCGGTCTCTTTTGCGTATGGTAGCCACTAGATATGCTAGCCGCTTGCTGTAGCTCCACCTCACTACCCTGTCCTACCTTTAAACTTAAATAGTCTTGATCTCGCGGGTGTGAGATTGCTGAGTCCCCGTGACTCACAGATACTTCCAAAACCAGTTTGCAGGTACCGATGCAACCGTGCAGGTGTCGCACCCGAGCTCAAGGAGGAGCTCGATGCAGATCTTGTTCATTGTGTTGTTTCAATTTAGTTGATCAGTAGTGGAGCCCAGTTGGGACGATCGGGGATCTGTGTAGCATTTGGGGTAGTCTTCTTTTATTTTGGTTCCATAGTCGGACCTTGATTGTCTCTGTTTGATGTAATGCTTTACTCATGTATTGCGTGAAGTGGCGATTGTAAGCCAACTATGTATCTCTTTTCCTTATTATTACATGGTTTGTGTGAAGATTACCTCACTTGCGACATTGCTTTCAATGCGGTTATACCTCTAAGTCGTGCTTGGAGATGTGGGAGATATAGCCGCATCGAGGGCGTTACAAGTTGGTATCAGAGCCTTCCCCGACCTTAGGAGCCCCCACTGATTGATCGTTTTTAGCGGCCGAGTTGTGTCTAGAAAAATGTTTTGAGTCATTTAGGAATTATATATCGGAGAGTTTAGGAATTGTTTTTACTTCCCTGTCTCCTCATCGCTCTGGTAAGGCATGCTGATGTAGTGTTTTGACTCTTCTCTTCTGAAATTTCACTAATTTTTTTTTAGGATCACGCGGGTATCTTGGAATCGTTCCGATGGTTTTATGATGAGAACATTGTCTTGGTGCCTCCTGTCAGGGGTTTAGCGGAAGTGTCCCGGGGAGTTGAGCTCTGAGGTGTTGTCGTCATAATTTTATCGTTGCAGTTCTGGAATACCTGAGTTTAGTACGCCGACATCGAAAATCTCTTTTGTGCAGTTGTTGGTGAGATAACCCTGATAGCCCAGTACTGAGGCGAGTGCGGGAGTATTGCCATAACTCGTATAACGGATGCTTTTCGAAGGTTGAGGTAAACGATTTCCGAAGGTTTCTTGGTTATGTGTTGAAGGATGGATACAGCTGGATCTAGGTATTGTTAGTTTGGGTGATATATTTTGTGTCCCCTGTATCCCCAACACCTGATTGCATAACCAGAAATTTTCGGGAGTTTATAGGTGGGAATTCAAGTAGCTCCTAGAATATCTTTCCGACAGATGCATGATATGGGATTGGGTAAATCTCTATCATATGTATTTGTTCCGGCTTATTCTGCAAGCCAAATCCTTTGTTTTGTTTTATTTGTGGTATTCGAGTTGCTTCGAAGTCAAGTGTTGATCCTTACCTTCCCTAAACGGTGTTCTCATATTGCTATGTGAATACTAATCCTTCTTGATCATCGAGGTTGTCATGTTAATTCTTTTCCCAACTGGCGTGCTTCTCTCAAAGTAAATTCGATCATTCCAACATCCGCAAGATCAACTCTAAATTTTCTCAACGGTGTTTGCTTCATCCGTTCCAAGTTGTCTTTGTTTTCCCGCCCTCCCACCCTTTTTCTTCAAGGACTCAGATTTCTTAATCATGTATCCTTTTATTTGTGGGAAGTCTCTTCATTCTTTTCTTTCAATGTTCTTATCCGGTGATTACCCATGAAGATGCTCAACAGTTTCAAGTTCATCATTCGTCATTTTTTCTTCTCCGGTGGATTCAATTCAATCTTTATCGATCATATCCTTTCCTCGTTTCAAATGTTTTCTCATGCCGGTGTATCTCTTAATCATCCACTTCTCACTATTCATTTGTTTCGGAGTGCTGAAGATATCTCAGAAGATTCAAGTTTCCATTCTCAATTCACTCAAGTTCTTTTGAGGATGCTATCTCATTCAAACCATTTAATTCAATCGGTGCAATCTCTCTTTTCAAGCAATCATTCAACAGTGGTTCTTTTGAGTGGGCCCTAACCCACAGGTATTTTCCCAGGATCTTACCTGACTCTTCTAATTTTCTCGGAGCTATTCTCAAATTCTTTTCAAAGTTCGACGTAAGAATGAAGTATCATCAGTCATATGTCTTTCTCCAAGATCTTTCAAGTTCTTTTCATCGTTGGTTCAACCTTTTCTAATTTTCATTCCGAAGTGCCTCAACAATTCATGGTGGTGGTTCTCATCATCATTTTCAACATGTGAAGACCGAAGAAGAGTTTCTCCTCAATCTAATCCGTTCTCTCAAAGATGCGTGGTTCTAACTTGTTGCCATCCTCATAATTGTTTTCGATTGAGGGAATTCTTTTCACCCATCCGAAGCATTTCATGAGTTGTTTCCATTTCTTTCCTCCGAAGCCCATCTTCTCAGAATTATTCATTCAAGCTTTCAGCTCTTGTTCTCCAAATCATACCGGTGCATCATTCAAGTATTATCTAATCAGCTCGGGATCTCCGCGTTCACTTGTATCTAAATTCTCTCAAGTGTCTTCGTGTTTTTTTTCTAATTCTTCCCGGTGTTTCTTTATCTTTTCCTTGTTCATTTTCAATTCTTACGGTGGTTCGTTCAAGAGTTCTCTTCCTTCTTTATCATATAGATTCATTCATTCTTTCCAATTCCACCGGTGGTTCCATCAATACCTTCCCAAGTTTGTGTCATATCTATCTTAATCCTTTCTACGAGAATAAGTAGTATGCCAAATCCGTTGCTTGTCATCAATTTAAATTGGTGAAGGATATGCATAACGTAATTCTTATTATGGTTTCATCCAAGTGATCTAGTTTCTTCTTTCCAGAGTTGTTCATCATGTCACATTTCTCGGTTCGAGATGCTTCATCTTTCTTTTCCGGAGTTCCAAGTTTTCTCGGTTACATCATCGCGAAGCTCCATCTAAATCATTGCAAGGCTCCACCTTGTGTTTTCAACTTCTCTCTCTTTCTATCATCCTTGTTTTACTGGAGTTCTTTATGGAGTTTCTTCATGGTGGTTCATCAAGGATTTAATTCATTCTCGAAGTGTTCACAAGATTCTTGTTGGAAGAGCTCAAATATTCTTCTTCCTGCATTCCAAAGTGCAATTCGTTCTACATTATCATTTGAGGTGGTGTTGTGTCATTCTTGACAATTTGAGTTCTCGTTTCATGAGTCACATGTTGTCAAGAGTGAGGTATTTTAAATCCATCAATCTCTTCATTGGAGTTATCTTGGGCTATATTTCACCTAAAGCCTTTCACTGGCAATGTTGCTATTTGTGGTGATTATGCATGACCCAAGCTTGCTCTTTATCCTTTTGGTGGAAGAAGTTTTCATCTCTTCGTTAATCTTAGGCAAGCAAATTGTTTTCCGTAGTGGCATGTATTGTTTCCATAAGCCCACAACAAGCTTATCCTTACCATTGTTGTTTTTCAAACAACTCCGTTCCATCCTAATTCGTAAGGATGCTCTTTCAAATTCTTTTAGGGTAGGAGATGTTGGTTTCATTCTTCGTTCTATTCATTCCAACTATCTAACTATCATGCATTGTTTTCAGAGGCATTGCGATGTTGCTCTTTTCACCCATCACCTCGTTTTGTAAAGATCATGTTCTTTTTCGTGCTTATCCATTTAACCGGAGTGTTGTGTCTATCATTCCTCTTTTAACCGGAGTCTCATCCAAGTGCTTTCATTTTGCCAAGTTCAAATTCTATTCCTCCATTTCCAACCGGAGTGTTGTATCATCTCTTCAATATGGTATGATCTTATCAAGCTTTCATCTCTTTTCTACCGGAGTGCTGTCCAAATTCTGTCATTCTTGTTCATTGACTATCTCATTATACCGAGGTGGTCATATTCTTTTCGTTCGTGAAGCTCTTATTTCCATGTCTTTCAACCTACAAGGTTCTTGTAATGTTCCTTGTTCCTCTTTGCTAACAGAGTGTTCGCAATCACGTTCATCTCCATGGTACTCTTCTTTAAATTGTTTAACCTCAAGGTTCATTGGTTTCACTCGTTTGTCGAAGAAGCAACTCTGTTTTACCTCTTCCCCTTCCGTTTCTCTCCGGTACCATCCTAGATCTCGGGACGAGATCCTCTTGTAGTGGTGGAGTGTTGTAACACCCCGAGACCGACGCTCCAGAAGACTTCCAGATATTCTGAGTTTTGCCGTGTGTTTCTTTTGTGCTTGCTCTTTTATTTTTGCATTGCATCATGTCATCATGCCATCATGTCATTAACCTTTGCATCTCAACTCAACTAACAAATTGCATAGATGGTTGATCTATTTAAATCGAGGGAAGGGTGACTTCTCTTTATAACATATCGTCCCAATATTAGGGAGCTATATTAAATATTTCTTTAATTTGGAAATCACCATAACACACTTGCATATTATCCCAATGCCTTTGTTATCTTAATTCTTGGTTTCCAACCTTGCCATATATTCTTTCATCATATTCCGGAGCTCCACCAAAAATACGAACATTTTTGGACCTTCCCAACCCTCACTTCCTATTCAAATCATTTGAATTTAAATCAAATGAGTTTGAATTTAAATCTTTCAATCATGGCTTTTTCCATTTTCTTGGAACAAGCACATTTTTGTGAGTCCGGGAAAATTATCTGCGTATCCAACTTCTTCCCCTAACCTCCCTTTCTTTTCTTTCTTATCTCTGTTTTGTTAGAGTGAGAGAGATAAGAGAGCCCAGCAGGCTGGCCCATCTACAGCCCAGCCGGCGCCCCCACCAGCTCTAACCCTAGCCTCTCTCGATCCCCTCAGCATCTCTCCCTCGATCCCCATCTCCTCCCGCAGCGCCGCCATCTCTCCCTGGTTCTCTCCCTTTCTGTCCCCCACACACGCATCGCACAGGAGAGGGATCCCGATCCCGCAGTGCCGCTACATCGCGACCGACCCCCCCTCGCAGCCTCCCGCGCGCCTCCCTCTACTGCACCAGGCCGCGACCGTGCCTCCTCCTCGCTAAATCCCCGTCGCCCAAGCGCCCGAGGAGAGGAGCTCCTCGAGCACCTGCGCCCGCAGCCGTCGTCCTCCTGACGCCAGGCGATGCCGACCTCCGCTCCGTGTCGCCCCGCCAAGTCCCTGAGTCGTCGCACGCCCTGCATCGCCCTGTTGCCGCGCTTGCACCGCCTGAAGCTATCGCACCCCTGCTTCCTCTGCTTCGTAGACGAGCCACGCGCTCGCGTTGATCAACTCCAGCCAGATCGACCGCGACCTGGCCATCTCCTTCGCCTCCTGGGTCACCAGCAACCTCCCCAACCGGCCTGCTTCAGCCTCCCTCCACCACCGGCCCGACCTGGCCCTCTGGTGAGAAGCCCAGTCCGCCCGAAATTCGGCCCGTGTTGTTTTTTTCCTGCCAGGACGAATTTTCCTATTATCTAGAGAACTGCATATTTACAGATTACCCCTCCATGTTCATGCATTAATAACTCTTGAACCGTGCATCGGATTAAAATGATTTTAATATGTAAAATGCTTAGGATTTCATCTAGTTTCATAATATGTTGTTTTCATCCATGTTAAATTTGGTTAAAATGTTGTTTGATTAAATTTGCTAAATAACTTGTTAAAATGATTTGTTTCATAACTAAATAACCGTAGCTCGGATTTAAATAAAGTTTATATGTAAATGGGGTGGAAAAATGCCTAGCTTAACATGGTGTATGTTATTTTGCTGTTTAACAACATTAAAATGGTGTTTAGGGCAGAACAGTAACAAATTCGAAATATGCATATGAGGATTTTTCGGAATTGTTGTTTGTTGTTCCGGCCTCATTTAAACTTGCCTAAATAGATAGTTTATTTATGCTTCACCTCTTGCTATGTTTAACAACATTTAATATTGTGTACCTTAACGAGAGCGAACTAAATAACTCGAATGTGGTGTTTCTTCAATATGCAACTCGTTGCATATTGAACTCCACTTAATTTGTAGTATTGTTTGTTGCACTTTGCCATGCCATGACTCATTAAACCGGACAGGCATCATACTTGGTTGTGCATCATGCCATGTTTATGTGATGGTTGTTTACTATGTTGCTTGTTCCTTTTCGGGTTGCTTCTCTTGTTAGCTTCGGTTTCGTTCCGGAGTTGTGAGGATTCGTTCGACTACGTCCATTTGTCTTCTTCATGGACTCGTTCTTCTTCCTTGCGGGATCTCAGGCAAGATGACCATACCCTCGAAATCACTTCTATCTTTGCTTGCTAGATGCTCGCTCTTTTGCTATGCCTATGCTACGATGCCTATCACTTGCTTATCATGCCTCCCATATTGCCATGTCAAGCCCCTAACCATCCTTTCCTAGCAAACCGTTGTTTGGCTATGTTACCGCTTTGCTCAGCCCCTCTTATAGAGTTGTTAGTTGCAGGTGAAGATGAAGTTTGTTCCTTGTTGGAACATGGAGATGTTGTTCCTTGTTGGAAAATGTTTACTTGTTGGGATATCGCAATATATCTTATTTAATTAATGCATCTATATACTTGGTAAAGGGTGGAAGGCTCGGCCTTATGCCTGGTGTTTTGTTCCACTCTTGCCGCCCTAGTTTCCGTCATATCGGTATTATGTTCCCGGATTTTGCGTTCCTTACACGGTTGGGTGATTTATGGGACCCCCTTGACAGTTCGCTTTGAATAAGACTCCTCCAGCAAGGCCCAACCTTGGTTTTACCATTTGCCACCTAAGCCTTTTTCCCTTGGGTTCTGCAGACTCAAGGGTCATCTTTATCTTAACCCCCGGGCCAGTGCTCCTCTGAGTGCTGGTCCAAACTAGAGCACCCCGCGGGACCGTCCCTTGGCAACTTGGGTTATGTTGGTACCTGTACGCTTAGCTTATCCGGTGTGCCCTGAGAACGAGATATGTGCAGCTCCTATCGGGATTTGTCGGCACATCGGGCGGCTTTGCTGGTCTTGTTTTACCATTGTCGAAATGTCTTGTAGCCGGGATTCCGAGACTGATAGGGTCTTCCCGGGGAGAAGGAATATCCTTCGTTGGTCGCGAGAGCTTATCATGGGCTAAGTTGGGACACCCCTGCAGGGTATTATCTTTCGAAAGACGTGCCCGCGGTTATGAGGCAGATGGGAATTTGTTAATGTCCGGCTGTAGAAAACCCGAAGTTGATCTTAATTAAAATACATCAACCGCGTGTGTAACCGTGATGGTCTCTTCTCGGCGGAGTCCGAGAAGTGAACACGGTGTTGGAGTTATGCTTGACGTAGGTTGTTCTAGGATCACTTCTTGATCATAGTTGTTCGACCGTGCTTTTGCCCCCTCTTCTCGCTCTCTTTTGCGTATGGTAGCCACTAGATATGCTAGCCGCTTGCTGTAGCTCCACCTCACTACCCTGTCCTACCTTTAAGCTTAAATAGTCTTGATCTCGCGGGTGTGAGATTGCTGAGTCCCTATGACTCACAGATACTTCCAAAACCAGTTTGCAGGTGCCGATGCAACCGTGCAGGTGTCGCACCCGAGCTCAAGGAGGAGCTCGATGAAGATCTTGTTCATTGTGTTGTTTCATTTCAGTTGATCAGTAGTGGAGCCCAGTTGGGACGATCGGGGATCTGTGTAGCATTTGGGGTAGTCTTCTTTTATTTTGGTTCCGTAGTCGGACCTTGATTGTCTCTGTTTGATGTAATGCTTTACTCATGTATTGCGTGAAGTGGCGATTGTAAGCCAACTATGTATCTCTTTTCCTTATGTATTACATGGGTTGTGTGAAGATTACCTCACTTGCGACATTGCTTTCAATGCGGTTATACCTCTAAGTCGTGCTTCGACACGTGGGAGATATAGCCGCATCGAGGGCGTTACACACTGTGAGGGCGTCTATCATCCTGCTGCCGAGGCACAAACGACCCACTCCTTGGGGGAGGGGTGGGCACTCGACGGTGATCATTACGATCGAGTCGGTGATCATACTGCTCATGGTTCCTGTACTGATCACGCCGGTCTCCACGTCCCTCACGCCTCGGGGGCGATCTTGGGCTGTGAGCCGACTGGACTGTATCCGCAACGACGGATCTGCTATGGATCCTATTACGCGACTGCGACACAACTGTATTTTGCTCGTCCGCTGCTCAGAGCAAAGCTCTGGTCTGCATTAGACCTCTGCCAGCTTCTGACTGGGAGGGCTGAATTGATTCTTCTATTCGAGCTGCAGCTGTAAGATTTTGGATCGGAGTTCGATATATCTGAGTCGGAAGTGGAAAGAGCTGACGTTGAGTGGATTCTAGGACCCGTTGTCGTGCATGTTCGTCGAGTGCTCGCTGGAGGTTCTCCAATCGAGTGCGCTCAGCCAAGTTGGCCAAGCGCACGTCCTCCAAGGCACGAGCCTCGGGGGTTTCTCCAATGATAGGAGTGTGAAGTGCATCCATGTTCCAGCGGCGAAGTTCTTCCCTCTACAGCGAAGAGAGGGGATCGGGGAGGTACTCTTCATGAGCATGCGACGGATCGCCTCTGTCGTCGCCGTCGTCGGCGCGGGGGAAGCCGGGAGGACTGCATGGTCCATCGACCATCATGACCTCCGCCGCTGGATCACTGTTGTCGCACTCGGATGCGGTCTCTGCGGATCCAGTCGAACAGGACGTAGAGAGATTCGTCGGGCTCGATCGCCGTGACTTGGGGGGTGGCCAACTGGCGAGCCACCGCGTGCCTCACCCATCGTTGAAGCCTCGACCGACCAGAGCGCTTGCGCCGGCGAGCAACAGGGAGGGAGGACGCCACAGGAGCCAACCGATACTAGGTCGACGGCTGCTGCAGGAGGACGCCACGGATGCACGCACGAAAGTGCGTTGCCCCGCGGACGGGGAGCGCGTCGACATCGAGTGCAGCCTCCTGAAGCCAAGCGGAGTCGTCGGCGATGAACACGAGCGCGCCGAGACGGATCTCGCGGCCCTCGGCCAAAACTCAGCCTGAAACCATGATGAAGAGGATCGGAAAATATTGCAACTTCTCCACCAAGTCGCTAAGACACCTGCCCCAAGGTGGGCGCCAACTGTCGTGGTTCTAAGTCTGACAATAGAATAGGGGGGTAGGAATGTAGAGGCAAGATCCCAGCTATGGAGGAGTTGTACATGCAAGGTTTACGAGTTCAGGCCCTTCTCGGAGGAAGAAATAGCCCTACGTCTCGGAGCCCGGAGGCGGTCGACTGGATTATATGCGTGTGAGTTACAGGGGTGCGAACCATTGTCCCAGAGGAGGGGAGTGGCTTATATAGAGTATGCCAGGACCCCAGCTCCCCTCCGTTGCAAAGGATTCATTGTACATTAAGAGAGGGGCGTTACTGGTAACACCAGCAACAAATATACATAATGACCGTTGCAGAGCAGAGTGGCCTTAGACCTCCCGGTGGTAGAGTGATTGTCTACACGGTCGAGTGTCTTCAAGACTATCGAGTGGAACATTGCTTCATGGTCGAGTGGATGATGATTCTTCTTCAAATGTTTCTGGTTCTTTTAGGGATGTCCTTGGGGAGGGTATCTTTAACAGGTCCATGACTGAGGGAGTCCTGGATTAGGGGGTGTTTGGATAGCCGAACTATACCTTCAGCCGGACTCCAGGACTATGAAGATACAAGATTGAAGACTTCGTCCCATGTCCGGAAGGATCTTTTCTTGGCGTGGAAGGCAAGCTAGGCGTGCGGATATTCGAGATCTCCTACCATTGTAACCGACTCTGTGTAACCCTAACCCTATCCGGTGTCTATATAAACCGGAGGGTTGTAGTCCGTAGGACAACCATCATCATACACAATCATACCATAGGCTAGCTTCTAGGGTTTAGCCTCCTTGATCTCGTGGTAGATCCACTCTTGTACTACCCATATCATCAATATTAATCTAGCAGGAGTAGGGTTTTACCTCCATCAAGAGGGCCCGAACCTAGGTAAAATAAAGTGTCCCTTGTCTCCTGTTACCATCCGACCTTGACGCACAGTTCGGGACCCCCTACCCGAGATCCGCCGGTTTTGACACCGACATTGGTGCTTTCATTGAGAGTTCCTCTGTGTCGTCGCTTTTAGGCCCGATGGCTCCTTTGATCATCAACAACGATGAGGTCCAGGGTGAGACTTTCCTCCCCGGACAAATCTTCGTCTTCGGCGGCTTCGCTCTACGGGCCAATTCGCTTGGTCATCTGGAGCAGATCGAAAGCTATGCCCCTGGCCATCAAGTCAGGTTTGGAAGCTTAAACTACACGACTGATATCCGCGGAGACTTGATCTTCGACGGGTTCGAGCCACAGCCAAGCGCGCCGCGCTATTTCGAGGGGCATGATATAGCTCTCCTTATGAATAGCACCCTGGAGGCCGCACACGCTCCGGCCCCGATCTTTGACTCGGAGCCCGCTGCGTTCTCTGAGGATGAACGGTTGGACGTCACCTCGGGGGCCGCGATCTCAAAGGCGATCGAGCCGAACGCCAGCCCTGTTCTCCGCACGGCCTAGGACTCCAAGGAGCCGGACTCTTCTCCGAACTCCGAGCCTTCCGTGCCCCCGCCGAACGAATCTGATTGGGCGCCTGTAATGGAGTTCACCGCCACGGACATCTTTCAGTGCTCACCTTTCGGTGATATCCTGAATTCTCTCAAGTCTCTCTCTTTATCAGGAGAGCCCAGGCCGGACTATGGTCTGCGAGGTTGGGATTCGGGCGACGAAGAAATTCAAAGCCCACCCACCACCCACTTAATAGCCACTATCGACAATTTAACCGACATGCTCGACTTCGGATCCGAAGACTTCGACGCTATGGACGACGAAGATGGAGAAGAACAGGAACCAGCACCTATAAGGCGCTGGGCCACCACCCCACCTAATGATGTATTCATGGTGGATACCCCTAAAGGAAACGACAACGAGGAAAAAGGGGGCGGAAAAAGGGATAAACCCTCCGAAAAGCAGTCAAAGCGGCGACGTAGACGCCAAGCCCCGCCTCGATCAAGACCCAGCCGTAGAGCAGGACGAGCCGGTAGACAACGAGCATGCCTCAAAGCAGCCGTCCAAACAGGGGAACACGGATAGAGTGGATAGACAGCCCTTCCCCAGCCATAACAGAACTCCGGACGATCTCACGCCGGATAAAACCACGGAGCAGAAGAATCTCCACGAAAGGCTCGTTGCTACAGCACGCAGCCTGAAAAAGCAGAAGCGGAAGCTAAAGATGGCGGAAGATGCACCCAGAATAAGATGAAGCAAGGTAATCAAGACCGCAGACAAATACGGCGGCAGCCGCCGCACTAAAAGCTATCCGAAGAGAAAACTACTGCCCGAATTCGACCAAGAATCCCTAGAGCCCTCGCATTCGAAAAATAAAAAAGTCATACGGTTGGATAGACGACCACACGGCCAATACAAAACGGCAAGTGGCGCCGCATTCAATGCAGCATGCGACCCAATTAAAGACCCGCATCATGGCCCAGCCAGGTCCATTTACGGGCCAAGAAAGCAAGCTCTCATAAGCAATGCAAAAAAGCTATCATCAAAATCCGGCACACCCAAATACAGGGGCGCCGCACACCCCCTATGTTTCACCGATGAGGTCCTGGAATATGAATTTCCAGAGGGACTCAAACCCGTCAACATAGAGGCGTACGATGGAACAACATACCCCGGAGTCTGGATCGAGGATTACATCCTCCACATACACATGGCTAGAGGAGATGATCTCCACGCCATCAAATATTTACCCCTTAAGCTTAAAGGGCCAGCCCGGCACTGGCTTAAAAGCCTTCCCGAAAACACAATTGGAAGTTGGGAAGAGCTCGAGGACGCTTTCCGAGCAAATTTTCAAGGGACCTACGTCCGCCCTCCAGGCGCAGACGATCTCAGTCACATAACTCAACAGCCCGGAGAATCAGCGCGACAGTTCTGGAATAGATTCCTTACTAAAAAGAATCAGATAGTGGATTGTCCGGACACCGAAGCCTTAGCAGCTTTCAGGCATAATGTCCGAGACGAATGGCTCGCCAGACACCTCGGCCAGGAAAAGCCAAGAACAATGGCCGCACTCACAAGCCTCATGACCCGCTTTTGCGCAGGAGAGGACAGCTGGTTGGCACGATGCAGCCCCAGCGACCCAAGTACATCCGAAATCAGGGATGGAAACGGAAAACCGCGACGAAATAAGGACCGTCGCCGAATCAAAGGGAAAAGTCCGAAGAGCGCGGCAGTCAATGCCGGATTCAAAAGCTCGCGGCAAAATCAAACAAAACCACCCCCTCAGGATAACAGGGATGATCCGTCCAGCTTAAATAGAATCCTGGGCAGAATATGTCAGATACATAGTACTCCTGGGAAGCCTGCCAATCACACCCACAGAGATTGTTGGGTTTTTAAACAATCCGGACAGCTTAACGCCGAACACAAGGGGCTCGACACACCAAGTGAAGAAGAGGACGAACCCCAAAGGCAGAATACCAGGAAACAAAAGAACTTCCCGCAAGAAGTCAAAACAGTGAACTTACTTCACGTAACAAAACGTATGGCACCCATAAAGGTACGTACAATCAAACTTTCCCCTCAGGAGTCCCGCCACTGGTCACTAAAGCCAATCATTTTTAATCAGCTAGATTATTCTAGAAATATCAAAAACGCAGGCCGGACTGCCCTGATACTGGATCCAATAATCGATGGATTCCAGTTTACCAATGTCCTTATGGACGGTGGCAGTGGACTAAACCTGATATATCAGGATACAATCCACCGCATGGGCATAAACCCAGCAAGAATCCGCCACAGCAAAACTTCCTTTCAAGGGGTAGCACCAGGCCTGGACACCCATTGTATGGGTTTTCTTCGGCTTGTGGTCATATTTGGCTCTCCCAATAACTTTCGTCGTGAAAAGCTGACCTTCCATGTAGTCCCGTTTTCAAGTCGCTAGCAAGCACTAATGGGACGCGGATCTTTCGCTCGCTTTAAAGCAATACCGCATTATGCATCACTCACACTTAAGATGCCCGGTCCACGAGGCATCATCTCTTTAAAGGGAGCGCACTAAAATACGCCTCCTCCAAACGAAGGACTGCGCGGCCGCTTAAACGGCCGCACAATAAAATGGCCTCGCCAGCCAAAAGACTTTTTTTATAAGTCATCAAAGGCCACGGACCCGGACTCAACGAGTTCGGCACAAGTCCATCATCAACGCAGGCTCATAAATGCCATATACCCCCGTACCGGGGGCTATACGCAGAGACAATAAAGCTCAACCTGATATACTTTTTACTTTATATTTAGTTTATTATCTTTTTATTCCGCACAACCCATTTTCAATTCAGTTCCTCTCTTTTACAGATGAACGTCGTGCGGCGCCCGTCCAGGACACGGCACAGCAGAGACACAGGCGCAGACGTGTAGTAGGGACCCGTCCTAAGGCTTCTTTTTAGATTAAGACCCTGCATAAACCTTTTTTACTGTCTCTTGCTGCTATACATCCCCTGGTTTTTTCTACTATAACCAAGAAGGAGGCTGGCGTTTTGGCATGTGGCCACGCCAGAATTTTTTGCTCGTACCTGGACACTAGGGGCTCTTTTTTTTAAGGGTGTTGTCTCACCCGCACTGATAAAGACCGAACACCTTAGGGAGTGTCCGGCGTCGCGAGTTTTGGCACTATATGCATCAGCTCCGAATCATGATTTTGGTCATATGTTGGGTTGCCCGGCTCCTGAGTTCGGCCACCGTACGTTCCTCTCTATCGGCTAAGGTAGCACCAGGAGAACTACTGCGATTGTGCCCCGGTTCGGCCGGATGAGCACCTCAGTAGAGAAAGCCAAAAACCGACTGTCATGATGTAGCGCTAGACTGGTCGCCACTCGATGACTCATAGGGATTTTTCGAATTCCTCCGCTTTGACGAAGGGCCGTTACCCGGTCAGGCACGTACGCGCTCCGAACTCGGGCAAAGCGCAGTCGCCACTAAAGGGCTACCTAAAGAGTCCCACTGTCAAGCTCCTATGGCTAAGTGAAAGAGTTAAAGCATTATAGTCCGGTTGCCTAGCCCGCTGCGCTATCACCTCCTTTGTAGGACCAAGACATTGGGTTAAGTGTGAAAATGCGTCTTCTGCGCGCACCCCCGCACTATGTGCGTGGGGGCTGAAGCCAACGACTGCAATCTTTCAGAATTTATATATATTAAAACGGCCGCACAGGAGGTGTTCTTAATACTTGAAGGCACAAGTCTAAAAAAAATGCCACTACAATTTATCAAAATACTGTTTTATGATTACATATGCTATCATAATATAGCATCCTTCGAGCACTGCGTCTCTATTACGCGAGCGCCTTCGAGGACTTCCTCAAAATAGTGCTCGGCAGGTGTTCGGCTTTTATCCGAATCCCGGGACGCAACCGTGGTGGGCTCCATATCTGCCCAGAATGTCTTGACACGGGCAAGAGCCAGCCGAGTGCCCTCTACGCACGCTGACCTCTTCATAGCATCGACACGTGGCACCACGTGTAGCAATTGCTGCACCAAGCTGAAATAACTCTTCGGCTTTGATCTCCCCGGACACAGACGATCCATGACGTACTTCATGGCGAGTCCGGACAACCTATTCAGCTCGGCCCATTGGGCCAGGCGATCGTCCACTGCCAGCGGACGCTCTGGATTGATGAATTGCGACCAAAAGAGCTTCTCCACTTCATGATCCTTTTTATCTCGAAAGTGTTCGGTCGCATCAGTGGCACTAGCCGCCAAATCCAGATAGGTGTCCTCTATACTCCACTTCCGGTTTAACGGGGCAAACTTCGGATCACAAAATTTTCTCCGCAACGAGAAGGGCTTTCCATCCGCAATCTGTCCGACTTGACGCAACTCTTCCTTCGCCGCTCTCATTATAGAGTGGGCATCCTTGGCGTCAGCAACAGCCTTCTCTAAGCTCGTTTGCCTCGCCCGATCTTCTTCTTCAAGAAGCTTGCAACGGTCAGTAGCGCTCTTTAACTTTACGGCCATATCAGCCATTTCATCCTTGCTTCGGCAATGGGCAGCCTGTTCGGCTTTCAGCTCCTCAAGGGCTTTCACGGCAGCCGCATCGCTTTTTCTGGCTTGTTCCTTCGCTCGGGCGAGTTCGGCCCTAAGACCTTCCACGGCGGCCGCACCATCTGCGTCAAGCACACACACGGTAAGATATTGACATACAGCTCGTCTTACTAACAATCGCCTAATGATTTCAATACCTTGAGCACCATCAAGCCGCTTGTTAACAAGCACGATGTCGGCTTCTACCTCATCCAGTTGTCGCTTTAGTTCGGCATATTCACAAGTCCGGCTTGACTCCGGACAATCAGCCACCTACATATAAAGGTGCCACTTAAAGGACCTGGGATTAAGATCCTCTGCGCGCCGTACATCTTGACAACGCACAGAGTCTCAGGGGCTACTATCTACACAGGGCGCACTTTATTTATGCGCAATTAATACAAATGTACGTTATTTAAAAACGTACCTCAAGGCCTACCACTAAACTCTTGACGGCCTCGTGCAGTCCGCTTTCGGCGGATGAAATCTTTTCAATTACCGTGCTCATTAACGCACGATGCTCCTCTAAGATAGAGGCTCGCCCCAGCAGAATCCTTAGCTCCTCCGACCGAACACCAGATGGTGACGGACTCATCCCATGGCCTTCCTCAAAGGCCGGACACGGAGAACCTCGGGGGGCAGTACCATCCACCCCTAGCGGATCCGGAGAAATCCCCCGCGACGACACTTCAGCGTCGCCCGCCTTGCTAGGCGATACAGAAGGAGGAGGCATTCCGCTCTCCATCATCTCCGGAAGAAGATCCCCCGAGGACGAGTTCTGCTGAGAAGGGCTGAGGTCCGAACTACAAAGTAAGGTTTCGGTTAAAACTTCTCAGATATAAATCAAGGATTTCTCTTAAAAGAAAAACTCTTCTTCTACTTACGGCTCGCTGGAGAGCTGGTCCCTTTTAGGGTTTAGTTCGGCCGAGGGGCTCCCCGGCGTTCGGTCCTCTGACAGGGATTCTTTCCCCCGCTTCGAGGCAACGGTCTCCGGGTCGTCAGAGGCGGCCCTTTTCTTTCCCTTAGGGGAGGAATTATCAATTCCCCCCTTCGGAAGGGCCTCTTTCGAAGAGGTCGCGGTTCCCTTGTCCTCCCCCTTATTTCCCTCCAAAGGCACTTCCTCCAGCATACTGACTAGCACGGGATCCAGCCTGGTTTCGGGAAGGGGAGCCGGACAACTGATCAGCTTCCCCTTCGCTATCCACTCCTGCTTAAAAGAAGAAGCACTGTTAGAAACAAATTAATTATGCAAATAGAAGGTCTGGTTTCAAGGTCACCTACTTGAGTATCCGGGTGATTGCGGCTTAAACCAGCATCCTCGGTCAAATCCGGACTCACTTCTTGTGATCCGAAGAACAGTTTATACATCTCCACAGGCGTCATGCCCATAAAATTCTGGAGAGCTCGTGGTCCCTCCGGATTGAATTCCCACAAGCGAAGGGGGCGACGTTGGCCGGGCAGTGTCCGGCGAATCAGCATGACTTGTGTCACCTTGACTAGGTTGAGGTCTCCCTTCAAGAGATCCTTAATGCGGCCCTGCAGCAGAGGAACGTCTTTGGGTAAGCCCCGATCTAACCCTGTGTTAATCCACGATGCTAACCGTGGTGGGGGACCCGAGCGAAAGGCCGAAGGCGCCACCCATGTGGTGCCCCGAGGAGCGGTGATGTAGAATCACTCTTGTTGCCATAAGCCATGCTCCTCTTGAAAAGCGCCCTCGGGCCATGGAGCGTCGGCATTTCTTTTTATAGCAGCGCCTCCGCACTCTGCGTGGCGCCCTTCGATTATCTTCGGTTCTACCTTGAAGGTCTTGAGCCACAATCCGAAGTGAGGGGTAACACGGAGGAACGCTTCGCACACAACTATGAACGAGGAGATATGGAGGATGGACTCCGGAGCTAAGTCGTGGAATTCCAGCCCATAATAAAACATCAGCCCCCTTACGAAGGGATCCACGGGGAAGCCTAATCCCCGGAGGAAGTGGGATATGAATACCACGCTCTCGCCGGGCTGAGGGCTAGGGATCACCCGTCCTTGAATAGGCAGCCTGTGCGGAATCTCCTTGGTCAGGAATCTAGCTTCCCTCAATCTTGATACGTCCTCCTCCGTAATGGAGGAGGGCATCCATCGGCCTTGGAGGTCGGAGCCGGACATTGTCGAAGATCCGGTGCACTCGGAATCTGGAAGCCTAGGGTGTTGGAACTCGAGGCGATGGGCGAGCTCGTTTTGAGAATAGAAGCGGGGAACAGGGCCTTGGTCTCTTTATAAGAGGCAGAATATCAAGCGTCCTCCCCCTAACCGTCTTGGACTAGCCTTTAATTAAGGCAAGACGTGCTAACAGGCACGATTGGGTTACCCACGTCCGTATTAATGAGAATCCCGTTAAAGGGGGCACACGATCTCTGCTTCGACAGGACGTGCCAAGGAAACCGCCTCGCTACACGAGCCGAGGTGGACAATGAAAGCAATTTATATAGAAGGCTTGGTCGTAGTGTTATGACGCACTGCGGGATACGTCAGCAGATTTGATTTGTGTTAATATTATTATCTGTATGGCAATATGTGGAAACTTATTTTGCAGAGCCGGACACTATTTTTTGGTGTTTATAATCTTCTTGAAGAACTTGGAGGAGGAACCCACCTTGCAATGCCGAAGACAATCTGCGCGCCGGACTCATCGTCATTGAAGTCTGGTTCAGGGGCTACTGAGGGAGTCCTGGATTAGGGAGTGTTCGGATAGCCGAACTATACCTTCAGCCGGACTCCAGGACTATGAAGATACAAGATTGAAGACTTCGTCCCGTGTCCAGAAGGATCTTTTCTTGGAGTGGAAGGCAAGCTAGGCGTGCGGATATTCGAGATCTCCTACCATTGTAACCGACTCTTTGTAACCCTAACCCTATCCGGTGTCTATATAAATCGGAGGGTTGTAGTCCGTAGGACAACCATCATCATACACAATCATACCATAGGCTAGCTTCTAGGGTTTAGCCTCCTTGATGTCGTGGTAGATCCACTCTCGTACTACCCATATCATCAATATTAATCTAGCAGGAGTAGGGTTTTACCTCCATCGAGAGGGCCCGAACCTGGGTAAAATAAAGTGTCCCTTGTCTCCTGTTACCATCCGACCTTGACGCATAGTTCGGGACCCCCTACCCGAGATCCGCCGGTTTTGACACTGACAATGACCCTACCCTAGGTACATAGCTTCATCACTTAATACATGAGAGACATATACAAGTGCCATATTTCCTAGTTCTTAATCATGCTTGGTTTGGATAAACGGGTTTTCCCTATGTCTTGAATTAATCTGATGAATCTGCAATGTGATTATTTTTCATTAACATATTTACTGATAGCATGCGAACCCTTACTTAACCTGATGACTAACTACCTTATATGTGTTGCAGGGAAACAATGGAAGCACTGAGATTTATAATCGAGGTTAGCACGTGCATGTTCTGTTGTCTAATAGCACATTATTGTGCAATTCTGGGAACCATTCTAATATTTAGGTTTTTAACAATTTGGTCTTGCACATGTAGGTCCTGCTGTCAGAGGTTTTGACCCACTGTTCGACCCTTTTTGCAAATGGGAAAATGAGATGTCCATGAATATCAGTCAAGTCAAGAAACTCAGAAAGATTGTTAGGATAAGGAAATTAGCGACAAAAAACAACAAGATCTTTGTCTGCACAATGAAGAAGACATCAGTTCACTACAGGATGGTACTAACTATTATACCATGCCTTTTTTTATTCCTTTGCCCCATTTCCAATATAGAGAAGATATTTATGAACATCCTTGTTTTCAGGCCTTTCCAAAGCAGTTCACTGATGAGTACCTCTCAAACCACCTGTATGGTCTGGAGTCAAGGAAGGTATTCATACAACACCCACGGTTCAATAGTGAAGTGTTCCTGAAGAGGACGAAGGATGGACAATCAATCATCCATAGGCACTAGCCTAAAGTTACAAAGACCTTCAACATCTATGAAGGCTCAATATTCGCCTTCTTCTTCAGTAGTTTTCCACATGAGATACATCTGTCTATGTACCGCCTATGATGCTAATTTCGAAAGGTTATAGATGTTGCATGTGAAACTTGGTCCTGGTGTAGTTGTGTAATGGGGTAGCTGAGTGCTGAAGCTATATGATGTTGTACTCTGATGTATTTCAATTATGAAAATGAAATATATTGTGTGCTTAATATGAACTGTCAATTAGATTAATAAATGGATTATGAATAATCGGATAATTAGCCTGCTAGTGGCAAAATAGCCTGCTAATTGGGTTTTGCTATTGCAAACGGTTGTTAACAAAATATCGTAGGCGATGACCTCAGGAAACACACACAGTTTATAGGAATAAACCGTGTTGGATCAATGAACAATCACACATGACTTTCTCTTGAAAACTGTTTGCGTTAGGCCACCTTGCGCAAACGTTTACCACATGAAAATTGTGTGTGATGGACAGCCTTTACCACACAGTTTCTTCCATGGACCGTGTGTGATATATTCAATAACGCAAGCGATTTAACGGGAAAAATTGTGTGTGATGTACCTGTGAACGGAAACGTTTTCCTTCGAGCGACTGTGTGGGATGTACATACGATTGGAAACGTTTAGCGGGGACTGACTGTGTGGGATTTACTTGCGACCGGAAACAATTTCGCCGTATAATTGTATTTTTTAGCTCTACTGTACGTATCACCGTATTTGAGCGCTCACCGGTCGCACACGAGCTCATTTTGCCGAACATGTGTGCCAGGAGGGCATATCCCCGACGGTTTCTGGGTCGTGTGGGAAGGACCCCCCTATCGCCCGCACTTACTTGGCGACGGTTCCAGATGCCATCGTGGAAAGGTGTTTTAAACCGTTTATTTAGGAGCACGCTGTACTAGTGAATGTTAGAATGGTGACTTAATGAACAAAAGAATTAGAATGAAACTATTGGCCATTCAATTCAAAGCAAAAGGGTTGCTAGAAGTTTTGAATTCACACATCATAGTTCAATAGCCGGTATTCTGGTTAGAAACAACACGGGTACCAAGAAATAATGGTGATGGTGAGAAGTATCACTATACGAAGAATTCTTAAGAGGTGGAGCAATTCTCAAGAACATGGTGTTCTTGACATAAGAGATGGTAATAATCCAATATAGTATATAACATAACATGGATAGTAAGGAACTCAAGGTACAACACAGAACAGGAACAAGTTTGTGTTGGGAGGGAAGGCAATAAGGTTGTCGATGATAACATAAGTTATCGAGGGGCAAGGATGGTATTCCTCATCATGTATCCGATTGATATTTTGGAAGAGCCCAGAATATTGATGATGATAACGACATATTTGTCGAGAGGTTTCATGAAGACTTAATCGATCGACGATGACATCAAGTCAACGGGAATGATGAAGCGAAGGTTATTGGAACCATGGGTACGACACAAACTTGGAACCATGCTTGTTGTTTAAGGCGAAATGATATGACGAGGAAGATTGACGTAAGCTTAGCTCATCGTCGAAAGTTGTGCTCCAAGAATAAGGACCATGTAGCATAGTTAAAATCATCACTATAATGATATAGCCGATCAGGCTAGAAATGACGTGATTGAGTACAAACTCGCAAGTAAAGAAGATTAATAAGAGTTGTTTAATCATGATGCAGACTCGATTCAGTAATCGGTGTCCTTGGGTGTTTAATAACTCAGTGCCCGTGAAAAGAAATAAAAAATTTGGAATTAGTGTGAACGTAGTACTTGATGGAGAACTCATAAGAAGTTATGCAGTTCCGTGATAATCTCGAGATACCAGGGGGGTAATACTCGACGACAAACCAAAGTAGAGGTTGGACTGGGTATTGCTCTGCAGAGGACAAGAACTTCAACTTGTCCAAGAAATGGGGTCAAAGAAGAACAATATGGTCAGAACCACGATTGCAAAGGACCAATTCCCAGATATAAGATGAACTTACACCAAGGGGATAATTAATTTTAAAAGAAGCATCCATGATAAGATCTACATCGTGTCCATGGGCTTGAACACAAAGTTTAAGGTCGACTCCCACTTCTGTAATGCAGAACCTTTCATTCACTTCTCATTTTCGAAGAAGTTGTAATGTTGAAATTTTATCTAGCAAAACACCAGAACAGTATGACTCGTGATAGCTCTCGGGTTTACCCGGATTTGGGAAGGCATAGGTTCAACCCTTAGGGGCATCTTCGGAACATATACCACAAGCTTCGAGAGTAATTATCACTTGCTTGAAAGTAGAGCATAGTTGAGAAAATAGAGGATACAATTTTGCAAAGGCATTATGTATCAGGGGAGAACTAACAAGGTTATTGAATATGAAGGAAGTTGTCAGATAAAATCTAACAAAGGATCTGGCGGTCCACGAGGGATCTAGTGTGAGCATCGGTACTCGACCCGAAGAAGAAACAATGCAAAGGCATTGGATTATAGAAGCAACTGACTAATTCGACATTTAGATCACAAAGGAATTATGATTTCCAAAACGAAGGATCAGAAGCAGACGCTCTGATCAAGGAGGGATAAGTTGAACAGATCTAGGGGCACAATCGACAGCAATTAGATTGGTCAAAAACCAGCTCATGTTCAAAATGAGTTTGAGCCCGAAAGATAATTCCCGAGGATTGCGAGCATCCTCAGCATATTGAATCAACGGACTCATGACGATAGTGACAAAGGACGCCAATAAGGTTACTAGACTTATGGGATTAACCATAATGTAAGCAAGCAAGAATTTCAAGAGCAATACGTTGTTGAGGATTTTTGGAATATTGAATGGTATTTCGAAGATTGGTGACATACTTGAATCAACTGCGGATGAGTGGTAAGTCGGTAAGTGCAAGAAATTATCCATAGGGGTATTCATGTGCCAAAGAACTGCAAGGCAGTAAGCACAAAGTATTCTTGGAACAATAGAGCGAATTTCAGGGTATCTTGTTATAACAGGATCAACGGGGAATGATTGTATGAATGGCAAGTGTACTTGGTTATCCATTGGGGTTTATCGACGGGAAGGAATTGCAAAAGCAATGGCACAAAGTATCGAGGGAACATCGGAGACTAACTTCGGAATCTTCTAGTGCACCAAGTAATCATTTGGAGTGAGGGGCTCTCCGGGAGGAAGTAGTTATGAGAACCTAGAGTCAGAGTTAGTAAATTCATTTTAACTCGAATAGAAGAGAGATCAGAGTCCCAGAGTATAGGTCGAGAAGTAAAACATCCTAATACCACCCAATGGCGATGTGGGCCCATAAGCCACATAGCCATGTTAGTAAAACAGTTTTCACTAACTAGATTCAACTTCAACCAAGGAGTTTGGAAGGGGGATTCCTACAGGCAGTCGACTCTGATACCACCTTGTGACGCCCCTGATTCAATCGTACACTAATCATACACGAAAACGTGTACGATCAAGATCAGGGACTCACGGGAAGATATCACAACACAACTCTAAAAATAAATAAGTTATACAAGCATCATAATACAAGCCACGGGCCTCGAGGGATCGAATACAAGTGCTTGGTCATAGACGAGTCAAAGGAAGCAACAATATTTGAGTACAGACATAAGTTAAACAAGTTGCCATAAGATGGCTAGCACAAACTGGGATAGAGATCAAAAGAGGTGCAGGCCTCCTGCCTGGGATCCTCATAAACTACTCCTGGTCATCGGTGACGACCTGCACGTAGTAGTAGGCACCTCCAGTGTAGTAGGAGTCATTGTCGGTGGCATCAGTCTCCTGGGCTCCAACATCTGGTCACAACAACCGGGTATAGAAAGGGGAAATGGGGAGAGCAAAGCAACCGTGAGTACTCATCCAAAGTACTCGCAAGGAAGAATCTACACTACATATGCATTGGTATCAATGAAATGGGTAGTATTTGCGGACTAAACTACAGAATGCCAGAATAAGAGGGGGATAGCTAGTCCTATCGAAGACTATGCTTTTGGCAGCCTCCATCTTGAAGCATATAGAAGAGAGTAGCTGGTAAGTTCACCAAGTATCATCGTATAGCATAATTCTACTCGGCAATCCTCTCCCCGTCACCCCGTGAGAGACCGATCACCGGGTTGTATCTGGCACTTGAAAGGGTGAGTTTTATTAAGTATATGGTTCTAGTTGTCATAAGGTTAAAGTACAACTCCGGGTCATCCTTTTACCGAGGGACATGACTATTCGAATAGATAAACTTCCCTACAGAGGTGCACCACATTACCCAACACGCTCGATCCCCCTGGCCGGGCACACTTTCCTGGGTCATACACGGCCTTAGAAGATCAACAAGTCGCAGCCCTACCTGGGAACAACAGAGAGATCAGCATGTCGGTCTAAATCCTAGGCACGTTGGGGTCTGGGCCCATCGCCCATTGCACTCCTGCACGTTACGTGGGCGGCCGGAAGCAGACCTAGCCTCCCTAATACAAGAGCACACGTTCCAGTCCAATCCGGCGCGCGCCGCTCAACCGTTGACGTCAAGAAGGCTTCGGCTGATACCACGACGTCGAGTGCCCATAACTGTTCCCGTGTAGTTGGTTAGTGCGTATAGGCTCATAGCCAGACTCGGATCAAATACCAAGTTCTTGTTAAGCGTGTTATTTTGAATTAACCGTGGACGCCGACCAGGACCAGGCCCACCTCTCACCTAGGTGGTCTTAATCTGCCCTATCGCTCCACCACAAAGATCCACTCAGAGGGTCGTCGGGACAAATGTCCTTTCAACCCCCACTCCGTGAATAACTTGCGGGTACTCTACGAGCCAACCCGCTTTAGTCACAACATGTATCATGTGTAATATGTATAGTATATACCCGTGATCACCTCCCGAGTGATCATGGGTCGATACTATAGCATGGCAGACAAACAAGAATGTAGGGCCACTGATGATAAACTAGCATCCCATACTAAGCATTTAGGATTGCAGGTAAAGGTAAAAATAGTAGTAGCAAAGACAGGCTATGCAGCAGAATAGGATTAACCGAAGGCAGTAACATGCTACACTACTCTGATGCAAGCAGTACAGAGAAGGAATACGCGATCTCGGGTTGATCAAGGGGGGGTGTCGGTGTCAAAACCGGCGGATCTCGGGTAGGGGGTCCCGAACTGTGCGTCTAGGCGGATGGTAACAGGAGACAAGGGACATGATGTTTTTACCCAGGTTCGGGCCCTCTCGATGGAGGTAAAACCATACTCCTGCTTGATTAATATTGATGATATGGGTAGTACAAGAGTAGATCTACCACGAGATCAGAGAGGCTAACCCTAGAAGCTAGCCTATGGTATGATTTTCATTGTTTTTGTTGTGTCCTATGGACTAAACCCTCCGGTATATATAGACACCGGAGGGGCTAGGGTTACACAGAGTCGGTTACAATGGGAGGAGATCTAAATATCCGTATTGCCAAGCTTGCCTTCCACGCCAAGGAAAGTCCCATCCGGATACGGGACGAAGTCTTTAATCTTGTATCTTCATAGTCCAACAGTCCGGCCAAAGGTCATAGTCCGGCTGTCCGGACACCCCCCAATCCAGGACACCCTCAGTAGCCCCTGAACCAGGCTTCAACGACGATGAGTCCGGTGCGTAGATTGTCTTCGACATTGCAAGGCGGGTTCCTCCCCCGAATACTTCATAGAAGATTTTGAACACAAGGATCGTGTCCGGCACTGCAAAACAAGTTCCACATACCACCGTAGAGACAGAGAGTAATATTTCCACAAATCTAATCTGCTGACGTATTCCGTAGCGTGACATCACACCACAACCAAGTTTTTATTTGAATCGTTTTTTGCTGTCCCACCTCAGCGCGTTTTGCGAGGCGGTTTTCATGCCACGTCCTGTCGAAGCAGAGATCGTGTCCCCTTTATTTATGGGATCCTCATCATTACGGACATGGGTAACCCAGTCGTGTCCGCTGGTATATCCCCTTGATCAAAGGCAAGTCCCAAACGGTCACAGGGAGGTCTCTTGGTATTCAACCTCTTATAAAGAGACCAAGGCTTTACTCCTTTCTTTCGATCTCAATCGAATCCGCCTTCTGCCTCGAGTTCCAGCACCCAAGGCTCCACTTCTAGGCGCTTCGGACCTTCGACGATGTCCAACTCCGACCTTCAAGGACGATGGATGCCCTCCTCCGTCACGGAGGAAGATGTACTAAAGCTGAGGGAGGCTAGGTATTTGACCGGCGAAATCCCGCATAGGCTGACTGCTCAACGGCAGGTTATTCCCACTCCCAATCCTGGTGAGAGTGTTGTGTTCGTGTCTCACTTCCTCCGAGGGCTAGGCTTCGCGATGGATCCCTTCGTGAGGGGGCTCATGTTCTA
Source organism: Aegilops umbellulata (assembly GCA_032464435.1). Classification (NCBI taxonomy): domain Eukaryota; kingdom Viridiplantae; phylum Streptophyta; class Magnoliopsida; order Poales; family Poaceae; genus Aegilops; species Aegilops umbellulata. The sequence goes on along the minus strand of CP136060.1, from coordinate 132,907,166 downwards.
TTATGGGCTGGAATTCCACGACTTAGCTCTGGAGTCTATCCTCCACATCTCATCGTTCATCGTCATGTGCGAAGCTTTCCTCCGCATTACTTCTCACTTCGGACTGTGGCTTAAGACCTTCAAAGACCTGAGGGCCTTCTTCGAGACGAGTCCAGCTTATGGCAACAAGAGTGGTTTTATATCACAGCTCCCAGGGGTACCAAGTGGGTGGCACCACCTGCTTTTCGCTCGGGTCCCCCGCCCCGACTAACGTCATGGGTAAATAAGGGGCTGGACTGGGGGCCGGCAAAGGATGTTCCCCTATTGCAGAGCCGCATCCGAGATCTTCCGGAGAGAGGTGTCGGTCTGGTCGCGGTGACGCAGGTCATGTTGATTCGCCGAGTCCTACCCTGCAAACGTCGCCCCCTCCGCCTATGGGAGTTCAATCCGGAGGGACTGCGAGCTCTCCGACATTTTCTTGGCATGACGCCCGTGGAGATGTACAAGTTGTTCTTCGGACCACAAGCAGTGTGTCCGGATTTGACTGAGGACGCAGGCCTGAGCTGCAATCGTTTGGATACTCAAGTAAGTAGCCCTGTGCCCGGACACGCCATCTATTTATCGCAATATTGCCTTTCAAAAGGAGCCGTTCTTGAACCAGGAGTGGATAGCAAAGGCGAAGTTGATCAGGTGTCCGGCCCCCCTTCCTGAGACCTCGCCAGGTCCCGTGTTAACTAGGATGCTGGAGATCGCACCTTTGGAAGGAAACAAAGGGGGGAACAAGGAAGCTGCTGCCTCCGCAGAGGAGGTTGTCCGGAAGGAAGAAATTAAAAATTCCTCTCCTTAGGGGAAGAAGAGGACCGCCTCTGAAGACCCGGAGACAATAATCTCAAAGCGGGGGAAGAAGTCTTCGCCAGAGGGTCCTATGCCGGGGGATACCCCGGTCGTACTGTGCCCTCAAGGGGATCAGCCATCCACCGAGCCGTAAGTAGAAAGGGTGTTTAATAATGAGATAAATCCTTGCTTCGCTTATGAGGAGACTAACCGAAAAATTTACCTTGTAGTTCGGATCTTAGCCCTTCTCAGCAGAGCTTGTCTTCGGGGGACCTTCTTCCGGAGATGATGGAGAGCGGAACACCTCCCCTTGCCATACTGCCTTATGAGGCGGGCGACCCCGAGGTGTCGTCGCCGAGGGTTTCTCCTGCTCCGGTAAGGCCGGAAGGTAGTAATATGGCCGCCAAAGCTCTCCTTGTCCGGCCTCTAGGAGAGGCAATCGAATGAGTCCGGCATCGCCTGGTGCATGGTCGGAGGTACTGAAGGATCTGTTAGGGTGGGCGTCTATCTCAGAAGAGCATCGTGCTTTGATGGGTGCGGTAATTGAGAGGATTTCATCCGCGGAAAGCGGGTTTCATGAAGCTGCCATGAGTTTATTGACGGGCTTTGAGGTACGTGGAATGATGCACCTTTTTGACAGTACCGCATACTTTATGATGTGCCCTGTGTAGATAGTAGCCCCTGAGACTCTGGGTGTCATCATGGGCAACGACACGCAGAGGATCATAGTCCCATGTTTTTAATTTTGCCGCCTTGATATGCAGGTGGTGAAGTGTCCGGTGGCCAGCTATACTGATGAATTTGCCGAACTAAAGCGACAACTTGACTTGGCCGATGCCGACATCGCGCTTGTCAACAAGCGGCTTGATGAGTCACAAGGTATGTGATTTCTCCGGCGAAGCCTCTTAAGAGGGCTTGATGCCAGTATCTTATAACGTGTGTGCTTAATGCAGATGGGGCTGTCACTGTGGAGAAGCTTCGCGCAGAGCTTGCCTGAGCTAAAGAACAAGCCAGGAAAAGCGACGCAGCTGCCTTAAAGGCGGTTGAGGAGCTAAAGGCCAAACAGGCTGCTCACTGCCGAAGCAAGGAGGAAATGGCCGATATGGTTGTGAAGTTGAAGAACGTTGCGGACCGCTGTAAGCCTCTTGAAAAGGAGGACCGGGCAGAGCGGACAGACCTGGAGAAGGCCAGTACAGCAGCCAAGGATGCTCGTTCTGCGATGAGAGCGATGAAGGAGGAGCTGCGTCAGGCCGGAGATATCGCGGTTGGGAAACCCTTTATGCTGCGGATGAAGTTCGGAGATCCTAAATATGCTCCATTGGACCGGATGTGGAGTTCGGTGGACGCGTATCTGGATTTAGCGGCGAGTGCTGCTAATGCGACCGAACATTTCCGAGATCAGAAGGATCGCGAAGTGGAAAAGCTATTCTGGTCACAGTTCCACAAACCAGAGCGTCCGCTTCCCTTGACTGATCGTTTGGCCGAATGGGCCGAGCTCAATAGGTTGTCCGGTCTTGCCATGAAGTATGTCATGGATCATCTGTGGCCGGAAAGGCCAAAGCCGAACAGTTATTTTAGCTTGGTGCAGCAGTTCCTTGGTGTAGTGCCGTATATCAACGCGATGAAGAGGTCAGCATGCGTGGAGGGTGCGCGGATGGCCCTTGCCCGTGTCAAGACATACTGGGCGGAGATGGAGGCCACCGCCGTTGCAACCTAATATTCAGACGATAGCCGAGTACCTGCCGAGCACTACTTTCAAGAAGTCCCGGAGGGCGCTCGTTTAATAGAGACACGGTGCTCGAAGGATATTATGTTCAAATTACATGTATTCGTATTGAGAACAATATTTTGCTGAAATGAAGAAGCTTTTTATACTTGTGCCTGCAAGAATTATAATACCTCCTGTGCGGCCGTATACCTATATGTATATATAACCTGAAAGATGGCAGTCGTCGGCTTCAGCCCCCATGCTTATAATGTGGGGGTGTTCGCGGAAGGCGCATCATCACACTTGATCCAACGTCTTGGTCCATTAAGGAGGTGGTAGCGCAGCGAACTATGCAACCAGACTATAATGCTTTATCACTTTCACTTAGCCATAGGATTTTGACAGTGGGGCTACTATATAGCCCCTGGTGCCGCCGCGCTCGCCCGGATTCGGGGCGCGTGTGTGCCTGGCCGGGAAACGGCCCTTCATCAATACGGAGGAATCCCGAAGATTCCTATAGGTCATCAAGTGGTTGACCAGTCTCGCGCTACATCATGACAGTCAGTTTTCAGCTTTCTCTACTGAGGTGCTCGCCTGGCTGAACCGGGGCACAACCGCAGTAGTTCTCCTGGTGTCGCCTTAGCCGATAGAGCGGAACTTAAGGCAGAAAAACACAGGAGCCGGGCAAACCCAACATTTGACCAAAGACATGATTCGGAGTTGATGCATATAAGGCCAAACTCGCGACGCCGAACACTCCCTAAGGTAATCGGTCTTTATGATTGTAAACGGGCTGATCAGTGCCCTTTGGAATAAGCCCATAGTGTCCGGGTACATGCAATACTCTAACATGGCCACATGCCAAGACGTCAGCCCCCTTCTCGGTTGTATGGAAAATCCGGGGGGTATGTATCAACAAGAGACAGTAAAAAAGGTTTACGCAGGGTCTTAATCTAAAGAGAATCCTTGGAATGGGTCCCTACTGCACGTCTGCGCTTGTGTCTCCGTTGTGCCGTGTCCTGGACGGGTGTAGCATGATGTTCATCTGTAAAAGAGAGGTACTTAGTTGAAAAAGTAATCGTGCAAATGCATGTTATAATACATAAACGAAGTATGATATGAGGTGGGAGGAATTGAGTTTTGTTGCTGCTTGTTTACGTGTGCGGAGCCCCTTGTATAGGGATGTATAACCATCAAACCGTTAGTAATTAGGTAGTTTCGCGGGACTCGGCAAACCGTGTCCGTGGTCTTAACGACCCGTTATGCGCTCTGGTTCGTGGGGTAGTTTAGTGTGCGGCTGTAAAGGCAGTCGCACAGTCTTCCACGCGCAAGGAGCGCTCAATGTTTCCCTTTACTGAAATGATGCCTTGTGGACCAGGCATCTTAAGCGTGAGAGGCGCATAGTGCGGTATCGCCTTAAAGCGAGTGAAAGCTTCGCGTCCCAATAGTGCTTGACAACCATTGTTAAATGGAGCGATATGGAAGGTCAGCTTTTCGCTACGGAAGTTATGGGTGAACCGAACGTAACTTCTAGCAGGAGGGAGCCTGTGCAACGAGCCCCTGGGCCTGACGTAACCCCTTTAAAGGAAGTATTGCTATGGCTCATTTTTGTTGGGTCTATCCCCATTTTGCGGACTGTGTCCTGATATATCAGGTTTAAACTGCTGCCGGCGTCCATCAGGATTCGCGTGAAGTGGTATCCGTCGATTACCGGGTCTAATACCAAGGCAGCCCAGCTTGCGTGCCGGATACTTTCGGAGTAATACCGATGGTCGAAGGTGATCGGTTTTGACAACCAGTGGCGAAACTCCTTTGTGATAGGCCGCATGGCGCGTATCTCTGTTGGCGCCACCTCGTTTTTCCGTTTTGTCACGTGTAGTACGTTCACTATTTTGACTTCTTGTGGGAATTTCTTTTGTTCCCCACTGATTTGTTTGTGTGGTTCATCGTCGTCTTCACTTGGTGTATCCAGCCCCTTGTGTTCGGCGTTGAGTTTGCCGGATTGCTTGAAGACCCAACATTCTTTGTGGGTATGATTTGCAGGCTTCCCAGGGCTGCTGTGGATTTGATATATCTTGTCCAGGATTTTGTTTAGATTAGGCAGTTCGTCCCTGTTATCTTTGAGGGGCAGCTTTTGCTGACCTTGCCGGGAGCTTTTGAATCCAGCGTTAAATGTCGTGCTCTTCGGGCTGTTTTCCTTATTCCGGCGCTGGTCTTTGCTGCGTCGTGGCTTCCCATTCCCATCCCTTACTTTAGATGTACTTGGGTTGCTGGTGCTGCATCTTGCCAACCAGCTGTCCTCACCCGCGCAAAAGCGGGTCATGAGGCTTGTTAATGCGGCCATTGTTCTTGGCTTTTCTTGACCAAGGTGTCTGGCGAGCCATTCGTCTCGAACACTATGTTTGAAAGCTGCTAAGGCTTCGGCGTCCGGACAGTCGACTATTTGGTTCTTTTTAGTACGAAATCTGTTCCAGAGCTTCCGGGCTGACTCTCCAGGTTGTTGAGTTATGTGACTTAAATCGTCAACATTCGGTGGTCGAACATAGGTCCCTTGAAAATTTGCCCGAAAAGCGTCCTCGAGCTCTTCCCAACTTCCAATGGTGTTTTCGGGGAGGCCTTTAAGCCAATGCCGGACTGGCCCTTTGAGCTTGAGGGGTAAGTACTTGATGGCGTGGAGGCCATCTCCTCGAGCCATGTGGATGTGGAGGATATAATCCTCAATCCAGACCCCCGGGTCTGTAGTTCCGTCATATGCCCCTATGTTTACGGTTTTGAATCCCACTGGGAATTCATGGTCCAGCACCTCATTGGTGAAACATAGGGGGTGTGCGGCACCCCTGTATTTAGGTGTGCTGTGGTGTTCGGATATTTTTTGTGTTGCATTGCTTGCTAGAGCTTGCTTTCTTGGCCAGTAGATAGATCTGGCTGGGCCATCTTTTTGATGCGAATCCTCATGTGGACCGCATGTTGGCTTGTGTGTGGCGCCGTTTGCCGCTCCATGTTGGCCATGTGGTCGTCTATCTGACCGGATGGCCGTTTTGTTTTTTGATTGTGGGGGCTCTAAGGCCTCCTCGTCAAATTCGGGCAGTAGCTTTCGCTTCTGGTAGCTCTTTGTGTGGTGACTGCCGCTATATTTGTCTGCGGTGTTGAGTACCTTGCTCCATCTGATTCTGAGTGCGTCTTCCGCCGTCTTGAGCTTCCGCTTCTGCTTTTTTAGGCTACGCGGAGTGGCGACGAGCCTTTTATGGAGGTTCTTCTGCTTCATGAACTTGTCCGGCGTGAGGTTATCTGGACTGTCATCTTCGCTGGGGACGAGTTGTTCGGTTTGGTTATCCAAGTTGCCTTGTTCGGATGGTTGCTCGGTGCCAAGTTCATCGTCCGCCGGCTCGCCCTGCTCAGTGGCTGGGTCTGTATGACCGCTGTCTCTGTCGAGGCGGGGTTTGGAGCGGCGCTTACGCCGCCGCTTTGACTGCTTTTCGGAGGAACGATCCTTCGTTGCGTCCTCCCGTTCCTCGCCGTCTTTTCCTTTGGGTGTGTGCACCATGCATACATCATGGGGTGAGGTGGTTATCTAGTGCCCTGTGGGCGCTGGTTCCTGTTTGTCTCCTATATCGTCGTCCATACCGTCAATGTCTTCGGAGTCGAAGTCGAGCATGTCGGTTAAATCATCGACAATGGCTATGAAGTGGGTGGTGGGTGGGCGTCGAATTCCTTCGTCATCCGCATCCCAATCCTGCCGGTCATAATCCGACCAGGACTCTCTTGACAAAGAGAAAGACCTTAGTGAATTTAGTATGTCCGCGAAGGGCGAGTGCTGAAAAATATCCGCGGTGGTGAACTCCATGATCGGCGCCCAATCAGATTCGATTGGCAAGGGCGCGGAGGGTTCAGAGTCCGGAGAAGAGTCCTGCAATGTGGAGTCACGGGCCTCGCAAAGGATGAGGCTAGTGTTCGGCTCGATCACCATTGAGACTGCAGCCTCCGCAGCGGGGTCTAGCCACCCACTCTCGGTCGACGTAGTTGGCTCCGAATTGAAGGTCGGAGAGGATGCGGGTGCGGCCTCCGGGGCACTGTTCAGCGGCTAAATCATGCCCATCGTGACAGTGCGGCGCACTCGGCAAGGGCTCGAACCCGTCGAAGATCAAGTCTCCGCGGATATCGGCCGTGTAGTTTAGGCTTCCAAACCTGACCTCATGGCTAGGGGCGTAGCTTTCAATCTGCTCCAGATGGCCAAGCGAATTGGCCCGCAGTGCAAAGCCGCTGAATACAAAGGTCTGTCCGAGGAGAAAAGTCTCACCCTGGACTGCATCGGCAACGATGATCGAAGGAGCCATCAAGCCTGATGACGACGACACAGAGGAACTCTCAATGGAAAGCCCCAATGTCGGTGTCAAAACCGGCGGATCTCGGGTAGGGGGTCCCGAACTGTGCGTCTAGGCGGATGGTAACAGGAGACAAGGGACACGATGTTTTTACCCAGGTTCGGGCCCTCTCGATGGAGGTAAAACCCTACTCCTGCTTGATTAGTATTGATGATATGGGTAGTACTAGAGTAGATCTACCACGAGATCAGAGAGGCTAAACCCTAGAAGCTAGCCTATGGTATGACTTTCGTTGTTTTTGTTGTGTCCTATGGACTAAACCCTCCGGTTTATATAGACACCGGAGGGGCTAGGGTTACAGAGTCGGTTACAATGGGAGGAGATCTAAATATCCATATTGCCAAGCTTGCCTTCCACGCCAAGGAAAGTCCCATCCGGATACGGGACGAAGTCTTTAATCTTGTATCTTCATAGTCCAACAGTCCGGCCAAAGGTCATAGTCTGGCTGTCCGGACACCTCCCTCAGGGGGGCTTGCTTGGAAGTTCGGTAGAGAAGGACGGGTCGTCAACACCGTAGTCGATCGGGGCAATGGCGGTGTCTGTCTCGTAGTCTACCAGAGAGAAGAGGGGGAAGAAGCAATGAATACATTGCAAACAAATGCATTACAAAGCAAACAGCGGTGCTAGGTGTGCCCTAACGCGGTGGTAGGTGATATCAGCAAAGGGGGAAACATCCGGGAAAGTATTCCCGTTGTTTGACGTTTTTGGACACATGAGCAGGAGGTGGAATGTTGCATGTTCACTATGCTATGGATGCGTGGCGGGCGAACGGATTGCATATTCGGATTTGTCTCGTCGTTCTGAGCAACTTTCATGTACAAAGTATTTTCATCCGAATTATGGATTATTTTATATTATTTTTTAGAAGTTTTATTTCATTTTCTCAATTATATTAATTCGGAAATTAAATGTCAAATTGCTAGATGTACCCAGCACAGTGTACACAAAATTGCACACTGGCTGACATGTGTGACCAGGGGGACCTAGTTGACCAGGGGTGAGCCCCCGTGTCATACACAGAACTAACTAATAATCGTTTTAATTGGTTACTTAGCATGCTAATTAAGGTTAAGCTAATTAAGCAGACTTAATTAAGTTAATTAATTCATTTACTAATCAATTAATTAATTTTTATTCCTTTATTTATATTTTCCTTCTAAAATGTTCTCGGGTGGACCCTACTTGTCATAGACTAGGAGGGCCCTAGCTGGCACAGAGACAGGCGGGTTACCGGCGCTTGAGCATAGCGGTTGCAGGCGCTTCCCGTGCGTGGAGTCACCCGAACGCCAGGGCACGGTGGGGTGAGGCTGGCGGGGCGCCGGTGGCCACCGCACGAGCGGCAGCAGGGCGCATGGGGGCAGGGCGCCGCGCTAAGCCGGCCATGGTGCAGCCAGTTGCGGTACGGGGAGTGGCAAGTCGAACTAGCAGGGGCAGCGGGAGGCGAGGCGAGCACTCAGAGGGCGGAAGGGAGTAGCGGTAGGGGGTCGCGGGTGCGTGCGACGGGTGCTGGAGCGGGCGAGCCACGGGCACGGGGAAGCGGGGCGGCGCTGGGCAGTAGTATCAGCCGCGCAGCAGCAATAGCAAGCACGGGATCAGGTGGGTGGGAGACGCGCATCAGTGGTGGCGCAAGTAGCAGGCAGGGTGCGACGCGGGGCGTGGTGAGCGCGTGCTCACCGCGGGCGCGCACGAAGGCGGGCTCTGAAGGAAATATGCCCTAGAGGCAATAATAAAGTTGTTACTATTTCCTTATATCATGATAAATATTTACTATTCATGCTAGAATTGTATTAACTGGAAACTTGATACATGTTTGGGTACATAGACAAAACACAGTGTCCCTAGTAAGCCTCTACTATTGTAATGACCCGACCCGAATGGATCAAAGTCTCTATGCTTAAGTGTCATCCCTGGATCGGTGTGCTGACACACACAATACTCGAGGATTTATAACAAAGGTAAATCACATGTATAAAGTAACATAAATACTATTACCTCAATCCATATAGCAGAATTAACAACAAAGTTGTGGAGTTCCCAACAACGCCAATGACAAAGTTGAGTGTAGACATCATAACCCTAACGTATCACTTACTCGTCATAAGAATCCTGTAACATGAGACGTTGCAGCCATTTAGGTGAGTACATTGAATGTACTGGCAAATTCACACCATAGAATAATGATGAATAATAACTATCTCTATATGCATATCTGGCTGGTGGAGGCTATAAGTTTAATTTTGCATAAAGCTATTTTTTCCTACAACAAAGGAATAAATTTTATTCACTACCAAATTTATGCCATTATTGAGAAGGTTACTCCAACTCAATCCCAAATTCCCAAATTATTAATAACCCAATACAATAATTAAATGGAGTGACAAGATCAACCAATAATTCAAATACCAGATACTCAAGATGTCCATAACCGGGGACACGACTAATAATGATTAGTTTGTACACTCTACAGAGGTTTGCACACTTTTCCCCACAAGACTCGATCTCCTTCGTTGAATTTTTCGCGCTACATGGTGTTTGAGAAACGGATGGTCGAGACACAGTCTTTCCAAAGCATTAACTCTTTACTCTGGGTAGACAGTACCACCAAATTTCCCTACATCTGCTAGCCTACCACTGAAAGAGGTCACACAACATACTCAACTATCTTAGAGCCCATATGATCCCTTTGAGCCAGGGTCGCATTCCGTAGGGTGATCACACGAGTACTCTGGGATCCCCTTGGGAAAGCACTGGGTTCTCCAGGTGCCCAGGCAAACCACTGGGTGCTCCAGGGTGCCCCAACCATTCCACCCAGATGAGTATTAAAGTAGCCACCTTAAGTTTCCCTTAGTTAATATAACTCTCGCAACTTTCATGAATCTCACATGCCAATCCACGTCTACGAGCATGGCTAAGAAATAAGAGCATAACGTATAATTCGGGGGTGATCAAAGGTAATAGGTTCCTACCTCATCAAGTACATAGCAATTCCCAATTCCCAATCCTACTCATGCAATTTTTGAGGGTAAAACTAATGCATAAAAACATGGTATGAAAAATATGATCAAAGTGTGAACTTGCCTCGTACTGTTGATGAAGATGCTCGACACTCATAATTCCTAATAGTTCTACTCGTCACATAACATTCATTCTATCGTAAGCAGGCAATTACAACCACACATAAGCAATCACTCAAAAGATCCGAAAGAAACAAAGAAAACACTTCAGAAAACTTCAAAACCATCAAATAAAGCTTCTACACAGAAACATATTTTTTAACAGCAGCAAAATTATGTGATTTTGATCTTAATAGAAGGTACATGTCAAGAGCTTTGATTTGCAAAAAGAATCAATTAAATCGGAGTTATAAAACTCAAGTTATAACAAAAACAAGTTTGAATTTGAATCAGATCAAATTCAACTTTTAAATTTTAAAAAAAGTTGATTTAATATGTTTTCTGGATAGATGAGATCATGACGAAGAATTGGAAGTTGGTTTCGTTGGATTTGGGTAAACAAGCAAAAAGTTGTGATTTTTGAAGAACTGGGACTAATCTGGGAAGAAAATAATTACGAATAGGTCCCTGGCCGAAAATAAAGAGAAAAAGAAAAATCTATTGGACGAACGTCCGCTACAGAAACTAATCTAGCGAATATGTTCGTTACTGAACCTAATCTGATGAACGTACACTACTTAGTGAATAATGATTTAAAAAAACTAAAACGATCTGGGTCTTTGGATCAAGATCGGACGAACGAGAGGGAGAGGCAGCAGTTACCGCGGTGTGGATGTCGTCGGCGACGAGGAAGACATCAGCGACGGCTCGGCTCCGCTCGGGGCGGCGGCTCTGGTCGTCGAGGAGGGTGGCGAAGGGCTCGGGGAGGGGTGGTGTGGAGCGGCGGGTGCGGTGGTGGCGACAGCAGTGGTCGGCGACGACGAGGGCAGTGACTGCGGCTTCCGGCGGCGGCGGTGAGATGCGGCGATGGCGGCGCGATGCGAGAAGGAGAGAGAGGGGGTCGGGGCGATGCTATATATAGGAGGGAGGGGCGGGGTGATGGCTTGGCGGAGGAGGCAAGGCAAGGCGAGGCGACTACGGTTTCTCGATCGGAGACGACGTAGAACGCGTGCTCGAGCTGGTCTCCGGCTGGAGGTCGGGGATGCGCGACGCGCTGGGCTGGGTCGTGGCCTGGCTGGCTAGCTGGGCCGTCCCAGTTCAGCAGGAGAGAGATTTTTGTTTATACAGAAACAAAAAATTAAAATATAATATAATATAACATAGGCATATTATATATAAAAAATCACAAAAAGGTTTTCTACAACATGAACATTTTTTCAGTGGCGAAAAAATTCCACAAAAATTTAAATAAATCGAATAATTCTACTGGCTCATTTAAAAACCAAATAAAAATAATTTAAAATACCAAAATGATTTCAAACTCATTTTTCTCCACTTTTCTATTGCAGGGAATCATTTTACCCTATTTTCCAAATATTTTATTTTTAGAGAGAAGTAATTTGAATAAAAACCAAATAACTCCAATTTGAAAATAATTTCAAAGGGACTTTAAATTTGATTCTTTTAAACTTCCAACTCATATTTAATACGATTTGAAGAAGTCATTTTATCTTCTCTCATGAAAATCATTAAGTTGCATAAAGTTTCTGAATTTGAAATATTCCCAAATGGAATTCAAATCTTTTCAAAACCCTTTTCATTTATTTTAAATGGAAGAAGTCATGTCATCTTCTCTCTAGGGGTTTGTGAAGAAATGAAATTTGAATTCATGGATCCAAAAGCAAGAATGAAGTTTGGAAAGGTCCTTTTATTCCCTCTCATTTAACTTTCAAAAAGCTTCAAATTTCACACAAGCAACCACACCACAATCAAATAATCAATGAAAACTATTTATTTAATATAACATTCCAAAATTTACAATTTTGGGATGTTACAAACCTACCACTGTTAAAATGAATCTCGCCCTCGAGATTCAGAGAGGCTAGAAAGAAATAGGTTAGGTTCGGGGGTCTCATCGTCAGAGGAGTCTGGGGTGCTACCGCCCTTAGAAGCATGGTTACTATTCCATCAAAAACTCAGATACTCCATCCTTATTGTTGGAAGTGTCAATCTTCTGAGATCTTCAAGATAATTCCTTCTCTGGGCTCTTCCGGTAGTGACTTAACCTTTTTTCTCAATTCTTGTGTCCTTTCATCTTGGTAAGGTTCTTCTATGACTGGGTCTTCTTCGCTGACGGGTCTGGCTCCAATACTAAACAACTACCGATTTCTCATGGCGGTCAACAATTTATGGTTTCTCCTGCAGGAAATGGGTCTGGGTTGAACCTCACCGTATATCCTACGATTGGCTACAGTTGCCTTGTACAAGGGAAAACTATCATACCATTCTAAGGTTCAAACAAGGTTTTGATCGTCGTTGCTCTACTATGGGTAAGTCACTCAGATTTGCCATCCCATATAGCAAGGCGAGTAATAAGAGTAAGTCGGTATGGTGATCAATCCATCCCGCACCTGAATCATTACCTTATATATGGTTTAGCGATTCTCACATTCTAACACTCAGTCATCCTCACAAGCATTGCAGAATTTCTCTTGTCGACGAACTAAGTTCGGATAAATCCATTGATTCTGCAAGCCAAACAAACATCTATCGTTTCTTAACAACTCTCAGGTGTTTGTGTAAACTCCTATAAGATCGTCTGCTGATAAATGTAACTTCTTCCAGGGTTTTTCCTTCAACAAGAGTGTGCTTGTTTCTTGGCAGGTCCTGGAGCCTATGGGTTATGGCCCATCTCATCACATTTATAGCTTTAACTCATCCTGGGGTTACAATTGCTCCATATTACCAACATTATACCTCCTCTATATCCAATTGTACTTCATCCCTTCATACTCTTGAGGTATCCCACATATCGAGATAAAACTCGTAATTATTTTGTCCGAAGTCCACTCCGTGGAATATCATCATCTTTTCCAGGGGTCAAGTGTCCTCACAAGATACTATCACCCTTGAACTGCACAAATTCTTCCATAGACCATATTTCTCATATCCTCGAAAATGGTCAATGTCTTTATTCATAGAGTAACTCATAAAATCCAAATCAATACCAACAATGCTAACTTCATTGATTCTCAAATTATTACAACCTCCTGCATTTCCATTACATGCCTCAACTCAACACCTCAATATAAAAGAGATGTTCCCACTACTACTACTATTTAGCGCAAGCCTTCTTCTCTTTGGGACAATCTCTAGCAAAGTGCCCTCCTTCATTACAACGAAAACATATTAGTTCTGACAAGTCTCGAGGTTTCTTGGTGATTACATAGCCTCCTTGGGTCATCGTCTTCCCTTTTGGGCAATCATTGAAGTAGTGTCCTGTATCTTTGCACCTAAAACATGTGATATGACTCAGGTCCTTCTTTGTAGAAATTGGGTTGTTCCTAGATTTCAATCTACTTATCTTCCTGGACTTCTTCGTGCCAATCAGGGCTTCTATTTCCTGTGGGTCATACTCTACTTCCACTATCAGCAATGCTACTAGATCCCCCTTCAGACAATTTTGGGAGATGTGTCCTTCTTCTCCACATGAATAACACGACTTGGAGCAGGGTTTAATTGGGTCTTCTTCGGGTGTGTCCTCCACCTCCTCCTTCATCACAGGTTCTTCTAAAATTTCCATGAGGGCTCCTTTCATTACTTCTTTCTTCTGCTGGATGGTTCTTTGTACCATGGGGTAAATGTGACACTGAGCAGGGTAGTGGTTAGTCCCTGCACACAAGAAACAAGTAATCTGCCTAGTTGCGCATTCTTCAGCTGGGTGACTTTCTTCACGATGAGGGCATTCATGCTTGTGTTCTTTATGGTCGTTCCTATTTCTCCACAGAGCTTATAGGCACAAGGTTTCTTCATATCATTTCCATAAGGCTTCAATTTCTGGGACACAAGCCGAGACTTTAGCAGAGTCAACTTAAATTTTTCCCAAGCTGGGTCATATCCTTTCCGGCTATAGTGTTATTCTTCATGTGATCTTCCATGTTTTGAATCCATCGGCCCGTCTCCAATTGAGTCATCGGTCTAGGATATATGAGTTCATCTCCATTCATCCTCTATTGGTTCCAAGAGTTTTGGGGTGAGATAAGAGAGATAGAGAGGGATACACACAATACAAATACTAGTTTTGAAAAGACAGATTTTATTTTGTGGCTGTCGGGAAAACATCAAACAAATGACAGCTCACAATCATCGCATCTAACGTAAGTATATAAAAGGGGTTTGGTCTTCTTATGATCGTGCTTGCTGATCTTCTCAAGTTCTTCTGTCAGGTCATTTCTGTTGACACGAAGTCTCTCGTGACGTCCTTTAATATTCTGGAGTTGCGTTCCAAAGTTCTGGGTTTCAACATCCTTGGCATGAACCATGGTCCTACTGTCCTTCAGTTCCTGATGAATCTCCGGTATCTCAAGGTTTTTCTCCTCCATCTTAGCTAGTTTCAGCTTCTGGGTCCTAAGTTTCACGAAATACTTCCTTGTCAAATACGGCTTCCTAAAGGTCCACCCGAAACTTCTTGATGTAATACTCCAGATCCTGGTGATACACCAACTAGGTTAAAACTTCGTCTTTTTCTAGTAGGTTCTCCATTAGCCCTTTTGTCATCCAATCCTTCTGAAGAAATGCATGCTTAACACAACACGGTGACAATAGTACAAGCGGGCGATAACATCATGGATAGCCATGTTTCTGCCCTTGTCATTGCCATGAGCTATCATTCCATAGTTGATATCTCATGCCTTAGGGTTTTCTTGACTAAAACTTTGAGTTTTAATGCTCCATGTTCCGGTCTTTCTCTGACACACCTTGATCTCGAGTGTTGACAGCTTCCATAGGCTAACAAATTCCATAAGGGTAGCCTTCCTAGGTCATACTAATTTGGAAATTCTTCAGAACCTTCAAATTCTCCTAGTCTTCTGAGTCTTCAACCGTTGTAGTTTCCATTATTATAATGCATGGTAAAATCCTCTTCATTCCGAAGTGGTCTTAGTTGGCTGATATCTTGTACTTCTTGGTGTGGTCTCATCAGTCGAATCTTCGTGTGGTCAAAAGGGGAAAGGGGTATAGTCTAACTAAAAGGGAATATTTGATAAAGCTCAAAAAAGAAGAGAGGAAAAATATCTTTTTGAAAATAAAGTTTTAGCAAGAATCTTTCCTGTGGACTTGCCAATTTCAAGGGGTCACGTCGCACAGTCAACATGTGCTCTGATACCATCTTGTAGCGACCCAACCCGAATGGATCAAAGTCTTTATGCTTAAGTGTCATCCCTGGATTGGTATGCTGACACATAGTACTCGAGGATTTATCACAGAGGTAAATCACATGTATAAAGTAACGTAAATACTATTACCTCAATCCATATAGTAGAATTAACAACAAAGTTGCGGAGTTCCCAACAACACCAACGGCAAAGTTGAGTGTAGACATCGTAAGCCTAACGTGTCACTTACTCGTCATAAGAATCCTGCAACATGAGACGTTGCAGCCATGTAGGTCAGTACATTGAATGTACTGGCAAATTCACACCATAGAATAATGATGAATAATAACAATCTCTATATGCATATTTGGTTGGTGGAGGCTCTAAGTTTAATTTTGCAGAAAGCTAATTTTTTCCTACAACAAAGGAATAGATTTTATTCACTACCAAATTTATGCCATTATTGATAAGGTTCCTCCAACTCAATCCCAAAATTCCTAAATTATTAATAACCCAATACATTAATTAAATGGAGTGATGAGATTAACCAATAATTCAAATACCAGATACTCAAGATGTCCATAACTGGGCACATGGCTATCATGATTAGTTTGTACACTCTGCAGAGGTTTGCGCACTTTTCCCCACAAGACTCGATCTCCTCCGTTGAATTTCTCGCACTACATGGTGTTTGAGAAACGGATGATCGAGACACTGTACCACCTACTTTCCCCTACATCAGCTAGCCTACCACTGAAAGAGGTCACACAACATACTCAACTATGCCAGAGCCCATAATGGCTTGTGGCTGCACACGGAATTTTCTAGCATGAATAATCTTATGATCCATTTGAGCCTGGGTAGCATTCCATAGGGTGATCACAGGGGTACTCTCGGATCCCCTTTGGCAAGCACTGGATTCTCCAGGTGCCCGGGCAAACCAATGGGTGCTCCAGGGTGCCCCAACCATTCCACCCAGATGTGTATTAAACTAGCCACCTTAAGTTTCCCTTAGTTAATATAAATCTTGCAACTTTCATGAATCTCACATACCAATCCACGTCTACGAGTATGGCTAAGCAATAAGAGCATAACGTATAATCCCGGGATGATCAAAGGTAATAGGTTCCTACCTCATCAACTCCATAGCAATTTCCAATTCCCAATCCTACTCATGCAATCTTTGAGGGTAAAACTAATGCATAAAAACTGGGTATGAAAAATATGATCAAAGTGTGAACTTGCCTTGTACTGTTGATGAAGATGCTTCGCACTCATAATTTCTGATAGTTCTACTCGCCACACTCCGTTCAATCTATCGTAAGTAGGCAATTACAACCACACATAAGCAATCACTTAGAAGATCTTAAAGAAACAAAGAAAACACTTCGGAAAACTTCAAAACCATCAAATAAAGCTTCTAGACAGAAACATATTTTTAACATAAGAAAAATTATGTTATTTTGATCTTCACAGAAGGTACATGTCAAGAGCTTTGATTTGCAAAAATAATCAATTAAATCAGAGTTATAAAACTCAAGTTATAACCAAACCAAGTTTGAATTTGAATCTGATCAAATTCCAATTTTAAATTTCCAAAAAAAGTTGATTTAATATGTTCTCTAGATAGATGAGATCATGACGAAGAATTGGGCGTTTGTTTCGTTGGATTTGGGTAAACGAGCAAAAAGTTGTGATTGTTTGAAGAACATGGACTAATCTATGAAGAAAATAATTACGAATAGGTCCCTGGCCAAGAATAAACAGAAAAAGAAAAATCTATCGGACGAACGTCCGCTACAGAAACTAATCTAGCGAATTTGTTCGTTACTGAACCTAATATGGTGAACGTTCACTAATAGTGAATAACGATTTAAAAAACTAAAACGATCTCGGCCTTCGGATCAAGATCGGACGGACGAGAGGGGAGGCGGCGGTTACCGTGGCATGGATGTCACCAGCGACGAGGAAGTCGGCAGCGGCGGCTTGGCTCCGGTCGGGGCGGTGGCTCTGGTCGTCGAGGAGGGCGGCGAAGGACTCGGGGTGGGGCGGCGTAGAGCGGTGGGTGCGGTGGTGGCGACGGCAGTGGTCGGCGACGACGAGGGTGGCAGCTGCGGCTTCCGGCGGCGGAAGTGAGATGCAGCGATGGCGGCGCGATGCGAGGAGGAGAGAGGGGGCCAGGGCGATGCTATATATAGGAGGAAGGGGCGGGGCGATGGCTTGGCGAAGGAGGCAAGGCAAGGCGAGGCGGCGGCGGCGGTTTCCTGATTGGAGACGGCGTTGAAGGTGTGGTGGAGCCGGTCTCCGGCTCGATGTCGAGGACGGCGCGGCGCGCTGGGCTGGGCCACGGCCTGGCTGGCTAGCTGGGCCGGCCCAGTTCAGTGGAAGAGAGATATGTTTTATACATAAACAACAAATTAAAATATAATATAATATAATATAACATAGGCATATTATATATCAAAATTTTCACAAAAAGATTTTCTACAACATGAACATTTTTCTGCGGCAATAAATTCCACAAAAAATTAAATAAATCAAATAGTGCTACTGGCTCATTTAAAAACCAAATAAAAATATTTTATAATACCAAAATGATTTCAAACACATTTTCTCCACTTTTCTATTGTAGGGAATCATTTTACCCTATTTTTCATATATTTTATTTTTGGAGAAAAATAATTTGAATAAAAACCAAATAACTCCAAATTGAAAATAATTTCAACGGGACTTTAAATTTGATTCTTTTAAACTTCCAACTCATATTTCATATGATTTGAAGAAGTCATTTTATCTTCTCTCATGAAAATCATTGAGTTGCATAATGTTTCTGAATTTGAAATATTCCCAAATGGAATTCAAATCTTTTCAAAACCCTTTTCATTTATTTTAAATGGAAGAAGTCATATCATCTTCTCTCTAGGGTTTTGTGAGTAAATGAAATTGGAATTCATGGATCCAAAAGCAAGAATGAAAGTTTGGGAAAATCCTTGTATCCCCTCTCATTTAACTTCCAAAAAGTTTCAATTTTCACTCAATTTCACACAAGCAACCACAGCACAATCAAACAATCAATCAAAAATATTTATTTAATATAACATTCCAAAATTTAGAATTTTGGGATGTTACAACTAGACTAGCTCGTTAATCAAAGATGGCTAAGTTTCCTAACCATAGACATGTGTTGTCATTTGGTAGTGGGAATTCTCCCGTTCCCTGGTCAAAAGGGGGTTGGTTGGATTCGGGATCTACTCCACGAGGTGTGGTACGGACGTAGATGATATCATCACGACCTCTCTTTGCGTACCGCTAGGGATGCTTAACGCCACTTCGCCGGCTGTCATTAGCTGCGCTTTCGTGTCTCTCAGTGTGGTCAGCACTAGGTGTTTCCGAGCAGCAAGGCTTACACCCATTCACATTCATTCGTCCAAAGTTCCTTACCCTTATGCACAAATTTTGGAATAAGCCATCTTCCAATCAAGGTTAATAAGTCAAGCTGGAGACGTATCGGCCTATATCCCACCAATGTGATCTCCATTACAGATGGACAAATCGGATTTTGTCCCGTCCGTAGCGCTTCGGAAGTCACTCTGGCTTGGCGTCCGGGGACTATGATCCAACTTCAGACGATGGGGCCCCGCTAGAACTCGCAATCAAACATAGGGTTGGCAAACTAGGAAAGCACAAAAAAGAAGGCAGATGCGAACGGGATCACATCATTAGGAGAATGATGTGATGGACAAGACGCATTTGTTAGCTTAGCATAATGATCATTAAGTTTTATTGCTATTGCTTTCTTCATGACTTATACATATTCCTTTGACTATTATATTATGCAACTCCCGGATACCGGAGGAATACCTTGTGTGCTCTCAAACGTCACAACATAACTGGGTGATTATAAAGGTGCTCTATAGGTATCTCCGAAGGTGTTTGTTTGGTTGGCATAGATCGAGATTACGATTTGTCGCTCCGAGTATCGGAGAGGTATATCTAGGCCCTCTCAGTAATGCACATCATGATAAGCCTTGCAAGCAATGTGACTAATGAGTTAGTTACGGGATGATGCATTACAGAACGAGTAAAGAGACT
The DNA here is from genome assembly GCA_032464435.1 of Aegilops umbellulata. Lineage (NCBI taxonomy): Eukaryota > Viridiplantae > Streptophyta > Magnoliopsida > Poales > Poaceae > Aegilops > Aegilops umbellulata. The sequence goes on along the minus strand of CP136060.1, from coordinate 132,887,905 downwards.
TGCCAGTAACGAGATTGAACTAGGTATGAAGATGCCGACGATTGAATCTCGGGCAAGTAACATACCGATGACAAAGGGAATAACGTATGTTGTCAATACGGTATGACCGAGAAAGATCTTCATAGAATATGTGGGAACCAATATGAGCATCTAGGTTCCGCTGTTGGTTATTTACCGGAGAGGTGTCTCGGTCATGTCTACATAGTTCTCGAACCCGTAGGGTTCGCGCGCTTTGCGTTCGATGAAGACTTGTATTATATGAGTTATGTGATTTGGTGGCTAAATGTTGTTCGGAGTTCCATATGAGATCACAGAAAAGATGAGGAGTCTCGAAATGGTCGAGAGGTAAATATGGATATATTGGATGATAGTATTCGGACACCGAAAGTGTTCCGGATTGTATTGGGTACATACCATAGTACCGGGAGGTTACCAGAACCCCCCGGGGGAAGATATGGGCCATATGGGCCATAGGAGGGAGGCACACTAGCCCACAAAGGGGTGGCGCGCCCCCACAGGGAAGGATGCCGAATTGGACTAGGGGAGGGGGCGGCGCCCCCTTTCCTTGTCCCCCCCTCTCTCTCTTTCCCCCTTCCCCTCCGGTAAAAGGAAAGGGGGCGCTGAATCCAACTAGGAGCCCAATTAAGATTCCTCCTACTTGGGCGTACCTAGGGCCGGCCTCCTCCCCCTCCCTCCTTTATATATGTGGGGGGCACCTACAATACACATCAATCGTTCCAAGCCGTGTGCGGTGCCCCCGTCCACAGTTTACTCCTCCGGTCATATTCACGTAGTTCTTAGGCGAAGCCCTGTGCGGATCACTTCACCATCACCGTAACCATGCCGTCTTGATGACGAAACTCCCCTCGATACTTTGCTGGATCAAGAGTTCGAGGGACGTCATCGAGCTAAACATGTGCAGAACTCGGAGGTGCCGAACGTTCGGGGCTTGATCGGTCGGAACGAGAAGAAGTTCGACTACATCAACCGCGTTAACAAACGCTTCTGCTTTCGGTCTATGAGCGTACGTGGACACACTCTCCCCCTCTTGTTGCTATGCATCTCCTAGATAGATCTTGTGTGAGCATAGGATTTTTTTTTAAATTGCATGGTACGTTCCCTAACAGTGGCATCAGAGCCAGGTCTATGCGTAGATGATATGCACGAGTAGAACACAAAGAGTTGTGGGCGGTGATAGTCATACTGCTTACCACCAACGTCTTATTTTGATTCGGTGGTATTGTTTGATGAAGTGGCCCGGAGCAACTTTACATGACCATGTTCATGAGACCGGTTCCACCGACATACATGCAACTTGTTTTGCATAAAGGTGGCTGGCAGGTGTCTGTTTATCCAACTTTAGTTGAATCGAATTTGACTATGGCCGGTCCTTATTGAAGGTTAAAATAGCAAACTTGATGAAACACTGTTGTGATTTTGTTGCGTAGGTAAGAACGATTCTTACTAGAAGCCCGTAGCAGCCACGTAAAACTTGCAACAACAAAGTAGAGGACGTCTAACTTGTTTTTGCAGGGCATGTTGTGATGTGATATGGTTAATACATGATGCGATATACGTTGTTGGATGACATGATCATGTTTTGTAAAAGTTATCGGCAACTGGCAGGAGCCTTATGGTTGTCGCTTTATTGTATGAAATGCAATCACCATGTAATCGCTTTACTTTATCACTATGCTTTAGCGATCATTGTAGAAGCAATAGTTGGCGAGACGACAACGACGCAACGATGGAGATCAAGGTGTCAAGCCGGTGACAATGGAAATCATGATGGTGCTTTGGAGATGGATATCAACGGCACAAGATGATGATGGCCATATCATGTCACATATTTTGATTGCATGTGATGTTTATCTTTTATGCATATTATTTTATTTAGTACGGCGGTAGCATTATAAGATGATCCCTCACTAAAATTTCAAGGTATAAGTGTTCTCCCTGAGTATGCACCGTTGCGACAGTTCATCGTGCCGAGACACCATGTGATGATCGGGTGTGATAAGCTCTATGTTCACATACAAGGGGTGCAAGACAATTTTGCACATGCGGAATACTCGGGTTAAACTTGACGAGCCTAGCATGTACAGACATGGCCTCGGAACACTGGAGACCAAAAGGTCAAACGTGACTCATATAGTAGATATGATCAACATAGAGATGTTCACCATTGAAAACTACTCCATCTCACGTGATGATTGGACATGGTTTAGTTGATATGGATCACGTGATCATTTAGATGACTCGAGGGATGTCTATCTAAGTGGGAGCTCTTAAGTAATATCATTAATTGAACTTAGTTTATCATGAACTTAGTCTTGATAGTTTTTGCATATCTATGTTGTAGATCAGTAGCCCGTGCTACCGTTCCCTTTAATTATAATGAGTTCCTAGAGAAAGCTAAGTTGAAAGATGACGGTAGCAACTACACGGATTGGGTCCGTAACTTGTGGATTATCCTCATTGCTGCATAGAACAATTATGTCCTTGATGCACCGCTAGGTGACACGCCCCCTCCCGCTAATGTAGACGCTTTGAACGTCCGACAGACGCGGTCTGATGTCTACTCTATAGTTCAGTGTGCCATGCTCTACGGCTTAGAGTCAGGACTTCAAAGACGTTTTGAACATCATGGACCATATGAGATGTTCCAGGAGTTGAACTTAATGTTTCAAGCAAACGCCCAAGTTGAGAGATATGAAGTCTCCAACAAGTTCTATAGCTGCAAGATGGGGGAGAATAGTTCTGTCAGTGAAGACATACTCAGAATGTCTGGGTATCATAACCACTTGACTGAGCTAGGAGTTAATCTTCCGGATGATAGTTTTATTGATAGAATTCTTCAATCACTGCCAGCAAGCTACAAAGGCTTCGTCATGAACTATAATATGCAAGGGATGGATAAGATAATTCCCGAGCTCTTCGCTATGCTCAAAGGTGCAGAGATAGAAATCAAGAAAGAGCATCAAGTGTTGATGGTTAACAAGACCACTAGTTTCAAGAAAAAGGGCAAGGGAAAGAAGGGAAACTTCAAGAAGAATGGCAAGTTGTCACTCCCGGGAAGAAGCCAAAGTTTGGACCCCAAGCATGAAACTGAGTGCTTCTACTGCAAAGGGACTGGTCACTGGAAGCGGAACTGTCCCAAGTATTTGGCGGATGAAAGCACAAGTGCTCCCTGGGTGTTTTTGGTAATTAATGTCAACATATCTCTTGTTGTACTAATGTTTTCATATAGTATGTTTCAAATAAGTTCAACAATGGAGTGGCATGGACTAAAGGATGTGGAACCCCTTCAAGATGGTGAGGACAAAGGATTGGCTCAAGCTCAAAGCTCAGGACTCTACATTTTCTATTTTAGTGATCCAAGATCACATTGAGTCCATAGGAAAGCCAATACTATTAAAAGGGGATAAGGTGTTTCTTAATGGCTTGCTTGCTCAAAGTGCTTAGTGATATGCTCCAAAGCCCTCAACCACTTTCTCACATCCACATTTTTCCCAAAGCAAAAGTCAAACTCGGCCCTACCGACACTTTCTATCCGGCGCCACCGAGTTCTCTTGACATAGCCACTGCCAAACCCTAGCCAGTTCGGTCTCATCGATGGGATCCCGGTCTCACCGAGATGGGCTTGCAAACTCTCTGTTGCCTACTTCAATAATTTCGGTCCCACCAAAATATGCAATCGGTCTCGCCGAGTTTTCTTGGCCAACTCTATTTCACTTACTTCCCAAATCGGTCCCACCGAGTTTGTGTAATCGCTCAAACTGAGATGAGGCTTTACCCTAACCCTAGCACATCGGTCCTACCGAGTTGATCATATCAGTCCCACCGAAAATCCTAACGTTCACATTTTAAACTGAATCGGTCTGACCGAGTTTTCTGATTCGGTCCCATCGAGTTTGGTAAATTGTGTGTAACAATTAGATTCTGTGTGGAGGCTATATATACCCCTCCACCCACTCTTCATTCGTGGAGAGAGCCATAAGAACATGCCTACACTTCCATCACACATTTTCTGAGACAGAACCACCTACACTTGTGTTGAGGTCAAGATACTCCGTTCCAACTGTTGGGGATATAACTATTGAACATAAACCGCCCAGGAGGGGCCGGGTTATAATCATAGTGAGTTATTCATATTGAAGCCCACGAAGACAAGGAGTATGGCGCTTTAAGGAGGAGATTTAACAAGAAGGCCCAAGGCCCAAAGGAGGATTAGGGCCCGTAGATGTAAACCGCCATATGATGTATGCCTTGTGTTGTAAGATAGGAAAGGGGAGAAACCAAGCCGGACACATTTATGAGACGGTCGGGATTCTATAAACCGACGGGCGTCAACCTGTGTATATAAAGGGACGACCCGGCGACGGTTTACGGAGAAAAAAATCAGATCGATAGCCCGGATTAGCGTATTCTCTCCCTGGTCATCGAAACCCTAGAAATATCACCTCAAACTGGATTAGGCCTTTACCTTCACCGCAAGGGGCCGAACCAGCATAAACTCCTCATGTCCTTTGTCCCGATTAACCCCTTTAAGCTAACCAGTCGCGATGGCTCCACGACTAAGTCCTCACACTAGGACATCTGTCGTGACAATTCCACGACAGTTGGCGCCCACCATGGGGCTATTGCACGATGGTTTCAAGTTATTAGAGGGCAACTTTGAAGGGCTCAAGGGATACGCTATGGGTCGGATGACCAAGAGTCATTGCGGCAAGCTCTACATTGACGACGCAGGCTGGGGCCTCGAAGCCGGCTCAATCGAGTACGGGTACCGGGTCCCCTTCAGTGGAATCCATGTTTTCATTGGCAAGATTGGCGAACCGGGCCCTGAGCCGGACATCCGGACCGACATCATCAAGACGGATCAGCGTGCGAGACCCGCCCGAGTTCAGCCCGCCATGAAGCATGCCTTCGTGGGATTCATTAACGGTGCAGAATCTGAACCGGTTTCTAACGGTGAGACGGTTGTCTATTCAGATGACGAGTCATCCACCGGTGAGACCGAGTTATTGTACCAGTTGCAAGATGGTCGACTTGGGGGCTCTTCCGATGGCGAAAGTATTCCAGACCCACTTGAACCGCCAAACTGGGTTGCAATCTTCATGGTCGGTACACAGCCCGTGCTACGTTCATCAATGGCGGCAGAATTGATTTCCGGATCAGCAGCGACAACGGCTGCTGGGGCAGGAGGTCCTGTGCGCCCGCCCGCGGCCCAGGTCTTAACTGACTTGGTGGATAAACTGACAGCGTTGATAATAATAGTGGTTAACCCGGCGGACCAGAATCAGCATAATGCGGCGGTTAGAAAATTGCGTGAGGAGATAGCACAGGCCAAGGAGTAGTTTAACGGGAAAACACCAGGATGGCTGAAGAGCGGGCCACTTTGGATGCTCAGGCACAACGAGTTCAGGCGAAGTCTTATCGACTCATGCTAGACCAGAACGCTTCGAACGATGTCATGAGAAGGAGGCATCCGACTCGTCTGCCCCTGATTTACGAAGCAATAAATCTCTTTAATACACCAGGAGCAGGAACCAGTAATCCGGCAGGGATAAACCGGGTCGAAGCACCTTGGACAGGAACGCTGGTTCAGCCACATACAACGGACCCGCCTCATCAGCACAATAACCCGCCCCAGCATGTGCCGACACCACAGGGTCATTACTCTAACCCTTTCGATAACATGATTGCTGCGGCGTCATGATTGGCGGATCTTCCAGTTGAAGGCGAGTCTCCAGTGGCGGTTGAAACCCGGAGAGCTCGAGAGTTGTTACAGATGGCATTGGTTCAACAACAGACTTATTCTTACAGTTGGGAAAGGATTCATTCCACCCCTCGCCCAAGCCGGAGTTACAGCAGACATATCGATGAACCGGCTATGTCGAGCAGTGCGCGGACCTTAACTCGCCGCGTGGTCATGATCAGCGGGCGGTGGTGCAGAGGCTCAGAACATCGTGGATCAAGGTAGAGCGCGTCGGGAGGCTGAGTTAGCGGCTCAGTACGCAGCCCGTCAGCCTACTCCGGTTCGTTCAACAACTTCGGTGGAGCCAGGGGTAACCTTTAGGAATTTGGGTGCACCATGTTTAATGCCAGCTATTCGTAATGAGCGTCTGCCCAAGGATTTCAAGGGTCCCTACAAGGTGCCTAACTACACAGCTGACTTACCTCCTGAGGCATGGATCGAGAGTTATGAGATGGCCATGGAATTGCTGGATGTTAGCGAGGCTGCATGTGCTAAGTATTTCCCCTTGATGTTGGAAGGGACGGCCCGTACTTGGTTGAAGGGGCTCCCTGCTAACTCCATCGGGTCATGGGCCGAGTTAAAGGCCCGTTTTATCCAGAATTTCAAAGATACATGTAGGCAGCCTATGCCAATTGTGGATTTAGCCGCTTGTGTTCAAGAAGAGGGTGAATTGACGACTCATTGTATACGCCGGGTTTCAACAATCCTGCACTCATCGGATTGTATCAATGCCGATTCAGCAGTCTTAATGTTGGAAGGCAACTGTCGTTTCACGCCCCTGAAGCTGAAATTTGGACGGCTCAAACGTCACTGCAATGACATGGGGACGCTCATGGCTGCTCTAGTTAAGTATGCTGACTCTGACAATACCAAGGACCCCGAGTCTGATGATGACAAGCCAGGAAAGGGAAAGAAGAGCGGCAGCACCAAAGGGCAGCAACATAATTTGGCGGCGAATCAAGGTAGTAACGGTAAGCGCAAAGCTGATAATAGTTTGGACTTTGTGGCAAATACCAATACATAGAATAATGGCTAGGGTCGTAAGGGTAGACCGCCCCACAGACCGGAGGACTAGGAATGAATCTTGAGCATGTGTTGAATTAGCCCTTCCCAAAGCATGGTACATGGCAAAGACCGTCTACTCATCTCTGGAAAGATTGTTACATCATGAAGGAGTTCAAGAATTCAAATCTTTTTCAAGGTAACCATGGACCGGGTGAAGGAAATATGCCCTAGAGGCAATAATAAAAGTTATTATTTATTTCCTTATATCATGATAAATGTTTATTATTCATGCTAGAATTGTATTAACTGGAAACATAATACATGTGTGAATACATAGACAAACAGAGTGTCACTAGTATGCCTCTACTTGACTAGCTCATTGATCAAAGATGGTTACGTTTCCTAGCCATGAACAAAGAGTTGTTATTTGATTAACGAGATCACATCATTAGTTGAATGATCTGATTGACATGACCCATTCCATTAGCATAGCACCCGATCGTTTAGTATGTTGCTATTGCTTTTATCCATGACTTATACATGTTCCTTTAACTATGAGAATATGCAACTCCCGTTTACCATAGGAACACTTTGTGTGCTACCAAACGTCACAACGTAACTGGGTGATTATAAAGGTGCTCTATAGGTGTCTCCGAAGGTACATGTTGGGTTGGCTTATTTCGAGATTAGGATTTGTCACTCCGATTGTCGGAGACGTATCTCTGGGCCCTCTCGGTAATGCACATCACATAAGCCTTGCAAGCATTGCAACTAATGTGTTAGTTCTGAGATGATGTATTACGGAACGAGTAAAGAGACTTGCCGGTAACGAGATTGAACTAGGTATTGGATACCGACGATCGAATCTCGGGCAAGTAACATACCGATGACAAAGGGAACAAACGTATGTTGTTATGCGGTCTGACCGATAAAGATCTTCGTAGAATATGTAGGAGCCAATATGGGCATCCAGGTCCCGCTATTGGTTATTGACTGGAGACGTGTCTCGGTCATGTCTACATTGTTCTCGAACCCGTAGGGTCCGCACGCTTAAGGTTTCGATGACAGTTATATTATGAGTTTATGAGTTTTGATGTACCGAAGGAGTTCGGAGTCCCGGATGAGATCGGGGACATGACGAGGAGTCTCGAAATGGTCGAGACGTAAAGATCGATATATTGGACGACTATATTCGGACATCGGAAGGGTTCTGAGTGATTCGGGTATTTTCGGGAGTACCGGGGAGTTACGGGATTACGGGAGAAGTAATGGGCCTTGATGGGCTTTAGTGGGAAGAGGAAAAGGCTGCTGCGCCCCCCCTCCCCTTTGGTCCGAATTGGACTAGGGAAAAGGGGGCCGGCCATCTCTCCTTCTCCTCCTATTCCTTCTCCCTTCCTCCCCTTTTGGTGGACTCCTACTAGGACTTGGAGTCCTAGTAGGACTCCATATGCTGGCCGCACCTTTTGCCTTGGCCGGCCTCCTCCTCCTCCATCCTTTATATACAGGGGCAGGGGGCACCCCAAAGACACACAAGTTGATCTACGGATCGTTCCTTAGCCGTGTGCGGTGCCCCCTTCCACCAAATTCCACCTCGGTCATATCGTTGCAGTGCTTAGGCGAAGCTCTGCGCCGGTAACACATCAAGATCGTCACCACGCCGTCGTGCTGACGGAACTCTTCCCCGACGCTTTGCTGGATCGGAGCCCGGGGATCGTCATCGAGCTGAACGTGTGCCAAGAACTCGGAGGTGCCGGAGTAATGGTGCTGTGATCGGTTGGATCGCGAGGAGAACGTACGACTACTTCCTCTATGTTGTGTCAATGCTTCCGCTTTGGTCTACGAGGGTACGTAGACAACACTCTCCCCTCTCATTGCTATGCATCACCATGATCTTGTGTGTGCGTAGGAAATTTTTGAAATTACTACGTTCTCCAACAGTGGTATCAGAGCCTAGGTTTTTATGGTTTGATGTTATTTGCACGAGTAGAACACAAGTGAGTTATGGACGATACAAGTCATACTGCCTACCAGCATGTCATACTTTGGTTCAGCGGTATTGTTGGACGAGACGATCCGGACCAACCTTACGCGTACGCTTACGCGAGACCGGTTCCCTCGACGTGCTTTGCACATAGATGGCTTGCGGAAGACTGTCTCTCCAACTTTAGTTGAACCGAGTGTGGCTACGCCCGGTCCTTGAGAAGGTTAAAACGGAGTCTATTTGACAAACTATCGTTGTGGTTTTGATGCGTAGGTAAGATGAGTTCTTGCTTAAAGCCCGTAGCAGCCACGTAAAACTTGCAACAACAAAGTAGAGGACGTCTAACTTGTTTTTGCAGGGCATGTTGTGATGTGATATGGTCAAAGACATGATGCTGAATTTTATTGTACGAGATGATCATGTTTTGTAACCGAGTTATCGGCAACTGGCAGGAGCCATATGGTTGTCGCTTTATTGTATGCAATGCAATCGCGATGTAATGCTTTACTTTATTACTAAGCGGTAGTGATAGTCGTGGAATCATAAGATTGGCGAGACGACAACGATGCTCCGATGAAGATCAAGGTGTCGCGCCGGTGACGATGGTGATCATGACGGTGCTTCGAAGATGGAGATCACAAGCACGAGATGATGATGGCCATATCATATCACTTATATTGATTGCATGTGATGTTTATCTTTTATACATCTTATCTTGCTTTGTTTGACGGTAGCATTATAAGATGATCTCTCACTAAATTATCAAGAAGTGTTCTCCCTGAGTATGCACCGTTGCGAAAGTTCTTCGTGCTGAGACACCACGTGATGATCGGGTGTGATAGGCTCTACGTTCAAATACAACGGGTGCAAAACAGTTGCACACGCGGAATACTCAGGTTTAACTTGACGAGCCTAGCATATAACAGATATGGCCTCGGAACACGGAGACCGAAAGGTCGAGCGTGAATCATATAGTAGATATGATCAACATAGTGATGTTCACCATTGAAACTACTCCATCTCACGTGATGATCGGACATGGTTTAGTTGATTTGGATCACGTGATCACTTAGAAGATTAGAGAGATGTCTATCTAAGTGGGAGTTCTTAAGTAATATGATTAATTGAACTTTAATTTATCATGAACTTAGTCCTGGTAGTATTAGCATATCTATGTTGTAGATCAATAGCTCACGTTGTTGCTTCCCTGTGTTTATTTTGATATGTTCCTAGAGAAAATTGTGTTGAAAAATGTTAGTAGCAATGATGCGGATTGGATCCGTGATCTGAGGTTTATCCTCATTGCTGCACAGAAGAATTATGTCCTTGATGCACCGCTAGGTGACGGACCTATTGCAGGAGCAGATGCAGACATTATGAACGTTTTGCTGGCTCAATATGATGACTACTTAATAGTTTAGTGCACCATGCTTAACTGCTTAGAATCGGGACTTCAAAGACGTTTTGAACGTCATGGAGCATATGAGATGTTCCAGGAGTTGAAGTTAATATTTCAAGCAAATACCCGAGTTGAGAGATATGAAGTCTCCAACAAGTTCTATAGCTAAAAGATGGAGGAGAATCGCTCAACTAGTGAGCATGTGCTCAGATTGTCTGGGTACTACAATCGCTTGAATCAAGTGGGAGTTAATCTTCCAGATAAGATAGTGATTGACAGAATTCTCTAGTCACCATCACCAAGTTAGTAGAACTTCGTGATGAACTATAATATGCAAGGGATAACGGAAAATATTCCCAAGCTCTTCGCGATGCTAAAATCGGCGAAGGTAGAAATCAAAGAAAAACATCAAGTGTTGATGGTTGACAAGATCACTAGTTTCAAGAAAAGGGGCAAAAGGAAAGAAGGGGAACTTCAAGAAGAACGGCAAGCAAGTTGCTGCTCAAGTGGAAAAGCCCAAGTCTGGTCCTAAGCCTGAGACTAAGTGCTTCTACTGCAAAGGGACTGGTCACTGGAAGCGGAACTACCCCAAGTGATTGGCGGATAAGAAGGATGGCAAAGTGAACATAAGTATATTTGATATACATGTTATTGATGTGTACTTTACTAGTGTTCATAGCAACCCCTCAGTATTTGGTACTAGTTCAAGTTGCTAAGATTAGTAACTCGAAACGGGAGTTGCAGAATGAACAAAGACTAGTTAAAGGGCAAGGTGACGATGTGTGTTGGAAGTGGTTCCAAGATTGATATGATCATCATCACACACTCCCTATACTTTCGGGATTAGTGTTGAAACTAAATAAGTGTTATTTGGTGTTTGCGTTGAGCATGAATATGATTTGATCATGTTTATTGCAATACGGCTATTCATTTAAGTAAGAGAATAAATTGTTGTTCTGTTTACATGAATAAAACCTTCTATGGTTATACACACCAACGAAATGGTTTGTTGGATCTCGATCATAGTGATACACATATTCATAATATTGAAGCCAAAAGATGCAAAGTTAATAATGATAGTGCAACTTATTTGTGGCACTGCAGTTTAGGTCATATTGGTGTAAAGCGCATGAAGAAACTCCATGCTGATGGGATTTTGGAATCACTTGATTATGAATCACTTGATGCTTGCGAACCATGCCTCTTGGGCAAGATGACTAAAACGCCGTTCTCCGGAACAATGTAGCAAGCAACAGATTTGTTGGAAATCATACATACTGATGTATGTGGTCCGATGAATATTAAGGCTCGCGACAAGTATCATTATTTTCAGAACTTCACAGATGATTTAAGCAGATATGGGTATATCTACTTAATGAAACATAAGTCTGAAACGTTTGAAAAGTTCAAAGAATTTCAGAGTGAAGTGGATAATCATCGTAACAAGAAAATGAAAAGTTTCTACGATATGATCGCAGAGGTAAAATATTTGAGTTACGAGTTTTGGCCTTCAGTTAAAACCGTGTGGAATAGTTTCACAAATTCATGCCACCTGGAACACCACAGCATAATGGTGTGTCCGAACGTCATAACCGTACTTTATTGGATATAGTACAATCTATGATGTTTCTTACCGATTTACCAATATCGTTTTGGGATCATGCATTAGAGACAGCTGCATTCACGTTAAAAGGGGCGCCATCTAAATCCATTGGGACGACACCGTATGAACTATGGTTTAGCAATAAACCTAAGCTGTCGTTTCTTAAAGTTTGGGGCTGCGATGCTTATGTGAAAAAGCTTCAACCTAATAAGCTCGAACCCAAATAGGAGAAATGTGTCTTCATAGGATATCCAAAGGAAACTGTTGGATACACCTTCTATCACAGATCCGAAGGCAAGACTTTTGTTGCTAAGTTCGGAAACTTTCTAGAGAAAGAGTTTCTTTCGAAAGAAGTGAGTGGGAGGAAAGTAGAACTTGATAAGGTAATTGTACCTTCTCCCTTATTGGAAAGTAGTTCATCACAGAAAACTGTTCCTGTGACTACTACACCAATTAGTGAGGAAGCTAATGATGATGATCATGTAACTTCAGATCAAGTTACTACCGAATCTCGTAAGTAAACCAGAGTGAGATCCGCACCAGAGTGGTACGGTAATCCTGTTCTGGAAGTCATGTTACTAGACCATGACGAACTTGTGAACTATGAGGAAGCAATGATGAGCCCAGATTCCGCAAAATGGTTAGAGGCCATGAAATCTGAGATATGATCCATGTATGAGAACAAAGTATGGACTTTGATGGATTTGCCCAATGATCGGCAAGCCAAAGAAAATAAATGGATCTTGAAGAGGAAGACAGACACTGATAGTAGTGTTACTATCTACAAAGCTAGAATTGTCGCAAAAGGTTTTCGACAAGTTCAAGGTGTTGACTACGATGAGAGTTTCTCACTCGTATCTATGCTTAAGTCTGTCCGAATCATGTTAGCAATTGCCGCATTTTATGAAATCCGGCAAATGGATAAACAAAACTACATTCCTTAATGCATTTATTAAATAAGAGTTGTATACGATGCAACTAGAAGGTTTTGTCGATCCTGAAGGTGTTAACAAAATATGCAAGCTCCAGCGATCCATCTATGGACTAGTGCAAGCATCTCGGAGTTGGAATATACGCTTTGATAAGTTGATCAAAGCATATAGTTTTATACAGACTTGCGGTGAAGCCTGTATTTACAAGAAAGTGAGTGGGAGCACTACAGTATTTCTGATAAGTATATGTAAATGACATATTATTGATCGGAGATAATGTAGAATTATTCTGTAAAGCATAAAGGAGTATTTGAAAGGAGTTTTTCGAAGAAGGACCTCGGTGAAGCTGCTTACATATTGAGCATCAAGATCTATAGAGATAGATCAGGACGCTTGATAAGTTTTTCAATAAGTACATACCTTGAAAAAATTTTGAAGTAGTTCAAAATGGAACAGTCAAAGAAAGAGTTCTTGCCTGTATTACAAGGTGTGAAATTGAGTAAGACTCAAAGCCCGACCACGGCAGAAGATAGAAAGAGAATGAAAGTCATTCCCTATGCCTCAGCCATAGGTTCTATAAAGTATGCCATGCTGTATACCAGACCTATTGTATACCCTACCCTGAGATTGGCACGGGAGTACAATAGTGATCTAGGAGTAGATCACTGGACGGCGGTCAAAATTATCCTTAGTGGAATAAGGATATGTTTCTCGATTATGGAGGTGACAAAAAGGTTCGTCGTAAAAGGTTACGTCGATGCAAGTTTTGACACTAATCTGGATGACTCTAAGTCTCAATCTAGATACATATTGAAAGTGGGAGCAATTAGCTAAAGTAGCTCCGTGCAGAGCATTGTAGACATAGAAAATTGCAAAATACATAACGGATCTGAATGTTGCAGACCCGTTGACTAAACTTCTCTCACAAGTCACACTATAGTACTCTTTGGGTGTTAATCACATAGCACTGTGAACTAGATTACTGAATCTAGTAAACCCTTTGGGTGTTGGTCACATATCGATGTGAACTATTGCTGATAAATCACATGGCGATGTGAACTAGATTATTGACTCTAGTGCAAGTGGGAGACTGAAGGAAATATGCCCTAGAGGCAATAATAAAAGTTATTATTTATTTCCTTATATCATGATAAATGTTTATTATTCATGCTAGAATTCTATTAACTGGAAACATAATACATGTGTGAATACATAGACAAACAGAGTGTCACTAGTATGCCTCTACTTGACTAGCTCATTGATCAAAGATGGTTATGTTTCCTAGCCATGAACAAAGAGTTGTTATTTGATTAACGAGATCACATCATTAGTTGAATGATCTGATTGACATGACCCATTCCATTAGCATAGCACCCGATCGTTTAGTATGTTGCTATTGCTTTTATCCATGACTTATACATGTTCCTTTAACTATGAGAATATGCAACTCCCGTTTACCATAGGAACACTTTGTGTGCTACCAAACGTCACAACGTAACTGGGTGATTATAAAGGTGCTCTACAGGTGTCTCCGAAGGTACATGTTGGGTTGGCTTATTTCGAGATTAGGATTTGTCACTCCGATTGTCGGAGAGGTATCTCTGGGCCCTCTCGGTAATGCACATCACATAAGCCTTGCAAGCATTGCAACTAATGTGTTAGTTGTGAGATGATGTATTACGGAACGAGTAAAGAGACTTGCCGGTAACGAGATTGAACTAGGTATTGGATACCGACGATCGAATCTCGGGCAAGTAACATACCGATGACAAAGGGAACAAACGTATGTTGTTATGCGGTCTGACCGATAAAGATCTTCGTAGAATATGTAGGAGCCAATATGGGCATCCAGGTCCCGCTATTGGTTATTGACTGGAGAAGTGTCTCGGTCATGTCTACATTGTTCTCGAACCCGTAGGGTCCGCACGCTTAAGGTTTCGATGACAGTTATATTATGAGTTTATGAGTTTTGATGTACCGAAGGAGTTCGGAGTCCCGGATGAGATCGGGGACATGACGAGGAGTCTCGAAATGGTCGAGACGTAAAGATCGATATATTGGACGACTATATTCGGACATCGGAAGGGTTCTGAGTGATTCGGGTATTTTCGGGAGTACCGGGGAGTTACGGGATTACGGGAGAAGTAATGGGCCTTGATGGGCTTTAGTGGGAAGAGGAAAAGGCTGCTGCGCCCCCCCTCCCCTTTGGTCCGAATTGGACTAGGGAAAAGGGGGCCGGCCACCTCTCCTTCTCCTCCTATTCCTTCTCCCTTCCTCCCCTTTTGGTGGACTCCTACTAGGACTTGGAGTCCTAGTAGGACTCCATATGCTGGCCGCACCTTTTGCCTTGGCCGGCCTCCTCCTCCTCCATCCTTTATATACAGGGGCAGGGGGCACCCCAAAGACACACAAGTTGATCTACGGATCGTTCCTTAGCCGTGTGCGGTGCCCCCTTCCACCAAATTCCACCTCGGTCATATCGTTCCAGTGCTTAGGCGAAGCTCTGCGCCGGTAACACATCAAGATCGTCACCACGCCGTCGTGCTGACGGAACTCTTCCCCGACGCTTTGCTGGATCGGAGCCCGGGGATCGTCATCGAGCTGAACGTG
The DNA here is from genome assembly GCA_032464435.1 of Aegilops umbellulata. Taxonomy (NCBI): domain Eukaryota; kingdom Viridiplantae; phylum Streptophyta; class Magnoliopsida; order Poales; family Poaceae; genus Aegilops; species Aegilops umbellulata. The sequence continues at coordinate 132,872,614 of CP136060.1, read as the reverse complement.
TGCCAAGAACTCGGAGGTGCCGGAGTAACGGTGCTGTGATCGGTTGGATCGCGAGGAGAACGTACGACTACTTCCTCTATGTTGTGTCAACGCTTCCGCTTCGGTCTACGAGGGTACGTAGACAACACTCTCCCCTCTCGTTGCTATGCATCACCATGATCTTGTGTGTGCGTAGGAAATTTTTGAAATTACTACGTTCCCCAACACCGGGTGATGGTTCAGGAACCAGCTTTCAGGGTCCGGGTTATGGTGGTGGCGGTTCAAACTCTGGATTTCAAGGTCATCAAGGTAATCAAGTCAATCAAGGCAATCAGGGTGGCTACCATCAACAGTCAGGTCAGGGGAATCAGCACCAGCAGTCTGGGTATCAGAGTAACCCGAAACAGTTGAATAGTGGGCAGTACCACGTCTTCACTATGAGTTTGTGCAAGAGGGATCAGATGCTTCATAAAAGGGCAGTAAACTCCGTTAAACCGGCAGTTCCCCAGTATTTGCGCTGGTCTGAGCAGCCCATCGTGTGGAGTCGAGAGGATCACCCGCCCTGGGTTGATAATCCGGGTCACCTGGCATTGGTGGTTGCACCTCAGGTTGGGGGGTATAAGTTCACTAAGGTGCTCATGGACGGAGGGACCAGCATCAATATCCTTTATTATGAAACCTTCCGTCGCATGGGGTTGAAAGATAAAAATCTTAAACCGTCGAACATTGTTTTTCATGTTGTGGTGCCTGGTAAGTCGGCGTATCCAGTTGGTAAGATAGCTCTGGAACTTGCTTTTGGAGATGATCATGACTCTAGATCAGAGACATTGACTTTTGAGGTGGTGAAAATCAAGAGCCCTTATCATGCCATGTTTGGACGGACGGCTTATGCTAAGTTCATCGTAAGGCCCTGTTATGTTTATCTACAGCTCAAGATGCCGGGTCATAAGGGAACCATCATGGTACATGGGAGTCGGAAGATAGCTTCGAAATGTGAGGAAGGTGATGCGGCTTATGCTGAGTCGGTTTGTGCAACAGAGGAGTGGAAGTTCTATAAGGATAACGTTGATCCGGCGGATATGACTTCTTTAGAAAAGCCAACTACACAGCATGATCCGGCCTTGAAGTTTAAATCAGCTGATGAGACTAAACTAGTTGATTTTGTTCCTTGCGATACGTCCAAGCAGTTTAGCATCAGTGCTAATTTGGATTCAAAATAGGAAAGCGCGCTCATCGAGTTCATCCGTGAGAACCGGGACATCTTTGCATGGAAGCCTTCTGACATGCCAGGTGTACCAAGGGACTCGCTGAGCACACTCTTAACATTGATCCTAAGTTTAAACCGGTCAAGCAGTTTCTCCGCCGCTTCAATGAAGAAAGGCGTAAAGCTATTGGTTAGGAGGTAGCCCGGGTCTTGGCGGCTGGGTTTATCATTGAAGTATTTCATCTTGAGTGGTTAGCTAAGCCGGTGCTGGTACTTAAGAAGAATGGCACTTGGCGCATGTGTGTGGACTACACGGATTTAAACAAAGCTTGTCCGACTGATCCTTTTGCTCTCCCTCGTATTGATCAGATTATTGATGCTACAGCGGGTTGTGAGCGTTTGAGCTTTCTGGATGCTTATTTTGGTTATCATCAGATCAAGATGGTAGTTAAGGACCAGGAAAAGACAGCTTTCATAACTCCCTTTGGAGCCTTCTGCTATTTGTTTATGCCTTTCGTGCTCAAGAGTGCCCAGGCGACTTATCAGCGATGTGTGCAGAATTGTCTTCACAATCAGATTGGGCGCAATGTTCATGCTTACGTAGATGATATTTTGGTCAAGTTCAGGAAGGAGGAGACGTTGATAAACGATTTGAAGGAAACCTTTGATAATCTCTGGGTTTATAAGATGATGCTTAATCTGGCCAAGTGTGTCTTTGGTGTACTGGCAGGCAAGCTTTTTGGTTTTCTGGTGTCTAACAGGGGCATTGAAGCTAATACGGAGAAGATCAAAGCCATTACGTCTCTGGCTAAACAGGCATGTATCAACGTTGTTCAACGTCTGGCGGGTCGTATTGCAGCGCTGAGCCGGTTTATAAGCCGGTTGGGGGAGAAAGCTATCCCTCTATATCAGATGATGAAAAAGACAGATAATTTTGTCTGGAGTGATGTTGCTAACGTGGCATTTGACGATTTGAAGAAGCAGTTAGCCGAGCCACCTGTCCTTGCTGCTCCTGTTGATAAAGAGCCATTGTTGTTATTGAGGATTTGTGGCTACCAATGCCTGGGTTGTCAGTGTGTCCATTGTGGTAGAGCGAAAGGAGGCAGACAAGGAATATCCGGTTCAATGGCCGGTTTATTATATCAGTGAGGTGCTCATTGAGTCCAAACAGAGACACCCACATTGGCAGAAGCTAGTGTATGGAGTTTTCATGGCAAGCCAGAAGCTTAAGCAGTATTTTCAGGGTCATCCCATCACTGTGGTCAGTTCTGCTCCTTTGGGAGATATAATCCAAAACAGGGAAGCAATTGGCCGGGTTGCCATGTGGGCCATTGAGCTTGGGTCTCGCAGGTTAAAGTATATGCCTCGTACAGCGATCAAGTCTCAAGCACTTGTGGATTTCATCAATGACTGGACAGAGTTGTAGGCGCCAGAGGAAAAGCCGGATAACACATATTGGACTATTCACTTTGATGGGTCCAGGCAATTGGAGGTCTCGGGGCTGGAGTTGTTCTAGCTTCCCCTTGAGGTGATAAAATTTGTTATGTTCTCCATTTAATGTTCCCTTGCACTAACAATGCAGCTGAATATGAGGCCTTACTCCACGGTCTTCGAGTAGCTAAGGAGATGAACTTAAGCCAGGTTAGGTGCTTTGGTGACTCAAATTTGGTAGCTCAACAAGTGTCTGGTACTTGGGATTCCAAAGATCCACTCATGGCAGCTTATCGACGAGAGGTGGATGTTATTGCTGGTCACTTCAAGGGTTATCAGGTTGAGCACGTGGAGCGGAGAAAGAATGAAGCAGCGGATGCTTTAAGCCGGTTGGGTTCTCAACGTAAAACGGTGCCGCCCAATATTTTTCTTGATGTCTTGCATAACCCGTCGGTCAGGCTACCTACAGAGGAGGATTTGGCTATTCCTGACCCGGAGGCTCAGTTGGTGGCGGCTCTTCATGTTATCTCGGATTGGACAGTCCCATATTTGGCATATATAACCCGGGGCCAGTTACCTGAGGATGAAACTTTGGCTAGGCAGATAATCCGGTGGTCCAAGTCAATGACCATTGTCAACGGGGAATTGCATCATTGCAGTGTCACAGGGGCGTTTCAGCATTGCGTATCTCCTGAAGAAGGCTGTGAGATTCTGCGTAAAATCAATGAAGGAGATTGTGGTCACCGTGGCGGTTCAAAATCCTTGGTGTCCAAAGCTTTTCGTCACGGCTCCTATTGGCTGACGGCTCATGCTGATGTTGAGGACTTGGTCAAGAAGTGTGACGGTTGTCAGAAGTATTCACGTCGAGCTCATGTTCCGGCTCAGGAGTTGAAGATGATTCCAATCACTTGGCCGTTTGCAACTTGGGGGCTGGATATGGTTGGACCCTTTAAGAGGTCCAAGGATAAGAAAACCCACCTTTTGGTGGCGGTTGATAAGTTCACTAAGTGGGTGGAGGCAGAGCCAGCCAGTAAGTGTGATGCAGCAACGGCGGTTCAATTCATGAAGAAGGTGATTTTCCGGTTTGGCTTTCCACAGAACATCATAACAGGTCATGGCACTATTCTCTCCAAGGGTGCTATGAAAGAATTTTGTCAACGAGAGCATATCCGGCTTGATGTGTCGTCAGTTGCTCACCCCCAATCTAATGGTCAAGCTGAGAGAGCCAATCAAGAGATCTTTAGAGGCATCTAGCCCTTTCTTATGGTTCCTTTGCAGACGACGCCGGGTTGTTGGGTGGAGGAGTTGCCTTCCATGTTATGGAGCATTAATATCACCCCAATAGATCTACATGTTACACGCCTTTCTTCATGGTTTACGGAGGAGAGGTAGTTCTCCCTAGTGACATCCGGCACGACTCGCCTCGCGTGGAGGCTTATGTTGAAGCGGACAATAAAAAGCACGTCAAGAAGCACTGGACTTGTTAGGTGAGAAGCAGTTCATAGCGGCGGCTCGGTCGCGATTTACCAGCAAGATCTGCATCGTTACCACAACCACCGGGTTAAAACCAGAACTTTTCAAGAAGGCGATCTGGTGCTCCGGCTTATCCAGGATCAAACTGATATGCACAAGTTATCCCCACCTTGGGAAGGACCTTTTGTGGTCAGCAAGAATCTGAACAACGGGTCATACTACCTTATCGATGTTTGAGAGCACAAAGACTCACGTAAATCGGAGGAGGAGACCCACCGGCCGTGGAATATTGCTCATCTTCGGCCTTACTACACCTGAGCCATAGGATCTCCTTATGTACATATTTTGACAATGTATATATTATGATCAATATAAGAAACCGGCATCCCTGGTAAAACGGGGCCTCTGTCAAGAAAAAGTTCTTTGGTTACATGGGGGCTTCTGGCTTATGCATGAAGTTATGATTACCCCTTGAACCGGCTGATCAGACAACTGAAAAAAAAACTTGGGGGCTTACTACCCAGGTTAAAACGGACCAAAGAGAGTCGGGTAAACACAGCTCAAACATGGGTACCCCTTCGGCACAACCCACAATATCATTTGGGGGCTTGGTCGTATTCGAACCATAGCTACACCTCTTGATTGGCGTAAGGCCACCAGGATAATCACTTGGGGGCTTGCTCATATTCGAACTATATCTACACCTCTTTATTGGCATAAGGCCACCAGGGAAATCACTTAAGGGCTTGGTCGTATTTGAACCATAGCTACACCTCTTGATTGGCATAAGGCCACCAGGGAAATCATTTGGGGGCTTGGTCGTATCGAACCATAGCTACACCTCTTGATTGGCATAAGGCCACCAGGGAAATCACTTGGGGCTTGGTCGTATTCGAACCAAAGCTACACCTCTTGATCGGCGTAAGGCCACTAGGGAAATCACTTGGGTGTTTTGGTCGTATTTGAACCAAAGCTTTAACCCTCTTGATCGGTGCAACACCACAATTATGATTATTTAAATCCTTCTTGATTTTTTAGGTTTATAATGCTTTATGAGTATAATTTATCCTGTGTTTATTACCCCGGCATGGCCTTTGACTATAAGTCACAAGTAAGAGGTAAACTAATATCTTGTGTTTATTGATCTGGCTTGGTTTTATTCATAAACCGGCACACAGATGATAATTACACGTATTCAAGTTTTGGGTTATCACCCTTATTACAATGGCTTGCCAAACCAGCAGTGTGATAACATATCACATGTATGGTATATCTTATAATACATATGGTTATTTTTATGCCCAACAAGGGTTATAAACTATGTTATTGGGCATGATAACCCGTCTAGCGGTAAACCACCAGGACATTTTTATTTAATAGTTGGAGGAGCAGATTCCATATCGCTAAGTACCATAAGCAGACATAGCATATCTTAACATGGCGGATTAACAGTCTCATGCAAAGTAAATATGCACGATAGCATAGCAGACCAAGTGTTTAAACTAGCCTATTACAAGGTGCTCTGATGCCCAAAAGGATAATCGTTTTTAGCAAGTGTTGCAGAATGCAGAAGCTAAACCGGCCACCGGTTTATGAATCATCGCCGGGTTGACTTGAAGGTTGTGGATCATCCTGCACCGGTTCATCCTCCTCCTCTCCACCCAGTAGCTGGAAGTCAATGGTTGCCCAATCGATCCCAGTTAGGGCCTTGAATACAGCTTCATCACTTATAAGTGTGGAGGGTTCAACATCAGGGGCGTAGGTATGCTTATGGATTGGAGGAATCAGAGTTGGAGCATCATAGGTTGGCGGGCTAACTCTCTTGTTGTCAGCGTCATAAATCGACTGGTAATGAGAAAGATCGGTCTCTTCAGCCAATTTGCTAGCCAATGGGCGCATTTCCCTCGTTATGGCTCTGAGGTCATCATTATCGAAGTCTGACCCGTCCTCCTTTATGCTTGGATAGCCGTTTCCAATATCGGCCGGATCAAGGTTAGGTATCCACGCTTTGTCCCGAGTTAATGCATTAAGAGCACCTGCCCTAGCAGCCGATTTCTTTAATTCTTCAAACCGGGCAGGCATCATGGACAGACTTTCCAACGTCTCATTGATTAAGGTTGGGGGCGGTTTGTTATGAGAGGTGGTACAGATGATCCGTTGTGCGCCGGTATATAATTGCTCTCTAAGAGTATAGGCATCCTTTAATTTCTTTTGCATATCGGAGCCAAGATGAGTAATGCGAGATCCTGCATCATTACAAACATCGGTAAACCAGCAGTTTATGGGATAATACATGTTTAAAGCTTAGGAAGAGGCTTTTTACAAAAAACAGCAGAAGTCATGGCGTTTATTTGTCGCTTCAAGACAGTCAGTTCCTCTATTACCGGATTAAGGGTCGCCTCAGCATTCTCAGCCCTCTTCAGCAGAGTTGCTTTCTCTGTATCCCAGACAACCCACTCGCTCTTGAAGCTTTCCTTCAGTTTCTCCATGGCTGTTAAAGCGCTGGTCAACTCTTCTTTAGCCTTGGAAGTTTCTGCTTGCTGGGACTTAATATTTTCTTGAAGGTCGGCGATTTGGGATTCTTTCTTGCTAAGACCAGCCTGCAAGAAACGTTCAATTTATAAGTTGGCAGTATATATTTGAAGTCCCAAGCACATAACAAGTTATACACTTGGCACTTGGGGGCTAATGCCTATTGCTTCTTACCAAAGATTGTTAAAAGTCCCAAGCTTAATACAATTATTATTCTTGGCACTTGGGGGCTAATGCATATTGGTTCAAGTTAAACTTATGGATTTTTCTGCCATCAATCAGTTTGGCCCAGTGGTTTACAAAGGTATTCAACAAGAATTTTTAACAGCATGAAGTCCCGGCTCATCTTTGAAAGGATAAACCGGCCCTTTGGGGCATCACAAGCAAAATTGAAGCATTGTTATTTTACAAAGTCCCGGTTTATAATGATATTGTAAACCAGCCCTTGGGGGCTACTGGAGTTGATAATCTAAACCGGTCATAAGGAAATAATGCTAATGCAGAGTTAGTAATATTTACCTCATAACGCTCCTTCATCATGTTCACTAAACCGGCTTCATAATCGCGGCTTGTGTACAAACGGATTAGAAACCCAGAATGAATATCTTGGGCGTTAAGGTGGGCATAGCTTACAAAATCCGTTTTCCACTTGCCCTTGTCCATAGCAGCAAATTCTTCCTTGTCACTATGTTTTGACAAAGCGATAGGGTTGCCAGGGGTGGTGTGGCCAAAGCCAGTAACTACAACATCATCCATGCTGTCATCAGCAGTATTGACTAGGCTTGGCAGTTTATCAGCAGCTTTGACTGGGCTTGACGGTTTATCAGCATGGCCCGTTGGATCAATTTCCATTTGTTTAGCAGAAAAGTCATGGTCTTGCGGTGGCGGATCATCAAGAATAGCGTCAGCATTTGGTTCCACTGGTTCTGGGGTTTTCTCTGGTTCAGCTGCCATATTGTTGTCAGCCGGTTTATTCAACTTTGCCTTTTTGCTAGGTCTGTCTTTGGCTCTGAAAAGAATGAACATAAAGGTTACTATATTAAGCAAGCGCAGGGCATAAAGTGTTAGTTTAATATGCTCACCCAGGAACAATTTTAAGGGGAGGAAGTTGTGTCCCTGTTGACTCGCCAGAAGATGAATGAGATGTTCCCTGACAGTTTGAATCAGACGGATTAAGAGGTTGTCGGAAATAACCTGCCTTGGGATAAGATGTGTCAGGAATAGGTGAAACTTCTGGGCAGCGTTTATGAACCAGTGTGTTCGGTAAACCGGATGAGGTGACCACATGGCCGCTGTGCCGGGTTGTGCGGCGAGCTTCGTGTTGCTACTTCTTGAAAATAAAGTTTGGATCCAAGTGAGCTAGGGGGTGAGAAAACCTTACTTTCCGGTTTGCTTGACGGGTTTTTTGTGTTGGCAGAGGATCTAAACCGGAGGAAAGAATAATTACATCTACATCATCAGCCTGGCTAGCTTCATCGTCATCCTGATAATAGTCATTTTCGATGAGGTGTATGAAAAAGGAGCCAAGAGAATCAAGTTCTACCTCTGATTCGGGGTTATCAAGATCATCATCAATGTTCAAATCGGTGGACTCGGCGGTTTTCTTCTTGGCAGGTTTTTTGACCTTAGTCTTGGGGCGAGGCGTCTTGGCCGGTTTATCCTGTGATTTCTTCTTCCAGAACGGATCATCACCCTGTCAAAGATAGACAAAAGTTATAAGGGAAAATTAAAAAGGGTCGGATTAAAACAAGAGCTACGCAATTCTTACCGCTGGCGGTTTATTGGAAACGCAGAAGGCACTAAGCCCTGTTTTACTGCAGACAGCCACCGGTTCATCCAGTATCTTCTTGACAGCTTCAGTGATTTCAGCGTCAGTTAATTGAATGTCAATGTGCCGTCGAGGGTCATTCAAATCCCCTATGTACTCGCACATTAAACTAGGGCCACGGCTTAAAGGCAGAATGCCCCAAGATATCCGAACAAAGTCAATGCTTGTTAAACCGTTCGCCACAAAGGCTCGGAGCTTTGAAAGCTATGGTGCATATTTGGCTCATTCCTTTGCACTGAGTCGTTGGGGGGAATGGATGTGTATTGGTAAGCCGGTGAGCACGATAACCCGACAGAGGATTCTCGTCAGCTGGAGACATATCTCGACAATAGAACCAAGTCTGATTCTAGTCTTTGGGGTGACTATGATGATTGGCGTGAGGGAAGCTGACATCTTTCCTTTTCTGAATTGAAACCCCACCAAGTTCAGTATTGGTCCCATCTGTAAATTCAGTACGGCAGTTTAAATAGAAGAAGTCTCTGAACAGTTCAATGGTAGGTTCTTCTTGCAGATGAGCCTCATAAAACACTTGAAAATTGCAAATATTGGACACAGAGTTAGGTCCAATATCTTGAGGGTGGAGTTGGAAGCTATGAAGCACATCACGGAAGTTTTTTTATCCGGGAGGGCTAAACCCTCGACCCAGATGATCAACTAACACAATCACTTCTCCATCCTTGGGCTTAGGAGGATTTTCTAGACCGGGGAATCTCCAGTGGATGACTTCCTTTTTGCTAAAGCACCAGTTGCGACGCACCCGTTTAGTTGTTATTCCGTAACCCAGGAAGGGACCCAGTTGCAAGCATAAAAAGATTTGGCCATTTATTCGTCAACCTGAAAGAAGGGTTTTCCCGGTTTACGGATCATGATTGACAAGCATAAAGCGTCGCAGGTAAAGAGACAGTGTTAAAGCAGGCATAATTGTTAAACCATAGGTTGATGTGGTCATAATTACAACGATAAGCGATTCGCGGTTTAAGAGGGGACTAATGGTACCTGGCGGGTTATCATTTTCTAAAGGTTAGACCGCCTACATTGGTATTGAAGGTACAGATCTGAAATGACTAAGTGATGGGAAAACAGGTTTCACAAGTTGGCATTATAATTTTGGATCTACCATGTGTCAGAAAATGAAAGTATATTCAGACCTAAATATTGATACCGAAGCAGTTGATAAAGGTTCAGATTGAAGTTTCTGCTTAAACGAGATGCATTATGAAAAAAGAAAGGACTATGGCCATCGCTATACAGGTTGAACATTGAGGTTTGAATCAAAGAATCACTGCGCAGTGACGAACACCGATGAACGCTCAAACCCTAAAGACAGATCTAAAATGGAAGAAAGGGAGGCTTAGTGATGCTGAGGGAACAGCGGAGAGGCGCCGCGGTTTTTTGGTGCATTCAGGGTGATGCAGCGGCCGGAGTTGAGGTCGAAGACGAGGCTTGTCGGCGGCGGCTGAGTTCGAAGCGTTGAGGCGACACGAGGAAGACGATGGGACGAAGAGGCATGGGGGGTGGGAAGTGAAAACGACCCCCGACCCTATTTATAAGGTGAACGGATAAGTGACAGGCACGAGAATCGAGGAGGTCAAAGAACGGATCTGTAGGCATGCAGACGCCTCAATTTTCGGAGATTCATTAAAGAAAAGGAGATACATTAAAAGATTTGGGTTCTGAAAGTTAATGGCAGATGACGTCATGACGGATTATCATGGTCTTGGAAGATGACGTCATGACGAGTTACAAGGTTTTCGGAAAAGTGGTGAAGAAGAAATTTTCCTAAATACTGAAGATTGACATGAACAAGTTCAAATCAATCTGGGGCCTAATGTTGGGGATATAACTATTGAGCATAAACCGCCCAGGAGGGGCCGAGTTATACTCATAGTGAGTTTTTCATATTGAAGCCCACGAAGACAAGGGTTATACACAGGTTGATGTAAACCGCCATATGATGTATGACTTGTGTTGTAAGATAGGAAAGGGGAGAAACCGAGCCGGGCATGTTTATGCGCCGGTCGGGATTCTGTAAACCGCCGGGCATCAACCTGTGTATATAAAGGGACGACCCGGCGATGATTTAGGGAGAAAAAGCATCAGATCGATAGCAAGGATTAGCGTATTCGCTCCCTGGTCATCGAAACCCTAGCAATATCACCTCAAACTAGATTAGGCCTTTACCTTCACCGCAAGGGGCCAAACCAGTATAAACTCCTCGTGCCCTTTGTCCCGATTAACCACTTTAAGCTAACCAGTCGTGATGGCTCCACGACTAAGTCCCCAACACACTATCTACTACCCTTTGGAGAGTGGTGTCTCCTAGATTGGTTAGGTGTCACTTGGGATCCTTCGTCAAGATTGTGGAGTTGAACCAAGGAGTTTGTACAGGCAATGAGATCGCCTACTTCGTGAAGATCTACCCTAGTGAGGCAAGTCCTTCGTGGGCGATGGCCATGGTGGGATAGACAAGTTTGCTTCTTCGTGGACACTTCGTGGGTGGAGCCCTCCGTGGACTCGCGCAACCGTTACCCTTCGTGGGTTGAAGTCTCCATCAACGTGGATGTATGATAGCACCACCTATCGGAACCACGCCAAAAATCTACATGTCTCCAATTGCGTTTGCACACTCAAATCCCATCCCTTTACATTCTTGCAAAGTTGCATGCTTTACTTTCCGCTGCCCATATACTATTGTCATGCTTGCTTGATATGTATTGTGAATGTTTAAACATGTGCTAAAACTCCACCTCAACTTGAAGAAATTAAAAACTGCCTCTTTTCTTTGCAAAGAGTCTATTCACCCCCCCTCTAGACACCTCTTCTCGATCCTTTCAATTGGTATCAGACCATTGGTCTCCATTGCTTTGGTTTAAACACCTTTGGAGGAAGATGGATGAGTCTACGTTGGGGAGTCTTAGACATAGAGTACCTATACTTGATGGAGAGTACTTTCATGAGTGAAAAAATGAGATGCTTGAGATTTTCAATGAATATCATTTGACCAAGTACATTACTACTCCTTGTGCTCGCCTTGTTGATCCTGTGCATCCCACACCCGATGAGGATCTTGACATGATTCGCAATCTTAGAACTATCAATCTTATTGTAAAAGGATTGCCTAAGAATTTGATTGCTAGCTTACTTGCTCTAGATTGTGCTTACACCATATGGAGATTTCTAGAGGAACGATTCCCAAATTATTCCTTGAAAAATCTAGAAGATTCACCATAAGTCTATTGCCTTGAATAGGATGAGTACTAGTGATCCCGAGTTTGATGATTGCCTACTTGAGCTTTGTGATCTCATGCGTGCCAACGGAGATGTTGGAATTATTAGCAATATCATTTCCGAAGTCATTAGAATTCATAGAGATGAACATTGTTACGGTCATACTTCTAATGAATCACTCTCTTTAGGAATTGACCCATCACATGACGATGTTGAACATGGATACTATGATGAGGATGATGATAGTGACTATGATCTTGATGATGCAATGAGACACTTTGGTCTTATGGCTAATATTCATGGCTACATGGCTGGAGGAAAGGAATGGGTCCTTGATAGTGGATGTACTGATCATATGACCGGAGACAAGGATATGTTTCGTGAGCTTGCTGAAAACGACGGCCCTTGAAAGTATGTCACTTTTGGTGATAACTGAAAGGGTAAGGTGGTTGGCCTTGGTAAGGTGGCCATCTCACATGATAGCTCCATACAAAATGTTGTGCTCGTTGAATATCTTGGCTATAATTTACTTTCCGTATCTAGGCTTGCTGACTTTGGTTTCAATGTCCTATTTACTGAAGTAGATTGCCAAGTGTTTCGGAGAGATAATCATAAAATGGTCTTTACCGGTATTCGTAGAGGTGATCCTTACATTGTTAATTTCACTAAAAAGGCTCAACCTAGAACTTCCTTTATTGCTAAATCTTCGAAAGGTTGGTTGTGGCATAGAAGGTTAGGTCATGTGGGCATGCGAAATCTTGATAAGCTTATTAAAGGTGATCATATCCTTGGAGTAAAAGATGTTATATTTGACAAGGATATACTTTGTAGTGCTTGTCAAGCAGGAAAACAGGTTGGAGGAAGTCACCCCGTGAAGAACATTATGACCACGAGAAGACCGCTTGAGCTACTTCATATGAATATCTTTGGTCCCAATGCCTACAAGAGTCTCGGTGGTAACTCATTTGGTCCAGTTATAGTTGATGATTTTTCAAGATTTACGTGGGTGTTCTTTCTTGATGATAAATCGCAGGTCCAAAAGATCTTCAAGAGCTTCGCTAGGAAGGCCCAAAATCAATTTGAAGTGAAGATCAAGAAGGTTCGCAGCGACAACGGAATGGAGTTCAAGAACGCAAATGTGGATACCTTTCTTGATGAAGAAGGGATTTCGCATGAGTTCTCGGCTACGTACACGCCTCAACAAAATGGAGTTGTTGAGAGGAAGAACCGAACCCTTATTGAGATGGCGAGAACGATGCTTGATACGTACAAGACTCCAAAACACTTTTGGGAAGAAGCGGTTGAGAGAGCTTGTCATGCAACAAATCGCTTGTATCTTCACAAGCTGCTCGGCAAGACGGCATACGAGCTTCTCACCGGTAACAAACCCCAAGTTGGATACTTTCGAGTATTCGGCTCAAAGTGCTACATTATTGATAAGCATCATTGTTCTAAATTTTCTCCTAAATCTCATGAAGGTTTCCTACTTGGTTATGGCTCAAACTCTCACACTTACCGTGTCTACAACAATTTCACCCGTAAGGTTGAAGAGACGGTAGATGTGAAGTCTGATGAATCTAACGGCTCGCAAGTAGAGTAATTGCCAATTGATGTAGGAGATAAAGATCCTTCAGAAGCAATCCAAGACTTGTCTATTGGCAAGATTCATCAAATGGAGGTGAAGGAGAGTACCTCGTTCGTCCAAGTGGAAGCTTCTACCTCACGACAAGGTGAACCAAGAGTTGATACGGAAGCATCCACAAGTGGGACGCACCAAGATAAATAAAATGAGGAAGTACACCAAGATGAACCTCATCAACCTCCTTCTCCACCAACACAAGAGAACGACAACGCCAATAATGAAGAAGGCTAAGAAGAAGGACAAGATGATGAATAAGATGTTCCATCCCGACCCAAGCAAAAGCTCTCACGAGTTCGAGCAAGAGTCTCAGGAGACCATCCCGCCGAACAAATCTTCAATGATATTCAAACCGGGAGAATCACTCGCTCTAAAACTCTTTGGCTAACTTTTGTAAACATTATTCATTCATCCCTAGCATTGAACCTATGAAGGTTGAAGAAGCATTGGAAGGTTCGGATTGGATAAACGTCATGCATGAAGTGCTACACAACTTCAAGATAAATCAAGTGTGGACATTGGTCGAGAAGCCCGACAACCACCACAACATCATTGGTACCAAATGGTTGTTTCGCAACAAGCAAGACAAAGATGGTCAATTCGTTCGCAATAAAGCACGTCTCGTCACCCAAGGCTACACTCAAGTCGAAGGTATGGACTAAGGTGAGACATATGCCCCAGTTGCTAGACTTGAGTCCATCCGCATCTTACTTGCCTATGCTAATCACCATGATATCACCTTGTACCAAATGGACATTAAAAGTGCTTTTCTAAATGGTGAAATTGAGGAGGAAGTTTATGTTAAACAACCTCCCGGCTTTTTCAATCCTAAGAAACCCGATCATGTTTACAAACTTCACAAAGCTCTTTATGATCTTAAACAAGCTCCTAGTGCGTGGTATAAATGCGCGACCAAGTTCCTTATTGAAAAAGGCTTTGAGATTGGAAAAATAAATTCTACTATTTTTACTAAAAGGGTTAATGGTGAATTATTTGTGTGCCAAAATTTATGTTGATGATATCATATTTGCTTCGACTAACCCTCATTTTAGTGAAAAGTTTGGGAAGCTAATGTCGAAGAAGTTTGAGATGTCTAAGATGAGTGAACTAAAGTTCTTTCTTGGTTTGCAAATCAAGCAAACTAAGGAAGGCACCTTTGTCTCTCAAACAAAATACACCAAGGACTTATTCAAGAAGTTCAATATGCAAGAATGCAAAGGTATGAAAACACCCATGCCTACTAGTGGACATATTGATTTGACTAAGGACGGTGAACCGGTTGATCAAAAGGTTTATCGCTCTATGATTGGTTCATTATTATATCTATGTGCCTCCTGTCCCGATATTATGCTAAGTATGTGCATGTGTGATATCAAGCGCCCCCCAAAGAATGTCATCTTCTGTGAAAAGGATACTGAGATACTTAATACATACACCAAATTTTGGCATTTGGTATCCTAAGAGGTCCTCTTTTGATCTTGTTGGCTATCCCGATTCGGACTATGCCGGAGACAAGGTTGATAGAAAGTCCACTTCAGGTACTTATCAATTTCTTGGTAGATCTCTTGTGTCTTGGTCCTCCAAGAAACAAAACTCGGTATCCTTATCCACCGCCGAAGCGGAATACATTACCGCCGGTTCATGTTGTGCTCAATTACTTTGGATGACCCAAACTCTTAAAGATTATGGGATCAATGTGAAACATGTTCCATTGCTTTGCGACAATGAGAGTGTTATTAAGATTGCTCACAATCCCGTGCAACATTCTCGAACCAAGCATATTGAAGTTCGTCATCATTTCATTCGAGATCATGTTGCTAAAGGGGACATTGATCTTAAGCATGTTCATACTGATAAACAATTGGCGGATATATTCACCAAACCGCTTGATGAGAAAGTCTTTTGCCGTTTGAGAGGTGAATTGAACATCATTGATGCTTCAAACTTGGAGTAGGAACTCCATTTAGATACATGCAAGGCTTGAGCCTATGACTAATCCTTGAGTCTTCTCTTATGATGATGATCATATGTCTTGGATATATTTGTACCCTTGCATGCTATCTAACCCTTGTAGGTACTTGGATGAATATAAATCTATGAGATTGCAACTTACTCACATTCTTGAGCAATCTCTACATCACCAAGACTCTATACAATGGTGGTTGAATACAAGGAAGCATGAAACCCTTCAACATATCCTTTGACAAATTCTATATATCAAATTTCATTTGGTATCAAATTTCATGATTGTCATTTTGTATACATAAGTGCTCTTCCTTGCAAAACTAACCCATGTAGGTAGATGGACTCACTTACAAGTGGTGCTCCCAACTCTTGATGAGCTACATCAACCTTGAGCAACCCAGACAAGTTCAACTACATGACTAAGATCAACACCACCACCCGAGGTATGCCATTCCATCTTAGAGAAGCTTTACCCCAAGATAGGGGTCAAAGCAGCTCAACAAGATGTGAATATATCAAATGCTTAAACGAAAAATGGTAACCCCATTTTGAGTTTAAACGATGAGTATGACTTATGATCATGTGTTCTCACTTGACTCCTTAGTCAATACTCTAACATAGGTGACTTTGTCACCGCCCATTTCTAGATGAAGTTCTCTAGTGTTTCTCTGAGTTTTTGCATTTGTCCATTGCATATTTATTCCCCTTCTTCTTAAAAAAACTTCATCTAGATTTTCCTTTATCTTTTTTTTTGCAATTTCTGCATCCAATTCATTGCAAATCCTTTAGTTAATTCCTTGCAAATCCTTGAGAGATCTTATATGCCTAGTAAGCCGAGGTGTCAAGTGTTCTCTCGGTGTTGAACTCGGTCATACCGATATGTTGTTTTTGGTCAAACCGAACCAATTCGGTACCACCAAAGACTACAACTCGCTATCACCGATTTCACTGCAGACAAGACAATTTTCTATTTGTTCCTATAGTTTTATTCCAGCTCCACTCAATGATTCTTGTCCTCTACCAGCATCACATTCTATATGTTGCTTTGCTTTGTGACTCAAGGACCAAACCTAGTTTGATTCACACTCCAAAAGTCCCTTCTTGGAAATTGATGTTAAAGGGGGAGAGAGAGATCACATCAAAGCTAATCACTTCAACAAGGGAAAATTCAAAAGCCCCAGATGCTTGGTATTCAAAGAGGAGAGAAGTCACATGTCTTTAGAGGGGAAAATACATGCTCGTGTTTGCTTGTTTGAGTGTATTTGCTCTGATTTTCTTTGCTTTGATTTTCTGTTCCCTATCTTCTCCCAGCATCACATATAAGATTCAGGGGGAGCAAGACATCTAAGGGAAGGAAATATTTGAATTCATTGTATATCTTTACCTTTTGGGGACATGCCTATATCCAATAGAGTATCCAGTATTCACATTCTACATGTCATACCAATCTTGGTAATCTTGTGGTTTGCTGTTCTTGCTCTGCTCAGTAGATGTTTCTGTGTTATCTAACCTTGTTTACTCAGGTTCATCTCTTTCAAAGCCAGATCAAGACCACAAGGTAAGTATATGCATCACACTCATGTGCATGAGGATTTCTTGTTGATGTACATACTGTTTGCAAGAAGGACTCATGAGCATGAAGGTACATTTCCCATACTCACACCATTTGCTCTGATGCATATAGCCAAGACACATGTAACTCATGGCTCACTCTGTCATGCTTATGCATTCACATGCTCCTATATTCCATATTTACATGATTGCATACATGTAGGGGGAGCCTATGCATGTTACATGTCCTTCCAAAGCTTTACTTGTTACTCTTCACATCTTTATCTAAAGCTTTGATGTATGTTGTCATCAATTACCAAAAGGGGGAGATTGAAAGCTGTCGGTGTACTAAAGTAGGGGGTACCTTAGTACCCCGAACTTGTGCACAGGCGGTCGTAGCACCCCGCGGCAAGGCCTGCTAGGCGATCGCCAATACCCTCAATGGTTCCCTCTTGGGCCATTCAAGAACAAAGTATTTGAGCCAAGGCCCCGGCAAGAGGAGCTTGACGGGAAGGCCACCCGAAGAGAGCAATGCCCCGGCAAGAGGAGTTTGCCGGTACTGTCGCTCGAAGCACAAGACCCCGGCAAGAGGAGCTTGCCGGGAAGGCCATCCACGGCACGACAAGGACCCTGCCACGGCGCGCCCCGCGCCCCGGCAAGGCCCGGTGAGCAACAAGCTCCCGGGCGCGACAAGACATCCACCGCGGCAAGGCGCTTGCCGCGGCAAGTTACCACCTTGTGCCTGTGCTCCAGCTCACCCACCAACGTGTCGCTCTGGGGGGCATCCCAGGCGCACGTGGCGGGAGGCTGAGCAGCGAGGGGCATGCGGTGGCGAAGCGAAGCTGACAGAGTAGCCATCGTGGCAAACGGTGGCGCTCCTGACGGTCCACTCCCCTGCTCCGTCTGAGCGACGCGGACGGGCATTTAATGCCCTTGTCCCCCGCCGTCAGAGTTAGGTATGATAGCACTGTACAGGCAGCTGTACCCACTACAGCATTCTACCATTTTTGCCCTCACCTACGCTGCCACCTGTGGGTAACCCCTTGAGCATATAAAAGGAGGCCCCCATGCGCACGTAGGAGGGGGGAGACCAATCTTCGCGCCCAGCCTCTCGAGCAGCTCAAGTGTACTGTAGCATCTCGCGCTTTCGAGCAAGAACCCAAATCAACCAGACAAGCAGCAGTAGGGTTTTACGCACCAGTGCGGCCCGAAGCTGGGTAAAATCATTGTGTGTGTGTGCGTCACCTCGATCCGCTCTTTGCGCAGCCTCCGCTCCCCGCCGAACCGAGAAGGGGCTCCGTCCCCATAGGTGTTCGAGGAAGTCGATTCCCCCCGACATCTTTGGCGCGCCAGGTAGGGGGCGTCGAGGTTGTGTGAACCCGATCTGGTGACCAAAGGTAAGCTCAGGTATGGCCAGGTACATTTCCTCTCCAGCCCATGGAGCGGAGGCTTTTCTCCCCGCGGACTCGCGTACGGCCTCCTCGAGTACTCGCTCACGCTGAGCTCGAGCAAGAGCAGCCGCTCCTTGAGGGGGACCATCTTCAGGCCGCTGAGCGAGCTTCTCGCTTCCAGCAAGCTTTGCGCCGCTCCTGTAGCCGCAAAAGTTAGCGCCAGAAGTCACGAGAAAGGCGACCTTGTTCTTCGGCGCGCTCCGTCCGCCAAGATCCAAACAAGTTGACGCCGACCGAGGGGAGGCCCTTGCCAGCGCAGTTGTCGGGATCCGTTCCGTCAACCACCCTCTTTGTCCAAGTCTTGCCGCAGTTGCATGTGATCCTTGGTACAAAGCTGGGCGCAGACCCCAAGCATATTTCGTGTGCCCCGCACATCTTGTCGATTCCATGCCTTTTTACTTTATGCATGTATTATCTGACATGTTGTGCAGCACTTACCCCCGACGGGCAATGGCCAGCCGTGAAGCCCCGTGCCTTTATTTTCTCTACCTCTCTTTTCTCTCGCGAAAATGGGAAGGCCCCCCCTCCCCACAAGTTTGCCGGGGAGTGGGGGGAGGAGAGGATAACGGTGTGAGCCAGGCGTCGCCCAAGAAAGCTTCGCCCTGCCGGGTAGTAAGCGATCGAAAAGCTAAGTTGCCAAAGTCTGAGCAATTAAGTTTTTAAATTTTTGAGTTATCTTCCTTGAACGACCGAGCTTTGTATGGAAAACCTGTGCGCAGAGGGGCCGGCTCGTGGCTAGTTGCGCCCTTATTTTGTTTCGAGTCCGCTCAACGACTTAAGTGTGCTAGACCCAGAGTAGCGTCCTTACTTTGTTTCGAGCTCGCTCGACAGCTTAAGTGTGCTGCGACTGCAGTCGCAACACTTACTTTGTCTTGAGCCTGCTCAACAATCTAAGTGAGTGGCAGCTAGCCGCGACAAGGTTTCTTGCCGGTAGTAACACCGCTGGCGGGCTGCTGACGTCCCGCACTCAGCGCCCGCGGCAAGGCGGAGGCCTACGCCGGCAAGTCCCCAGAAACGTAGGGCAAAAACATACAAAGCGCGGAATCAAGTAGAGGAAATAACAGTGCAGTTACTACCTAAGATAGAGTTATATTACAAAAGCAAGCTTGTCACGGCCCTAATGAATCGTCCTCATGACTTGGCCAGCAGCGACAAGAAAAGAAAAGGGCGGCCTAGTCCACGCGGTCGCTCTCGATCCTCTTGATCTCGTCAACCCTCTCCACTATGGGCGCGACGAGGGCCTTGATCTCCTCAAGGTCGGCCTCCGCCGGCAGGGGCTTGAGGACGTTGGTGAGCCTGATGTCGGGGTTGCGGAAGACGACCTTCACCAACACCTTCTCGAGGGCCCCGGCGACGGCTTCGCGCGTCCCGTCAGCCAGCTGCTCTGGGATCTCGTTCCGGAGATGCTGGAGAGCCGCCACCACGCCCTTAAAGAACGAAGTGAGCTTGGCGCTGGGTGGGACGTTTTCGCTGGCGGGATACTCGTGGCCCTCCATCCCCAGCAGCGTCAGCTCCTTGTCAATGGAGGTGGCGATGTCCACGAGGCCCTCGGTCCACTGCTCCACCGCCGCCCTGAACTCGTTCTGGGTGGCCGCGGCGCTCTCCAACAACGCCTCATTGCCCACGACCTCCTTCCGCAGGGCCGCCTCTTGCTCCCTGGCGCTGTCCAGCGCCTTGGACAAGGTACCCAGCTTCAGCTCGAGGTCGGCGTTGGAGTCCTTGGCGGCGTCGAGCTCCTTGATCTTCACCGCGAACCGGCCCTGTAGCTCGCCAAGGGTGTGGGCGCCCTTCTCGCGCTCCTGCTTGAGCGCGACGAGCTCCTCGCTGCTCGCCTTGAGGTCGGTGTCGAGCTGCACCACCCTCGCCTCCAGTGCCTCCTTGGCGGCCTCGGCGGCATCTCGCGCCTCCTTGAGGGCTCCGCCAAGCGATAGCTCGCGCGCGGCGACCTCCTCCTCGTGACTGGCGAGGCTGGCCTTCCGCTGCGCCAGCTCGCCCTCTCGCGCGGCTAGCCCCGCGGCGGCGAGTCTTTGCAGCTCCTTGGTTTCCGCCCTCTCGAGGATGAAGGCCGTCCGCGCCTCGTCCAGCTGCCTTCGATCCTCCGCCAAAGAACGGAGGGCCTCCTGGTTGAGCTCCTGCAGCTCCCCGGCACGCTTCTCCATGTCAGCCCCCGCCTTCGCGACAAGCGCTTCCCGGCGTTCCACCTGGGCTTGTCGGGCGCGGTAGAGCGACACCAGCTTCCGGAGCAACCGCTCCTCTTCGGGCTCACCGCCGCTGCTGCTGGGCGCGTCGACCAGCGTTAGCCCGGCGGAGGCGAGCACCTCTCCGTCCAAGGCCTCCCCCTCGACCGGCGCCCTGGAAGTCGATTCCCAGGGGAGCTTGATGAAGACATCGTCGCCGGCCCTCAGGTAGGCGCCTGGCTAGGGCTCCTCGGGGCTCGACGCCGCTGCAGAGGCAGGATCGGCAGTCGACGCAGCGCCTGGCGCCCCTGCGGCCTCAGGGCCGTCAGTACGATCGTCGGCCCCTTCGCCCGTGGCTGCCTCGGCGGCCTTTTCGCCGGCCGGATCTTCAGTACCCTCCGCCGCCCCGGTAGCGGCCACGTCGCCGGTGGAGCCGCGTGCGTCCTCCTAGACGACGACCTCGGTCTCCATCGAGTCCGTGGTGGGCGGGTATGAGGGCCGTAGGAGGGGGAGAAGTCAAACATCTATCCAAAAGAAGAAGAACCCCAGGGGAGTTTCGAGGCGAGAAGGTCACCTGGGCCAGGGTCTGCCGTCGCGGTCTCCGTCGCCAAAGAGACGTCGGCGTCGTCCCTCGCCGGAGATGGATCCCTTGCCGGGGGCTGCTCCCTTGCCGGGGACTGCTCCCACGCCGGGGACGGCTCCCTCGCCGGAGAACTCCCCCTTGGCGGTGTGGTTGCAGTAGGTAGCTCTTCGGGGGCGGTCTCCGGACGCTCCTGGTGGGGCTGCTCTGCTCCTACACGAGTCGTCAGCTAAACGTCAGAAGAAGTGAAGGGAGCCCGGGCGCGCCTAACGGCGGGAAGCGAGCCGCATGCTTACGCTGGGGGCTGCGCTGGGGGCTGCTCTGAAGATTGGTATGCGGGTCCGGCAAGGTCATCTCAGGCGCACCCCCTGCCATCGCGGAGGGCTCGTCGTCGAGGATGACCACCGGAACCTTGGCTCTCTTTGCCGCCCTCTGAGCCAGAGTCCTGAAAAGGACCAAATCCGGGGGAAAGCAAATGAGATGCGAGACACAACTACAAGAATTGAAGAAACGCAAGAACAGCAGGGATCTTACTCCTCTCCCTCTTCCTCATCAGAGCTGAGCACGGAGAAGTCGAAGACCGGCTTGCTCCTAGCACGGGGAGGCAGGAGAGTAGGCTCCCGGGGCCGCTTGGCGGGGGCAGTGGACGACTCCGCTCCGGCCGCCGCCGCGGCATGAGAAGCGGCTGGGGCGGAAGCCACGGCCCGCGAAGACCCCGCTCCTGCTGCCTCAGAGGAGCGCGTCACGCGGCGCTGCGGTTGTGGGCTCGTCTGCCGCACCACCTCCCCAGCCTTGCGGAGACACCTCCGTGGCTGGGCAGGGGGCTCCGCCTGCGACGAGCCAGCCGCGGGACGGGAGGAAGAGGCGCCGACCTCCGGCATGCCACTCGTGTCCTGGGCGGGCTCGCCCCCAGCTTCGTGCCCGGCAAGCTCTTCCTCGCCGGCGAGCTCCGCTCGATCGGCAAGGCTTTCCGTCTCCGCTGCGTCCGCCTCCGCCAACGTGAAGCCGAACTCGCCCGCGGCCGCGGCTGCCGCGACCTCCTCCATCCGGGAGGCGATGTACTTCAACTCCGCGTCGGTGGTGTCGCGGGTGAGATCCCTCTGCTCGTCGGCGTTGACTGTCCTCTCCTCCAGGTCGTCGAAGAACGCCCGCACGACATCGTCGGCAGGCTCCTGCCAGGTGGAGTCGATCTCGTGCGAGTCGCACAGCGGCATCATTGCGAGGATGCGGCTGAGCGACGAGTTATTGCACAACGGGACGACGCCTTGTGGCAGCCTGAACCATTCGGGGTGTTCGGGGTCGTGCTTGAACAGCGTCTTGAGCACCCCGTCAAGCTCCAAGACGGTGAAGTTGAAGTTGAGGCCAGGGCGCAGCCTCATGATGTCCGCCGCGTTCTGGAACTCCCAAGCAGGCCTCTTCTTCTCCTGCAAGGGAGAGACGCGGCGGCAGAGGAAATCTGCGCCAACGGCCCCAACTGTGAGCCCCGCACGCCTGAGCCGCAGGATCCGGGTGACGGCAATGCGTAGCTTGTCGTCGTCCGGGGCCACCTCGCTCCAATCCCTGCCGCGTACCACGGGGACTTGGCGCACGACGGTGAAGGGCTGCGGATTCTCCTCGACGATCAGGCACCAATCTGCCCTCCATTCCTCCCATTTGCTGTGGAGCTCTCCCTCTAGATAAGCATCCTTCTTGCCGGGCTTCGAGATCCAGGCGATCCCGCCGGAGAGGGGCTCTCCTCTCTCCACTCGAGGCGTGAAGAAGTGG
This sequence comes from Aegilops umbellulata, assembly GCA_032464435.1. Lineage (NCBI taxonomy): Eukaryota > Viridiplantae > Streptophyta > Magnoliopsida > Poales > Poaceae > Aegilops > Aegilops umbellulata. Next base: position 132,849,812 of record CP136060.1, on the reverse strand, counting down.
CGGAAGAGAGCTACGTTCGGAAAGACCCCGACAAAGTTTTCCCAGAGGTGTGCGAAGATTTCCATGGTCAAGACAGCATTGGGGGTGAAATCGAGAAGGTGGAACCCGTAGGTGTTCATAACATCGCAGAAAAATTCAGAGAAGGGCGGGCAGAGCCCGCAATAGAAGAACAGAGCGAAGAAGGGATACCCGGTTGGATACTCCTTCTGAGCAATGCCAGGAAGAACCCTCGTGCGCGGGTGCACGCGCGTCCTCGCCGACCAGAAGAGGCAGTACTCCACCCTCAGGGTCAGCGCGTCGAGCTCCGGGGGGAAGACCGCCTGCTCCTTTCGCTGCGTCTCGAGCCGCAGTGCCTCGGCCGACTTCACGGCTTTCCCTTTTACTTTGTCGCCCTTCGGGGCCATGACGGAGGGGGGAGGTCGACGGCGTCGGCGGCGCTGGTGGTGGCGGAAGGGGGGGCAGAAGCGGAGCCCTGTTTCTCTTAGGGAACGGCGGATGATTTTGAGGAATCACGACTGGTGGGTGGGCGGACTGCCCCTGTCTCCCCTGCTTATAAGGAGAGGAGGGGTGGACGTTTCGCCTTTCCGAGCCCAGCACATCGCCCGCGACGTGATGCATGCCTGCGGAGCACAGCCCCGCACACGCCGCCCACGTCCCGCACGCCTCTCCCCCACATCACCGCGTTCGACGCGTGCCATCTGGGGAAGGGGCGTGGGGCTCGGAGTTAAGATGCAACCTGACCCAGGCCACGGGCGTCCGTGCACTGTCTTGGGTCTGGCCCAACAGCGCTCGGCACCGTGTATGGCCTAGGCCCGGGGGCTCTTGTCGGTGTACTAAAGTAGGGGGTACCTTAGTACCCCGAACTTGTGCACGGGCGGTCGTAGCACCCCGCGGCAAGGCCTGCCAGGCGATTGCCAAGACCCTCAATGGTTCCCTCTTGGGCCATTCAAGAACAAAGTATTTGAGCCAAGGCCCCGGCAAGAGGAGCTTGCAGGGAAGGCCACCCGAAGAGAGCAATGCCCCGGCAAGAGGAGTTTGCCGGGACTGTCGCTCGAAGCACATGACCCCGGCAAGAGGAGCTTGCCGGGAAGGCCATCCACGGCACGACAAGGACCCTGCCACGGCGCGCCCCGCGCCACGGCAAGGCCCGGTGAGCAACAAGCTCCCAGGCGCGACAAGACATCCACCGCGGCAAGGCGCTTGCCGCGGCAAGTTACCACCTCGTGCCTGCGCTCCAGCTCACCCACCAACGTGTCGCTCTGGGGGGCATCCCAGGCGCACGTGGCGGGAGGCTGAGCAGCGAGGGGCATGCGGTGGCGAAGCGAAGCTGACAGAGTAGCCATCGTGGCAAATGGTGGCGCTCCTGACGGTCCACTCCCCTGCTCTGTCTGAGCGACGCGGACGGGCATTTAATGCCCTTGTCCCCCGCCGTTAGAGTTAGGTATGATAGCACTGTACAGCCACTGTGCAGGCAGTTGTACCCACTACAACATTCTACCATTTTTGCCCTCACCTATGCTGCCACCTGTGGGTAACCCCTTGAGCATATAAAAGGAGGCCCCCATGCGCATGTAGGAGGGGGGAGACCAATCTTCGCGCCCAGCCTCTCGAGCAGCTCGAGTGTACTGTAGCATCTCGCGCTTTCGAGCAAGAACCCAAATCAACCAGACAAGCAGCAGTAGGGTTTTACGCACCAGTGCGGCCCGAAGCTGGGTAAAATCGTTGTGTGTGTGTGTGTTGCCTCGATCCGCTCTTTGCGCAGCCTCCGCTCCCCGCCGAACCGAGAAGGGGCTCCGTCCCCATAGGTGTTCGAGGAAGCCGATTCCCCCCGACAAAAGCACAAGTGCTCCCTGGGTGATTTTGGTAATTAATGTCAACATATCTCTTGTTGGACTAATGTTTTCATCTAGTATGTTTCGGATAAGTTCAACAATGGAGTGGCATGGACTAGAGGATGTGGAACCCCTTCAAGATGATGATGTCGGATTTCGGGTTCCTGCAGACCCTTAAGGTTCAAACTCTGGGGTGCGCGCGGAGATTATGCTTCCTACCTACCCGTACTCGTCCGCCTCGCAAAGATCTAAGCTACCAAAAGAACAACACAAGAGACACAGAGTTTATACTGGTTCGGGCCACCGATGTGGTGTAATACCCTACTCCAGTGTGGTGTGGTGGATTGCCTCTTGGGCTGATGATGATGAACGATACAAGGAAGAACAGCCTCGCGAGGGTCTGTTCTTCGCTGGGGGCATGAACTGCTAGGAGGAGTTCAATCGCCCTTCTCTCTCTGTCTGCTGCCTATCTAACTGATTGCCGGGTTGCTGGCCGTCTATACCTTGGGGGTGGCTAGTCCTACTTATAGGCAAAGGCCCTTGGCCTCTTCCCAAATATTGAGCGGGAAGGGCGCCAAAAATTGGCCAGTTTGAAGGGAACCATCTGGTAGACTTATCCTGACTAAAGTTGGTCCTCGCCTTCTCCCGGGCTACGGCTGCAGTTTTGATTCGACGCTCCTCCCTAACCGCCACTAGGGCTGCACTGGCGGAGTAAGGAGTGGCGGCGAGGTAGAGCACCAGGGGCTCCTGAGGGCGCGGGGCTACCATGACCGGAGGGTTGGTCAGGTATCTCTTGAGATCTTGGAATGCCTTGTCGGCCTCTTCAGTCCATTCAAAGGGCCCCTTTTTCTTCATTAGCTGGAAGAAAGGCAGCGCTCGCTCCCCCAGCCTGGAGATGAAGCGCCCTAGCGCGGTCACGCGTCCAGTGAGCTTCTGCATTTCTCTGAGGGTCTTTGGCGGGCTCATGTCCTCGACCGCCTTGACCTTCTCCGGGTTGGCCTCGATGCCCTGGTGGGACACGAGGAAACCCAAGAGCTTGGCTGAGGGGATGCCGAACACACACTTCTCTAGGTTGAGCCGCAGGTTCACCGTGTCGAGGCTCGCGAAGGTTTCCTCCAAGTCCTGTATCAGGGTATTGGCCTCCCGAGACTTCACCACAATGTCATCGACGTAAGCCTTGACATTCTTCCCGAGCTGCCGCCCCAAGGTGATGTGCATCAGCTGCTGAAAGGGCGCCCCTGCGTTTCGCAGCCCGAATGGCATGCACGTGTAGCAATACACCCCACACGAGGTCAGGAAGGTTGTCTTCTCTACGTCTTCTACCGCCATCTTGATCTGGTGATACCCAGAGAAGGCATCCAGGAAGCATAACAGGTCGCATTCTGCGGTGGAATCGACGATCTGATCGATGCGGGGGAGCGGGAATGGATCTTGTGGACATGCCTTGTTGAGGTTGGTGAAGTCGACACACATGCGCTCCTTACATCCCTTGTTTGGCACAACGACTGGGTTGGCCAACCAATCCGGGTATCAGACCTCGCGAATGACCCCAGCGGCTTCTATTTTCTAGGTCTCTTGGACGATGAAGGCCTACTTATCGGTGGACTGCCGCCTCGCCTTCTGCTTCACGGGGCGCACGTTGGGGCACACGTTGAGGTGATGCTCGATTACACTCCTAGGGATCCCCGCCAATTGGTCAGGCTCCCAAGCGAATACCTTCTTGTTTGCACGCAGGAACCTGACCAGGGCTTCCTCCTGCTCGGGCTCGAGGTTGGCGCCTATGGTAAAAGTGGCACTGGTGGACCCGTCCTCATCGACGGGTATCTGCTTGGTTTCTGCCTTGTCTTGGGTGAACAATAGCTTCTTCTTGGCGGGTGCAGCCCCCTTAGGATCGGGGGCCTCCGAGCTGGCGGGCTATGCTGCCGTCGCCGTCTTGAAGGCGAGCTTGAGCACTGGCAGCGCGTCTCAGGTGTCCCCGTGCACGGTGAGGACACCGCTGCTCCCGGGCATCTTCATGAGGTTGTACGCTGGGTGCGTCGCGGTCATGAACTGAGCCTGCGCTGGGAAGCCGAGGATGGCATTGTAGGGGAGGCCGATGGGGGCGATGTCGAAGTCGACCATCTCCGTGCGGAAGTTGTCATAGGTGCCAAAGGTTACTAGGAGCCGGATCTGTCCCAAGGAGCTGGATGACCCGCCCCCAACACCCAAGAAGGGACGGCTTGGTCGCAGTCGTTCCAGGGGTATGCGGAAGAGGTTGAAGGCCTCGACCAAGAGCACACTTAGGCCCGCACTGCCATCGATGAGAGTTCTGGTGACGGCCACCTGGCAGATGGTGGGGGTGCACAGCATGGGGAGCGCGCCTGAGCAGGCCGAGCTGGAGGGGTGGTCCTCCGAGCTGAAGGTCAGGCCGGCCTTGGGCGCTGCCCGGTCCGGGAAAGCCCCTTGCCGCTCGGAAGCGGCGCTGACCCGGCGGACGAACGGCTTGACGTGGTGACTTGTAGGCGGCGCCTGCGAGCCGCCCTGGAGGGCCGCGACGACCGGGGGTGTTGGCGCAGCGGTGCGGCCGTCTTGCCACACGGACAGATGCTGAGACGACACCTGCTACCCGTTCCCCGTCGGGCCAGTGGCGACGTTGATGGCAGGCGACGGGGAACGGCGAGGACGCCCGCCGACGGGGGCCGTCTAGGCGGCGCGGAAAGCGAGAGCGGCTCGGGGCTCGGTGCGGGCCCGACGAGCGTCAGACATGGATGCGATGGTCGGAGAAGAACGGGGCGGTGGAAGACGAATTCCGGCGCACCCCTACCTGGCGCGCCAAATGTCGGATTTTGGGTTCCGGCAGACCCTTAAGGTTCAAACTCTGGGGTGCGCGCGGAGATTACGCTTCCTACCTACCCGTACTCATCCGCCTCGCAAAGATCTAAGCTACCAAAAGAACAACACAAGAGACACAGAGTTTATACTGGTTTGGGCCACCGATGTGGTGTAATACCCTACTCCAGTGTGGTGTGGTGGATTGCCTCTTGGGCTGATGATGATGAACGATACAAGGAAGAACAGCCTCGCGAGGGTCTGTTCTTGGCTGGGGGGATGAACTGCTAGGAGGAGTTCAATCGCCCTTCTCTCTCTGTCTGCTGCTTGGCCGTCTCTACCTTGGGGGTGGCTAGTCCTATTTATAGGCAAAGGCCCTCGGCCTCTTCCCAAATATTGAGCGGGAAGGGCGCCAACAATTGGCCAGTTTGAAGGGGAACATCTGGTACACTTATCCTGACTAAAGTTGGTCCTCGCCTGCCAAAGGCTCTGGTGATGACGCTGGCTTGGGCTCCACAGTGACTTCCTCCTTGTCGCGGAGCTGGTCTTGGTCTCATTGCACCAAAATGGGTGCCTTTGCCTGATCCTCCCACCTGCGCTTGCTCCCTTTGCACCAAAGAGGAAAGGGAGGACACTGCACGGGCTGGCGCCCGCCTGGCGCCCTTGGTCGTCATGGCTTGCATCATGGGCACCTCGTGAGGTACCCTGCCTTGATCTCTCCACCTCCTCGCGAGCCAGCCTGATGAGGCCGTGCTTGAGGAAGCTCCGTGTCGTCCGCCCCGCGAGGCTTGGCCCCTCGCGAGGGTCTCGGGTTTGTGTTGATGAAGATCGGCCGTGCTGGGCCCCCTTGAGCCACGCCGCAGGCCGCAGGCAGGCAAGTCTGGGGACCCCCGTTCCCAGAACGCCGACAGATGAGGACAAAGGATTGGCTCAAGCTCAAAGCTCAGGACTCTACATTTTCTATTTTAGTGATCCAAGATCACATTGAGTCCATAGGAAAGCCAATACTATTAGAAGGGGATGAGGTGTTGCTTAATGGCTTGCTTGCTCAAAGTGCTTACTGATATGCTCCAAAGCCCTCAACCACTTTCTCACATCCACATTTGTCCCAAACCAAAAGTCAAACTCGGCCCTACCGAAACTTTCTATCCGGCGCCACCAAGTTCTTTGACATAGCCACTGCCAAACCCTAGCCAATTCGGTCTCACCGATGGGATCTTGGTCTCACCGAGATGGGCTTGCAAACTCTCTGTTGCCTACTGCAATAATTTTGGTCCCACCAAAATATGCAATGGGTCTCACCGAGTTTGCTTGGCCAACTCTCTTTTGCACTTATTACCCAAATCGGTCCCACTGAGTTTGTCTAATCGGTCAAACCGAGATTAGGCTTTACCGTAACCCTAGCACATCGGTCCTACCGAGTTGATCATATCGGTCCCACCGAAAATCCTAACATTCACATTTTGAACTAAATCGGTCTAACCGAGCTTTCTGATTTGGTCCCACCGAGTTTGGTAAATTGTGTGTAACGATTAGATTTTGTGTGGAGGCTATATATACCCCTCCACCCACTCTTCATTCGTGGAGAGAGCCATAAAAACATGCCTACACTTCCATCATACATTTTCTGAGAGAGAACCACCTACACTTGTGTTGAGGTCAAGATATTCCATTCCAACCACATAAATCTTGATCTCTAGCCTTCCCCAAGTTGCTTTCCACTCAAATCATCTTTCCACCAAATCCAATCCTATGAGAAAGAGTTGAGTGTTGGGGAGACTATCATTTGAAGCACAAGAGCAAGGAGTTCATCATCAACAGACTATCTATTACCTTTTGGAGAGTGGTGTCTCCTAGATTGGTTTGGTGTCACTTGGGAGCCTCCGTCAAGATTGTGGAGTTGAACCAAGGAGTTTGTACGGGCAAGGAGATCGCCTACTTCGTGAAGATCTACCCTAGTGAGGCAAGTCCTTCGTGGGCGATGGCCATGGTGGGATAGACAAGGTTGCTTCTTCGTGGACCCTTCGTGGGTGGAGCCCTCCATGGACTCGCGCAACCGATACCCTTCGTGGGTTGAAGTCTCCATCAACGTGGATGTACGATAGCACCACCTATCGGAACCACGCCAAAAATATCCATGTCTCCAATTGCGTCTGCACACTCAAATCCCATCCCTTTACATTCTTGCAAAGTTGCATGCTTTACTTTCCACTGCCCATATACTCTTGTCATGCTTGCTTGATATGTATTGTGAATGTTTAAACATGTGCTAAAACCCCACCTCAGCTTGAATAAATTAAAAACTGCCTCTTTTCTTTGCGAAGAGTCTATTCACCCCCCTGTAGACACCTCTTCTCGATCCTTTCAGCGGATAAGAAGGATGGCAAAGTGAACAAAGGTATATTTAATATACATGTTATTGATGTGTACCTTACTAATGCTCGTAGAAGCGCCTGGGTATTTGATACTGGTTTTGTTGCTCATATTTCCAACTCGAAATAGGGGCTACGGATTAAACGAATATTGGATAAGCACGAGGTGATGAAGCATGTGGGGAATGGTTCCAAGGTCGATGTAATCGCCGTCGGCACGCTACCTCTACATATACCTTCGAGATTAGTTGTAGACCTCAAAAATTATTATTTGGTGCGAGCGTTGAGCATGAACATTATATCTGGATCTTGTTTAATGCGATACGATTATTCATTTAAATCAGAGAATAATAGATGTTCTATTTATGAGTAATATCTTTTATGGTCATGCACCCTTGAAGAGTGGTCTATTTTTGTTGAAACTCGATCGTGGTGATACACATATTCATAATATTGATGCCAAAAGATGCAAAGTTGATAACGATAGTGCAACATATTTGTGGCACTACCGTTTAGGTCATATTGTGTTGGGGAACGTAGTAATTTCAAAAAAATTCCTACGCACACGCAAGATCATGGTGATGCATAGCAACGAGAGGGGAGAGTGTTGTCTACGTACCCTCGTAGACCGAAGCGGAAGCGTTGACACAACGTAGAGGAAGTAGTCGTACGTTCTCCTTGCGATCCAACCGATCACAGCACCGTTACTCCGGCACCTCCGAGTTCTTGGCACACGTTCAGCTCGATGACGATCCCCGGGCTCCGATCCAGCAAAGCGTCGGGGAAGAGTTCCGTCAGCACGACGGCGTGGTGACGATCTTGATGTGTTACCGGCGCAGGGCTTCGCCTAAGCACTGCAACGATATGACCGAGGTGGAATTTGATGGAAGGGGGCACCGCACACGGCTAAGGAAAGATCTCAATGATCAATTGTGTGTCTATGGGGTGCCCCCTGCCCCCGTATATAAAGGAGCAAGGGAGGGGGTGGCCGGCCTAGGGTTTGGCGCGCCAGGGTGTGGAGTCCTACTAGGTTTCCAAGTCCTAGTAGGAGTCCACCAAGAGGGGAGGAAGGGAGAAGGAATAGGAGGAGAAGGAGAGGTGGCCGGCCCCCTTTTCCCTAGTCCAATTCGGACTAGAGGGGAGGGGGGCGCAGCAGCCTTTTTCCTCTTCCCACTAAAGCCCATCAAGGCCCATTATTTCTCCCGTGATCCCGTAACTCCCCGATACTCCCGAAAATACCCGGATCACTCAGAACCTTTCCGATGTCCGAATATAGTCGTCCAATATATCGATCTTTACGTCTCGACCATTTCGAGACTCCTCGTCAAGTCCCCGATCTCATCCGGGACTCTGAACTCCTTCGGTACATCAAAACTCATAAACTCATAATATAACTGTCATCGAAACCTTAAGCGTGCGGACCCTACGGTTCGAGAACAATGTAGACATGACCGAGACACGTCTCCGGTAAATAACCAATAGCGGGACCTGGATGCCCATATTGGCTCCTACATATTCTGCGAAGATCTTTATCGGTCAGACCGCATAACAAAGTACGTTGTTCCCTTTGTCATCGGTATGTTACTTACCCGAGATTCGATCATCGGTATGCAATACCTAGTTCAATCTCGTTACCGGCAAGTCTCTTTACTCGTTCCATAATACATCATCTCGCAACTAACTCATTAGTTGCAATGCTTGCAAGGCTTGAGTGATGTGCATTACCGAGAGGGCCTAGAGATACCTCTCCGACAATCGGAGTGACAAATCCTAATCTCGAAATACGCCAACCCAACATCTACCTTTGGTGACACCTGAAGTACTCCTTTATAATCACCCAGTTACGTTGTGACGTTTGGTAGCACCCAAAGTGTTCCTCCGGCAAACGGGAGTTGCATAATCTCATAGTCATAGGAACATGTATAAGTCATGGATAAAAGCAATAGCAACATACTAAACGATCGGGTGCTAAGCTAATATAATGGGTCATGTCAATCAGATCATTCAACTAATGATGTGACCTTGTTAATCAAATGACAACTCCTTTGTCTATGGTTAGGAAACTTAACCATCTTTGATTAACAAGCTAGTCAAGTAGAGGCATACTAGTGACACTCTGTTTGTCTATGTATTCACACATGTATTATGTTTTCGGTTAATACAATTCTAGCATGAATAATAAACATTTATCATGATATGTAAGGAAATAAATAATCACTTTATTATTGCCTCTAGGGCATATTTCCTTCAGTCTCCCACTTGCACTAGAGTCAATAATCTAGTTCACATCGCCATGTGATTTACCAGCAATAGTTCACATCACCATGTGATTAACACCCATAGTTCACATCGCTATGTGACCAACACCCAAAGGGTTTACTAGAGTCAGTAATCTAGTTCACATCGCTTATGTGATTAACACCCAAAGAGTACTAAGGTGTGATCATGTTTTACTTGTGAGATAATTTTAGTCCACGGGTCTGTCACATTCAGATCCGTAAGTATTTTGCAAATTTCTATGTCAACAATACTCTGCACGGAGCTACTTTAGCTAATTGCTCCCACTTTCAATATGTATCTAGATTGAGACTTAGAGTCATCTAGATTAGTGTCAAAACTTGCATCGACGTAATCTTTTACGACGAACCTTTTGTCACCTCCATAATCGAGAAACATATCCTTATTCCATTAAGGATAATTTTGACTGTTGTCCAGTGATCTACTTCCTAGATCACTATTGTACTCCCTTGCTTAACACAGTGTAGGGTATACAATAGATCTGGTACATATCATGGCATACTTTATAGAATCTATGGCTGAGCCATAGGAAATGACTTTCATTCTCTTTCTATCATCTGCCGTGGTTGGGCTTTGAGTCTTACTCAATTTCACACCTTGTAATACAGGCAAGAACTCTTTCTTTGACTGTTCCATTTTGAACTACTTCAAAATCTTTTCAAGGTATGTACTTATTGAAAAACTTATCAAGCGTCTTGATCTATCTCTATAGATCTTGATGCTCAATATGTAAGCAGCTTCACCGAGGTCCTTCTTCGAAAAACTCCTTTCAAATACTCCTTTATGCTTTACAGAATAATTCTACATTATTTCCGATCAATAATATGTCATTTACATATACTTTATCAGAAATGTTGTAGTGCTCCCACTCACTTTCTTGTAAATACAGGCTTCACCGCAAGTCTGTATAAAACTATATGCTTTGATCAATTTATCAAAGTGTATATTCCAACTCCGAGATGCTTGCACCAGTCCATAGATGGACCGCTGGAGCTTGCATATTTTGTTAGCACCTTTAGGATTGACAAAACCTTCTGGTTGCATCATATACAACTCTTCTTTAATAAATCTATTAAGGAATGCAGTTTTGTTTATCCATTTGCCAGATTTCATAAAATGCGGCAATTGCTAATATGATTCGGACAGACTTAAGCATAGATACGAGTGAGAAACTCTCATCGTAGTCAACACTTTGAACTTGTCGAAAACCTTTTGCGACAATTCTAGCTTTGTAGATAGTAACACTACTATCAGCGTCCGTCTTCCTCTTGAAGATCCATTATTTTCTATGGCTTTGCCGATCATCGGGCAAATCCATCAAAGTCCATACTTTGTTCTCATACATGGATCATATCTCAGATTTCAAGGCCTCAAACCATTTCGCGGAATCTGGGCTCATCATCGCTTCCTCATAGTTCGCAAGTTCGTCATGGTCTAGTAACATGACTTCCAGAACAAGATTACCGTACCACTCTGGTGCGGATCTCACTCTGGTTTACCTACGAGATTCGGTAGTTACTTGATCTGAAGTTACATGATCATCATCATTAGCTTCCTCACTAATTGGTGTAGTAGTCACAAGAACAGATTTCTGTGATGAACTACTTTCCAATAAGGGAGAAGGTACAATTACCTTATCAAGTTTTCTACTTTCCTCCCACTCACTTCTTTCGAGAGAAACTCCTTCTCTAGAAAGGATCCATTCTTAGCAACAAAAGTCTTGCATTCGGATCTGTGATAGAAGGTGTACCCAACAGTCTCCTTTGGGTATCCTATGAAGACACATTTCTCCGATTTGGGTTTGAGCTTATCAGGATGAAATTTTTCACATAAGCATCGCAACCCCAAACTTTAAGAAACGACAACTTTGGTTTCTTGCCAAACCATAGTTCAGATTGTGTCGTCTCAATGGACTTAGATGGTGCCCTTTTTAACGTGAATGCAGTTGTCTTTAATGCACAACCCCAAAAACGATAGTGGTAGATCGGTAAGAGACATCATAGATTGTACTATATCCAATAAAGTACGGTTATGACGTTCGGACACACCATTATGCTGTGGTGTTCTAGGTGGCATGAATTTGTGAAACTATTCCACATTGTTTTAATTGAAGACCAAACTCGTAACTCAAATATTTGTTTCCGCGATCAGATCGTAGAAACCTTATTTTCTTGTCACGATGATTTTCACTTCACTCTAAAATTCTTTGAACTTTTCAAACGTTTCAGACTTATGTTTCATCAAGTAGATATACCCATATCTGCTCAAATCATCTGTGAAGGTCAGAAAATAATGATACTTGTCGCGAGCCTTAATATTCATCGGACCATATACATCAGTATGTATGATTTCCAACAAATCTGTTGCTTGCTCCATTGTTCCGGAGAACGGCGTTTTTAGTCATCTTGCCCAAGAGGCATGGTTCGCAAGCATCAAGTGATTCATAATCAAGTGATTCCAAAATCCCATCAGCATGGAGTTTCTTCATGCGCTTTACACCAATATGACCTAAACGGCAGTGCCACAAATAGGTTGCACTATCATTATTAACTTCGCATCTTTTTGGTTTCAATATCATGAATATGTGTATCACTGCGATCGAGATCCAATGAACTATTTTCATTGGTGTGTATGACCATAGAAGGTTTTATTCATGTAAACAGAACAACAATTGTTCTCTAACTTAAATGAATAACTGTATTGCAATTAACATGATCAAATCATATTCATGCTCAACGCAAACACCAAATAACACTTATTTAGTTTCAACACTAATCCCGAAAGTATAGGGAGTGTGTGATGATGATCATATCAATCTTGGAACCACTTCCAACACACATCGTCACCTTGCCCTTTAACTAGTCTTTGTTCATTCTGCAACTCCCTTTTCGAGTTACTAAATTTTAGCAACTGAACTAGTACCAAATACTAAGGGGTTGCTATGAACACTAGTAAAGTACACATCAATAACATGTATATCAAATATACTTATGTTCACTTTGCCATCCTTCTTATCCGCCAATCACTTGGGGTAGTTCCGCTTCCAGTGACCAGTCCCTTTGCAGTAGAAGCACTTAGTCTCAGGCTTAGGACCATACTTGGGCTTTTTCACTTGAGCAGCAACTTGCTTGCCGTTCTTCTTGAAGTTCCCCTTCTTTCCTTTTGCCCTTTTCTTGAAACTAGTGATCTTGTCAACCATCAACACTTGATGTTTTTCTTTGATTTCTACCTTCACTGATTTTAGCATCGCGAAGAGCTTGGGAATATTTTCCGTTATCCCTTGCATATTATAGTTCATCACGAAGTTCTACTAACTTGGTGATGGTGACTAGAGAATTCTGTCAATCACTATCTTATATGGAAGATTAACTCCCACTTGATTCAAGCGATTGTAGTACCCAGACAATCTGAGCACATGCTCACTAGTTGAGCGATTCTCCTCCATCTTTTAGCTATAGAACTTGTTGGAGACTTCATATCTATCAACTCGGGTATTTGCTTGAAATATTAAGTTCAACTCCTGGAACATCTCATATGCTCCATGACGTTCAAAACGTCTTTGAAGTCCCGATTCCAAGCAGTTAAGCATGGTGCACTAAACTATTAAGTAGTCATCATATTGAGCTAGCAAAACGTTCATAATGTCTGCATCTGCTCCTACAATAGGTCCGTCACCTAGCGGTGCATCAAGGACATAATTCTTCTATGCAGCAATGAGGATAAACCTCAGATCACGGATCCAATCCGCATCATTGCTACTAACATTTTTCAACACAATTTTCTCTAGGAACATATCAAAATAAACACAGGGAAGCAACAACGCGAGCTATTGATCTACAACATAGATATGCTAATACTACCAGGACTAATGTTCATGATAATATTAAAGTTCAATTAATCATATTACTTAAGAACTCCCACTTAGATAGACATCCCTCTAATCTTCTAAGTGATCACGTGATCCAAATCAACTAAACCATGTCCGATCATCACGTGAGATGGAGTAGTTTCAATGGTGAACATCACTATGTTGATCATATCTACTATATGATTCACGCTCGACCTTTCGGTCTCCGTGTTCCGAGGCCATATCTGTTATATGCTAGGCTCGTCAAGTATAACCTGAGTATTCCGCGTGTGCAACTGTTTTGCACCCGTTTATTTGAACGTAGAGCCTATCACACCCGATCATCACGTGGTGTCTCAGCACGAAGAACTTTCGCAACGGTGCATACTCAGGGAGAACACTTCTTGATAATTTAGTGAGAGATCATCTTATAATGCTACCGTCAATCAAAGCAAGATAAGATGCATAAAAAGGATAAACATCACATGCAATCAATATAAGTGATATGATATGGCCATCATCATCTTGTGCTTGTGATCTCCATCTTCGAAGCACCGTCATGATCACCATCGTCACCGGCGCGACACCTTGATCTTCATCGCAGCATCGTTGTCGTCTCGCTAATCTTATGCTTCTACGACTATCACTACCGTTTAGCAATAAAGTAAAGCATTACATCGCGATTGCATTGCATACAATAAAGCGACAACCATATGGCTCCTGCCAGTTGCCGATAACTCGGTTACAAAACATGATCATCTCATACAATAAAATTTAGCATCATGTATTGACCATATCACATCACAACATGCCCTGCAAAAGCAAGTTAGACGTCCTCTACTTTGTTGTTGCAAGTTTTACGTGGCTGCTACGGGCTTAAGCAAGAACTCATCTTACCTACGCATCAAAACCACAACGATAGTTTGTCAAATAGACTCCGTTTTAACCTTCTCAAGGACCGGGCGTAGCCACACTTGGTTCAACTAAAGTTGGAGAGACAGTCTTCCGCAAGCCATCTATGTGCAAAGCACGTCGAGGGAACCGGTCTCGCGTAAGCGTACGCGTAAGGTTGGTCCGGATCGTCTCGTCCAACAATACCGCTGAACCAAAGTATGACATGCTGGTAGGCAGTATGACTTGTATCGTCCACAACTCACTTGTGTTCTACTCGTGCAAATAACATCAAACCATAAAAACCTAGGCTCGGATGCCACTGTTGGGGAACGTAGTAATTTCAAAAAAATTCCTTCGCACACGCAAGATCATGGTGATGCATAGCAACGAGAGGGGAGAGTGTTGTCTACGTACCCTCGTAGACCGAAGCGGAAGCGTTGCCACAACGTAGAGGAAGTAGTCGTACGTTCTCCTCGCGATCCAACCGATCACAGCACCGTTACTCCGGCACCTCCGAGTTCTTGGCACACGTTCAGCTCGATGACGATCCCCGGGCTCCGATCCAGCAAAGCGTCGGGGAAGAGTTCCGTCAGCACGACGGCGTGGTGACGATCTTGATGTGTTACCGGCGCAGGGCTTCGCCTAAGCACTGCAACGATATGACCGAGGTGGAATTTGATGGAAGGGGGCACCGCACACGGCTAAGGAAAGATCTCAATGATCAATTGTGTGTCTATGGGGTGCCCCCTGCCCCCGTATATAAAGGAGCAAGGGAGGGGGTGGCCGGCCTAGGGTTTGGCGCGCCAGGGTGTGGAGTCCTACTAGGTTTCCAAGTCCTAGTAGGAGTCCACCAAGAGGGGAGGAAGGGAGAAGGAATAGGAGGAGAAGGAGAGGTGGCCGGCCCCCTTTTCCCTAGTCCAATTCGGACTAGAGGGGAGGGGGGCGCAGCAGCCTTTTTCCTCTTCCCACTAAAGCCCATCAAGGCCCATTATTTCTCCCGTGATCCCGTAACTCCCCGATACTCCCGAAAATACCCGGATCACTCAGAACCTTTCCGATGTCCGAATATAGTCGTCCAATATATCGATCTTTACGTCTCGACCATTTCGAGACTCCTCGTCATGTCCCCGATCTCATCCGGGACTCCGAACTCCTTCGGTACATCAAAACTCATAAACTCATAATATAACTGTCATCGAAACCTTAAGCGTGCGGACCCTACGGTTCGAGAACAATGTAGACATGACCGAGACACGTCTCCGGTCAATAACCAATAGCGGGACCTGGATGCCCATATTGGCTCCTACATATTCTGCGAAGATCTTTATCGGTCAGACCACATAACAACATACGTTGTTCCCTTTGTCATCGGTATGTTACTTACCCGAGATTCGATCGTCGGTATCCAATACCTAGTTCAATCTCGTTACCGGCAAGTCTCTTTACTCGTTCCATAATACATCATCTCGCAACTAACTTATTAGTTGCAATGCTTGCAAGGCTTGAGTGATGTGCATTACCGAGAGGGCCCAGAGATACCTCTCCGACAATCGGAGTGACAAATCCTAATCTCGAAATACGCCAACCCAACATCTACCTTTGGTGACACCTGAAGTACTCCTTTATAATCACCCAGTTACGTTGTGACGTTTGGTAGCACCCAAAGTGTTCCTCCGGCAAACGGGAGTTGCATAATCTCATAGTCATAGGAACATGTATAAGTCATGGATAAAAGCAATAGCAACATACTAAACGATCGGGTGCTAAGCTAATATAATGGGTCATGTCAATCAGATCATTCAACTAATGATGTGACCTTGTTAATCAAATGACAACTCCTTTGTCTATGGTTAGGAAACTTAACCATCTTTGATTAACAAGCTAGTCAAGTAGAGGCATACTAGTGACACACTGTTTGTCTATGTATTCACACATGTATTATGTTTCCGATTAATACAATTCTAGCATGAATAATAAACATTTATCATGATATGTAAGGAAATAAATAATCACTTTATTATTGCCTCTAGGGCATATTTCCTTCATATTGGTGTAAAGCACATGAAGAAACTCCATGGGGATGGACTTTTGGAATCACTTGATTATGAATCATTTTATGCTTGCGAATCATGCCTCATGGGCAAGATGACTAAAACTCCGTTCTCCGGATCAATGGAGAGAGCCACTGATGTATTGGAAATAATACATACCGTTGTATGTGGTCCGATGAGTGTTGAGGCTCATGGCATGTATCGTTATTTTCTGACCTTCACAGTTGTTTTGAGCAGATATGGGTATATCTACTTAATGAAAGACAAGTCTGAAACATTTGAAAATTCAAAGAATTTCAGAGTGAAGTGGAAAATCATCATAACAAGAAAAGAAAGTTTATATGATCTCATCGCGGGGGCGAATATTGCAGTTACGAGTTTGGCATTCATTTGAAACAATGTGGAATAGTTTCACAACTCACGCCACCTGGAACACCACAGCATGTGTCCGAACGTCGTAATTGTACTTTATTGGATATGGTGCGATCTATGATGTCTCTTACCGATTTACCATTATTGTTTTGGGGTTATGCATTAGAGACAGCTACATTCACATTAAATAGGGCACCATCTAAATCCATTGAGACAACACCGTATGAACTTTGGTTTGGCAAGAAACCAAAGATGTCATTTCTTAAAGTTTGGGGTTGTGATGCTTATGTGAAAAAGCTTCAGCCTGATAAGCTCGAACCCAAATCGGAGAAGTGCGTCTTCATAGGATACCCGAAAGAAACTGTTGGGTACACCTTCTATCACAGATCTGAAGGCAAGATCTTTGTTGCTCAAAATGGATCCTTTCTAGAGAAGGAGTTTCTCTTGAAAGAAGTGAGTGGGAGGAAAGTAGAACTTGATGAGGTAATTGTACCTTCTCTCAAATTGGAAATTAGCTTATCACAGAAAACCGTTCATGTGATGTCTACACCAACTAGTGAGGAAGCTAATGATAATGATCATGAAACTTCAGATCAAGTTACTACCGAACCTCGTAGGTCAACCAGAGCACGTTCCGCACCAGAGTGGTATGGTAATCCTGTTCTGGAAGTCATGTTACTAGACCATGATGAACCTACAAACTACAAGGAAGCGATGATGAGCCCACATTCCGTGAAATGGCTTGAGGCCATGAAATCTGATATGGGATCCATGTATGAGAACAACGTATGGACTCTGGTAGACTTGCCCGATGATTGGCAAGCAATAGAGAATAAATGGATCTTCAAGAAGAAGACTGACGCTGATGGTAATGTTACTGTCTACAAAGCTCAATTTGTTGCGAAAGGTTTTTGACAAGTTCAAGGAGTTGACTACGATGAGACCTTCTCACCCGTAGCGATGCTTAAGTCCGTTCGAATCATGTTAGCAATTGCCGCATTTTATGATTATGAAAAATCTTGCAAATGGACATCAAAACTGCATTCCTTAATGGATTTCTTAAAGAAGATTTGTATATTATGCAACCAGAAGGTTTTGTCGATCCTAAAGGTGCTAACAAAGGGTGCAAGCTCCAGCGATCCATTTATGGACTGGTGCAAGCATCTTGGAGTTGGAATATACGCTTTGATAGTGTGATCAAAGCATATGATTTTATACAGACTTTTGGAGAAGCCTGTATTTACAAGAAAGTGAGTGGGAGCTCTGTAGCATTTTTAATATTATATGTGGATGACATATTGTTGATTGGAAATGATATAGAATTTCTAGATAGCATAAAAGGATACTTGAATAAGGGTTTTTCAATGAAAGACCTCGGTGAAGCTGCTTATATATTGGGCATCAAGATCTATAGAGATAGATCAAGACGCTTAATTGGACTTTCACAAAGCACATACCTTGATAAAGTTTTGAAGAAGTTCAAAATGGATCAGTCAAAGACAGGGTTCTTGCCTATGTTACAAGGTGTGAAGTTGAGTCAGACTCAATGCCCGACAACTGCAGAACATAGAGAGAAAATGAAAGGCATTCCCTATGCCTCATCCATAGGTTGTATCTTGTATACAATGTTGTGTACCAGAACTGATGTGTGCCTTGCTATAAGTCTAGCAGGGAGGTACCAAAGTAATCCAGGGGTGGATCACTGGACAGCGGTCAAGAACATCCTGAAGTACCTGAAAAGGACTAAGGATATGTTTCTCGTTTATGGAGGTGACAAAAAGCTCGTCGTAAATCGTTACGTTGATGCTAGCTTTGACACTGATCCAGATGACTCTAAGTCTCAAACCGGATACATATTTATATTGAATGGTAGAGCTGTTAGTTGGTGTAGTTCCAAGCAAAGCGTCGTAGCGGGATTCACGTGTAAAGCGGAGTACATAGCTACTTCGGAAGTAGCGAATGAAGGAGTCTAGATGAAGGAGTTCATATCTGATCTATGTGTAATACCTAGTGCGTCGGGTCCAATGAAAATCTTTTGCGACAATACTGGAGCAATTGCCTTGGTGAAGGGATCCATATTTCACAAAACAACCAAACACATCAAGCGACGCTTCAACTCCATCCGTGATCAAGTCAAGGAGGGAGACATAGAGATTTGCAAAATACATACGGGTCTGAATGTGGCAGACCCGTTGACTAAGCCTCTTCCACAAGAAAAACATGATCAACACCAAGACTCCATGGGTGTTAGAATCATTACAATGTAATCTAGATAATTGACTCTAGTGCAAGTGGGAGACTGAAGGAAATGCGCCCTAGAGGCAATAATAAAGTTGTTATTTATATTTCCTTATATCATGATAAATGTTTATTATTCATGCTAGAATTGTATTAACTGGAAACATGATACATGTGTGGATACATAGACAAAACACAGTGTACCTAGTAAACCTCTACTAGACTAGCTCGTTAATCAAAGATGGTTGAGTTTCCTAACCATATACATGTGTTGTCATTTGAAGAACGGGACCACATCATTAGGAGCATGATGTGATGGAAAAGACCCATGCGTTAGCTTAGCATAATGATCATTATGTTCTATTGCTATTGCTTTCTTCATGACTTATACATATTCCTTTGACTATGAGATTATGCAACTCCCAGATACCGGAGGAATAAATTGTGTGCTATCAAACATCACAACGTAACTGGGTGATTATAAAGATGCTCTACAGGTATCTCCAAAGGTGTTTGTTGGGTTGGCATAGATCGTGATTAGAATTTGTCACTCAGAGTATCAGAGAGGTATCTCTAGGCCCTCTCGGTAGTGCACATCATCATAAGCCATGCAAGTACTACGACTAATGAGTTAGTTACGGGATGATGCATTACGGAACGAGTAAAGAGACTTACCGGTAATGATATTGAACTAGGTATGAAGATAACGACAACCGAATCTCGGGCAAGTAACATACCGGTGACAAATGGAATAACATATTCTGTCATTATGGTACGACCGATAAGATCTTCGCAGAATATGTGGGAACCAATATGAGCATCCAAGTTCCGCTATTGGTTATTGACTAGAGAGGTGTCTCGGTCATGTCTACATAGTTCTAGAACCCATAGGGTCCGCACGCTTTATGTTCGATGACGATTTGTATTATATGAGTTATGTGATTTGGTGACCGAATGTTGTTCGGAGTTCTGGATGAGATCATGAAAATGACGAGGAGTCTCGAAATGGTCGAGAGGTAAAGATTGATGTGTTAGATGATAGTATTCGGACACCGGAAATGTTCCAGACTGTATCGGGTACATATGGGAGTACCGGGAGGTTACCGGAACCCCCCGAGGGAA
Source organism: Aegilops umbellulata (assembly GCA_032464435.1). Lineage (NCBI taxonomy): Eukaryota > Viridiplantae > Streptophyta > Magnoliopsida > Poales > Poaceae > Aegilops > Aegilops umbellulata. The sequence goes on along the minus strand of CP136060.1, from coordinate 132,829,978 downwards.
GATATGGGCCATCGGAGGGAGGCACACCAGTCCACAAAGGGGTGGCATGCCCCCCACGGGGAAGGAGGCCGATTTGTACTAGGGGAGGGGGTGGCACCCCCCTTTCCTTCTCCCCCTCTCTCTCTTTCCCCCTTTCCCCCTCCAGTAAAAGGAAAGGCAGGGGTGAATCCAACTAGGAGCCCAAGTAGGATTCCTCCTACTTGGGCACGCCTAGGGCCGGCCTCCTCCCCCTCCCCCCTTTATATACGTGGGGGCGCCTACAATACACATCAATTGTTCCAAGCCGTGAGTCCCCCCCTCCACAGTTTACGCCTCCGATCATATTCACGTAGTGCTTAAGCGAAGCCCCGCGCGGATCACTTCGCCATCACCGTCACCATGTCGTCGTGCTGACGGAACTCTCTCTCGACACTTTGCTAGATCAAGAGTTCGAGGGACGTCATCGAGCTGAACATGTGCAGAACTTGGAGGTGGCGTACGTTTGGTGCTTGATCGGTCAGAACGAGAGGAAGTTCGACTACATCAACCGCATTAACAAACGCTTCCGCTTTCGGTCTACGAGGTTACATGGGCACACTCTCCCCCTCTCATTGCGATGCATCTCCTAGATAGATCTTGCGTGAGCGTAGGAATTTTTTTGAAATTGCATGCTACGTTCCCCAATAGGCACCGGCGACGGGAGACGAACTGGAGCAGGAAAAAGGGGCGAGGGGAGGGGGTTTTCCTCACCCCATGTTGCAGGGGTTCAGCGGCGAGGCTCGGCGGAGACCCTTGTGGAGGAGGTGAGGAGGCGTGCAGTCCGGTGGGGAGGAGATCCGGTGAGGAAGCGGTTCGGGCAACGGCGCGGTCCAACGGCATTGGGGGCGGTCGTCGATGTTCAGGGGCTGGTTTGAAAACTTTTATGTGTGCTCGTTGGGTTCCACCATATGATCAACGTGAATTACTCTAAAAATTGTAGCATTTAAGACAAGGGAAATTTTTTTAGAGGAATATTATCAGGCATTACAAACTGGCATGATTAGATATGGTATTATTTAGGATAATTAAGATATGCTTGCACGTTTTAAGGGTGGATTAAATATAGAGATTCAGACAATTTTAGAGTATAAGTATTATAACAATATCACTAATTTATTCCATCTTGCTTGTGATGTCGCTTGAAACCGCGGCGGTATTTCCCCAAAGAGGAAGGGATGATGCAGTACAACTACGTTACATATTGCCCTCAGTTATTAAACCAAGGTATCAATCCAGTAGGAGAACCAAGCAACACTATGTAAGTGCTACCTGCACACAAAGAACAAATACTTGCAACCCAACGCGGAAGAGGGGTTGTCAATCCCTCCTAGGTAACGGCGCCAGAAATTGGCAAGTTGGCGGGAGAATATTTGTGATAGATTGGATAAATAGCTCTCGATAAAATGCGAAATAAATTAAGTAATAAAAAGTGCGGCAAGGTATTTTTGGGTTTTTGGAATAATAGGTCTGAAAATAAAAGCGAATAAAAATAGATCTCAAAGCAAATATGATAAAGAATATTCCGGGGGGCGTAGATTTCACTAGTGGCTTCTCTCGAGAAAATAGCACACGGTGGGTAAACAAATTACTGTTGGGAAATTGATAGAAGATCGAATAATTATGGTGATATCCAAGGCAATGATCAATATATAGGCATCACGTTCAAGATTAGTAGACCGACTCCTGCCTGCATCTAGTACTATTACTCCACACATCGACCGCTACCCAGCGTGCATCTAGTGTATTAAGTTCGTGGAGAAATGGAGTACTGCAATAAGAACAATGGCATGATGTAGACGATATCTATTCACTTAGGAATAGTCGCCATCTTGTTATCCTTAATAGAAACAATACACGTGTGTCTTGCTGCCCCTTCTGTCACTGGGAAAGAACACCGCAGGATCGAACCCATCACAAAGCACCTCTTCCCATGGCAAGAAAAACTGATCTAGTTGGCCTAACTAAACCAAAGATTCGAAGAAGAAATACGAGGCTATAAATAATCATGCATATAAGAGATCAAAAGAAGACTCAAATAAAATTCATGGATATAGATCCGATCATAAACTTAAAGTTCATCGGATCCCAACAAACACACCGCAAAAAGAGTTACATCAAATAGATCTCCAAGAGACCATTGTGTTAAGAATCGAGAGAGAGAGAGAGAGAGAGAGAGAGAGAGAGAGAGAGAGAAAACCATTTAGCTACTACCTACAGACCCGTAGGCCTATGGTGAACTACTCACGCATCATCAGAGAGGCACCAATGAGGATGATGAACCCCTCCGTGATGGCGTCTAGATTGGGTCTTGTTTTACTGGAACTTGCGGCGGCTGGAATTGTGTTTTGTCAACTCCCCTAGGGTTTTTGGAATATTGGGGAATCTATAGGGAAAAGAGGCGGTGCCGGAGGTCACCGACATGGGCACAACCTGCCTGGGCCTCCTGGCACGCTCAGGTGTCTTGTGCTCACCTCGGGCCTCCCCTCTAGTTCTTCTTTCGCCCAGTGGGTGTCTTCTGGTCCAGAAAAAAATCTCCAAAACGTTTCGCTGCGTTTGGACTCCGTTTGGTACTGATATTCTGCGAAGTAAAAAACAAGCAAAAAATAGCAACTGGCACTGGGCACTATGTCAATAGGTTAGTCCCAAAAAATGATATAAAGTTGCTATAAAATGATTGTAAAACATCCAAGACTGATAATATAACAACATGGAAGAAGCAGAAATTATAGATACATTAAAGACGTATCATCATCCCCAAGCTTAATTCCTACTCGTCGTCGAGTACGTAAATGATAAAAATAGAACTTCTGATGTGAAATGCTGCCTAACATGTTCATCACATAATATTTTATTTTGTAGCATGGACATTTGGACTTTTATATGGTTCAAACCAATAGTCTAGTTTTAAAATGAAGATTTCAATACTCAAGCATATCAACAAGCAATCATGTCTTTCAAAATATCAGCACTAAAGAAAGTTATCCCTAGCCCATCACTCTCAATCATTATCCATTCATGAAACACACTCGCATATTAGCTACGTCCAATGCTCAAGTATGATCATAGTGCTCCCTAGTTGGTGCTTTATAAGAGAATATGGAGACTCAAATGAAAATAAAAATTGCATAAAGTAAATAGATAGGCCCTTCACAGAGGGAAGTAGGGATTTGTAGAGGTGCCAGAGCTCAAGCTTAAATTGAGAGATAATTTGTTTTGAGAGGCATAATGTTCCTCTCAACGAAAACGACTGAGTAATTCCCAACAGTTGCCATGCTAGATATATCATAGGCGGTTCCAAAACAGAAAATAAAGTTTATTCCTTTTTTCCACCATACTTTCACACTCCACAGGTACCGTCCATACCAACACTTTCCAACGAATTTATAATTTGACAACATAAAGTAAATTTCTTCTTCGTTTCGGGACTGGGCATCCCCATTACCATCATACTCTTGTACAACGACAAGTTAATAAACGCTCATCTTGAAAATAACACATCTAGCATGGAAAATATTGGCCGCCCCCTGCCGCTTCATGAGCGGTACGAGGACACAATAAGGAAATTCATTTTGAAATTAGAAATTGGAAATACAAATTTGCTTAGAACGGCATGGAAATACCGCATATAGGTAGGTATGGTGGACTCATATGGCAAAACTGGTTTAATGATTTGGATGCACAAGCAGTATTTCAACTTAGTACAAGTGGAGGCTAGCAAAAAGATTGAGAAGCAACCAACCAAGAAACGAAAAAACACATAAGCGAGCATTAAGCATAACTAACACCGAATAATAAACCACAAGTAGAATGTAATTTCATTCACTATTGACTTTCGTACTTGCATAGTGATACGTCTCCAATGTATCTATAATTTTCTATTGTTGCATGCTATTATATTATCTGTTATGGATGTTTTATATGCATTAATATGCTATTTTATATGATTTCTGGGACTAACCTATTAACCTAGAGCCCACTGCTAGTTTTTGCTTTTTTCTTGTTTTAGAGTTTCGCAGAAAAGGAATACCAAAGGAGTCCAAACGGAATAAAACTTTCGCGATGATTTTTCTTGGACCAGAAGACACCTAGGAGACTTGGAGTGCAAGTCAGAAGAGCCACGAGGCGGCCACAAGGGTGGAGGGCGTGCCCAGGGGGTAGGGCGCTCCCCCCAACCTTGTCGGCCCCTCGCTGACCTCCTGACCTAGATCTTCCTCCTATATATACTCTTATACCCCAAAAACTTCCAAGGGAGCGACAAAACTGTTGGCTCAGTCCCGACACCGAGTACTTCCAGCGACGGCGATATGACCAATGACGAATGATGATTACGAACAAAGCTCGCTGACGAACTCGACGAAGTTTCTTTACATCGAAACGGACCGTCGCACACGAAGCTGGCTTCCAATGACTTGGTCACATACTAGAACACGTACGTAGAGGATAGCAGCCTCGGCCAATCAAGTCGAGCTACTAGTCGGTTAACTTGCAAAAGCACGTACACAAAAACACTAGAATCAATTGGATTGCCACATGTACGTCTTGTACCTGCTCTTTGTTTATTGCTTCAACTCATGGTACAATCTGGTTGATTATAGTGGGCTTGTACGTGTATATATAGGAGTCATCTAGCCTAGCATCAAGCAAACCTCGTCAGTATCCAGTACTAGTCCTACTCGGACACACACACGTACAAGTAACCTAGTCCACATACATATATGGAAGCTAAGTCCACTAGATAATTACTCCGTATACGATCCATATATGGCGACTACGTCGGGTTTAATTACAGCAATCACGCCCCTAAACATGACGTTGTTACGCTACAACTTTAATGCTGATCCTTCTTCGCATCTCCAAGAACTTCTCTTGATCCAAAGCCTTGGTCAGGATGTCCGCCAGTTGATCATCGGTGCGATTGTAGTTGACCTCCGTCTTCCCTTCTTCCACACAGTCCTTTATGTAGTGATAATTGTATCAATGTGCTTGCTCCTTTCTCGCCGCACTAGATCTTTGTGTAGAAATGTCGTAGACTCACGGTCAACGTTGAGCACCACTTGTTCTGGATCTTGATTGATGAGATCACCTTGTAGCCTCCCTAGCCACACACCTTGACACTCTGCTTCACTTGAAGTCGATGTCACCACTTTCTGTCTTTGTGATAGCTAGCTTACTATGCTTCCACCAAGGAAATATGCCACGTCCAAGGCACTCTTACGGTCGTCAACAATCCCTTCCTTGTCACTACCACTATACCCAAGTAGTTTCACCATCTCCTGCTTGCTCAGCTCAAGACGAGGTTCCATTGAAGCGACAATGTGATTGCAATCTTTCATGCCACGGCTTTCAAGTACCTTCCTTGGATATGCCTCCTAGCATAGTGTGAACCCCTCAGACTTTTGATGTTCCTCCATCCCAAGATAGTAACTCAAAATACCAAGATCATCCATCTTGAAAAGCTCCTTCATTTGTAGCTTGAACTTTGCAATCACCTCTTCATCTGCTCGAGTTATCAACAAGTCGTCGACGGAGATGCCAACTAGTAGATGATCCCTTCCTTCACCTCTCTTGTACATCGCATGCTCTAGTGGGGCTTTCTCAAATCCAAGAGAAATCATTGTCTGATCAAGCTTGATGTTCCACACCAGAGAGCCTTGTCGTTGCCCATACAAGACTTTATGTAACTTCAATACCTTGTCTTCTTCTCCCTCTTTGATGAATCCAGTGGCTGATTCACATACACATCTCCTTATAACTTGCCATTCAAAAATGAGGATTTTACATCCATGTGATGTATCTTCCATGATTCCTGAACCGCGAGAGCGATGAGTAGTCTTCCCGGTTCCATCCTTGCAATGGGAACGAACACTTCTTTGAAGTCCACACCTTCCTCTTGCACGTACCCTTTGGCCACTAGCCTCGCTTTGTGTTTTACGGACCCTTCGGCATCTTTCTTGATCATAAATTTCCACTTGAGATCCATGACTTTTTCATTCTTGGGAATATCCACAAGCACCCATGCATTGTTTACATGGATCGACCTCAATTCCTCCTCCATGGCATGACACCAACACTCCTTCATATTTGCGTCCATAAATTTCGCCGGTTCCTTGGCGTTTGCTAGACACTGCTGCCCACTCCTTTTCATCTTTTTCGAGTCTATTATCCGAAGAGCTTGCTCCGGATACATACCTGACACCGGTTGAAGATGTATGGGTGTAGGTAATGGTGCCCTTTCCTCCATTGCAATCGGAGGTGATGTTGAAGTGGCCAAGCATGGCAAAATTGCACGTACTTGCACAGATGATCCAACGCCAGATGTCCCTCCTAGACTGTACGCTAGATCAGCATATAGGTCTCCACCTGAGCGCACCTTTTCTGGCCTAGCCAGCGTGCCTACAATGGCACTATTTGGCCTGCTCCTTTGCTTTGGTTGGTCATACTCACCATGTGAGCTAGCCACCCATCCTGCGCCGGCGTGTGGCATGTCTGCACTATGCTGCGTGCATGCATGCAAATTCCTTGGAGCCGGTGTTGTGTCACACAGTGGCTGGCTTCTAGTGCCACCGAACAGAGCGACATGCTCCCCTGGCCTACGACTTGTAGGACACGTTACACCAGCGTCCGATATCTTTGTCATTGTATACATGTTCATCTTTGCACCAGCAAATTGTGCTTTGGGGACTTCAGGCGCCATTGATACGTCTCCAACGTATCTATAATTTATGAAGTATTCATGCTATTATACTATCCTTCTAGGATGTTTTATATGCATTTATATGATATTTTATATGATTTTTGGGACTAACCTATTAACCTAGAGCCCAGTGCCAGTTTCTGTTTTCTTCTTGTTTTAGAGTATCACAAAAAAGGAAAAGTAAATGGAGTCCAATTGACGTGCCACTTGACGGAGATCATTTTTGGACCAGAAGAAGCCCACGGAGTACTAGAAGCAGGCCAGAAGAGTCTCGGGCTGCCCACGAGGGTGGGGGGCGCGCCCACACCCCCTAGGGCGCGCCCCCTACCTCGTGGACAGCCCGGAGACCCCCCTGACGTGAAATCAACGCAAAACTCTTCTATATATATATCCAAACTTCCAGAAAGAAACCTAGATCGGGAGTTCCACCACCAGAAGCCTTTGTAGCCACGAGAAATCAATCTAGGCCCTCTCCGGCACCCTGTCGGAGGGGGCCATCATCACCGGTGGCCATGGAGGAGTATCCTGGAGAGGCCATCATCGCCATGAAGGCCAAGGATCAGAGGTAGAACCTTTCCCCATCTAGGGGGGAGGCCATGGAGGAGGAAGCACAAGGGGGAGAACCTCTCCTCCTCTCTCTTGGCGGCACCGGAGTGCCAGTGAGAGGAGAATCATCACCATGGTGATCGTCTTCATCAACATCACCATCATCATCACCATCCTCATCTCTTTTATGCGGTCCACTCTCCCACACCCCGCTATAATCCCTACTTGAACATGGTTCTTTATGCCACATATTATGATCCAATGATGTGTTGCCATCCTATGATGTTTTGAGTAGATATCCTTTGTCTTTGGGTTGATTGATGATCTAGATTGGTATGAGTTGTATGTTTTACTTTGATTATGTCCTATGGTGCCCTCCGTGTCGCACAAGCGTGAGGGGTTCCCGCTGTAGGGTGTTGCAATACGTTCATGATTCGCTTATAGTAGGTTGGTGAGTGACTGAAACACAAACCCGAGTAAGAGGGATTGCTGCGTATGGGAATAAAGAGGACTTGATGCTTTAATGCTATGGTTGGGTTTTACCTTAATGATCTTTAGTAGTTGCGGATGCTTGCTAGAGTTCCAATCATAAGTGCATATGATCCAAGTAGAGAAAGTATGTTAGCTTATGCCTCTCCCTCATATCAAACTGCAATAGTGATTACCGGTCTTGTTAACAATTGCCTAGGACAATTCCGCACACCGATCCACCATTATTCCACACTCGCTATTTATAGTATTTAGTAATATATTCTAACTTTATGATAACAACACCTACTTTTATGTTTTAGCTCTCCGACTTCATACCCACAACGTAGTTTTATTTCTCGTTTCTAGTTGGAAGTAAACATTCGGTGCACGTAGAGTCGTATCAGTGGCAGATAGGGCTTGAGAGAATATTGATCTTACCTTTAGCTCCTTGTGGGTTCGACACTCCATACTTACCACTTCCACCTTTGGAAAGTGCTACGATGATTCCTTGCACTCGGGGATTATCAGCCATGTACGCTGTTTTATCTTGCGGACGCATCACACAAAGACTGCTTCTCCATGGCCGAGCACACGCGGCAATTGCTGCTTCCGCTCCAGCAAAGTTAGCACTTATGCCTATATCATCAACGTAAGCTTTGGAATCACCCCCATGTCCATAGCGTCAACATGAGTTTCCGAACCATGATCTTGACAATGAACTTTTTCTTCACGGATCACGACAATTTCTTTAGCCGACGCTTGAAGAACTGGATCCACCTTCTCCACGAGTTTGCACATCAACATCATGTCGCTTTCATCACCTTGCTGGGCCATGAGCGCCTCCTCCTTCGGGTAATTCTTGCACTCTGACTTGAAGTGCCCGAGCAGATTACAGTTGTGACAACGGATTTTCCTCTTGTCGAACTTTTTCCGCTTTGGCTTCTCCGACTGTTCGCGGTGTCCTTCACGGGACGGTACTTTCTGCCGCTTCCGGACGCCTTGTTGAAATTGGTCTCCTTGGAAACCATTGCCTAACACTAAGCACGTGTTAGCATCAGGTACTTATCCTGTTTTGCATCACCGTAACTCAGCTTCATCCACTCGTCATGGGCCTCGAAGCGACCAACCAGATCATCCAAAGTGAGAGTCTTGAGCTCAACACATTGCTTGATAGCTGACACAATCAGCATGTAGCGCGGTGGAGAGGCACGTAGGAAATGCCGAACCACGGAGATGTCCTCCAACTTCTCTCCGAGACTGTGAATCCCGTTTACCATCGAAGCAACCCTCGCAGCGAAGGCGTCCACAGTCTCATCTTCTCCCATCCTCATATTCTCATAGCTCTTCAACAAAATTTGCAAGTTTGCCTCGTGCACACGTGAGTGCCCCAGATGCAATGTCTTGAGCTTGTCCCACACCTCCTTCACTGGTGTCTTCAAGATTAGATGTTGTTGCACGTCCACCGGCATCACCGAGCAGATGGCCGTGATAGCCTGGTGATCCTTCTGAGACAAGGCACCACCATTCAGGTACTCCTCACCGCCGGGGTCAACGGCTTCCCAGAGCTCATTAGCCTCGAGCGCCCACTCCATCATGGTCACCCACACCACAAAAATTCCCATGGTTGAATGGTGGATACTCCGATCTCACCGGAGCAGCAATTACTTTAGCCACATCAGAGTGCTCCGCGAGCTACTTGGTCTTCTCATCGTGTGACATGATCTCCTGTTACTAGAAGATCAACCTGGCTTTGATACCAATTGTTGGCCCAGTCCTGACGCTGAGTACTTCCGACGGCGGCGATACGACCGACGACGAACGACGATTACGACCGAAGCTCGCTGACGAACTCGATGAAGTTTCTTTACATCGACACGGACCGTAGCACACGAAGCTGGCTTCCAATGACTTGGTCACATACTAGAACACATACGTAGAAGATAGCAGCCTCGGTCGATCAAGTCGAACTACTAGCCGGCTGACTGGCAAACGCACGTACAAAAAATGGTAGAATCAATTGGATTGCCACATGTACGTCTCGTACCTGCTCTTTGTTTATTGTTTCAACTCATGGTACAATCTGATTGATTACAGGGGGCTTGTACATGTATATATAGGAGCCATCAAGCCTAGCATAAAGCAAAACTCGTCGGTCTCCAGTACTAGTCCTACTCGGACACACACACGTACAAGTAACCTAGTCCACGTACACATATGGAAGCTAAGTCCACTAGGTAATTGCTCGGTATATGATCCATATATGGCGACTACGTCGGGTTTAATTCCAACAGAAACCACTTTTCCACCGTCGCAACCTTCTGTACCCATGAGATCCCATATAGGGGCCTTTTTCGGCATCCTGCTGGAGGGGGATTCGATCACGGAGGGCTTCTACATCAACACCATTGCCTCTCTGTTGATGCGTGAGTAGTTTACCTCAGACCTACGGGACCATAGCTAGTAGCTAGATGGCTTCTTCTCTCTCTTTGATTCTCAATACAAAGTTCTCATCGATGTTCTTGGACATATATTCGATATAATACCCTTTTGCGGTGTGTTTGCCGAGATCCGATGAATTGTGGATTTATGATCATCTTATCTATGAATATTATTTGAGTCTCCTCTGAATTCTTATATGCTTGATTTGATATCTTTGCAAGTCTCTTCAAACTATCGATTTGGTTTGGCCAACTAGATTGGTTTTTCTTGCAATGGGAGAAGTGCTTAGCTTTGGGTTCAATCTTGGGGTGTCCTTTCCCAGTGACAATAGGGGCAGCAAGGCATGTATTGTATTGTTGCCATCGGGGATAAAAAGATGGGGTTTTCATTATATTGCTTCAGTTAATTCCTCTACATCATGTCATCTTGCTTAAGGCATTACTCCGTTCTTTATGAACTTAATACTCTAGATGCATGCTGGATAGCGGTCGATGTTTGGAGTAATAGTAGTAGATGCAGAATCGTTTCGGTCTAGTTGACACGGACGTGATGCTATATTCATGATCATTGCCTTAGATATCGTCATAACTTCGCGCTTTTCTATCAATTGCTCGGCAGTAATTTGTTGACCCACCATAATATTTTATATCTTGAGAGAAGCCTCTAATGAAACTATGGCCCCCGGGTCCATTTTCTATCATATAAGTTTCCGTTCTACAATTCTAGTTTCCTATTTATTTTCTTTGCAATCTTTTACTTTTCGTTCCATAAACCAAAAATACCAAAAATACTACTTCGTCGTTTTTCCATCTCTATCAGATCTCACTTTGCGAATAATCGTGAAGGGATTGACAACCCCTTTGTCGCGTTGGTTGTAAGTTGGTGTTTGTTTGTGCAGGTATTCGGTGGCTTGTTGCATTGTCTCCTACTAGATTGATACCTTGGTTGTCAAATCTGAGGTAAATACTTACGCTACTTTGCTGCATCACCCTTTCCTCTTCAAGGGAAAAACCAACGCAAGCTTAAGAGGTAGCAAGAAGTATTTCTGGCGCCATTGCCGGGGAGATCTACGCCAAGAAAAGACATACCAAGTACCCATCATAAACTCTCATCCCTCGCATTAAATTATTCGCCATTCGCCTTTTGTTTTCCTCTCCCCCACTTCTAAAACAATTTTCGAAAAAGATTCGCCTTTTCTTTGCCCCTCTTCCGTTGGTCCTCTTCGTTTGCCTTTTGTTTACTTATGTCACTTCGATGGCTACCCCTTTCTCTCTTCCTTTGTATCCCGATTTTGAAGTTCTTCACTTCAAACAAAGACAAGGAGAAAACTTAAAAGATGCTTGGTATAGGATGATAGAGTTTTATTGAAACTGATCCCAGTATTGCGTATGAGATTATAGAGGGAATAGTAGGAATACTACCCCCACAAAAGGGACTACATCGTACTCAAGAAGGGACTCAAGTTTTTGAGAAACTATGTGAAGTAACAAATTTTTTGCAAAAATCTCTTGAACCTCTTAAAAATGTTAGTGGGAACCTTCACCGCATGAATATGTTGATCACTCTTTGCAATAAGCAGTTGGATGCTATATATCTAAAAATCTCCGAGTATGACGGGAAGGGCAAGGAACCTCCCGGATTCGAGCATAACTCCGTCAAAAAGATAAAGGCCAAAGATGATAACACCTAGATCTATTCGTGTTTTATGCCTAGCTAGGGGCGTTAAACAATAGTACTTATTGGGAGGCAACCCAATTTTATTTTTGTTCTTGCTTTTTAGGTCCTGTTTAGCAATAAATTTTTCATCTAGCCTCTGGTTAGATGTGGTTTTGTTTTTAATTAGTGTTTGTACCAAGTAAGACCTATGGGATAGCCAATGGTGATAGTTGATTTGATCTTGCTGAAAAAGAGAAACTTTTGCGCTCACGAAAGCAATTCTTATTTTTAGCTGGAGAGCGCTATTTACTTGATTCTTTTTGAAGAATACTAATAGACAAATTATGTAGGACTTCCTATGTTCTCAGGATTTTTAGAGTTTAAGAAGTATTCGAAATATCCAGATTGCTACACACTGTTCTGTTTTGACAGATTCTGTTTTTTGCGTGTTGTTTGCTTATTTTGATGCATCTATGGCTAGTATCGGGCGGTGTAAACCATGGAAAATTTGGAATATAGTAGATTTTACACCAATATAAATAAAGAATGAGTTCATAACAGTACCAAAACTGGTGATTTATTTTCTTATACTAACGGAGCTTACGAGATTTTCTGTTGGAGTTTTGTGTTGTGAAGTTTTCAAGTTTTGGGTGAGGATTTGATGGACTATGGAATAAGGAGTGGCAAGAGCCTAAGATTGGGGATGCCCAAGGAACCCCAAGGTAATATTCAAGGATGTCAAAAAGCCTAAGATTGGGGATGCCCCGGGAAGGCATCCCCTCTTTCATCTTCGTCTATCAGTAACTTTACTTGAGGCTATATTTTTATTCACCACATGATATATGTTTTTCTTGGAGAATCTTGTATGATTTGAGTCTTTTCTTTTTAGTTTGCCAAAATCATCCTTGCATGAATCATGATTTATTAGAATACTCTATGTGTTTCACTTATATCTTTTGAGCTAGGCAATTTTGCTCTAGTGCTTCACTTATATCTTTTTAGAGCACGGCGGTGGTTTTATTTTATAGAAATTTTTGAACTCTCGTACTTAACTTATATTATTTTGATAGTCTTTAGAACATATGGTAATTTGCTTTGGTTATAAAAGTAGTCCTAATATGATAGACATCCAGGAGGGATATAATAAAAACTTTCATATAAAGTGCATTGAATACTATGAGAAGTTTGATTCCTTATGATTGTTTTGAGATATGAAGATGGTGATATTAGCGTCATGCTAGTAAGTAGTTGTGAATTTGATAAATACTTGTGTTAAGGTTTGTGAGTCCCGTAGCATGCATGTATGGTGAACCATTATGTAACGAAGTTGGAGCATGAGATGTTTTTGATTGCCTTCCTTATGAGTAGCGGTCGAGGACGAGCGATGGTCTTTTCCTACCAATGAATCCCCCTAGGAGCATGCATGTAGTACTTTGTTTCGATGACTAATAGAATTTTGCAATAAGTATGTGAGTTCTTTATGACTAATGTTGAGTCCATGGATTATATGCACTCTCACCTTTACGCCATTGCTAGCCTCTCTAGTACCGTGCAACTTTCGCCGGTACCATCACATATCCTTCCTCAAAACAGCCATCATACCTACCTATTATGGCATTTCCATAGCCATCCCGAGATATATTGCCATGCAACTTTCCACCGTTCCTTTTATTATGACATACATCATCATTGTCATATTGCTTTGCATGATCATGTAATTGACATCGTATTTGTGGCAAAGCCACCGCTCATCATCTTTTTTATACATGTCGCTCTTGATTCATTGCACATCCCGGTACACCACCGGATGCAGTCACGTAGAGTGATATTTTTGTTCTAGTATCGAGTTGTAATTCTTGAGTTGTAAGTAAATGGAAGTGTGATGATTTTTATTATTAGAGCATTGTCCCATGTGAGGAAATAAAAAAGAGAGAAAGGCCAAATAGAAAAATAGAAGGCCCAAAAAAAGAAAAGAAAAAAAGGAAAAAATGAGAGAAAAGAGAGAAGGGACAATCTTACTATCATTTTTTGCCACACTTGTGCTTCAAAGTAGCACCATGATCTTCATGATAGAGAGTCTCCTATGTTGTCACTTTCATATACTAGTGGGAATTTTTCATTATAGAACTTGGCTTGTATATTCCAATGATGGGCTTCCTCAAAACGCCTTAGGTCTTCATGAGCAAGCAAGTTGGATGCACACCCACTTAGTTTTATTTTTGAGATTTCATAAACATATAGCTCTAGTACATCCGTTGCATGGCAATTCCTACTCACTCACATTGATATATATTGATGGGAATATCCATAGCCCGTTGATACGCCTAGTTGATGTGAGACTATCTCCCTGTTTTGTCTTCTCCATGACCACCGTCCATTCCACCTACAGTGTTATGTCCATGGCTCACGCTCATGTATTGCGTGAAAGTTGAAAAGGTTTGAGAACATCAAAAGTATGAAACAATTGCTTGGCATGTCATCGGGGTTGTGCATGATTTGAATATTTTGTGTGATGAAGATGGAGCATAGCCAGACTATATGATTTTGTAGGGATAAGCTTTCTTTGGCCATGTTATTTTGAGAAGACATAATTATTTTGTTAGTATGTTTGAAGTATCATTGTTTTTATGTCAATATCAAACTTTTGTTTTGAATCTTACAGATCTGAACATTCATGCCACAATAAAGATAATTACATGGATAAATATGTTAGGTAGCATTCCACATCAAAAATTCGGTTTTTATCATTTACCTACTCGAGGACGAGCAGGAATTAAGCTTGGGGATGCTTGATACGTCTCCAAAGTATCTATAATTTTTTATTGTTCCATGCTATTATATTATCTGTTTTGGATGTTTTATATGCATTAATATGCTATTTTATATGATTTTTGGGCCCCTCATTGACCTCCTAACCTAGATCTTCCTCCTATATATACTCTTATACCCCAAAAACTTCCAGGGGAACCACGGAACTACTTTTCCACCGACACAACCTTCTGTACCGATGAGATCCCATCTTGGGGCCTTTTACGACATCTTGCCGGAGGGGGATTCGATCACGGAGGGCTTCTACATCAACACCATTTCCATGATGTGTGAGTTGTTTACCTTAGACCTACGGGTCCATAGCTAGTAGCTAGATGGCTTCTTCTTTCTCTTTGATTCTCAATACAAAGTTCTGCTCGATGTTCTTGGAGATCTATTAGATGCAATACTCTTTTGTGGTGTGTTTTCGAGATTCGATGAATTGTGGATTTATGATCAGCTTATCTATGAATATTATTTGAATCTCCTCTTAATTCTTATATGCATGATTTGATATCTTTGCAAATCTCTTCAAACTATCGATTTGGTTTGGCCAACTAGATTGGTTTTTTATTGCAATGGGAGAAGTGCTTACCTTTGGGTTCAATCTTGTGGTGTCCTTTCCCAGCTTGAGTTAATTCATGTACATCATGTCATCTTGCTTAAGGCGTTACTCCGTTCTTTATGAACTTAATACTCTAGATGCATGCTGGATAGCAGTCGATGTGTGGAGCAATAGTAGTCGATGCAGAATCGTTTCGGTCTACTAGACACGGACGCGATGCCTATATTCATGATCATTGCCTTAGATAACGTCATAATGTCGATGTACTAAAGTTTGGGCCTTTAGCATCCCAGACCTATGCACGGGCAGTCATAACCCCACGTGTGGCAAAGCGTGAAGAGGGTGAGCGGAGACAGATACAAGACGCGGGAAAACAACCAAGTCAAAGAATAGAGGACGAGTTGGATCCCCGACAAGGGCCTTGCCGGGGCAACTTGCGAGACCCTGGCAAGGTCCTTGCCGGGACGACTTACGGAGCACCACCCTTGTGGTTGAGAGATCTGACACCATCGACAATGTTAAGACCAGAACCCGAGGGCACACGCGTAGTGGTGTGCAGATCTTTGTGGAGGTCAGAAGAACAAGACACCGGCAAGATCCCTGCCAAGGACACCCACGAGGCCCCGGCAAGATCCCTGCCGAGGATGCCCACGAGGCCCCGACAAGATCCTTGCCGGGGACATCGGCAAGACCGCGGCTAGACTCGGCTGCCTAGTCACCACTCTAGTACGGGGGCTGACCTGCCAGCCTGGAAAGCACTTGCGTGGTGACATGCAGATCTTCGTGAAGACCCTGTCACCTCTCCAGCGCAGCAGCTGGCCAGCCACCTTGGCACTACATGCCCCATTGGCGTGGACGCGTGTCAAGATGGGGCGGGGCGGCAACGGACGGGACGGGTTCTCTTCCCGTCCACAATAAAGCTAGAGGGCACGTAAGTGGTGCATTAAATGCACTTGTCCTTAGATAACCAAGATAAGCATGTGCACTGTAGCAGCTTTACACCTCATGTATGCCACCGTAGCATCCACTTGGTCATATAAAAGGAGGCCCACAACGTACTGGAGGGGGATTCGGCTTTTTGGACCTCTCGGCGCAGCTTGCATGCGCAGCAACGAGCCGAACCTCAAGAACACTCGATACACAACCAAGCAGGATTAGGGTTTTACGCATCTCTGCGGCCCGAACCTGGGTAAAGACCCATGGTGTTGATCACTAGATCTGCTCTTTCCTTAACCCCAGCTCCCTTCCAAACCGTAGAAGGGAACCCCCTAATCTCATAGGTTTCGTTTTCCCGACATCTTTGGCGCACCAGGTAGGGGGCTTGAGAGCTTTGAAAACCTGATCTAGCGATTAGCACATCGCTTCATCGATCACCATGGCTCCCAAGAAGAAGGGGATCACGGCGATCGGTTCGTCTGGAGCCGAACCACCCGTACCTGCATGGGCAAGCGATAGGGCGGCCGCGGATGGTGGCGGATGCGTGGCCCGCGAGCATCCACGACACTCTGGCAATCGAAGCCAGGCGAGCAGCGTCGTTTGTGACCGAGACCACGAGCCGCACGCCGCTGGGTCCAAGGGCGGAGCCGTGCTGCCCACGGGTGGCGCGGCGACCTCCAAGACGCCCCAGCCGGTGCCTGCGCCGCGATCTTCCCAGGTCGCGTGTGACGAGCAACACCGCGACATTAGTGACCCCGGGCACCGCCGCGGGAAGAGCCATGTGCATCACTCTCAAGATGCATCGGGCCAGCATGCTCGCCCAAACGCTAGAGAAAATGGCGTGCGGCTGCGAGACCGTGGTAGAGATCCTTCTAACATGTTAGAAGTCAGAGTGCGTCACGGTCCACGCAGATTTCGCCGCCACCCACGCTAGCAGAAGCGTTGGCACACGTGCAACTGCTCCTCGACTTTCCTCCTGCTGCGAAGAAGCTCGACAAGTGGAGAGCTACCATCCGGAGCCTCATCAGCTTCGCCAATAAAGATGAACCGTGACCAGCGGCACCCTTGTGTCGGCGCTCTGTCGAGCCGGCGCATGCCGGTGGTGGAAGGACCGGAGGTGCTGCGAACACGATGCACTCTCCTCCTCCGCGCTGGCAACAGCAGCCGCCGGCTCGTCGTGCCGACGCCCATGACAACGTTTCCACAGCATCGTCCGACCCGCGACCCCGCCGCGATCAACGTCATGTTCTTCGGGAGCGAGTCTAGGAAGACGCTCGGACCACTATCGAGCGGTGGCGGGAAGCACGCTATTAGTCAGATAGGCGTGCGGGGCCCACTTTGGACCGCCCAATGCTGGGGGCTCTGGTGACTTACCTTACGAGTTGGGTTGTCCAGCTTTTACCCATGAGCTACGGCAATTCCTGTGGCCCACCCACCGCACCTTCAAGCCGGAGGTCGGAGAGAAGTACAACGGCAAGACTCACCCGTCGGAGTTCCTCAGCATCTACACCATCGTGATGCAAGTTGCCGGGACTCGCAACGACAAGGTGCTTGCCAACTACTTCCTGTTGGCACTTAAGCCCAACGTTATGTCATGGCTGACGCACTTGCCATCGGATTCCAGTTCTTCCTGGTTGGATTTGTGCCATGAATTTTTTGGCGCCTGTACCGGGGGCCACCAAGCTCCTGGCCAGGAAAGTGATTTGCATGTCATCCCCTAGAAGGAAGGCGAAACCCTGCACAAGTACATACAAAGGTTCTGCCGTGTGCAATACAACATCCAAGATGTTCATCCCGCCGCCGTCATCAGTGCATTCCATCAGAATGTGTGCAACCGCAAGATGCGTGAGGAGCTGGCAATGAAAAAGGTTAGGGATGTCGCCGAGCTTTATGTTCTGGCCGACAGATGTGCGCAGGCTGAAGAAGGGAGGAAGTACCCCGACGAAGATGCCGGCGCAGAAACTGGCTCCACATACTAAGACGTCATCTACCTGGCAAAAAAGGGTCGACGCCGCAATAGGAAGCGCAAGGGCAAGACCGTGATTGCCGTCGAGGGATCTGGCGACCCCGGTGCCGCCAAGAAGGCCAAGGCTGACGACCCCGGCAAGGAAGTTGCTGGGTGCGCTGCCTACCGACAAGCCAGAAGGCTCCGAGAAGCAGTAATACAAGATCCATCGCACCAAGGGCCATGACCTCCAGAATTGCCGGCAGGTTGAGCTGCTTGTGGAGAAGCAGAGAGTTGAGTATGAGAGGCACGATAAGGATGAGGGCCAGGATGGTGCTGAGGGGTCTGGCAAGAAGCATGGCAGCCGAGGAGGTCGCCGTGGCAAAGATAATCAACCAGAGAGGCCTGCTAGGGGCCGCGACAAGAAAGAGGGAGATGATGATCATGGTGAGGAGGACGATTCCAACGAGCATGAGTTCCACAAAGCTACGGAGGCCATGTGCGTCGACGGTGGTGCCTCGTTGCATACCTCTCACCGCCGACTAAAATAGTGGGCGCGTGAAGTCACTGTGGCAGAGCCATCGTTCAACGCCCAAAAGCCACTGAAGTGGTCCAGCACACATATCATTTTTGACACCGAGGATCACCATGATCACACAACTACGGTCAGGTGTTTGCCATTGTTGGTTTCACCAACGATACACAACCTCAAGGTGACAAAAGTGCTAGTCGACGGTGGGCCCGGTCTGAACTTGATCTCGCCCACTGTGATCAAGAGGCTGCAAATCCCTGATGGAGATCTCGAGGAAACAGGCACGTTCCAAGGGGTGAACCCGGGATGGAGTCAACCGAAGGGTAAAATCATGTTGCCCATTACATTTGGGGGCGAGCTAAACTATAGGACGGAGAAGAATGTTTTTGATGTTGCAAAGATCCCCTTACCCTATAATGGTATCCTCGTCCGACCAGCGCTGGCCAAGTTCATGGCGGCATCACATTACGCCTACAACACGTTAAAGATGCCCGGGCCGATGAGCATCATCACCGTCCCCTCCGACAAGAAAGACGCGCTCATCTGCGCCGCCAACTCTACCAGGAGGCAGTTGCAGCAACTGCCGCCAAGGCACTTGCTCCTATCGCTGAAGCCTCGGTAAAGAGGAAAACCAGCAAGGCCTCTGCCCCTGCCGGCAAGGCCCCTTCTGGTGAGACCTCCTTCGGCAAGATCTCCTGCACCCACTCCGGCAAGCGCGCCTCTTCGAAGTGTTGCGCTCCCATCGAGGACGTGCCAGAGAGCTCCACCAGTAAGAGCAAGAGATCCAAGGTAGCACCACCAGAGACCAAGAAGGTGCCCGTCAAGGAGGACGGCACGGGCGGGGCTTTTACTATAAGCTCCACCCTCGACACCAAATAGGAAAGCACGCTCGTTGCCTTCCTGTGGGCGAATGTCGATGTCTTTGCATGGCAAGCATTTGACATCCCCGACGTTCCCAGGGAGGTGATTGAGCACCATCTTGCTATTTGTCCTCATGCGCGGCCCTCAAGCAAAAGGTCAGAAAGCAAGCTTTGGAACGGCAAGAGTTTATATCAAAGAGATCAGGAAGTTGGAGGCGGTAGGCTTGGTCAGAGGGGTGCTCCACCCAACATGGTTGACCAACACGATGGTGGTGCGCAAGGCAAATGGGAAGTGGAGGCTGTCGGTGTCAAAACCGGCGGATCTCGGGTAAGGGGTCCCGAACTGTGCGTTTAGGCCGGATGATAACAGGAGACAAGGGACACAAAGTTTACCCAGGTTCGGGCCCTCTCGATGGAGGTAAAACCCTACTCCTTCTTGATTAATATTGATGATATGGGTAGTACAAGAGTAGATCTACCGCGAGAAAAAGGAGGCTAAACCCTAGAAGCTAACCTATGCTATGATTATTGTCTCTATCGACTACCCTGGCCTCGGTTTATATAATGCACCAGAGGCCTAGGATAACAAGAGTCCTAGCCAAATACGCCGGTGGGGAGGAGTCCTTGTATTGATTGCCAAGTCTTGTGGAATCTTCTTTGTATGCGGCAGCTGTCCGAACTGGCCCATGAGTATACGGCCATGGGGGTCCTCGGCCCAATCTAACAAATCGGAAGATGACGTGGTGAGTACCCCCTAGTCCAGGACACCGTCAGTAGCCCCCTGAACCGGTTTCAAGTTAGGGATGCTCCTCGATTCTTCCGAACTGGTCTTCATCTTCGGTCGCCGGTCTTGAAAACTGGTTCAACAAATCTTCTCATCTTCAATCTTGAGGATCACCGAAATGCATTCGACGAGTTTACACGTCGGGTATCCGAGGAGCCCCTTTAAGTTTCTGGCCTTTATCAATGCCTCGTTATTTTTATGCCACACCTCGGGTTTGAAGTTGTTCCCGGGAGGCAGTGTCCTCTTGCGTCCGAGCTCTAACGCCGGACTGCATTCGAGGTATCTTTTGCAGCCGAGCACCAACGCCGGACTGCTTCCCAGCTCTAATGACGGAATGTATCCGAGCACCAACATCGGACTATGTATCCGTGCTCCAACGACAGACTGTGTCCGAGCTCCAACGCCGGACTGTATCCGAGGTGTCGTATATCACCTTGGTTCAAAGAAGTTTGAAGGAGTTTAGCCGAGCTTAATGCCGGAAATGCCCTCTATGGAGCCAGCCACTAGCGCCCGAGCTTTATGCCGGACTGCTTCCGAGGTGGTGCACCACCCCGAATGTGGGCCGATTTTTGTCAATATTTTTGTCAATATCCCAGTAGCCGCTGAGACTCAGGTCGATTTGCAAAATCGGCCTGAGGATCAAGTCCTACCTCGGCAGAATACTTCGGGACACTAAAAGCGGCGTGCTCAGTCCTCGATACTCAGGTTGGGTGCGGCCGACCAACCTGAGGATCAAAATCTCCTCGGAAACTATATTGCACATAAAATTTTCTGCATTGGACAAGCAATGCAGTAGCCCCCGAGACACTGGTCGGGTGGCAACACCAGATCAGGGGATCAATGTGCCCCTTTAATATGTTTAAATAATAAGCCCGAAGCCCAGTAGCCCCCGAGCCTTAATGTGGGCACGGGTGGCCAAATTAAGGATCGATTTCCATAGTAAAATCTTGTTTGTAATGACTCTATGTATCCAAGTACTTTACGTCATTTAATGCTCGGATCCGCATTGTACAAAATTTTGTTGACCGATCATCGGCTTCCACCTCCTCGGCCAGTAGCCGAGGAGTGTTTGTCTTACTTTATAAAGCCTTTATGAGGACGACAAACAAGGCAATCTGGCCATACGGTTTTATAAACAAACGTATGCGGAGAGATATGTTATATTACTGTTTAACAGAAGAAATGTCTTCCAAAGAAAATAGTCCCGCTATCGGTTCCTTTCTTTGGGTTGTCATGCTAAGCATGATCATAAAACCTCAGCTCCAATGTAAGAGCAAAATATCGAGGATTTAGTTTGGGAGGCTAGTTAATAGCCCCCGGTAGTGTTCGGCGACAGTCGAGGTCAAGCCGTAAACACTTCGGCCAATGTTATGAACGGCTTGTTATTTAACATAGTCAT
Organism: Aegilops umbellulata; assembly: GCA_032464435.1. Taxonomy (NCBI): domain Eukaryota; kingdom Viridiplantae; phylum Streptophyta; class Magnoliopsida; order Poales; family Poaceae; genus Aegilops; species Aegilops umbellulata. The sequence goes on along the minus strand of CP136060.1, from coordinate 132,808,325 downwards.
CGGATCGCTGACCAGTTTACGCTTATTGTGACAGTCAGTTTTCGGCTTTCTCCACTGAGGTGCTTAACCATGTGAGCTGGAAGCACAATCGCAGTGGTTCTCCCTTTGCACGCCTAGCCGAACAAAACGGAACGTAGGAAGCAAGTGCAGGAGCCGGGCAACCCAACTATTGACTGAAGACACAATTCGAAACCGATGCATATATAGTAATATCTGAGAATGTTTTTGCTGAATCCCTAAAAGGTGTCCGGCGTTGCACTACGAGACTAATGCTGGAAAAGCACAAATAGTTTAAAAGTGCCAAAAAGCTTGGAAAACCAAGAAACGTCAGTAAAAACATGACGTCCGAACAATATCAAGTGTTCGGTGCCAATCCGAAAATTGGTCTTAGAAAAAAGAAGTGCTTCTGTCGTGCTTTAACATGATACATCCTATCTAAAGACTTCAAGCGGGTCAGCCTACGGCTTCAACCTCCTATCCCGAGGGCGGAGTACTTCTCATCAGGCCAGTTTAGCAAACTAAACTCTAGCGGCTTTGAGAGAGAAATTAGGCTCCCCAGCTAGTGACCACACGCTCGTGTCGAAAAAAGGAGTGATAGATAATAATAATTATTATAATAATAATAAAAATTTGCAACAACTAAGAAGAAGAACACTTATCATAAAATGGCTCATATAAATTTAAGAGCCCCCAAGTGACTTGGGTAAAAGAATGATTGCATGTACCAAAGTACTTATATCATATCTATGTTCAACCGAACTTTAAATGCGTCTTAACCGACCGTCGGCTTCTCCCTCTTCGATCAAGGACCGAAAAGTGTTATGTACTCCATCTGTCGAGAATATCGATGGTGTTTCCAATAACCAGGCAATCAGGCCATAAGGCTGTAACAGACAAAGCGCGCTCAGGGAACTTATGCTATATTACTGCAAAGTGTAAGAAGCATCTTCGAAGAAAATAGTACCCCCACCGATACCTTTCTTCGGTGCTCATTGTTATTATGAGACTTGTGCAATAGATTTTTTGTACTCATGAGTTCCGTTGTGTGCCGACCATCATTGAAAACTATAAGAGCGCTAGCTTTCAGCTTCACCCAGTCTGAGGTCCGGCTCGGGTGACCCGATCGTGACAATCGCAGAGGTGCTCCCTTTACTCCCTAGCCGAACAATCGAGAACGTAGGGGTAAACACAGGAGCGAGGCAACCCAGCCTACAAATCGCTTAAGTCAATATGGTGCATATTGTGGCGTAATACACGAACAAGGAACGAAGCCGTACAAGTATAATCATATGCAAGAGGAAAAGCTTCATGAAGGAAGCCCCCAAATGAATTGGGTATTTGAATTTATGCGTCACAAACAAAGTTTGGACAAGGAAAAAATTTGCAAGCAACTTTTTTCCAAAAAAGTATAACGCTTGGTCGAACCGAACACAAGTTAGAAATTAAAGCTTTGAGCATGAAAACGACTAAGCTGGTTAATGTGTTCGCAGTCCGAGCTTGATGCGGGACAAGGTTCTATCCCCCAAGCCGGTCCCGAGGTGGCAGAGCGGAGAGCTTGACACGCCGAAGTGGTGACATAGCACGGTCGATGCAGTCTGGCAGAATGACGCCGAAGTCCCCGGATCATTTTCCTGTGCACAAAAATAGTGCAAACGGGAGATAATAGTAATAATGATAATTAAAAAAATCATTGCATAATAAATAATTTATGCAAAGTGAGTAATAAAAGAAATATGGCCTGGCGCCGAAGTCAATGTCGATGCAGGGCGTCGGCGTGAGGCGGTAAAGGCGTGGCAAAGCCTGAATTCGCAGGTCGGTCCGAGCTCCGGATGCGGCATTCGCCTGACTATGTACGGAAACTGACCGAACCACCATGCGACTGTCGTTAATGCGGCCACCATTTGATAGACCTGTGTACATATGATGGACAAACCAGAGTAATAGTTCCTTGGAAAAAATAAACCCAAACAAGCAAAAAATATTAGGGGATTGATAGCACCTGGTTTATTTGTTGTAGCAATCCGAAGGAAGGTGATTCCCAAAATTGGGACTCGCTCCGCACACCCATTGCCTGATGGGCGATAAAACGACGGATGGCAATGCTGGTAAAGGTTGGCTCGCCGAGGCAAAGCCCTCGGCCCAGCTAACGTGACAGAGCTGGTCGGCTAGCGACGCCGAAGTGTCCGGAGTAGATTGATGAAGAGATGGCGAAGCCCCCGGTCCAGCCGAGATGTTGAAGCCCCGATGTCAGCCGATGAGTCGAAGTAGGTCGGCGTGATGGACACCAGCTTGAAGAAACGATAGTGCGGCCTTGTCGATGCAGGTCGTGACGTGGTCGATGCCGGCTTGATGAAGTAAACGTGCGGCGATGCCGGTATGCCAGCTCCGTGTAATCCGCGGGGCGGCGATGTTGGTGATGTTTTATCCTTCGCGATGCCAGATTCTTGTTTGGCTTGCCGAGATGATGATCTAAAGAAGTTGAGCTCGGCTCAACAAAGTGACGCCGTGTCTTAGCGCAGGTTGGCAGCCGTGGAGTAATATTGCCGGACTGGTTTGACACCAGCATGATGTTGAAGATCATGTTCAAAAGATCTTAAAGTTAGTGGGATGTGGTCGGGAACAAAACACAATACCCCATACAAAACTTCCTTCAAAAGGGATGTCTGAAATCCCGTTCATAGAAAAGATGAACTCGGGTCGGATTCGTTTTCGCGCAGAAAACGGATCCGAAAAGTGATGCACTAATTGGAAGGTTCCCGGAGTTTGTACGGTCGGATCGAGCCGAAATTTTGAGAGGTGGTAGATACAGGAATTCCGCAGCCGATCAACGGTTGGATCTTCCAAAGGACATCCGAGCTAGAAGCTGGACACCACGCACTAAACAACATCCAAATTACCGTCCAGATTTGACAGGGCTCCGGTATATCGTGGATTGCCAAAGATTCCTCCATCGGAACTCGACGAAATTTTCTAGGGTTGTTGTAGACTCAATTCCGCACAATTCCACCAAAGCGATCGTCAAAGCGATACTCGAGGAGGTGGTGGCAGCAGATACGAGTTCGCTGTCCAGAAAAACAGCACGGTCGCTTGAGGGCAATGTTGACGTTGAGCCCCCGAGCTCCATGGATGATTCCTCCATGATCTTGATAGAGATCGGAGTTGATGTTTGATGAAGGCCCTCATCCGAACAAGGTGGTCCGAACACGGGGCGCAGTTCTTGGTCGAACCAAGGTGACCAGTCGAGCTGGTGACGAAGATGCCGAAGTCGTAGTTGATCTGCAGGCAAGTCATCGATCCTTTTTTCAATCGCACAGCGGAACTCTCAATGAAAGCACCAATGTCGGTGTCAAAACCGGCGGATCTCGGGTAGGGGGTCCCGAACTGTGCGTCTAGGCCGGATGGTAACAGGAGACAAGGGACACAAAGTTTACCCAGGTTCGGGCCCTCTCGATGGAGGTAAAACCCTACTCCTGCTTGATTAATATTGATGATATGGGTAGTACAAGAGTAGATCTACCACGAGATCAAGGAGGCTAAAACCTAGAAGCTAACCTATGGTATGATTATTGTCTCTATCGACTAGCGTGGCCTCGGTTTATATAATGCACGAGAGGCCTAGGATAACAAGAGTCCTAGCCGAATACGCCGGTGGGGAGGAGTCCTTGTCTTGATTGCCAAGTCTTGTGGAATCTTCCTTGTATGCGGCAGCTGTACGAACTGGCCCATGAGTATACGGCCATGGGGGTCCTCGGCCCAATCTAACAGATCGGGAGATGACGTGGTGAGTACCCCCTAGTCCAGGACACCGTCAGAGGCTGTATATTGATTATACAGATATCAATAAAGCCTGCCCAAAGGATCCTTTCCCTTTGCCGTGCATTGACCAGATCATGGACTCCACTGCCAGGTGCGACCTGCTGTCGTTCCTTGACGCCTATTCAGGATACCACCAAATCTTTATGACAAAGGAAGACGAAGGGAAGACCGCCTTCATCACCCCATGTGGTACGTATTGTTTTGTACGAATGCCTTTTGCGTTGAAAAGTGCTGGTTCAACATTTGCAAGAGCAGTTCAGATTGGTTTTGAGCCCTAGCTCCATAGAAATATCGAGGCTTATATGGATGACATAGTGGTCAAAACCAAGGAAAGAGCAACACTTGTGCAAGATTTGGAGGAAACATTTGCAAATTTGCACAAGATCAATCTCAAGCTCAACCCTGAGAAGTGTGTCTTCGGTGTCCCATCCGGTAAACTTCTCGGGTTCTTTGTGTCTCAGCGCAGGATCGAAGCAAACCCCGACAAGATCAAGGCAATCGAGTAGATCGAAGCACCAAGGCTAGTCAAGGATGTGCGTCGGCTTGCCAGCTCCGTTGTCGCTTTAAGTAGGTTTATCTCCAAATCTGCTGAGGGCGCCCTCCCTTTCTTCAAGATTTTGAAGAAAGCAGGGCCCATGAAATGGACCTTGGAGGCCAAGGCAGTGCTACAGGATTTGAAGAGGTACCTCTCCTCTACGCCAATACTAGTTGTGCCCAAACCGTAAGAGCTGTTGCTGCTATATCTAGCGGCGACGAATCAAGTGGCCAGTGTTGCACTAGTGGTGTAGAGGGAAGCAGACGAAAAAGCGGTAGCGGTGGCGGGACTGTCGGATGACGAGCCAAAGTTCCCCCCGGCTGGGTCTGGTGCCAGCAAGGCGGGACCCCCGGCAGAGTCTGGCGCCAGCGAGACGGGAGCCCTGGCAAAGCCTGGCACCGACGAGGTAGGGTCAGCACAAGCAAAGGAAGTGGTACAGAGGAAGAAGATGATGCAGCACCCAGTTTAGTTCGTCAGCGCCCTCTTGCAGGGAGCTAGATCAAGGTAGTTCGGTGTGCAGAAGTTGCTCTTCGGCCTCCTTATGGCCTCGAGGAAGCTGCATCATTATTTTCAAGCACATGAGATCACCGTCATCACTCGCTTCCCATTGCACCGGATCTTACACAACCCAGATGCAACCGAAAGGATTGTGGAATGGGCGTTGGAACAGTCAAATTTTGGTCTTAGGATTGAAAGCACTTCGACAATGTTTGACACGAGAAATAATAAAAATAACGCTGGTTATTGCATTATTATCTCTCTACGTTCTAGGGGAAAATAAACGTTGTGGGCGTGCCAGTGTACTAAGTACACAAATAAACATAGGGAAACATGCATTTCATTAATCTCTCATCGGAGAAATAAAATTACAAAGGTCCCATTACATATGCGCCCTGTGGCCTACTAGCGCGGCCAGCCTGACTGTAGCGATTGTGATCTCTTGGTTCCCGGGGCCTCGGAAGGCTCCCGGTTAATTACTCCCGCGGGTTACTCCGCGAGATACCTCTGATTAAGCCGTGTGGTCGTCTTCGTTGTCTTCGCCTTGCGTTCTCCATGCATGATGATGTGTTAGGTGTGGGCCGCGGCAAAGCCCGTGTCCTCGTCGGTACACGTGCCGCTTAAAACGTGGCTTTGTGCTAGCCACGTCCGCCCTTGCTATCGCGTCTCATCGGTATTGGAGTAACCTGGGTCCTGCTTGGCTCCGACTTCTTGACGATTCATAATGGCTTCGTAGGGGTATGCAAGGGGTTTGCATCGTGGGAGTATTCCTTTGTGGAGACCGGCGTCGGTGTAAAACAAACACACGCTCATATCAGCATAGCCGTTGTGGTTGGCGTCTCGTCTCGGCTGGACGCCGATTTTACGGTGGTCCGCCAAGACAAGGGTGCCACCTCATGGGGCCATCAGAAGTTAGTATTGGTGATGTCCTGTCGCCATCACGCCTCGTCTTCATGGGCTCGGGGTTGCACACAGCACCATGTATCGCCATCTTCTCGCTTGGATCACGGACAACATCGTAGCGCCGTCCTCTTCTCTGTCTTGCGGGCAGAACTAGGGTGTGTGTCATCTTGTAGACTCCGGGTTGCGGGCTTTGTCTTGACGAGGTGGACATTGATGGTGTCGCCCCGCGAGCTCCATGCCTCCGTCCTCTACGGCACCATCTTGACGATGTTGATGATGAGCGTCATCCTTGAGAGCTCCGTGTCACCATCCACCGTGGCACGGCGGCAGCATCCTCGCGATCTCCACGCCTCCGTCCTCCATAGCGTTGGCTTGATGATGTTGATGATGGGTGTCGGTGTCAAAACCGGCGGATCTCGGGTAGGGGGTCCCGAACTGTGCGTCTAGGCGGATGGTAACAGGACACAAGGGACACCATGGTTTTACCCAGGTTCGGGCCCTCTCGATGGAGGTAAAATCCTACTCCTGCTTGATTAATATTGATGATATGGGTAGTACAAGAGTAGATCTACCACGAGATCAGAGAGGCTAAACCCTAGAAGCTAGCCTATGGTATGATTGTTCTTGTCCTATGGACTAAACCCTCCGGTTTATATAGACACCGGAGAGGGCTAGGGTTACACAGAGTCGGTTACAAGGAAGGAGGTCTACATATCCGTATTGCCAAGCTTGCCTTCCACGCCAAGGAAAGTCCCATCCGGACACGGGGCGAAATCTTCAATCTTGTATCTTCATAGTCCAACAGTACGGCCAAAGGTCATGGTCCGGCTGTCCGGACACCCCCTAATCCAGGACTCCCTCAGTAGCCCCTGAACCAGGCTTCAATGACGATGAGTCCGGCACGCAGATTGTCTTCTGCATTGCAAGGCGGGTTCCTCCTCCGAATACTTCATAGAAGATTTTGAACACGAGGATCGTGTCCGGCTCTGCAAAACAAGTTCCACATACCACCGTAGAGAGAATAGCATTTCCACAAATCTAATCTGCTGACGTATTCCGCAGCATGACATCACACCACAGCCAAGCCATTATACGAACCGTTTTTCACAGCCAATCTCAGCACAATTTGCGAGGTGGTTTCCCTCGCACGTCTTGTCGAAGCAGATATCGTGTCCCCTTATCACGGCATTCCCATCAATACGGACATGGGTAACCCAACCGCGCCATCAATTACGGCGCTTGGAGGATGAGCGGGTTTTACCAGGCTGGTGGGGACGCATAGTTTCGTCCGTCCATATAAAGGGACAAGGGTTCACCCTTCTCCATCCACGCCTTCTTCCTCCTTTGCCCATCCATTCTCGCACACTCGAGCTCCAGCGCCCAAGTCCACATTTCCTTCCTCGACCTTCTCCAACCATGTCCGGAGCGAGAGGCAAGTGGATGGTTTCCTCCGTGACGGAGGGAAACATCAAGAAACTGAGGAGAGCCGGATACTTGTCCGCGGACATCGCGCATCGGCTCCTAGATGCGGGGCAGTTCATCCCCACCCCCAGGCCCCATGAGAGGGTAGTGTTCCTCACCCATTTCCTCCGCGGACTAGGCTTCCCTCTCCACCCATCCGTCCAGGGGCTCATGTTCTACTATGGCCTGGACTTCCACGATCTGGCCCCGAACTTCATCCTCAACATCTCGGCGTTTATCGTCGTGTGTGAGGCCTTCCTCCGCATCAGGCCCCACTTCGTCCTATGGATGAAGACTTTTAATGTCAAGCCGAAAGTGGTGCGCGGCCAGCAGGCAGAGTGCGGAGGTGCCATGGTGGGCAAGATGCCGAACGCCACATGGCTCGAGGGCTCCTACGTGGAGACCATAAAGGGGTGGCAATCGGGGTGGTTCTACATCACCGAGCCGCGCGACCCCGAATGGGCAGCGGCCCCCGAGTTTCGATCCGGAATCCCAACGCGGCTCACCTCCTGGAAAGAGAAGGGCCTGCCCTGGGGTAGTCCGGGAGAGATGACCGGACTCCAAACCTGTGTCCAGAACATGATGAACAAGAAGCTCAAGCCTGTCAATATAGTCCAGGTCATGCTCATTCACCGGATCCTTCCGTGTCAACAACGGGCATTCAATTTGTGGGAGTTCACCCGGACCAGCACCAGAATCTGAGCGAGCTCTTCGACACAACACACGAGGATGCTTCGAAGGTGCTTTTCAAGGGTGCCGAGGTTCCTCCCCCTTACCGAGGATCGCGGATTCAGCGCAAAGCGCCAAGCCAGCGCGGTAAGCGGTTTTACCTCCTATAGGGTATTCATTTTCCATATTTTAATCATATGCGGGGTCCAAGTCCCCATACCTTTGTCAGGATTGGCAGGAGATGGCCGGACAGATCGACTGTCCGGTTCCTTTGCCCGAAGGCCCAGCAGACGCTCGCTTGGCGGAGTTGCTGGTTCCGGCACCTTACGTGGTGCCGGAGAAGAAGGCCACGGGGACCCGAAAGAGTTCCCGGCGCCCGGCGGTGTCGGACTCATCGTCCGATGCCTCCGAGGCGCACTCCTCCCACGAAGACGAGGAGGAGGAAAAAGAGGTTTCTTCCCCTCCAGCAGGGGAAGAAAAGAAAAGGAAGGCCGCCCCAACTGGGGAGGCCGGAGGGTCCAAGAATGGAAGGACCCTTCCTCCGGACTATTCCACCAACGCCGTCGACAGCGAGGACGAGTGGCCGCCCAGGGCCAAGCCCCTGGCGAAGTCGTAAGTATTCGGATAACAGAGTAACTCATAGTGTTCCTTTATTGCACAACTTCTCCTGACACCGAATATAATAATGCAGTCCGCCCCGAGCCCGGCTCAACGTATCGTCGATCGGGTCCTTGGGTTCGTCGGATGTGAATAGCCTTTCACTTCCGGCCGCCTCCTCCCCTCGCCCTACGGACAATGCCGAGGTATTGTCCCAAGGGGTTCCAAACCGAGGGGAGGTAGTCCTGGGGGCGCCTCAAGGCGACATCCCGGACTACAGGCGCAAAGGGGGCAAGACTCCCAAGGGCTCCAAGTCCGGCCCTGGGCCGAACATCACACCGGAACCTTCAGCGGTTACGGAGTCCGGTAGGTGGCCCCCCACTAAGAAGGGCAAGCCTACCACGCCGGTGACCTCCGTCCAACCGGAGGCACCGGATAACTTGCTGGAGGTGCTTAACGGCGCCTCCATCGACGAGGAGCACCGCACTATTATGAGTGTGGTGATCCAGAAAGTTCAGTCCGCCAAAAGCGGGCTGACTGAAGCTTGTGCCAGCCTTCTGACAGGCTTTGAGGTATGTAAAAAATATATGAAAATATTACTGCATAGACAGTATCCCCTGATGCTCTGTTTGGTGTTCACAAAGAAAAGCCGGATAGAGGATCTAATAATATTCGCAGGAGTCTAACATAATTATGTCGACATGCGTGTGCAGGCTTCATTGCTGACCTCTGCCGCACTGACTGCAGAGGTTGATGCGCTGAAGCAGAACCTCGAGCGGTCCGAGAAAGAGCTCGGCCTTGCCAAGAAGCAGCTCGAGGAGAACCAAGGTACGTAATGCCTTGTCTATGTGTGTATATAAAAAGATGCAGTTGCAAAAAATGATAGGATCGTTATTGATGTGCTAGGGGCCACGACCGTGGTGGCGACCCTGAAGCAAGCACTATCCGAGGCCGAAGATAAAGCGGCCATGGAGTGCAGCGAGCGGGGGAAGCAAGAGGCGCGGGTTGCGGAGGTGCAGCAAGAGCTCCAGGCTCTCGTGAAAAAGCATGAGAGTTTGGAGCTTGACTCGAAGACTCGCGAGTCCGAGCTCGTTGCGGCCCTCGAGAGCGCCAAGTCTGCCAAGGCCGAAGCCCAAAAAGCCCTCCAAGAAATTGAGGCGATAAAGAAGATAGCGACGAGTAAGGCCTTCATAATGCAAAGCAAGCATGTGAAAGTGAATTACTTGTTACTTACCCGAGTCCGGAGCTCTCCAAGAGCATTCGCAGATTTGCCCCGCAGCGTGTCCAATGCCGCCACCTACTACCTGGTCAAGGAAGAGAGCTCGATGGAGAAGGTGTTCTGGTCTCAGTATGCTGATACCGAACACCCGGTGCCCTTGAGCGACTAGCTGAAGCAACTGGTCGAGCTCCATAAGGTGGACGAACAGGCCATGAAGGGTCTCATAGTCCGGCTGTGGCATGGAGAGGCCATGCCTGGGAGCTACTTCGGGCTGGTGAGGCGGCTGGCGGATGCCTGTCCGTGGCTTGAAGTCATCAAGCGCTCCGTCTGCATCGAGGGCGCCCGCAGGGCCCTTGCCAGTGTGAAAGTACACTGGGGCAAAATGGACGCGGAGCGGCTGGTGAAGGACGGACCACCGCAGGGCAAGGAGCATCACCACCCCGAGATGTACTATGAGGGCGTCCTGAAGGGTGCCCGCCTTGTGGCGGATGAATGTTCCAAGGATATAATATTTGAGTAAACTCGCTCGTGTGATCTTGTGCGCTGAAAACTTGTTCATATGCGCTATGCAACGCTTGTTTGAATTTAAAATATTACCTTCTATGCGGCCGTTTATTAAATCTGAGAGATGGCGAGTCGTCAGCTTCTGCCCCCGTGCCACGAGTGCTGGGGTGTTCGGGATAAACCTGGGCACTCTTTTTCCCACTCTTGGGTCCTTCGAGGGAGGTGCTCAGCACAACGAACAAGTCAATCGGACTATAATGCATTATCACTCTCACTTAGCCAGAGAATTCTATAATTATTTTAAATTTTGGCGAAGCCCCTAGTGTTCGGAAGACCAAGTTCGGGGCGCTATACACGCCTAGGCCGGACAAAGCCGACTCCTCGCCCTAAGCGGCATAAGTCTTTGGGGACTCGAAACCTCTCGAACCGCGACCAACTCTCGCCCAACCATGACGGTCAGTTTTAGCTTTCTCTACTGATGTGCTTAGCCCAGCTGAACCGGGGCACAATCGCAGTAGTTCTCCCAGTGCTACCTTAGCCGATATAGCGGAACGTACGGTACCAAAACATGGGAGCCGGGCAAACCCAACTATTGACCAAAGACATGATTCGGAGCTGATGCATATAATGCTATAAGTTCGGAGTGCCGCACTTGTGAAAGTGTTCGGACTTCTCACGCCGTATTATGGGGTGCTTGAGCCCCTAGTGTATTGGCCATACCAAAGTGTACGGGTGCTGATTGTCATGAATGAACATATATACATAAAAAGGAATGAATAGAGAATGCAATAATAGACTGAAGCTAAGCATTGTTTATTCGAGAAAGGTGCATTAAAAGCAGAACGATACAAATAGTGCAATAAGCAGGAGATGGGACTATTTGACATGTCCCCTCCAGGGGCGAGCTACGGAATGGTATGTAAAACATGTATTTTTCTCGTTATAGAGACCACCTGGGAGTTCCATAGTGTGACATAGCTTTTTGCCTCCCTGGTTGTTGTATCGTATGTTCGGCGATTGTACTGCCGAGCAGGGCTTCCGGAGAGTAAAGTCCTGAAAGTGAGAAAAATGATAAAATCGGCAGCACCTAGTGCGGTTGAGCGGCGTTGTGGGGCGTGCCGTGGTCGTGCCCCTCCCCCTGTGCCCATGGTATTTTCAGAGCATAATTATGTACGCGTAGCACGGATTTCACCGTTTCGCGAGGGCTGGGGTTGGGGCCGCGTTGCTATGCTTGCTCAGAACGTGCCAGGCGGTCTTGTTGTAGTTTACTCCGAGCGCGCTTGACGGTGTCCGGACGTTTTATCGCCGGACTGGAGAACTGCCTTGAGAGGCTGCTTTGTACTTCCGCTGCGAGGGCTGCCGTGTGCTCCTCCGTTCGGAGAGAGCGTTCGGTGTTTCCATTGACTGTAATGACTCCCCGAGGTCCTGGCATCTTGAGCTTGAGGTATGCATAGTGCGGCACCGCATTGAACTTTGCAAATGCGGTTCGCCCGAGCAGTGCGTGATAGCCACTGCGGAACGGGACTATATCGAAGATTAACTCCTCGCTTCGAAAATTATCCGGGGATCCGAAGACCACGTGTGACTGAGCCTGTGCAATGGGCCTCTACACCTGGTATGACGCCCTTAAAGGTCGTCTTTGTGGGTTTAATCCTTGAGGGATCTATGCCCATTTTGCGCACTGTGTCCTGATAAAGCAGGTTCAGGCTACTGCCGCCGTCCATAAGGACTCGAGTGAGGTGAAATCCGTCGATGACTGGGTCTAGAACTAATGCGGCAAATCCGCCGTGGCGGATACTAGTGGGTCGGTCCCTGCGGTCGAAAGTGATCGGGTAGGAGGACCATGGGTTGAACTTTGGGGCGACTGGCTCCAACGCGTAGACGTCCCTTAACGCATGCTTCCGCTCCCTCTTGGGGATGTGGGTTGCGTATATCATGTTCACCGTCTGCACTTGTGGGGGGAAACCCTTTTTTCCTCTGTTGTTTGGCGGTCGGGGCTCCTCTTCGTCGTCTCTATGTAGCCCCTTGTCTTTGCTTTCGGCATTTAACTTGCCGGCCTGCTTGAACACCCAACAATCCTTGTTGGTGTGGTTGGCTAGCTTTTCGGGGGTGCCATGTATCTGACACGAGCGATCGAGTATACGGTCCAAGCTGGACGGGCCCGGAGTGCTTCTTTTGAATGGATTTTTCCGCTGACCGGGCTTAGAGCCTCTGAATCCGGCATTAGCTGTTGTATCCTCAGTATTGTCGCTGTTAATGCGGCACTTGTGCTTGTTGCGACATGACCTACCACTGCTGTCCTTAGTATCCAAATTACTCGGGCTCTCTGACATGTTATTGCTGCAAGCCATCCAGCTATCTTCTCCCGCGCAAAAGCGGGTCATGAGTGTCGTGAGGGCTGCCATAGATTTTGGCTTTTCCTGTCCAAGGTGTCGGGCAAGCCACTCATTGCGGATGTTATGCTTGAAAGCCACTAGGACCTCTACGTCCAGACAGTCGACGATTTGATTTTTCTTGGTTAGGAACCGTGTCCAGAATTGTCTGGCCGATTCCTATGGCTGCTGAATTATGTGGCTCACGTCATCTGCGTCTGTTGGTCGCACATAGGTGCCTTGGAAGTTGTCGAGGAATGCGGCTTCCAGGTCTTCCCAACAACCAATGGATTCCGCTGGCAAGTTGTTAAGCCAATGTCAATCTGGTCCTTTAAGCTTGAGTGGGAGGTATTTGATGGCGTGTAGATCGTCACCACGGGCCATGTGGATATGAAGGAGATAGTCCTCAATCCATACCGCAGGATCTATCGTACCATCGTACGATTCAATATTTACGGGTTTGAAACCCTCTGGGATTTGATGGTCCATTACTTCATCTGTGAAGCATAGCGGGTGTGCGACGCCTCTGTACTGGGCTATATCATGACGTAGCTCAAATGAGTTTTGTCTGCTGTGTTCGGCCCGGCCGGATTTACTTTTACTATATCCGGCGTGACGGTTATTGTCTCGTGCTGTGGGGCGCCCACGCGATCCGTAGATCGATCTTGTTCGCTTTGCTTTGTCCTCCAACATATCTCGCGGGTCTAGCACATTTCCCCGTGCCTTGGTATTTTTTGAGTGACGCCGGGGTGCGGCTTGAGTTGTCGGCCGAGAGGCCTCTCTGTCGCGGCCACGAGGTGGCCGGTTAGCCGCGTCATACGCTGGAGATGTAGGTTTACATGCTTCCTCCTCTAATTGGGGTAGCAACCTGCGCTCTAGGTAGCTCTTGGAGGGGCGTTCGAGTTCATATTCCTCGGCCGCAAGGACTTCAGTCCATCTTTCAGCAAGCAAGTCTTGATCAGCTCTAAGCTGCTGCTGCTTCTTCTTAAGGCTATTTGCCATGGCTATAAGCCGGCGCTTGGAGCGCTCTTGCTCAACGGGATTCTCAGGCACGACAAATTCGTCATCGTCGAGGCTTGCCTCGTCTTCGGAGGGAGGCATGTAATTCTCATCCTCTTCCTCTTTGTCCGCCGCTCTCTCATGAGGGCTGGCTTCTCCATCCTCCTGCGCTGAACCTTGCTGGAGGGGGTTGTCTTCAGCACTGTCCGGAGTGTTATTATCTCCTGTGCCGGAATCACCATTTTTTGCTCTGGCGAGACTTAGAGCGGCGCCGCTGATGCCGGCGCTTAGGTTGCTTCTTGGAGGGGTCATCCTCCGCTGCTCCGTCGCCATTGCCTTCTTTGGGTGTGTCCACCGTATATATGTCATACGACGAGGTGGCTTTCCAGTGCCCTATAGGCGCTGGTTCCTGTTCGTCTCCTGCATCGTCGTCCATATCGTTGATGTCTTCGAAGTCGAAGTCGAGCATGTCGGTTAAATCATCGACAGTGGCTATGAAGTGGGTGGTGGGTGGGCGTCGAATTTCTTCGTCGTCCGCATCCCAATCCTGTCGGTCATAATCCAGCCAGGACTCTCCTGATAAAGAGAGCAAGCTTAGTAAATTTAGTATGTCGCCAAAGGGCGAGTGCTGAAAGATATCCGCGGCGGTGAACTCCCTGATCGGCGCCCAATCGGATTCGATTGGCAGGGGCGCGGAGGGTTCAGAGTCCTGAGAAGAGTCCGGCAATGTGGAGTCATGGACCTCGCGAAGAGTAAGGCTGGTGTTCGGCTCGATCGCCGTTGAGGCTGCAGCCTCCGCGGCGGGGTCTAACCCCCCGCCCTCGGACGGCGCAGTTGGCTTTGAATTAAAGGTCGAAGCGGATGCAGGTGCGGTCTCCAGGACATTGTTTGGCAACAGAGCTAGATCATGCCCATCGTGACAGTGCGACGCACTCGGCCGGGGCTTGAATCTGTCGAAGATTAAGTCTCCGCTAATGTTGGCTGTGTAGTTCAAGCTTCCAAACCTGACCTGATGGCCAGGGGCATAACTTTCAATCTGCTCCAGATGGCCAAGCGAATTGGCCCGCAGTGCAAAGCCGCCGAACACGAAGATCTGTCCGGGGAGAAAAGTCTCACCTTGGACTGCATCGCTGTTGATGATTGGAGGGGCCATCGAGCCTAAAGATGACGACATAGAGGAACTCTCAATGAAAGCACCAATCTCGGTGTCAAAACCAGCGGATCTCGGGTAGGGGGTCCCGAGCTGTGCGTCTAGGCGGATGGTAACAAGAGACAAGGGACACGATGTTTTTACCCAGGTTCGGGCCCTCTAGATAGAGGTAAAACCCTACTGTTGCTTGATTAATATTGATGATATGGGTAGTACAAGAGTAGATCTACCACGAGATCAGAGAGGCTAAACCCTAGAAGCTAGCCTATGGTATGATTGTTCTTGTCCTACGAACCAAACCCTCCGGTTTATATAGACACCAGAGAGGGCTAGGGTTACACAGAGTCGGTTTAAAGGAAGGAGATCTACATATCTGTATTGCCAAGCTTGCCTTCCACGCCAAGGAAAGTCCCATCCGGACACGGGACGAAGTCTTCAATCTTGTATCTTCATAGTCCAACAGTGTGACGCCCCCGGTTCAATCGTACACTAATCATGCACGCAAATGTGTATGATCAAGATCAGGGACTCACGGGAAGATATCACAACACAACTCTACAAATAAAATAAGTCATACAAGCATCATAATACAAGCCAGGGGCCTCGAGGGCTCGAATACAAGTGCTCGATCATAGACGAGTCAGCGGAAGCAACAATATCTGAGTACAGACATAAGTTAAACAAGTTTGCCTTAAGAAGGCTAGCACAAACAGGGATACAGATCGAAAGAGGCGCAGGCCTCCTGCCTGGGATCCTCCTAAGGTACTCCTGGTCGTCGTCAACGGGCTGCACGTAGTAGTAGGCACCTCCAGAGTAGAAGGAATCGTCGTTGACAGTGGCGTCTGGATCCTGGGCTCCAACGTCTGGTCGCAGCAATCGGGTACAAGGTATAGGGGGAAAAGAAGGAGAAAGCAACCGTGAGTACTCATCCAAAGTACTCGCAAGCAAGGAGCTACACTACATATGCATGAGTATATCTGTAAAGGGCCATATCGGTGGACTGAACTGCAGAATGCCAGAATAAGAGGGGGATAGCTAATCCTGTCGAAGACTACCCTTCTGGCAGCCTCCGTCTTGCAGCATGTGGAAGAGAGTAGACTGAAGTCCTCCAAGTAGCATCGCATAGCATAATCCTACCCGGTGATCCCCTCCTCGATGCCCTGTTAGAGAGCGATCACCGGGTTGTATCTGGCACTTGGAAAGGTGTGTTTTATTAAGTATCCGGTTCTAGTTGTCATAAGGTCAAGGTACAACTCCGGGTCGTCCTTTTACCGAGGGACACGGCTATTCGAATAGATTAACTTCCCTGCAGGGGTGCACCACATAACCCAACACGCTTGATCCCATTTGGCCGGACACACTTTTTGGGGTCATGCCCGGCCGCGGAAGATCAACACGTCGCAGCCCCACCTAGGCACAACAGAGAGGTCAGCACGCCAGTCTAAACCTAAGCGCGCAGGGGTCTGGGCCCATCGCCCTGAGCACACCTGCACGTTGCGTGGGCGGCCGGAAGCAGACCTAGCCTCCCTAATACAAGAGCACACGTTCCAGTCCAATCCGGCGCGCGCCGCTCAGTTGCTGACGTCACGAAGGCTTCGGCTGATACCACGACGCCGGGATACCCATAACTACTCCCGCGTAGATGGTTAGTGCGTATAGACCAAATGGCCAGACTCAGATCAAATACCCAGATCTCGTTAAGCGTGTTAAGTATCCGCGAACGCCAACCAGGGCCAGGCCACCTCTCTCCTAGGTGGTCTTAACCTGCCCTGTCGCTCCGCCACAAAGTAACAGTCGGGGGCCGTCGGGAACCCAGGCCCACCTCTACCGGGATGGAGCCACCTGCCCCTTCAGCCCCCATCTCCGAACAGTATCACAGGTAATGTAACAGTGTAAAGTATATAGAATATGCCCGTGATCACCTCCCGAAGTGATCACGGCCCAGTAGTATAGCATGGCAGACGGACAAGAGTGTAGGGCCACTGATGGAACACTAACATCCTATACTAAGCAGTAGGATAGCAGGTAAAGGTAACAACAGTAGTAGCAAGGACAGGCTATGCATCAGGATAGGAATAACGGAAAGCAGTATCATGCTACACTACTCTAATGCAAGCAGTATAGGAGAGAGTAGGCGATATCTGGTGATCAAGGCGGGGCTTGCCTGGTTGCTCTGGCAAGAAGAAGGGTCGTCGATGTAGTCGATCACAGGGGTACCGGCATCGGTCTCAGGGTCTACCGGAAAGAAGTAACGAAGGGGGAACACAATAAATAACAGAGCAATCAAATGTAACAAAAAGCAAGAAGCGGCAATACGTTGTGCTAGAGGTGACCTAACGTAGGGATAGGTGATACCGGCGAAAGGGGAAAACATCCGGGAAAGTATCCCCGGTGTTTCGCGTTTTCGGGCAAAGGAGCCGGAGGGGGAAAGTTCAAGTTTGATATATTAGGGGTGTGGCGGATGAACGGGTTGCGTATCCGGGTTCGTCTCGTCGTTCTGAGCAACTTTCATGTTGAAAATATTTTAATCCGAGTTACGGATTAAAAGATATGATTTTCTAAAGATTTACTAATTTCTAGATTTTAATTAATTATTTAATTTAATTCGAAAATGGATTTATGACATCAGCATGATGTAATGCTGACGTCAGCAGTCAACAGGTTTGACTGGTCAACCTGACCAGTGGGTCCCACTGGTCAGTGACACATTTTAATTAAACAATTTATTTAACCTAATTAGTATTAATTAGGGGGTGAGCCCCACTGTCATTGATTGATTAATTAACTGATAGTTAATTAGGTTAATCTAATTATGATTAATTAACTTAATTAACTCCTTAATTAATTAATTAATTTTATTATTATTATTATTACTTATTTTTAATAAAACGTTCTGGGCAGGGGCCCACTTGTCATAGGCCCCAGGGGCCTTTGCGGGTGTGCGGGTTACGGGCGCAACCCGAACAGGCGGGGGCGCTGGGCGCTGCGGGCGCCCGACCCAGGAGAGGGCCGAGCGGTCGCCGGGTACGGGCGCTCAGTGCCCGGGCGCGGCTTGGCGTGGCCACCGGCGGGCGGCCGCGGCACGGTGGTGATGGCGCTAGGCGGTGGCGTGTAGCGGCAACGTCGGCGCTGCAGGCAGTCGGGTCAGAGAGGGGGGCGAAGGCGTGGGCGGCTCCGGGGAGCCATGGCCAGGGAGGGAGTGGAGCTGAGCAGCGGCACCGGTGAGAGCGACGAGCAGAGGAGGCGCAATGGAGGGCGCGCGGCGGCCTTGGCTGGGAGTGGCGCGGGGCGACAGCAGGCGGGGCCGGCGGTCGCGAAGGGCAGGGGCTCATCACGGTTGCTGGACGGCGGCGCGGGGCGAGGCCACAGCGGGCGCGAGCCTCGGCGACCAGAGCAGGGGAGGCGCGCGTGGCGCCTGGTGCGGTGGTGCGCGTGCGCCGGCGAGGGGCACGACGGGCGGCGCGGTGAACGTAAGGGAAAGAGGAGGAGGGAAATGGGGGCTGGCTCACAGCTTTGCCAAGAAGAGGGTCGGCGTGGCTTGAGGACGCGAGTCGGGGATGGAGACGAGGAGGCGACGCGAGGTCCGGCGATGGGCGGTCGAGGTCGAGGCGGTGATCCGGCGACGATGTTCGGTGGTGGGGGCGCGGCGTCGGGCGCGAGATCGGGCTCCTCCCCGATCCAATCCAGCGAGAGAGAGGGGAGGGAAACGAGAGAGAGTGGGGTCATGGGGGAAGTGGGGAGAGGTGGGGACCGAGCGAGGGGATCAGCTAGGGTTAGAGGGATTGGGTGGGCTGGCCAGTTGGGCCAGTTGGGCCCGGCCTGCTAGGCCGAAGCCCAGTGGGGGGTGACTGCTTTTCTTCTTTTTTTGTTAGTTTGTTTTCTGTTTATGTATTTTCTTTCTTTTATTTATTTTCTATTCTATTTATTTAGTTTAAAGCACTTAGGCACTTTGTAAAATTATGTTTTCTTCACTAAAATTACCATAGCAATATTTGACACACACCGAACATTTTTGTTTAAATGTTTTGAAAACTTTAACTGTTTGCTAAATTTAAATTTGAATTTAGAGTGTTTTGATCTAACACGCGAATACCAACAGTAAACGGGATGACGTGGCATCATTAGAGAAGTTTTACTGTAGCTTAATTATCCGGGCGTCACAAACAGTCCGGCCAAAGGTCATAGTCCGGCTGTCCGGACAACCCCTAATCCAGGACTCCCTCAATGGGCATCTTCCAGGCAAGCTCCATGTCACCATCTACTGCGGCACGTCGGTGGCATCATGGCACCAGCTTGATGATGTTGATGATCGGCGTCGTCCTAGCAAGCTCCATGTCGCCATCCACTGTGGCATGGCGGCGGTATCCTCGTGAGCTCCACGCCTCCGTCATCCATGGCTCCAGTTTGATGATGTTGATGATGGGCACCATCCTGGCGAGCTCCATGTCACGATCCACCGCAACAACGCAGTGGCATCCTCGTGAGCTCCACGATGCGGGCTTGATGATATTGATGATCGGCACCGTCCTAGCGAGCTCCTTGTCGCCGTCCACCACGGCAACATAGCGGCATGCTCTCGAGCTCCATGGTGTCGGCTTGATGATATTGATGATGGATGTCATCCTAGCGAGCTCTGTGGCGCCATCTCTGCGGCACGGTGGTGCCATCATGGCACCAAATTGATGATGTTGATGATGGGCGTCGTCCTAGCGAGCTCCGTGTCGCCATCTTCTGTGGCACGGCGGCGGCATCCTCGAGAGCTCCACGCCTCCTCCGCGACTCCGGCTTGATGACGAAGGTGACGGGCATCGTCTTGATGAGCTCCGTGTTGCCGTTCTTCATGGCGTGGTGCACTCCTTCTCCTTCTTGCCTTTGGGGTAAACGCCTCCGCCAGAGGAGCGTCGCCTTATCTCGCGTGCGTGAGTCAACACCACCGCTGCGTATACGTCTCCTTCCCAATCAAACTTGGTAAGAGAAAGACAATAAAAAGAAAGAATGTGCTACTATTGCACGCGCGCATGTTGGGTGTTGCTTGTGCATGCACCACTGCTGACTTCTTCGGCAATGTCCCTCGAGTGCTCCGCATCATCTCGTCAGCGTGGTTCTCCATGACGCAATCCGCTCCTTTTCCTAGAGGCGCGTGAGTTTCTTCAATCCGACGCGTCGTGGCCACCGCCGCCGCGTCCCTTCTCTCCTCTGCCCCCTAGACACCGCCGTGACGGGCGCGTCTCCTTCTCCCCTGGTGCTCATGTCTTCACCTCATGCATGTTCCCTCCTCCGCACGTGCGTCGGTTTGTTGTACTCCAGATTGTCCTTGGGTATTCTGCAAAATAAGACAATAACATATAGAATAAAAAGGATATTGTATGGTTAGATGTGTTTCTTCCCCGCACGTATTTCCACGGCTGGCACGTACGCACGTCCACCGTTCATCCGATCTCCATCACGCTGCTGCCCCGAATGCGTCTACTTCTCCTTGTGTGCGCCTCGTATCCGTCGGCTGCCCCCTGCGTGTTCTGGCTGGCCGTTCTTTCCTAGTGTCCGTGCCGTCATCTCCGATGGCATGCTTGTCACCGCAACACAGGGCCTACGCGGCCATCGCAGGCGCGTTCCACTTTGCGACGCCATGTGTCTCCTCCTCCTTCTCTTCTCTGATCTCTCCTTTATTAATAAGTGAGAGCTAGGCATCAGGCACAGGGCAACGCGTGACGTGCGCCGTCACGAGCAGTCCCTACTAAGATTTCCATAACTCAAATCTTCCTTATCTTTTCCAATGTTTCCATATTGATTCAGATTTTCTACGGTTGATCTTCTTGACCTGCAAGTCCACAGAACATGCCCTATATAACCTAGTCAATAACATATGAGTGCACGGGCGTCAAACATTTTATTCTTCGGGACAGCAAAGCCGTGCCCGTGTTTTGTGTACCTGTTTTAGTTAGCAAAAATAAAATAAAATAAATGTAATACTCATGCATGCATTGAAGACTAGTCCATGATTTAGTTGCACTAGGTATTGCGCGGGTCTTCGGAGACATACACACACGTGTCGGCCGGTATACAAATACCCGAATACATTCGTATATACAAAGTTAATGCCACGGCCTGCCCGGACCAAATCGAGGCATCCATGCATCAATTATGTAGGCAGCCCTAGGGGCACATATATATATGTGTACATGCTCCCTCACCAAACTTGGCTCCGTGTAGTCTGCATCAAAAGTTCAAAACCCATCAAAAATAATGATAAAAAATATATTTTATGCAATAATGCACAAAAACTCGTTGAACAAATGCCCCCTCGTCGAGTTAACTTTGAGTGCGAAGCAAATCGAGCTTGACTCGACGAACACTTTTTTGTTTCTTTTCTTGGCGCATGATTCATATGCAGTCTGAAGAACCGGTTCAGAGTTGACATCCCCGTGACGACGTGTGCGCCATTCCAAAGATGATTGAGGAGTAACAATGTAAATTAGTGTAGGCATGTCCATCCACACTTGTGTTCTCTAGGGAGCTTGTTGGACCGTATAACACGCACGATGCAGGTCAACGAGGCAACCCTATCTCGTCTTCATTCCATGGCAAAACATCATGCCTTATCCTAAAAACAAAAACAATTTTTTTTACCAATCTCGCCGTGACCGTCTAGCTGCTATGGTGCCAGCCGACTTGATTGGAGGGTTTCACAGATTCACGCTGGCCACACTGGCGCGTTACACTGCTCCCGTGATCGCCTTGTGTTGATGTAGGCGAGGCATCGGTAGATCATCGATAGCTCCCCTTCGTTGAGCGAACCGTCACACCATCGATGGTGTGATAATTCTGGTGGTGCGCCGGGACGCTGTCGGCCTTACGAATAATTGAGGGGTTGATATTTCCCTCGTGCTTCATTGCTGTTGGAGACGGGGTTGCGGAGACAAATCGGCTTCACCTTCGTGAGCATAGGTGTTGCCTTCTGGCACCCGTCATGCGTGTCAGTGTAGACCATTGGTTGTCGGGCTATCGTTGGTGTTGTCAGGGACGCATGGGTATTGCTGCACCCAAACACCCATGACGTGGTTCGATGTAGTGGTTGTCGTCTGAATGTTGTCGATGATGACAGGGAGTGTATCTCCATGGCTGGAAAGAGGTTGGAGGAGCACAACTAGAAACACCAAACAATAACAGGCGGAAGAAAGAACGAAAAAACGTTTTTTTTATGTTGGCTTTCCCGTTATACACCAGCTATAGGCGTGATATCCGAGATGGCTACCGAAGGACTTGTCATTGGGAACCATTGAAAGACCTTAACGATTGCAACTCCACAACTTAAATAAGCATCGGTGTACGTGTATGAAGATGCCGTGTTTTGGGATGCTTCCGAGAGGCAACAAAAAATTCATACTCTAGCCCATCATCATACTAAGGGCCCCCACAGCTCAACATGCCCCCTGCACATGCCCAATGCACCCAGAGACATGGGTATGGTAGGTTCAGGACAAATTGTTTTGGGACAACGGCTTGGCGATTTTTCTTTGTGTATATTGAGGGGTGGTGAACAGCTACCTCCCGCCTTCCTTCCAGTGGGTTCCTTACTGCTTGGGAACACTTGACAGCTTCTTGAACTGTAGGGAATTTTTTCTTGAATGCGCTTCTTGGACTTTCGGAATTTCATCTTGATTGCTCACATGGATGATTGATTGGCCGCGGACTTCATGGACTTGTTTTGACATTCGGCTCAAACTTCTTGAGGATTCTTCTTCTAAGATTTCATGGGGACCCACCTTGGGAACTTGGAAGGGAACTGTTCACCTTTGTGGACTAGGAAAACCCTCTAGCACTTTATCTGGGGCTTCTGGTGGCGCACCCCAGGATTGCCATGTGACTACACACCGAACCAACTTATGTTGAGTCAGGCAGCCCTCCATGATCTTTTCCTATAGTCTTCCCTGGAGTGCGAGCCTCTGTGAACACGAGGCATGCCGGGAAACATGAAGAGGGTGGGGTCTCAATACTAAGAAGTGCCCAAGTAATCATCTCCTCTGCCTCCGGAAGCATACACCTGGTACGTGTCATGCATTGCGGGTGTAGGAGCCGCTCCACTTGCAACTTGACACATCGTGCCACCCTCCAACAGGTCCTAGGGTAGCCAAAACTTCAATCAACCACATGGTGTAATAGGGGAAAGCCATTTTTTCTTGGACTTAGTCCGTAAAAATTGGGGAAAACTAGATATATCCACGAAATGCTAAGGAGAATGCTTCATGGATCCGAAAGCCCATAGAAAAAACTTCCCCAATGAAAATCCAAAAGGCAACAAAAGAGGCAAACTTTTAAGAATTTTTTTGAGGAACCTTCCGTTCATTGGGGGCATAGGTCGGACTCCCTGGGAATCAATGAGCTGGTATGCTTCCCTGTCGTAGACTTGCTCATTGACGTATGGTCCTTCCCACTTTGGCTCGAACTTGCCCTTCGTCTTGTGCGTCACGATGATGGGTCGTCTAAGCACGAGAACCAATTCGCCTTTTCGGAAGAAGCGTTGCTTGGCGACCTTGTCGTAAGCTCTCACCATATTCTGGCGGTAAAGCTCAAGGTTCTGTAGGGCATTAAGTTGCCCCTCTTCAAGGGCGTTGAGCTCTTGAAACCGCAGTTGTACCTATTCGTCCTGGGTGATCTCACCTTGGATAGCCACCCTCAAAGAGGGTAGCTGGACCTCCCGTGGTAGGACAGCCTCACTCTCGTAAACGAGAGAAAATGAAGTCGCCTTTGTTGGGGTACAGACTATAACATGGTACGCCTATAAGGACTCGAAGAGACGATCATGTGAGTCTCCCTTGTGCCTTGTCACCGTCTTCATGAGTATCTTGCGGAGTGTGTTGTTGAAGGCTCTGATTGCGCCGTTGGCTTGGTATAGATGGTTGGGATATGGTGATGAAGTGAAGGGGAGAGCGGTACGCCCATCCCTCCGGCCATGCTTAGCCATATACCTTCATCTTGTCAATTGTTCGATGATGAAGTGGGCGGCCTTCGCCTCGTCAGTGCCCGGCCTGGTGGTCTCCGCCTTGTCGGTGTTGGACTGGATGACTTGCCTTCGCCTCATCGGTGCCGCAAGATATGGATTGCTTCATCGGAAAAAGACATGCTGATGGAGTATAGCTTTGCCTCGTCGGATCTTGGACGATGTCGGGGAAGCGTGTTTATGTAGAAGTTGGAGAAGACTTGCGTGTCGCCGCATGACAGCGGTGCTTAAAGATGGCGATAATACTAGCTCGTCGATGTAGACTTTGGGGCATCACAGTTACGGGGACGACCTTCACTCGGTGTAGAAGAAAGGCTGCATGCCGGTGCAGTCCGTGTCCTCGCCGGGTAGTAAGTCAAAGAAGATGTCGACGTCATATGGACATCCATTGGCATCGATGTAGACGACACCCTCGCCAGATGAAGAGTTGATGAAGATTACGACACCGTGTCAATGTAGTCGGATGGCAGCGTGTCAATGTAGTCGGCGTCCCGCCGAGTGTGACGTCGATGAAGATGGTGACGACATGTTGATGTAGGAGCATTCCTCGTTATGCCGGAGGTTGATGATGATGCCTCCAACATGGTCACGGGCGGTGTAGATGGCGCCCAACTTTTGGTGCACTCCATGTTGGCGAGGAGCAAGCGGCACACCTACCGGGGCTATGTAAATGGCACCCGCATTCGAGCGATGCTTCACGTTGGAGGCGGTCTGGATGATGCTCCACGTCTGGTGAGCTCCACATTGGCGGTGGTGTGGATGTCACCACACCTTGGTCGAGCCCCCTATTGGTATAGGCGCAAAGGTCGGCCTGCCTTTGGGGAGCTCCAAGATGGTGTAGACGGTGCTCGCCCTTAGGCGAGCTCAGTGTTGGTGACGATGTAGATGACGCTCCTTCTGGGGCGTTAACATGTCTATGACGGGGTAGACCGACCACCACCCAAGGCCCGCCCGGACCAAGCTCCTTGTTGGCAGCCGTTTAGACCAAGCCCCACCCGAACCAACCTTCGAGTGGGAGGCAACAACATAGATGATATCCTCGCCTTGGGAAAGCTGTGGGATGACGGTCCAGAAGCCGCCCCATCTTTTGAGATATCTATGTCAACGGTGGAGAAGAAAGAGCTCCGCCTAGCCAAGCTCCGTGCCAACGGAGGTATATGGCGCCCTGCCTTCTGGGCGCTCCATGTCGAAGGCGGTGTAGATAGCGCCCTGCCTTGGGGCACTCCATGTTGGCGACAGTGATGTAGACGGATTTCCACACCTTGGGCGAGCTCCACGACGACGGTGCTGTGGACAACACACCACCTCATGATAGCTCCATATCGGCGATGGGTGAACAACCCCCACCTTGGACCAGTCACGTATCACGTCGCGAGAGCTCTAGTTTGTGGCTGCATTAATGACGCTTCACCTGGAGAGAACGGGGTGGCGCATGGTGCCGAGTGGGTGATGCAGCCCTATCCGCCGTCACCTTGAGTTGTGGCCGAGCCCCCCGCTAGGAGCGATGCGTGTAGTGGTGAAAGTGTTTGTTGTGGAGGTCGCATGGCTGCCACCGTTGAGTGGGTCGAGGGTTTCTCTCATCATCTTGATGTCATGACCATCGTTTCGAACATGGGGGCATGTTAGGATGCCCCCACTCTAAGTGGTGAGTTGGTGAAGACTGTCATCGAGGCACTCATGTTAATGATGATGACATGGCTATTGGCACCTCATCCTACCTGCAACCATGAGCCCACGCGGGTTGTGGGAGATGGCCTCTAAGCCTTCAGGTAGCTTTACCTCGGTGCGTTGTGGTGTTAGCGTTGGCGGCTCTGAGTGAGAGCCGAGATGGATAGAGGCTGAAAGGATGTCGCACTAGCCCTCCCGTTGATGGTATTAGCACGGAGGCGTTGAGTTGCCTCCACGTCTTCATGGATGTCTACCTTTGGTGAGTCCTTCAACAGGGTCCACCTCCAGCATTAGCTCGTGGCGCTCCATCGTCTTGGTGCCCGCCCTCCTTTGCACCTTTTTTTGACTGCACAGTTTGAGACTACGCGGGATCTTTGGCTTGGTAGATGTAGACCCTGGTGGTGCTCGAAGAAGACCATAGGCGACAATAATCCATACTAGATCATCGCGGCTCCGATTTGCTGTTGTGGGAGAGTTCACCTGCAAGAAAGAGGCTTACTGGCGAAGATCCTTGCAGCATGCTGCGCACATTGGAGATTGGCGAAGACGATTTCGGCGACCACAACGAAGAAAAGATGGGAGGAGAACCACGTCGCACCGGGCGTGCCATTTGTTTGACACAAGAAATAATAAAAATAATGTTGGTTATTGCATTATTATCTCTCTACGCTCAAGGGGAACATAAACGTTGTGGGCGTGCCAGTGTACTAAGTACACAAATAAACATAGGGAAACATGCATTTTACTAATCTCTCATCGGAGAAATAAAATTACAAAGGTCCCTTTACATATGCGCTCCGTGGCCTACTAGCGCGGCCAGCCTGACCGTAGCGATTGCGACCTCTTGGTTTCCGGGCCTCGGAAGGCTCCCGGTTAATTACTCCTGCGGGTTACTCCGCGAGATACCTCTGATTAAGCCGGGTGGTCATCTTCGGCGTCTTCGCCTTGTGTTCTCCACGCATGATGATGGTGGTATGTGTTAGGTGTGGGCAATGGCAAAGCCTGTGTCCTCGTCGGTACATGTGCCGCTTAAAACGTGGCTTTGTGCTAGCCACGTCCGCCCTTGCTATCGCGCCTCATCGGTCTTGATAGCGTAGATGTAGTCGGTATTGGAGTAGCATGGGTCCTTCTTGGCTCGGACTTCTTGACGATTCATAACGGCTTCATGGGGGTATGCAAGGGGTTCGCCTCGTGGGAGTATTCCTTTGAGGGGACCAGCGTCGGTGTAAAACCAACACACGCTCGTATCGGCATAGCCGGTGTGGTTGGCGTCTTGTCTCAGCTGGACGCCGATTTTACGGCGGTCCGCCAATACAAGGGTGCCGCCTCATGGGGCCATCAGAAGTTAGTATTGGTGATGTCCCGTCGCCATCACGCCTCGTCTTCATGGGCTCGGGGTTGCACACAACACCATGTATCACCGTCTTCTCGCTCGGGTCACTGACAACATCGTATAGCGCCGTCCTCTTCGCTGTGTTGCGGGTAGAACTAGGGTGTGTGTCGTCTTGTAGACTCTGGGTTGCGGGCTTTGTCTTGACGAGGTGGACATTGATGGTGTCGCCCCACGAGCTCCACGCCTCCGTCCTCTGCGGCACCATCTTGACGATGTTGATGATGAGCGTCATCCGGGAGAGCTCCGTGTTACCATCCACCGTGGCACGGCGGCGGCATCCTCGCGAGCTCCATGCCTCCGTCCTCCATAGCGCTGGCTTGATGATGTTGATGATGGGCATGATCCAGGCAAGCTCCGTGTCACCATCTACTTCGTCACGTCGATGGCATCATGGCACCGGCTTGATGATGTTGATGATAGGCGTCGTGCTAGCGAGATTCGTGTCGCCATCTACTATGGCACGGCGGCGGCATCCTCGTGAGCTCCACGCCTCCATCCTCTATGGCACCGGTTTGATGATGTTGATGATGGGCACCGTCCTGGCGAGCTACATGTCGCGATCCACCGCGACAATGCAGCGATATACTCGCGAGCTCCATGACGCCGGCTTGATGATATTGATGATCGGCACCGTCCTAGTGAGCTCCTTGTCGTCGTCCACCGCGGCAACACGGCGGCATCCTCTCGAGCTTCACGGTGCCGGCTTGACGATATTGATGATGGCCGTCATCCTAGCGAGCTCTGTCTCGCCATCTACCGCGGCACGGTGGTAGCATCATGGCACGGGCTGGATGATGTTGATGACGGGCGTCGTCCTAACGATCTCCATGTCGCCATCTACTGTGGCACGGCGGCGGCATCCTCGCGAGCTCCACGCCTCCTCCGACTCCGGCTTGATGACGAAGGTGACGGGCATCGTCTTGATGAGCTCCGTGTTGCCGTTCTTCATGGCGTGGTGCACTCCTTCTCCTTCTGGCCTTTGGGCTCAACGCCTCCGCCAGAGGAGCGTAGCCTTCTCTCGCGTGCGTGAGTCAATGCCACCGCCACGTATACGTCTCCTTCCCAATCAAACCTGGTAAGAGAAAGACAATAAAAAGAAATAATGTGCTACTATTGCACGTGCGCATGCTGGCTGTTGCTTCTGCTTGCACCGCTGCTGAATTCTTCGGCAACTTCACCCGAGTGCTCCGGCATCATCTCGTCGGCATGGTTGTCTCCATGACGCAGTCCGCTCCTTTTCCTAGAGGCGTGCGAGTTTCTTGAATCCGGCGCGTCGTGGCCTGATACGTCTCCAACGTATCTATAATTTTTGATTGCTCCATGCTATATTATCTACTGTTTTGGACAATATTGGGCTTTATTATCCACTTCTATATTATTTTTCGGACCAACCAATTAACCGGATGCCCAGCCCAGAATTGCTATTTTTTTGCCTATTTTAGAGTTTCGAAGAAATGGAATATCAAACGGAGTCCAAACGGAATCAAACCTTTGGGAACGTGATTTTCTCACCGAATATGATCCAGGAGACTTGGACCCTACGTCAAGAAAGAAAGGAGGGAGGCACGAGGTAGGGGGCGCGCCCTCCACCCTCATGGGCCCCCTGTTGCTCCACCGACGTACTCCTTCCTCCTATATATACCTACGTACCCCGAAACGATCAAATACGGAGCCACAAACCTAATTCCACCGCCGCAACCTTCTGTACCCACGAGATCCCATCTTGGGGCCTGTTCCGGAGCTCCGTCGGAGGGGCATCCATCACGGAGGGCTTCTACATCATCACCATAGCCTCTCTGATGAAGTGTGAGTAGTTTACCTCAGACCTTCAGGTCCATAGTTAGTAGCTAGATGGCTTCTTCTCTCTTTTTGGATCTCAATACAATGTTCTCCCCCTCTCTCGTGGAGATCTATTCTATGTAATCTTCTTTTTGCAGTGTGTTTGTTGAGATCGATGAATTGTGGGTTTATGATCAAGATTATCTATGAATAATATTTGAATCTTCTCTGAATTCTTTTATGTATGATTGGTTATCTTTGCAAGTCTCTTTGAATTATCAGTTTGGTTTGGCCTACTAGATTGGTTTTTCTTGCAATGGGAGAAGTGCTTAGCTTTGGGTTCAATCTTGCGGTGTCCTTTCCCAGTGACAGTAGGGACAGCAAAGCACGTATTGTATTGTTGCCATCGAGGATAACAAGATCGGGTTTTTATCATATTGCATGAATTTATCCCTCTACATCATATCATCTTGCTTAAGGTGTTACTCTGTTTTCTTGAACTTAATACTCTAGATGCATGCTGGATAGCGGTCGATGAGTGGAGTAATAGTAGTAGATGCAGGCAGGAGTCGGTCTACTTGTCTCGGATGTGATGCCAATATACATGATCATACCTAGATATTCTCATAACTATGCTCAATTCTATCAATTGCTCAACAATAATTCGTTCACGCTCCGTAAAATACGTATGCTCTTGAGAGAAGCCACTAGTGAAATCTATGGCCCCCGAGTCTATCTTCATCATATCCATCTTCCAACACTTTATTATTATCTTTGCTTTTTTACTTTGCTTTTATTTTACTTTGCATCTTTATCACAAAAATACCAAAACTATTATCCTATCATATCTATCAGATCTCACTCTCATAAGTGACCGTGTAGGGATGGACAACCCCTTATCGTGTTGGTTGCAAGGAGTTATTTGTTTTGTGCAGGTACGAGGGACTCGGGCGTAGCCTCCTACTGGACTGATACCTTGGTTCTCAAAAACTGAGGGAAATACTTACGCTACTTTGCTGCATCATCCTTTCCTCTTCAAGGAAATACAACACAGTGCTCAAGAGGTAGAAAGAAGAATTTCTGGCGCCGTTGCAGGGGAGTCTACGCAAAAGTCAACATACCAAGTACCCATCACAATCCCTTATCTCCCGCATTACATTATTTGCCATTTGCCTCTTGTTTTCCTCTCCCCCACTTCACCCTTGCCGTTTTATTCGCCCTCTCTTTTTCTGTGTGCCTCTTTCTCGCTTACTTTTTGTTTCCATGTGTGTTGGATTGCTTGTCTGTCACAATGGATCTACCTAGATTCGGTGATCTTCACCTTAAAAGTCTTGAAGAGATCGAAAGCAACGTTAGGAGTTTTATGGTTTTGCACTTCGAGCATAATAATTTCTTCAGAAACGAGCTTACCGAACAAAAAAAAATTATGAGTTTTATGAATAAAGAGCTCGATGATATGTCTAAAGAATTTGATGGTTTAAGATCCCAAATTGCTCGTCTTGAGAAATTAACTGCTGAAATATCGGATAAGCAAGCTACCTTAGTTAATAGGATGGCCGCCAAACCGGATTTCCATGAAAATAAAGATGAAGATCTAAAAGTTATTGATGTGTCCCCTATTAAATCTTTGTTTTGCAATATGAATCTTGATAATGATGGGATTGAATATGATCCACCTTTACCTAGAAGGCATTCAAAAATTCGGAGTTTTTAGATCTTGATGCTATAATTGATAAAAGTGGGATTGAAGAAAGCAAAACCCTAGATGTTGCTAAACCCACTATTTTGGATTTCAAGTAATTTAATTATGAAAGTTGCTCTTTAATTGATTGTATTTCCTTGTTGCAATCCGTGCTAAGTTCTCCTCATGCTTATAGTCAAAATAAAGCCTTTACTTAACATATCGTTGATGCCTTGATGCAATCTTATGAAGAAAAACTTGAGTTGGAAGTTTCTATCCCTAGAAAACTTTACGATGAGTGGGAACCTACTATTAAAATTAAAGTTAAAGATCATGAGTTTTATGCTTTGTGTGATTTGGGTGTTAGTGTTTCCACTATTCCCAAAACTTTATGTGATTTGCTAGATTTCCGTGATTTTGATGATTGCTCTCTAAACTTGCACCTTGCGGATTCCACTATTAAGAAACCTATGGGAAGAATTGATGATGTTCTTATTGTTGCAAATAGGCATTATGTGCCCGTAGATTTTATCGTTCTTGATATAGATTGCAACCCTTCATGCCCTATTATTCTTGGTAGACCTTTCCTTCGAACGGTTGGTGCAATTATTGATATGAAGGAAGGGAATATTAGATTCCAACTAGGAAACTTGTCCGTGCGTTGCAACGGGAGAAAAGAAAATAGATCTCTTGAACCTGACGTAATTTTGTGAACTCATAATACCTTTTGTCGTGATCATGAGAGTTGGCAAGTCTTAGATTAGAAGATAAACAGTTAGTGATTGATACTTTTGGATGACTATTACATAAATAGATCACACTGTAATGCATACTTTCATCTTAGGAGACCTAATAGTGTCATTTTAGGTTTATGTTATAGCACATATTGATTTGATTTTCCAGTTGATGAGTACAGCCAGCCCTCTGAAAGTAATTATGAAATAGCTCTGCTTGAAAATAATCCACATGTAACTGGAGACATTAATGGCCAAGATATCAAGGCTATCACAGGAGAACTCCATGCATGCCGTGAAAAGTACTGAATAACTGAGATTATAAAGCACTGAATCTCAGTTGTCCAAAATTATAAAACAAATAAGAAAAATTAATAACTTCAAAAGTCTACTTTCAGATAAAGGAACTTGTATAAAAACTATGGTTCTTCATGTCATTTCAGATGTGCCTGGCTATGGAGATGGTCCTTCCGGTAATGGTTCTTCATGTGATTTCAAGTGAGAGCCATCTTGCTGTCACTCGCTGTCCTCAATCACAAACATGTTTCCAAAATGTTCATAGGGGCGACCTCCTTCAATCTGCATCAGCATTACAATATACTCCAAGTAACTGAGATTAACTGCACTTGATACTTTTGTTTTGAAGCAAACTGCACTTCATACTTATGGTACTACAGGTGCAATCTTGCCGTGTCAGGCCACATGTGCAGCAAATTTTGTGAAAATCAATCCAACAATAATTTGAAATAAAATCTACCATATTTGTACGATATTAAACTTTTCTGATTGTGGACATCCCCGTGCAGATGGCAGTGTACTTCAACTCTGTGTCACCATAAAACATATTAAGCTTACAAATAACTGAGATTAAACATACTTCATAGTTGATATTGATTCTACTAAAGGTGCAATCTGCATCACGATCAATCATAACTGACGCCTGCTACTTATGCGGCCTAATTCGAAAAGATAAATCAAAAGGATGTGTGTGCCTGCTGGTGCAGAGGGACTCAATATATGCAGCTTTAGAGTTCGCGGCACGAAATCAGCTGCCTGAGAGCATAAAGCAGCAAATGCTATCTCACTTCTGCCTACAGTTCAGGACAGAAGGATATAACAAGCAGACAATGTTAAATGGTCTTCCAAAAGGAATCCGTTCAACCATAGCATACACCTTATTCTTCCCAATCATGTGACTGGCCTACCTCTTCCATGGAGTATTCAACAGTTAATTCGTCTAAACAAAAAACACCTTTTTCATGCCAATGTATAGAAATTGAAGCTACCAGAAAATTCCTGAAGTGAATTAACCAGACCAAAAAACAATGTTAGTCTCTCTAGGATAGGGCATGTAAGCATGATGAATAAAAAAATGAGAAATTAGTTGTCTCTCAACTAAAAAATCCACAATGGCTCTATGTAGTTCTGTAGTTCAGATTGTGTCATGTGGTTTCAGAAAATTGTGTGCTAGGATGTGAGTGTGCACACAGATTTGAGACCACACCATAAAGTTTTTGGTTGAATTTAAGCTCGTTCTTATCAAGTTGATTACCCTTGAAATACTTGTGATTGTAACCCAGCCAAACATGACATGGTGGCCACCTGTACATACTGAATAATTACATTAGACATTTTTTATTTTTTCTGAATTTACCTAGTCTCTCTAGCTTGTGGATAGAATAACTAAACATAAAAATGAATCAATCAACAAAAAATTAACCAGATATCAGGAAGTAGCACATTAAGGTTCAGTTTGTGTTTGCTTCATTAACTGTAGGTTTCCAAAAAAACAAATAGCATGATTCCAATCCTCCTTGTGGCTTCAGTATGCAATACCTCATGGACAAAGCTCACCCCTTTATCAACAAATAGCTTTGTCCACCACATACTCTTATCTTCTCCTTTTCTTAGTTTCCAATCAATGCATATACCCCCAATCTTTTCCTATTCGGTTTGCTTTCTTGCTTATCCATCCAATCTAGCACACAAGCAGTAGCTTCATCCGAAGGCAGCCAAGGACAGCAGGAGCAGTTAGGCGGATCGGCAGCTAGTTCGGAGAGCCCGTTGCAGAGTTGCGGAGCCTGTTGCATACACACACACATTCACAAGAACATTAGAACCTGTTAGTACATGACTTGCTGAAAAGTTAAAAAAAAGTAAGATGCGTGTGTGTCTTACCCTTACAAGTATTTCCACTGTAAATAGAAATGGTATGTTTTCACAGATTTGTAGCCGTTGGAAAATCAGAACGTCACATCTATGTTATCACACTTTAAGTTTAATCGTTGGCTCCTAACTGTGAAGATATTCCAGCCCTGCCAATGTTTGTTCTTGTCCTCATCAATCCATGAGGCAAACAACTTCTGAATGTGTTATCTTGTGCCAACGAAAACAGTTAACTTGTCCTCATCAGTCCATGAGGCAAACAACTTCTGAATCTTCGTGTGTGTCAGCGTCTTCAACGACAGGATCTCCATATTCAGTTGTGTCATATTCTGTGAGGAACCCATGATAGTATCTTCAATCGATGTTTAACTTCATGCCCCCTCCCCACCACACCGGCCATGTCTCCCTCCGGTGAGGTAGTCATTGTCCTCCGCGCTCGCGGTCCTGCTCGTCCTCCTCACTTGCTTTTGATAAAGGTGTGAGCATGTGAGGCATTCTCTCAAGCACATAGCAGACATGGTGCCACAGGAGATGGAGAAGGTCGTGACATAGGAGTCGCCGGCGAGGCTGCAGGGCATGAAGATGACCCTCCATCCGCATGGACAGGGGCGGCAAGGCACTTTGTTAATGGAAGCCATGTCAATGACGGAGAGCTCCCAGCAGTCCTGACGAAGGCTGCGGCATCCTCCTAGGCGGTGAGTCCCAGCGAACGGGCGAGGTCAGCCATGTGGTCGAGCGTGATGCAACAGGGCCAACAGCTAAAATTTCAATGGTAGCAATGCGCGATGGCCGAGGAGCGAGTAGGATGCGCCGCGTTGTATGGTGGTGGCAGGGCATGCGACGTCAACACGCTGTGCACGGCCAGGAGCTCGCGATGATGCTTGAGCCTGCAACAACGAAGTGTGCGGGCCGACCAAGAAGGCGCGGCAGCGGAGCTCAGGATACTATGGGGAGATGGAGACCATGATGACGTAGGCTAACCCATGGAGATGCAGGAAATAGGATGGGGATGACACCGCTCGCTCCCTCACGCTTACGGCCAGCAATAAATTAGATTCTTCCGGCATGAGAAGGTCCACTTAGGAGATTGAGGAGAGGCATATGCACCTGTTCTGCCACCGCCAACGCTGCCTCCCCGCCATGGCCGCCGCCCGCCTCTTCATTTTCTCTTCCTTCGTCTCCGCGCGCCTGCCACCGTCGCCGCCTGATGCTGTGTCCGAGCGCAGCACCGGCTCCCCACCATGGCCGCCAGTCCCCTCCAAGCGGCAAGCCGCCACCGCCACCGCCGCCGCCTGATGCGGCGCCCGAGCGCAGCGCCCCCTCCCTGAGTCCCTGTCATGGCCGCCCCTGAAAGAACGAAACCTTATCCTAAAAAAGGATCGCGGGTCGAATACCTACAAATGCAGGGGTTAATTTGTGAAAATGAAACATTTCCTCAGATCCATTTAAAAAGGGAGCGCGGGTTGAATACATAGAAACGCAGGGACTTTTGTGCAAAAGTGGCGACGACGTACGACCAAAAGCAATCGCTGGTTTATTAGTAGGTAGAGATTTCCATTAAAGAAAGGCATGGAACACTTCCCTAGGAAGAAAATAAAATTACCATATGAATCTATCATGAGAGCCACTTATGGATTGCCTACCAAAGATGGCAATACCTAGATCTATCCTTGCTTTTATGCCTAGCTAGGGGCGTTAAACGATAGCGCTTGTTGGGAGGCAACCCAATATTATTTTTAGTTTTTTGATTTTTGCTTATGTTTAGGAATAAATATTTGTTCTAGCCTCTGGTTAGATGTGTTTTTATGTTTTAATTAGTGTTTGTGCCAAGTTAAACCTATAGGATCTTCTTGGATGATAGTTATTTGATCTTGCTGTAATTTTCAGAAACTTTATGTTCACGAAAACAATTGTTAAAAATCACCAGAACGTGATAAAATACTGATTCCAATTGATGCTGATCAATAAAAAAATTGTCTAGGTCGTACTATTTTGGTAGATTTTTTGGAGTTCCATAAGTTTGCTTTAGTTACAGATTATTACGGATTGTTCTGTTTTTGATAGATTTTGTTTTTAGTGTGTTGTTTGCTTATTTTGATGAATCTATGGCTAGTAAAATAGTTTATAAACCATAAAGAAGTTGGAATACAGTAGGTTTAACATAAATATAAATAAAGAATGAGTTCATCACAGTACTTTGAAGTGGTCTTTTGTTTTCTTTCGCTAACGGAGCTCACGAGATTTCTGTTGAGTTTTGTGTTGTGAAGTTTTCAAGTTTTGGGTGAAATCTTTTGATAGATTATGGAACAAGGAGTGGCAAGAGCCTAAGCTTGGGGATGCCCCAAGATAATCTAAGGACACCAAAAAGTCAAAGCTTGGGGATGCCCCGGAAGGCATCCCCTCTTTCGTCTACTTCCATCGGTAACTTTACTTGGAGCTATATTTTTATTCACTACATGATATGTGTTTTGCTTGGAGCGTCTTGTATGATTTGAGACTTTATTTGTTAGTTTGCCACAATAATCCTTGCTGTACACACCTTTTGAGAGAGCCATACATGATTTGGAAATTGTTAGAACACTCTATGTGCTTCACTTATATCTTTTGAGTTATATAGTTTTGCTCTAGTGCTTCACTTATATCTTTTAGAGCATGGTGGTGGATTTGTTTTATAGAAACTATTGATCTCTCATACTTCACTTAGATTATTTTGAGAGTCTTAAATAGCATGGTAATTTGCTTAAAAATCTAATGTGCTTGGTATTCAAGATCTGTAAAACTTTCTTTTGAGTGCGTTGAATACTAAGAAAAGTTTGATGCTTGATAATTGTTTTGAGATATGAAGATGGTAATATTAGAGTCATGCTAGTTGAGTAGTTGTGAATTTGAGAAATACTTGTGTTAAATTTTGTGATTCTCGTAGCATGCACGTATGGTGAACCGTTATGTGATGAAGTCGGAGCATGATTTATTTATTGATTGTCTTCCTTATGAGTGGCCGTCGGGGACGAGCGATGGTATTTTCCTACAAATCTATCCCCCTAGGAGCATGCACGTAATACTTTGCTTTGATAACTTGTAGATTTTTGCAATAAGTATATGAGTTCTTCATGACTAATGTTGAGTCCATGGATTATACTCACTTTTCTTCCTTCCACCATTGCTAGCCTCTCTAATACCGCACAATTTTCGCCGGTATCATACTCCCACCATATACCTTCCTCAAAACAGCCACCATACCTACCTATCATGGCATTTCCATAGCCATTCCGAGATATATTGCCATGCAACTTTCCACTGTTCCGTTTATTATGACACGCTCCATCATTGTCATATAGCCTAGCATGATCATGTAGTTGACATCGTATTTGTGGCAAAGCCACCATTCATAATTCTTTCATACATGTCACTTTTGATTCATTGCATATCCTGGTACACCGCCGGAGGCATTCATATAGAGTCATATTTTGTTCTAAGTATCGAGTTGTAATTGTTGAGTTGTAAGAAAATAAAAGTGTGATGATCATCATTTTTAGAGCATTGTCCCAAGTGAGTAAAAGGATGATGGAGACTATGATTCCCCCACAAGTCGGGATGAGACTCCGGATGAAAAAAATGAGAGAAAAAGAGAGA
Organism: Aegilops umbellulata; assembly: GCA_032464435.1. Lineage (NCBI taxonomy): Eukaryota > Viridiplantae > Streptophyta > Magnoliopsida > Poales > Poaceae > Aegilops > Aegilops umbellulata. The sequence goes on along the minus strand of CP136060.1, from coordinate 132,771,550 downwards.
AGGGACAATGTTACTATCCTTTTACCACACTTGTGCTTCAAAGTAGCACCACGATCTTCATGATAGAGAGTCTCTCATTTTTTCACTATCATATACTAGTGGGAATTTTTCATTATAGAACTTGGCTTGTATATTCCAAAGATGGGCTTCCCCAAAATGCCCTAGGTCTTCGTGAGCAAGCGAGTTGGATGCATGCCCACTTAGTTTCGTTTATTGAGCTTTCATATACTTATAGCTCTAGTGCATCCGTTGCATGGCAATCCCTACTCAGTCACATTGATATCTATTGATGGGCATCTCCATAGCCCGTTGATACGCCTAGTTGATGTGAGACTATCTTCTCCCTTTTTGTCTTCTCCACAACCACCATTCTATTCCACATATAGTGCTATATCCATGACTCACTCTCATGTATTGCGTGAAGATTGAAAAAGTTTTGAGAATGTCAAAAGTATGAAACAATTGCTTGGCTTGTCATCGGGGTTGTGCATGATTTAAATACTTTGTGTGGCGAATATAGAGCATAGCCAGGCTATATCATTTTGTAGGGATAACTTCCTTTGGCCATGTTATTTTGAGAAGACATGATTGCTTTGTTAGTATGCTTGAAGTATTATTATCTTTTATGTCAATATTAAACTTTTGTCTTGAATCTTTCGGATCTGAATATTCATACCACAATTAAGAAGAATTACATTGAAATTATGCCAAGTAGCACTCTGCATCAAAAATTCTGTTTTTATCATTTACCTACTCGAGGACAAGCAGGAATTATGCTTGGGGATGCCTGATACGGCTCCAACGTATCTATAATTTTTGATTGCTCCATGCTATATTATCTATTGTTTTGGACAATATTGGGCTTTATTATCCACTTTAATATTATTTTTGGGACTAACCTATTGACCGGAGGCCCAGCCCAGAATTGCTATTTTTTGCCTATTTCAGTGTTTCAAAGAAACGGAATATCAAACGGAGTCCAAACGGAATGAAACCTTCAGGAACGTGATTTTCTCACTGAATATGATACAGGAGACTTGGACCCTACGTCAAGAAAGAAAGGAGGGAGGTACGAGGTAGGGGGCGTGCCCTCCACCCTCGTGGGCCCCCTGTTGCTCCACCGACGTGCTCCTTCCTCCTATATATACCTACGTACCCCAAACGATTAGATACGGTGCCAAAAACCTAATTCCACCACCGCAACCTTCTGTACCCACGAGATCCCATCTTGGGGCCTGTTTCGGAGCTCCGCCGGAGGGGGCATCCATCACGGAGGACTTCTACATCATCACCATAGCCTCTCCTATGAAGTGTGAGTAGTTTACCTCAGACCTTCGGGTCCATTGTTAGTAGCTAGATGGCTTCTTCTCTCTTTTGGGATCTCAATACAATGTTCTCCCCTTGAGGGAGTCCTGGATTAGGGGGTGTTCGGGTAGTCGGACTATACCTTCGCCGGACTCCTGGACTATGAAGATACAAGATTGAAGACTTCGTCCCGTGTCCGGATGGGACTTTCCTTGGCCTAGAAGGCAAGCTTGGCGATGCGGATATTCAAGATCTCCTACCATTGTAACCGACTTTGTGTAACCCTAACCCTATCCAGTGTCTATATAAACCGGAGGGTTGTAGTCCATAGGACAATCATCTTCATACACAATCATACCATAGGCTAGCTTCTCGGGTTTAGCCTCCTTGATCTCGTTGTAGATCTACTCTTGTACTACCCATATCATCAATATTAATCAAGCAGGAGTAGGGTATTACCTCCATCGAGAGGGCCCGAACCTGGGTAAAAACATCGTGTCCCTTGTCCCCTGTTACCATCCGGCCTTGACGCACAGTTCGGGACCCCCTACCCGAGATCCGCCAGTTTTGACACCGACATTGGTGCTTTCATTGAGAGTTCCTCTGTGTCGTCGCCTTTTTGGCCCGATGGCTCCTTTGATCATCAACAACGATGAGGTCCAGGGTGAGACTTTTCTCCCCGGACAAATCTTCGTCTTCGGCGGCTTCGCTCTGCAGGCCAATTCGCTTGGTCACCTAGAGCAGATCGAAAGCTGCGCCCCTGGCCGTCAAGTCAGGTTTGGAAGCTTAAACTACACGGCTGATATCCGCGGAGACTTGATCTTCGACGGGTTCGAGCCACAGCCAAGCGCGCCGCACTATCTTGAGGGGCATGATCTAGCTCTGCCTCCGAACGGTGTCCTGGAGGCCGCACACGCACCGGTTTCGACCCCTAACTCGGAGCCTATTGCGCCAATTGAGGATGAGCGGTTGGACGTCACCTCGGGGTCTGCGATCTCAAAGGCGATCGAGCCGAACGCCAGCCCCGCACTCCGTGTGAGCCATGACTCTGAGGGTCCGGACTCTTCTCCGGACTCCGAAACCCCCGCGCCCCTGCCAATCGAATCCGATTGGGCGCCGATAATAGAGTTCACCGCCGCGGACATCTTTCAGCACTCACCCTTTGGCGACATCCTGAATTCTCTCAAGTCTCTCTCTCTCTATCAGGAGAGCCCTGGCCGGACTACGGTCAGCAAGGATGGGATACGGACGATGAAGAAATTCAAAGCCCGCCCACCACCCACTTTGTAGCCACTGTCGACGATTTAACCGACATGCTTGACTTCGGCTCCGAAGACCGACGGTATGGACGACGAGGTAGGAGACGAACAAGAACCAGCACCTGTAGGGCGCTGGAAGGCCACCTCGTCATATGACATATATATGGTGGATACTCCAAAAGATGGAGATGGCGATGGAACAGCGGGGGATGACACCTCCAAGAAACAGCCAAACCGCCGGCGTCAGCGGCGCTGCTCTAAATCCCGCCAAAGCAAAAACGGTGATTCCGGCACGGGAGATAATACTACTCCGGATAGCGCCGAAGAACACCCACCCCAGCAAGATTCGGCGCAGGAAGATGGAGAAGCCAGCCCTCATGAGAGAGCGGCAGACCGAGAGGTTGAGGATGATAACTATATGACTCCCTCCGAAGACGAGGCAAGCCTCGATGACGATGAATTCATACAAGAGCGTTTCAAACGCAGGCTTTTAGCCACGGCAAACAACCTTAAGAAAAAGTAGCAACAGCTTAGAGCTGATCAAGATTTGCTAGCTGATAGATGGACTGAAGTCCTTGCGGCCGAAGAGTATGAACTCGAACGCCCCTCCAAGAGTTACCCAAAGCGCAGGACGCTACCCCGATCAGAGGAGGAAGCGCCTACATCACCAGCGCACGACATGGCAGACCGGCCACCTCGCGGCCGCGACAGATAGGCCCCTCGGCCCTCCACCCAAGCCATTCCCCGACGCCGCTCAACTAAGGCACGGGAAAATGCGCCAGACCTGCGAGACGTACTGGAGGATAAGGCAAGACAAACAAGATCGATCTACGGATCGCGCAGGCGCCCGACGACACGTGACGATGATCTTCACTCCGGATACAACAAATCCGGCCGGGCCGGACACAACAGACATAGCTCTTCCGAGCTGCGTCATGACATAGCCCTGTACAGGGGCTCCGCACACCCACTATGCTTCACAAATGAAGTAATGGATCATAAAATCCCAGAGGGTTTCAGACCCGTGAACATCGAATCATACGATGACACCACAGATCCGGCGGTATGGATCGAGGATTATCTCCTTCACATCCACATGGCACGTGGCGATGATCTACACGCCATCAAATACCTCCCGCTCAAACTCAAAGGACCGGCCCGACACTTTCTTAACAGCTTGCCAGCGGACTCAATCGGTTCTTGGGAGGACCTGGAGGCCGCATTCCTCGACAACTTCCAGGGCACCTACGTGCGACCACCGGACGCTGACGACTTAAGCCACATAATTCAGCAGCCAGAAGAATTGGCCAGGCAATTCTGGACACGATTCCTAACAAAGAAAAACCAAATAGCCGACTGTCCGGACGCAGAGGCCCTAGCAGCCTTCAAGCATAACATCCGCGACGAGTGGCTTGCTCGGCACCTGGGACAGGAAAAGCCGAAATCTATGGCAGCCCTCACGACACTCATGACCCGCTTTTGCACGGGAGAAGATAGTTGGCTAGCTCGCAGCAACAACTTATCAAAGAACGCTGGTAATTCGGATACCAAGGACAAAAGTGGCAGGACACGTCGAAATAAGCAAAAGCGACGCGTAAGCAGCGACAGCAATGAAGATACGGCAGTTAATGCCGGATTCAGAGGCTATAAATCCGGTCAGCGGAAAAAGCCATTCAAAAAGAATACTCAGGGCCCGTCCAGTTTGGACCGAATACTCGACCGCTTGTGCCAGATCCATGGCACCCTCGAAAGACCAGCCAATCACACCAACAGGGATTGTTGGGTGTTCAAGCAGGCAGGAAAGTTAAGAGCCAAAAACAAAGACAAGGAGCTGCATAGCGATGACGAGGAGGAGCCCAGGCCGCCGAACAACAATGGGCAGAAGGGGTTTCCCCCACAAGTGTGGATGGTGAACATGATATACGCAACCCACATTCCCAAGAGGGAGCGGAAGCATGCGCTACGGGACGTATACGCGATGGAGCCAGTCGCCCCAAAGTTCAACCCATGGTCCTCCTGCCCGATCACTTTTGATCGAAGGGACCACCCCACTAGCATCCGTCATGGCGGCTTTGCCGCATTGGTTCTCGACCCAATCATCGACGGATTTCATCTCACAAGAGTCCTAATGGACGGTGGCAGTAGCCTGAACCCGCTTTACCAGGATACAGTGTGGATCCCTCAAGGATTAAGCCCACAAAGATGACCTTTAAAGGCGTTATACCAGGTGCAGAAACCAATTGCACAGGCTCAGTAACACTTGACGTGGTCTTCGGATCTCCGGATAATTTCCGAAGCGACCCGCAGTGGCTATCACGCCCTGCTCGGACGAACCGCATTCGCAAAATTCAATGAGGTGCCGCACTACGCATACCTCAAGCTCAAGATGCCAGGCCCTCGAGGAGTAATCACGGTCAACGGAAACACCGAACGCTCCCTCCGTACGGAGGAGCACACAACGGCTCTCGCAGCGGAAGTACAAAGCAGCCTTCTTAGGCAATTCTCCAGTCCGGCCGTTAAAAAGCCAGACACTGCCAAGCGCGCCCGGAGTAACCTACAACAAGACCGCCCGGCACGTTCTGAGCAGGCGTAGCAATGCGGCCCCAACCCCAGCCCTCGCGATATAGCGAAACCAGTGCCTCGCGTACATAACTACGCCCTTGAAATACCATGGGCACAGGGGAAGGGGCACAATAACGACACGCCGAAAATACGGCTTAAAACGTACTAGGGGTTGCCTGATTCTTTTTTCTTACTTTCAGGACTCCACATTTTGGACGACCTGTTCGGCAATTCGATTGCCGGATAAACGATGCAAGATCCAGGGAAGCAGACAAAGCCATGCCGCATTATGGAACTCCCATGTGGTCTCTGTTACGAGCGGTATACCTGTTTCAAATACAATTCCGCGGCCTGCCCCTGGTCAGGACATGTTAAATAGTCCAGTATATTTTTGCTTATCGCACTACTTGTATCGTTCGGCTTTGATAAATAGCCTCTCTATAAACAATGCATAGCTTTTTGTCTATTTTTTGCATTATCCTATTTTCATATATATGTTTTAACATAATTGCACCCGTACACCATGGTACGGCCAACACGCCAGGGGCTTCAGTACCCCTTAATATGGTGTGAGAAGTCTGTGCACTTTCACAAGTGCGGCACCCCGAACTTATAGCACTATATGCATCGGCTCCGAATCATGATTTGGGTCAATAGTTGGGTTTGCCCGGCTCCTATGTTTTGGTGCCTTACGTTCCGCTATATCAGCTAAGGTAGCACTAGGAGAACCACTGCGATTGTGCCCCGGTTCAGCTGGGTTAAGCACCTCAGTGGAGAAAGCTAAAACTGACTGTCATGATGGGGCGAGAGACCGGTCGCTGTTCGAGAGGTTTTTCGAGTCCCTAAAGACTTATGCCGCTTCGAGCGAGGAGCTGGCTTTGTCCGGCCAAAGGCGTGGATAGCGCCCCGAACTCGGTCTTCCGAACTAGGGGCTTCGCCGAAATTTAAAATTATAAAGTTCTATGGCTAAGTGAGAGTGTTAAAGCATTATAGTCTGATTGCCTGGTTCGTTGTGCTGAGTGCCTCCCTCGAAGGACCCAACCATGGGAAAAAGAGCGCTCAGGTTTATCCCGAACACCCCAGCACTAGTGGCATGGGGGCAGAAGCCGACGACTGGTCATCTCTCAATTTTTTGATAAACGGCCGCACGGAAAATAATATTTTAAATTCAGTAAGCATTGCTTAGCGCATATGAACAAGTTTTCAGCGCACAGGATAAACACAAGCGAGTTCATTCAAAAATTACATCCTTCGTACATTCATCCGCCACAAGGCGGGCACCTGCAAGAACATCCTTGTAGTAGTTCTCGGGCTTGCGATGCTCCTTCCCTGACGGCGGCCCGTCCTTCACAAGCTTCTCTCCGTCCAGCTCACCCCGGTGCACCTTTGCACGGGCAAGGGCCCGACGGGCACCTTCGATGCAGACAGAGCGCTCGATGACCTCGAGCCTTGGACAGTCTTCCACCAGCCGCTGCACCAGCCCGAAATAGCTCCCAGGCAGGGCCTCTTCGGGCCACAGCTGAACTATGAAGCCCTTCATGGCCTGTTCGTCCGCCTTGTGGAGCTCGACCAGCTGTTTCAGCTGGTCGCTCAGGGGTACATGGTGTCCGGCCTCAGAATACTGAGACCAGAACACACTCTCCATCGAGCTGCCCTCTTCAACTCGGTAGAATGCGGCGGCGTCGGATACGTTGTGGGGAAGATCTGCGAATGCCCCTGGAGAGCTCCGGATTCGGGTAAGTGACAAGTAGTTTACTTTTATATTTCTGCTTTGCATTAAGAATGCCTTACCCGCTGCTATCTTTTTCATCTCCTCCAACTCTTGTAGGGCCTTTTGGGCTTCGGCCTTGGCACCCTTGGCGGTCTCAAGGGCCGACGCGAGCTCGGATGCTTGCGCCTTTGACTCAAGCTCCAAGCTCTCATGTTTTTTCATGAGAGCCTACAGCTCTTGCTGCACCTCGCCGACCTGAGCCCCAAGTCTCTCTTGCTCGGTGCGCTCCTCGGCCGTTTTATTTTCAGCCTCAGATAGCGCCTGCTTGAGGGTCACCACCTCAGTTGTGGCCCCTATAATAAGCAGTACGATCCTGTTATTTTTTGCAATCACGCCTCTCTATAGGCACCTTTTTCTGTAGGGTATTTCTTACCTTCCTTTTCCTCGAGCTGCCATTTGGCAAGGCCGAGCTCTTGCTCGGTCCGCCCGAGGTCCTGTTTCAGGACATCCACCTACGCAGTTAGTGCGACGGTGGATAGCAGTGAAGCCTGCATACGCATATTGACTCTTTATTGTTAGACTCCTGCAAAAATTAATAGATCCTCTATTCGGCTTTTCTTTCCGAACGCAAAACAGAGCATCAGGGGCTACTGTCTATGTGGTAATATTTTGACATATTTTTACTTACCTCGAAGCCTCTCAGAAGGCTAGCACAAGCTTCAGTCAGTCCGCTATTGGCGTACTGAACCCTCTGGATCACCGTACTCATGATAGTACGGTGCCCCTTGTCGATGGAGGCGCCGTCAAGCACCACTAGCAGATGGTCCAGCGACTCCGGTTGGACGGAAGTCGCTGGCTTAGAAGGCTTGCTCCTTTCGGAAGGAGTTCGCCTACCGCGGCTCGGAACTGTTGAAGATTCCGGCATGGTGTCCGGCTCAAAGCCGGACTTGGAGCCCTGGGGGGTCTTGTGCCCTTCACTCCTGGACTCCGGGAGGTTGCCTTGCGGCTCCTCCGGGACCACCTCCTCCTGCCCCGGAGCTTGTTGCGATGCCACTTCGGCGTCATCCGTAGTGCGGGGGGAGACAGCGGGCGGAACGGAGTTCACGTCCGATGAGTCCAGAGAGCCGCCCGACGATTCGTTGTATTCGGCCTAGGGCGAGCTGCATAATTACATTCGACATTAAGGAAAGCTGTGCAACAAAGGAACATCATGAGTTACTCTGATATCCAAACTTACGATTTCGCCGGACGCTTGGCCCTGTTCAGCCACTCCTCTTCGCTCTCTTCGGCGTCATGGGAGTAGTCCGGCGGAGGGGTCTTCCTTCTCCTAGACCCCTCGGCCTCCCCTGCTGGGGCGGCCTTCTTCTTCTCTCCTCCCTCCGCTGGGGGGGAGAGCTTTCTTCTTCCTCCTCCTCGTTTTCACGGGAGGAGGGCGTCTCGGACTCGTCAGACGACGAGTCCGACACCACCACGTTACGGGCACTCTTTCGAGTCCCCGTGGTCTTCTTCTTCTTGACCTTCTTCTCCGGCACCACATAAGGTGTCGGAACCAGCAGCTTCACTAGGAGCGCAGGGGCTGGGTCCTCGGGCAAGGGAGCCGGATAGTTAATTGGTCCGGATATTGCCTGCCAAGCCTGTCAAAGGTAAGGTAGTTTAGATCCCGCACAGAATCAAAACCGTGAAAGGAAAAAAGAGCTTAGTATCCTGTAAAAGGTGAAAATAGCTTACCTCGCTAGCGTGACGCTGCGAGCTGTATCCGCGGTCCTCAGAGGCGGATGCGGGAGCCTCAGCGCCCTTGAAGAGCACCTTCCAAGCATCTTCGTACATCGTGTCGAAGAGCGTGTTAAGGGTTTGGTGCTGCGCCGGGTCGAACTCCCACAGATTGAAGCCCCGTTGTTGGCACGGGAGGATCCGGCGGACGAGCATAACCTGGACTATATTAACAAGCCGGATTGGCTTGTTCACCAGGGACTAGATGCAAGTTTGCAATCCAGTCACCTCTTCTTCGTTGCCCCACGACAGGCCCGTCTCTTTCCAGGACATTAGCCGCGTGGGGGGTCCGGATCGGAACTCGGGGGCTGCGACCCATTTCGGATCGCGTGGCTCAGTGATGTAAAACCACCCTGCTTGCCACCCCTTTAGGGTCTCCACAAAGGAGCCCTCGAACCATAGGACGTTGGCCATCTTGCCCGCCATGGCGCCTCCGCACTCCGCTTGGCTGCCGCGCACCACCTTGGGCTTGATGTTGAAAGTCTTAAGCCAGAGGCCGAAATGGGTCGGACGCGGAGGAAGGCCTCGCACACGATGATAAACGTCGAGATGTTAAGGATGAAGTTTGGGGCCAGATCATGGAAATCCAGGCCGTAGTAGAACATGAGTCCCCGGACGAATGGGTGGAGTGAAAATCCCAGTCCGCGGAGGAAGTGGGGAAGGAAAACTACCCTCTCATGGGGCCTTGGGGGTGGGGAGAAGCTGCCCCTTCTCGGGAAGCCGGTGCGGGATGTCCTTGGACAGGTATCCGGCCTTCCTCATCTTTTTCACTTGAACCTCCGTAACGGAGGAGACCATCCACTTGCCCCCACTCCGGACATTGCTGGAGAAGGTTGAGGTGGGAAGAGCGGGCTTGGGCGCTGGAGCTCGAGTGTGCAAGAGATGGATTGGCAAAGGAGGAAGAAGGCGTAGCTAAAAAGGTGGATCCTTATCCCCTTATATGGGCGGATGCGGTTATGCGTCCCCACCTGCCTAATAAAACTCACTTGCCTCCCAAGCGCCGTGGTAAATGGCGCGGTTGGGTTACCCACGTCCGTATTCATGAGAATCCCGTAAAAAGGGCACACAATCTCTGCTTTGACAAGACGTGCCAAGGAAACCACCTCGCTAAACGTGCTGAGGTGGAAAAGTAAAAACGATTTATGTAAAGAACTTGGCCGTAGTGCGATGATGCACTACGGAATACGTCAGCAGATTTGATTTGTGTTAATATTATTCTCTCTATGGCCCTATGTGGAAACTTATTTTGCAGAGCCGGACACTATTCTTGGTGTTTACAATCTTCTATGAAGGACTTGGAGGAGGAACCCGCCTTGCAATGCCGAAGACAATCTGCGCGCCGGACTCATCGTCATTGAAGCCTAGTTCAGGGGCTACTGAGGGAGTCCTGGATTAGGGGGTGTTCGGGTAGCCGGACTATACCTTCGCCGGACTCCTAGACTATGAAGATACAAGATTGAAGACTTCGTCCCGTGTCCGGATGGGACTTTCCTTGGCGTGGAAGGCAAGCTTGGCGATGCGGATATTCAAGATCTCCTACCATTGTAACCGACTCTGTGTAACCCTAACCCTATCCATGTCTATATAAACCGGAGGGTTGTAGTCCGTAGGACAATCATCTTCATACACAACCATACCATAGGCTAGCTTCTAGGGTTTAGCCTCCTTGATCTCGTGGTAGATCTACTCTTGTACTACCCATATCATCAATATTAATCAAGCAGGAGTAGGGTATTACCTCCATCTAGAGGGCCCGAACCTGGGTAAAAACATCGTGTCCCTTGTCTCCTGTTACCATCCGGCCTTGACGCATAGTTCGGGACCCCCTACCCGAGATCCGCCGGCTTTGACACCGACACCCCCTCTCTCGTGGAGATCTATTCTATGTAATCTTCTTTTTGCGGTGTGTTTGTTGAGACCGATGAATTGTGGGTTTATGATCAAGATTATCTATGAACAATATTTGAATCTTCTCTGAATTCTTTTATGTATCATTAGTTATCTTTGCAAGTCTCTTCGAATTATCAGTTTGGTTTTGCCTACTAGATTGGTTTTTCTTGCAATGGGAGAATTGCTTAGCTTTGGGTTCAATCTTGCGTTGTCCTTTCCGAGTGACAGTAGGGGCAGCAAGGCACGTATTGTATTGTTGCCATCGAGGATAACAAGATGGGGTTTTTATCATATTGCATGAATTTATCCCTCTACATCATGTCATCTTGCTTAAGGCGTTACTCTGTTTTCTTGAACTTAATACTCTAGATGCATGCTGGATAGCGGGCGATGAGTGGAGTAATAGTAGTAGATGCAGGCAGGAGTCAGTCTACTTATCTCAGGCGTGATGCCTATATACATGATCATACCTAGATATTCTCATAACTATGCTCAATTCTATCAATTGCTCAACAGTAATTCGTTCACCCACCGTAAAATACTTATGCTCTTGAGAGAAGCCACTAGTGAAATCTATGGCCCCCGGGTCTATCTTCATCATATCGATCTTACAACACTTTATTATTATCTTTGCTTTTTTACTTTGCTTTTATTTTACTTTGCATCTTTATCACAAAAATACCAAAAATATTATCCTATCATATCTATCAGATCTCACTCTCGTAAGTGACTATCAAGGGATGGACAACCCCTTATCGGGTTGGTTGCGAGGAGTTATTTGTTTTGTGCAGGTACGAGGGACTCGCGCGTAGCCTCCTACTGGATTGATACCTTGGTTCTCAAAAACTAAGGGAAAGACTTACGCTACTTTGTTGCATCATCCTTTCCTCTTCAAGGAAATCCAACGCAGTGCTCAAGAGGTAGCAAGGCCGCTGCCGCCGCGTCCCTTCACTCCTCTGTCCCCTAGACACCACCGCGATGGGCGTGTCTCCTTCTCCCCTAGTGCTCATGTCTTCACCTCGTGCATGTTCCCTCCTCCGCACGTGCGTTGTTTTGTTGTACTCCAGATTGTCCTTGGGTATACTGCAAAATAAGACAATAACATAGAGAAGAAAAAGGATATTGTTTGGTTAGATGTGTTTCTTCCCCGCACGTATTTCCACGGCTGGCACGTATGCACGTCCACCGTTCATCCGATCTCCATCACGCTGCCGCCCCGAACGCGTCTACTTCTCCTTGTGTGCGCCTCGTCTCCGCCGCCTGCCTCCTGCGTGTTCTGGCTGGCTGTTCTTTCCTAGTGTCTGTGCCATCATCTCCGCGGCATGCTTGTCGCCGCAAGACAGGGCCTATGCGGCCATCGCAGGCACGTTCCACTTTGGTGACACCGCCATGGGTGTGTCTCCTCCTCCTTCTCTTCTCTGGTCTCTCCTTTATTTATAGGTGAGAGCTAGGCATCAGGCACAGGGCAACGCATGACGTGCGCCGTCACGAGCAGTCCCCGCTAAGATTTCCATAACTCAAAGCTTCCTTATCTTTTCCAATGTTTCCATATTGATTCAGATTTTCTATGATTGATCTTCTTGACCTGCAAGTCCACAGAACATGCCCTATATAACCTAGTCAATAACATATGAGTGCACGGGCGTCAAACATTTTATTCTTCGGGAGAGTAAAGCCGTGCCAGTGTTTTGTGTACCTGTTTTAGTTAGCAAAAATAAAATAAAATAAACGTAATACTCATGCATGCATTGAAAACTAGTCCATGATTTAGTTCCACTAGGTATTGCGCGGGTATTCAGAGACATACACACACGTGCTGGCCGGTGTACAAATACCCGAATAAATTCATATATACAAAGTTAATGCCACGGCCAGCCCAGACCAAATTGACGCATGCATGCATCAATTACGTAGGCAGCCCTAATGTATGGTAGGGGCACATATGTATGTGTACATGCTCCCTCACCAAACTTGGCTCCGTGTAGTCTACATCAAAAGTTCAAAACTCATCAAAAATAACGATAAAAAATATATATTATGCAATAATGCACAAAAACTCATCGAACAAATGCCCCCTCATCGAGTTAAGTTTGAGTGCGAAGCAAATCAAGCTTGACTCGACGAACACTTTTTTTGTCTCTTTTCTTGGCGCATGATTCATATGCAGCCTGAAGAACCGGTTCAGAGTTGACATCTCCATGACGACGTGCGCGCCATTCCGAAGATGATTGAGGAGTAACAATGTAAATTAGTGTAGGCATGTCCATCCACACTTGTGTTCTCTAGGGAGATCGTTGGATCGTATAACACGCATGATGCCGGTCAACGAGGCAACCCTATCCCGTCTTCATTCCATGGCGAAACATCATGCCTTATCCTAAAAACAAATTTTTTTTACCAATCTCGCCGCGGCCGTCTAGCTGCTACGGTGCCAGCCGACTTGATTGGAGGGTTTCTTAGATTCATGCTAGCCACACTGGCGCGTTACACTGCTCCCGTGAAACCAGGGAACCTGTCGAAACGTTCTGCCCTCAAGTTACCTGTGGAACCAGGGACCTTTGTGGTCCAACTGACTCAGACATCCATTGAACCATCGGCAGGACAAAATAAGCGAAGAAAATCAGGCCCCGGCAAGTACTTTCCCGCCGAACTCCCAGGAACCGCCGGCAAGGATGTTGCCGGGGACGACAAGCTTGTCGTGGGGAAACAGGCTCCGGCAGGGCCTCAAGCCCTTGCCGTAGAGATAACAGCTCCCACGATAGAAGACACGCCTTTAGTCCTTGTCGTCGAGCCTCAGGCTCCGTCATGGGCGCAGCACACTGTTCAGTTCCTCCAAACAGGGGAACTCCCCGAAGAACATGAAGAAGCAGAGAAAGTAGCCCATCGGTCTGCCATGTACCAGTTTGTGGACGATGTCCTATACAGGAAAAGACCGAATGGCGTGAAATTGAAGTGTATTCTCCGGAAGGACGGACTAGAGCTGTTGGCGGAGATACATGGAGGCATATGTGGCTCTCACATAGGATCAGGGGCCCTTGCCGGCAAGGCGTTCTGGCAAGGTTTCTTCTGGCCCACTGCTCTCCAGGATGCAGCTCCACTAGTAACCAAGTGTGAAGCGTGTCAGTTCCATTCAAAGAAACTCCATCAACCAACTCAAGCTCTTCAGACAATCCCTCTTTCCTGGCCATTTTCGATCTGGGGGATCGACATATTGGGCCCCTTTCCCCGTGCTATCGGGGGCTTTGAGTACTTGTACGTTGCGATTGACAAGTTCACAAAGTGGCCAGAAGTGGAAGCGGTGAGAAAGGTGATAGCACAGTCAGTCGTCAAGTTCTTCAAAGGGCTAGTTTGCCGTTTTGGTGTGCCAAACAGGGTCATCACCGACAACGACACGTGGTTCACAAGTTGCGCCTTCATGCAATACGCCCAAGACCTCGGTAGCAAGATATGTTTTCCTTCGGTTGCACATCCACGAAGCAACGGCCAGTCGGAGAGGGCAAATGCTGAGGTGCTGCGAGGCCTCAAGACGAGGACTTTCGACAGGCTGCACAAGTGCGGAAGATGCTGGATCGACGAGTTGCTGGCGGTTCTTTGGTCAATCAGAACAACGCCAAATCGAGCCACCGGCCAGACACCCTTCTCCCTCATTTACAGGGCAGAAGCAGTTCTCCCCACAGAACTCACATACGGGTCACCTCGAGTGCTCGCTTATGATGAACTTGAGCAAGAGCAGTTGCGGTAAGATGATGCAACACTCCTTGAGGAAGATCGTCTTCAGGCTGATGTGCGAGCTGCGTGCTACCAGCAAGCCTTGTGCCGCTACCACAGCCGCAAGGTTCATGCCCGAAGTTTTGAGGAAGGCGACCTTGTTCTTCGGCGTGTTCAGTCGGCCAAGAATTCCAACAAGTTGATGCCAAAGTGGGAGGGCCCTTATCGGGTAATACGAGTCACCAGGCCTGGCGCGGTCCGCTTGGAGACCGAAGACGGTATCCTAGTGAGCAACTCCTAGAACATCGAACATCTTCGCAAGTTTTACCCATAAGGCGCAACTGCCGGGCCCCCCGGCAGGCCACCTTTTGTACAAGCCTTGTCGGCAAGGCATGTGACCCTTTGTACAAGGCCAGGCGCAGACCCTGAGCAACAGATGAATAAATGAAGTGATGGCGCCCTAAGAATTAGCATGCATGTTAGATTGAGTTTCTCTCTGGTAGGGTTGATGGTGCTTAGCGGCAGCGAACCCATAGCATAGAGGTCGAGTGCGTGTGTCTTTTTGTCCCTTCCAGTGCTCTTTTGTTCGCAGGCTGCACGGGCGCTTTAGTAGGACTTTGTGAAGGAAAGGAGACGAATTGACACCCCAGCTCCGGCAAACCAAGGCTGCCGGGGGCAGCAGATTCAGATAAGTCTTTTTCCCCGGCTAGTACTTCCGTATGAAACTTGAACGTACGAAAGTTCGCTCTATCTCATGCTACCGTGCTCCCTCTTCCCTATGCCCAAAATCCCTTTTTGGGTCGGGATTTGGTTGTGGTTGCGGTGGAAAGGGGATGGGGTTGCAGAGTTCAAATTCGACAAGTGCCCGCGGGCTTAAGACCTAAAAAAAGGTAAGATGCCAGTAATCCCTTTCTTGTCCCTCTCCTCAGGAAGCGAACCAAGATAGCAGGAGGGCAAAAGGAGTGCCTAGCCGAAGTACACGGGGCGGAAGACACCAAGAGAACGCCCCGGCAGCCGTCCAGAAGAAGGCTGGTGATGACCGTGCCGGGAGAGAAGCCGAAAGAGAAAGATGAGGCAGCGGGCTGCCAATACGCGATGAAGGCGTCGGTGCCATCATACTCCGACTTGATGGCCCGCCACCCGCCTTCTTCATCTCCTCCAGCATTCCAGCGTCGGCCGCTAGAAGCGGCGGCCCCGAGAGGTTCAAGGAGCTGGCTTGAGAGGCCACCGCCAAGAACCCCCCCCCCCCGGCAGATCACTCTGCCAGGGAGAAGACCAGGTGAAGATCATGGTGCTGCCGCGTCGCCTAGGGACAGAGCGCCCAGCGTCTAGTCGGACCCGTCCCCGTCGTCCTCCCCACCGGTCTCCTCCTCGTAGCTATCGCCCGAGGAAGAGCTTTCGTCATCAGTCGAGCTCTCCGCGCAGCACCCTAGCTGTATTCCCGAGCGCCCAAAAACCTTGATAGAGAGCATGTCGGCCTCCACTAATTTAAAGCGGAGGACATGCCCCTTCATCAGGCAGTGGGCGCATGTGAAGGTTTTCTAGCCACGATGAAGAAGCATTACATGAGGGACAGGGAACTTTACGTTCGCCGACATGTCACCATTGCAACATCACTTCATGCGAAGCCTCAACCTCGATGGCTGGTCAACGTCCAGCACCCTCGCGAACACCTTGGTAAGACGGAGGAGGCTACGTGGTGGTTCGCGCAGCTGCAGGATAAACTCCAGTGTCGTGTCTCCAACATGGCCGCTTAGTGAAGCAGGAGGAGGTGGTGGTGGAGACGGTGACGCCGCAGGTGCCCCCCTTCCACGTCCACCTCTGCCTCGACCACCTCGCCGACCGCGGCCCGTCTAGCGCCTTCTCCTTGGGCGTCTGGCTCTTCCTTAACAGTCGCGTCTCGTTGGCGAGAGGAAGATCAGGTCGCCTCTACAGAAGGACGACCGCGACCGTGCCCTCTCGGTATGGTGGTAGATGAAGAACAGGAAAGAAGAAGACGCGAGAAGATGCCCCCTCCTCCTCCCAATCCCCTTTTTATAGCCAAGCAGGGAGGGCAGAGGGTTGGCTCTACACCTCCTCGGAAGAGTCCTTCCAAGTCCGGCTCATTAAAGCCATTGGCAACGAGCGAGGCCAACAGCCGCCCTCCCCGCGACAATCAAAGGCGCATGTGTAGGATCGTAAGTATGTCTAGAGGGGGTGATTAGACTACTTGAAAAAATAAAAATCTAGCCTTTTCCCAATTTTAATTCTTGGCAGATTTTAGCGACTTAGCACAAGTCAAGCAATCAACCTACACATGCAATTCTAAGAGTATAGCAGCGGAATGTAAAGCAATTGCATATGACGGTGAAGGGAGGAGTTTGGAGGGAGCAAACGCAAAGTAGACAGGGAGATTTATCCGTGGTTCTGATAGGTGGTGCTATCATACATCCACGTTGATGGAGACTTCAACCCACGAAGGGTAACGGTTGTGCGAGTCCACGGAGGGCTCCACCCACGAAGGGTCCATGAAGAAGCAACCTTGTCTATCCCACCATGGCCGTCGCCCACGAAGTACTTGCCTCACTAGGGTAGATCTTCATGAAGTAGGCGATCTCCTTGCCCGTACAAACTCCTTGGTTCAACTCCACAATCTTGACGGAGGCTCCCAAGTGACACCTAACCTATCTAGGAGACACCACTATCCAAGAGGTAATAGATAGTGTGTTGATGATGAACTCCTTGCTCTTGTGCTTCAAATGATATTCTCCCCAACACTCAACTCTCTCTCATAGGATAGTATTTGGTGGAAAGATGATTTGAGTGGAAAACAACTTGGGGAAGGCTAGAGATCAAGATTTATGTGGTTGGAATGGAATATCTTGACCTCCACACAAGTGTAGGTGGTTCTCTCTCAGAAAATGTATGTTGGAAGTGTAGGCATGTTCTGATGGCTCTCTCCATGAATGAAGAGTGGGTGCAGGGGTATTTATAGCCTCCACACAAAATCTAACCATTACACACAATTTACCAAACTAGGTGGGACCGATTCAGAGAACTCGGTGGGACCGATTTTGTTCATAATGTGACCGTTAGGATTTTCGGTGGGACCGACATGTCAACTCGGTGGGACTGATATCATTACGGTTAGGGCATAACGTAATCTCGGTGAGATCGATTACACAAACTCGGTGGGACCGATTTTGGTAATAAGCTAACTAGAGAGTTGGTCAGGCAAACTCGGTGGGACCGATTCGCTCATCTCGGTAAGACCAAAACATTACGAAAGGGAAATGGAGAGTTTGCATTGCAATCTCGGTGGGACCGATCGCTCATCTCGGTTAGATCGAAACGTTACGAAGGGAAACAAAGAGATTACAATCCCATCTCGATGAGACCAAGATCCCTATCGGTGAGACCGAAAAGACTAGGGTTTGTGGCAGTGGCTATGTCAAGAGAACTCGGTGGTGCCGGATAGATCAAATTGGTAGGGTCGAGCTTGACTTTTGGTTTGGGACATATTTGGATATGAGAAAGTAGTTGAGGGTTTTCGAACATATCACTAAGCATTCTGAGCAAGAACCTCATTAAGCAAAACCTCACCCCCTCTTAATAGTATTGGATTTCCTATGGACTCAATGTGATCTTGGATCACTAAAATAGAAAATGCAGAGTCTTGAGCTTTGAGCTTGAGCCAATCCTTTTGTCCTTATTATTTTGAGGGGTCCACTTTCTTTACCCATGTCATGCCAAACACTGAGCTTTCCTGAAATATTTATCTTGAAATAGCATTAGCTCAATGAGCTATATGTTGTTAGGAATTACCAAAACCACCCAGGGATAGTTGCACTTTCGATCTCCCCCTTTTTGGTAATTGATGACAACATATAGATCAAATCTTCGACAAATGATTATAAGATTGAAAAACATCGTCGCTTTGAGAAGTATGTGATAAGCAAGAGCTCCCCTAAATTTGTGCATTATTTGGAAATTTCTTTTGAATGCAAATGCACAGTCGATTAGGATCATGGGTTAGTCTTCCATGTCACATACATCTTGGTGGAGCGCTCAAAATGGTATAACTTAAAAACATGCACTCATCACCAAGCAAGTGAATGATCATATAATGATATGAGAGATGAGAGATAATATCATCCAACTAGCATTAAGTTTGCATATGATCAAACACATGATCAACAAGTATCTCACAAGGACATAAAGTATCTCACACAAGCACGCAATAAAGTAGTTCGACCAAAATAGCAAGAGAGATAAAAAGCAACACTCTCTCTCTCGAAGCCTATGATCTATACATTTTTCTCCCCCTTTGGCAACAAGTTACCAAAAAGTTCAAAAATGCAAAGTACTAAACGTCTCTCAGGCTTGATCTTCGGTAGGTGGTGTAGAGATGACTCCAAGGACGAAAGCTTATGTTGATGTAGCTGGAGCTGGTGGAGTGGCTGCTGGAGGTGGCACTGGAGCTGTAGCTGCCGGAGTTGATGTTGTAGCTCTAGTATATGTGACTGGCACTGCAGCAGACCTCTGGCTTCGGAGCACTCTAGCAAAAGCATATGTAGTTGACTTGCCCTTCTTCTCCTCCACTTCCTCCTAAAGTTGTTCAACTGCTGACTGAATCTCAGTTACTTTGACATCAAGATCATAGAATTTATACTCAATGATCCTCTCCAAGCTCTCCTGGTTTTGAGTTAGGGTGGCCAAGCCCTTCTCAATCCTCAAGGTGGATTGGATCATATATCCAAGCTGATCTTGCTTGGTCTTCAAGAACACTTGAGATGCCTATTCAATAGTTGGCATCCTTGCAGCTTTCTCTATCCTTGCCTTCTCTCTCTTCTCATGTGCTTGCACAGATGTGGGGTCTTCCTCATTCATCACAATAGTGTTATCTTCAAAATCAAGATGCAGAGGAAGGTGCTCCGTGTCCAACAAGTATGTACCTATGCCCATCTTGGAGTTGATGAGCTCCTGAATGTGTGGATCATACCCACAGCTTCTCTTCTGGTCAGCAGTTGTCCTCTTGATTGTTTCCACAATCAGACTCATCACTTTGAACGTTTGAGGCACATCAAATAAGTGTAGCAAATTGATAGCATGTCCTCTGATCATCTTGTGATCTCCAGACTTGGGTAGCAATGTGTGCCTAAGGATCCAGTTGATGGTAGGCAGACCAGACAACAAGAAGTGTACAGATCCAAGCTTGTGAGTCTCCAAAGCTTTATCTGGGATCTCCTTGTGCATGTTGGCCATTGTGTTGTGGTCTTTCTTCTTGGTGACATACACATCCAAGTCACCTTCATGTTCTTTAGGGGCATTGATCAGCTTGGCCCATTCTTCAACTGTGGATTGGTACCTAGTACCCTCAGACATCCATATAATCCTCCCATCTGGATAGAAATGGACTGTAGAATAGAATTGCATGATCAACTCATCATTCCACTTGGTGAGCTTCTGTCCAACAAATGTATCTACTCCACAAGCCTTGAAGCTGTCATAGACTCCTGGATAGTGATCTTCATTTTCTTTGATGTATTCCCAGTCTACCAATCTCATGTCACATACTATGGGCTTCTTGTCAAGCAGGATAGTCTCATAGAAATCTTGATGTTCCTTTGTGTGGAACCTGTAATCACCTACTGTTCTCCTCCTGACAGCATATGGATCAGACTGTCTCCACAGTCTCTGTCCTGCATCCTTTCTGATCCTCATATCTTCTGGAACAGGATGTGCATCATTATCGTCAGGGATCTTTGGCTTCAACTTTCTCAAGACAAGAGAATCATCTTCTTCTGTTGCTGCTTCAGGCACTGGGACCTTGTTCTTTCCTCAGCTAGAATACTCCTGGTGTTCCCCTTGGGTTTTGGGGGCTTCTGAGTATGAGCTTTGGGAGCAGACTTGAGCTTTGATGGAGCAGCCCCTGATCTGATTGCATCTCCCATAAGCTTCTGAGCTTTGGGTGCTGGTGCTCTTCCTCTTCCTCTTCTCCTTCAGAGTCTCTTCATTGAGGGCTTGCCAAGAACTCTGGCAGTAGTGGTTCTTGCCCTCTTATTTTTCTTGTCCTCACCAGCTTCTTCTTCTTCATATTCAATGGTGAACTTCATAGTTCCACCTGTTGCAACCTTCCTTGGCTTTGACATCGGCATACTCCATGCAGGTGCCTTCTTGTTCAGTCCTGGCTTAACTGCAGCCGTTGTGCCATACTCCTTTTTCAGCACCTTTTTCCTTGAAGTGGCCTCATCCTCAACAGCCACATAACCCTCATCCTTAGAATCTGAGGTTCTCTTCTTTCTGGATCTGGTTGCTCCCTTTGGCAAGTTGCTTGGAGTGCTCCTACTTCCATCATCAGAAGTGCTGGAGGGATCTGAGCCCTCACTCATCTGCACCTATTCCTCTGACTTGTTCTGGCTGTCACTTTGATCAGACATCTTGCAGGAAAATTGTCAGCAGACCCTGTGAATAGGTTGTAGATGAGGTAGAGTAGATGAGCATCACAAAGTACATAGTTTTTTGCAAAACAGATGACTTAAAAGCTTAGTTTTAGTTCTTCACATAAAGCATTTCGGATCTAGCGATTTGTAAACTGGTGATACCGAAGCAGCTTTTGGAACCTAAACTAGTGAACTCGGTCAGACCGAGTCACAGTTCGGTGGCACCGATACTGCAAGGGTTTCACAGAGAATCGAACTCAATCACACTGATTTGCAATTTTCGGTCAGACCGAAAACGCATGTGCAATGGCCTAAGCCAAATCAGTGAGACCGATTTCTACAACTCGGTCGGTCCAAGATGAGTTCGGCGGAGACCTAACCCTAAATTTTCAAATCAAATCTAATCTACGGGATGCTTTCGCTGGACAGGATGATTTCATACGTGGACAGAATCATGGCAAAGCAATGTGCTATGAATCGGAGTTAAGGAATAGCACAAAGATCAAGTTCATACCCTACTTCGGCGCCGAACTTGCTACGGTGGCAACGGTGGGGCAGATTCTCGTTGACGGCAACGGAGACCAGCGGCGGGAGGTCGCTGGTGGTGAGAGGACGATCCGGAGACCCGAGGAGGCACAACAGGTGACGCGCGGGTGAAGGGTTTTGAAACATTTTCCAAAATTTGACCCGTCGGTATATATAACCTGACCCTGTCGGTGTGACCGAGTGGAACAACTCGGTGGCACCGAGATGCAAAACTATGAGCAGTTACTGCAACTCGCTGTGACCGAAAGGTTCTAATCGGTTGCACCGAGATTGAAAACCTAGATCAACTTAGTGATCTCGGTATGACCGAAAAGGGTGAATCGGTCAAACCAAAATGCACAAAGAGGTTTTGGAAGTTTAAGTCTACTAGTTGACCCATTGCGCCAAATGGCGCAGAGACCCGCTGAAGACATGTTGTCGATGAAAATAGTTTTATTTTGCAAGGACGTATTCAATATTGGTAGTAGAAACCCCATGTGTTAAATCATGCTATGTTGAAAAATGTTTATTCCATGTGTGCGATGAAAAGATATTCAAGGTCTAGTTGTGGCCAAGCACACATGACAACAAATTTAATCTCCTTTAGTCCGGATAAACGGTAGCTTGTTGTCTACAAAGAGATGTATATACACAGAGTCCATTTGAAACAAAATCTATGTTTTACTTTGTTTATAGTTGTGGGCAAGCACATATGGTACCAAATCTAATCCCCTTTAGCAGCAAAAAAGAGTGGATTGTTATGTACAATGAGATGTATATACACATAATTTGGTAGCACAAAGTCCCGTTGAAAATCATGGCCCGTTGAAAATATTTCCATTTTTCAGCAACTCCGTGCTTTAGAAACTAAACCCAACAAGAATTTAGATCTTTAGTCACATTGGAAACCATATGACCTTAGTTATGTTGTTTACAGAGACATAAACGTTCCAGGCAACAAGGGACTTTTAATAGAATCGCCATCAGCTCCCACAACCTGGGAGATGACAACGAACACAATTGTCAATGCTTCATTGCTAAGTTTAATTTATAGAACGAGCGTACAAAATAAAGCAACAGCTGCCTCTTCTGACACACATAAAGTAGATACATCCTCTCCAAACCATGCCCTTGCTCAGGTTGGAGCTTCATTCGAAGAAGAGATGCCTATAGAACAAAAACAGGGTCGCCAGCCTTGATGCTCTTTCTAGGTGGAATGTGCCATCATGGAGAAACTTCTAAAGAAAAACAATAGAGAACATATGGCCTTCAAAAGAGTTCAGATAGTTTCCTAAAAAACAGAGCATAATAAATAATAAAGAACCATAAGTTCACTTATTCAGGATGTTTTCGGTCATACAGACCGCATTTCTGGTCCCTTTCCCACTATATCTTAACAAGTTCTCTGATCACAGCTACATGGTCATGTGTCATAAAAATACCAGTTTTGTAGAGAACTTGTCACCAAATGGTGTATCATTATCAAGAAAATTTTAATGAAGGACTGCCAATTCAGCACATGTGTTTAATCTTATCCAAGTGTTTGAACCACCCAAAGCATCTCATACTAATTCCATGTCCTCAAATATCATTATGGATGGAAAATAAAAAAACTATGCATTAACCAAATACGTGGTGCACTTGCTATCGAATATTAAAACGAGTACACATCAATTAAGCTAAATAATTTGCAAAGAAATCCTACCACAAGGGAAAAAATCTTCAATGAACTGAAATTGCTCTTTACGATGGTGTTTCAACTAATACCACTATTTTCTACGTACTATAAGTTGTTAATTCTTTTATTTTAAAACATAGAGGATTTTTGGTCTATTGATGCATATGCTTTATGTCTTTCAGATTCCACCAATATTATGTTAGGACTTGGAGTTACAGGTAAGCTGTGGTCTGTAGTCTGTAATAGGTCTGTAAGAGGCACAGCGATGAATTTTTTTTCGAGGGAAGTTGCTTAATGAAGGGAAGAAAATATTTGAACCTAGCTAAAGACCCATATCAATCTCTATAGGCGGGAATTGGGATGAAGATTGAGAGAGCTGAGGAGAGGGAGAAACATACCTAGTACAAATTCCATTGCGGCCTTCTTTCATTTCCCTCATCGCCAATAAGCATGCTATTGACATTAGGTGCCAAGTTGCCTGTTGAATATCCATGAGGAATAGCAGCAACAAGAAAACCCTAAAATTGTATTTAAATAGCTCTGCTAACTAACCATGGTATAGCAAAAATAAAATGGCCATATCTAGTCAAGAAGTTTTGGCCAAAAGCTAATGCAGCATTGCAGCATTGTACGCGAAAATGCATCATAAGACAGGAATACATCGCGCTAATCTCTGCAATATCTTCTTATTATTAAATTTATCATACCTTATTAGAACATTAGTTTGTACCAAGACAAATAGATGCCGAGTCTGTACTGCAGCAAAAACATAAGCGCTCACAAATTAGAGAGCAAAGAATAGTAGTACCTAATATGCTAACATACTGCCTTCATGTAGCACTGCACTATTAATACCTGAAAATGGTACACGTGATTTAGAGGAACATAATCTACACGATGAGAAAAAGTAACTTTTTTATGCTGGTATATGCTAGGTTGCAACATAAATTTAAGAAGCTGATATGCTGCAGTATACTGTACTTGATAATCTAAATAATCCAGCATAACTATTTGTTTAAGAAGCTGATATGTTCCAGTATACTATACTTGATAATCTGAATAGTCTAGCATAACTATTTGTTTGCTTTCAGTCACTTAATCTGCAGCAGAAGGGAAGAAAAATACAGGACAATAGCAGAAGGTACTAAAAGGACATGGGACACACATAGACTATGGGGACAAACCGAAATTGCTAATTGTGATACTTATTACCTGAAAAGACATTCACATTCATTGGTGTGGCACTTAGTCGTAACTAAAATGCACGGATATAACAAAATATTGGTGTTCCATAGTAATAGATACTTGAAGCCCCATGTTGTAATTGTAACTGAGCATAGATATAACAAAATATTACAGATTAGGCATTTATTTAGGAATCAATGAAGAACAAGCAAGTTCACTTCTTCCCATGCCTTATCCTCTGGAAACAAACTGGGGATGTGTTGCTCCCTGTAGGGTTCAGCAAAGAAGTCTACAACTAATCCCAGCAGGATAGATCCATACAAAATACATGACTCGCTAAGATATGAGAACAAGCCAAACTTACCAGCGCGCCCTTTCCAGCCGCGAAGGCGAGCCGATACGCCTCGCTGGCTGGCATCCACGCCTCTCCTCCTTCTCCGGCCGGTGACACCGGTTGAGCTCCTCCTTCCGCGGCTTCCTCACAAAGAAGTCTATAACTAAATCGGAGGAGGGTGGTGGCGCTGCGGCTGTATTACTGACACGCAATGTTAGCTAGGCCAATGACATATATACATATGAAACCAACACAAAGACTAAGCTAATCAACCATTACTTCTACTGTTGCACAAGCATCTAAGCATATTGAGAAAGAAACTCGACAAACTCATGAGAGAAGATAAAGCAAATACAAATTATTAATAGTGACATAAATATATAATTAGTGCAAATTTAGGAGTGAGTTCCTCTTTCTTTACCAAACTATTGTGTGATAAGGCGTAGTATATAAGGCATAAAAAATAGCAATCAATGTACGGAAATAAACCGCTGTGCAGGGTGTTCTAACTCTTAATCATGATTGTACTTGCAGGATGAATGTGCCTTCATAAGCCAAACAAAATAAGAGTTCCAGAGGAAGCAATAGGCAAAAAGAGAGGACACCTAATTGGCTGAGGCCACGCCATGTCGCGCCACCCCGCGGTTGACCTTCATGTTCAAATAACCAAGTATACCACATCATTTCTTGTCGTATTTCGGGTTGCGGCAGACCCTTGAGGTTCGAACTCTGGGGTGCGCGCGGAGATTACGCTTCCTACCTACCTGTACCCCTCCGCCTCGCAAGGATCTAAGCTATGAGAAGAACAACACAAGAGACACAGAGTTTATACTGGTTCGGGCCACCGATGTGGTGTAATACCCAACTCCAGTGTGGTGGTGTGGTGGATTGCCTCTTGGGCTGATGATGAACAATACAAGGAAGAACAGCCTTCCGAGGGTCTGTTCTTGGCCGGGGCGATGAACTGCTAGGAGGAGTTCAGTCGCCCTTCTCTCTCTGTGTGTGTGATGCGTAGCTGAAAGTGCGTTATATCGACTAGAGGGGGGTGAATAGACGATTTTTATGAAATTCTTCACTGAGGAATTTGCTCGTGAGGAAATTCCTTAGCGAAGAACTACTAGCAGCGGAATAAGTACTCAGATGAAAACATAACAGAATCCTAGCATGGTCGTCATGATGAAATGAAGACACACACAGAGTACAGAAAGCGTAAACACAGGATAACACAAGTTGAAGACAAACAGACTGAAGAAATTGAACTGAGGAAATTGAGAAAGTCTTCAGTCAAAGTCTTCAAAAACAGATATGATATACAAACAGCACACTACTGAGGAAATGTAAGAGTTGAGGAAATAGAACCAGTAAGCTTGGTGAAGAAAATGATTTGGTAGACCAGTTCCAACTGCTGTCTCAGTTGTACATATGGTTGGAGCGGCTGAGTATTTAAACTCGAGGACACCCAGTCCCGGACACACAGTCCTCACGGTATTCTCCTTGAGCTAAGAACACACAGTCCTCGCCCAATCACTCGTGGTAAGTCTTCAGGTGACTTCCAAACCTTCATAGACTTGGTCACTCGGCGATCCACAATTCCTCTTGGATGCTCTAGACCTTGACGCCTAACCGTCTAGAAGAAGCACAGTCTTCAAAGGTAACAAGCGTCGGATCCACGTAGGATCAATCTCTTCAGTGATGCTCAATCACTTTGGGTTTGTAGGTGTTTTGGGTTTGGGGTTTGGATTTTCCTCACTTGATGATTTTCGCTCAAAGTCCTCGGAGGATGGGTTGCTCTCAAATGACAAGTGTCAAGTTCTCGCGGAGCAGCCAACCAGCTAGTGGTTGTAGGGGGCGGCTATTTATAGCCTAGGGAGCAGCCCGACATGATAAGACATAAATGCCCTTCAATGATATGACCGTTAGGTGGACAAGATATTTTAGGACAGCTGGCGCGCAGCACAGCAACGGTCGGAAATTTGAGGTACAAATTCCTCAGGGCTATCATGTTCCTCACTGTGTAGGCAATTTGCACTGGCGAATTCCTAACTCCTCAGTCAGAGCAAAGTCCTCAGTGACCAGAAGAACTGTGTCTCTGTCACTGAAGAAATTGACTGAACTGTATGAGATTTCCAATGGCTTCACTCGAAGGGATTGGTAGGTGTAGGATTTGAGTTGAGCATCACATGGAAATTTTCTCCTTAGTATTTCCTCGACCCCCTTTAACAGTACGGTGTTTCCTATGACTCAAGAAAGAGAAAATGAAACTACGAAAACAAAAGTCTTCACGCTTCATGTTCCTCGAATGAATACCAAGTCTTCAAGGTCACACCAATTTCTTCACTTTCAAAGTCTTTAGAAAGTCTTCAGTATATCAAAGTCTTCAGTCGAAGAACTTCATTTTTAGGGGTCGACTTTCTCTGTAAATATCAAGCTCCTCATAGACTTATAGACCTGTGTACACTCATAAACGCATTAGATACTTAACCTATAAGTCTTCAATACACCAAAATCACTAAGGGGCACTAGATGCACTTACAATCTCCCCCTTTTTGGTGATTGATGACAACATAGGTTAAGTTTTCAACGGGGATTAATATATGAAGTGTAAATACTGATATTGAGGAATTTGATTGCAAGATATAGAAGAACTCCCCCTGAAGATGTGCATAGTGAGGAATTTGCTTTTGAAGCAATGCACACTTGAAGAGTTGAATCATGGAGACCTCCCCCTATATCTTGTAATTCATACACGCATTTGATGTATAATATAAAGAATTTGAAATGCATGATGAAATATGGTGCCTGATGTAATTCAGCATGCGTGCAATAATATTAACGAGGAATAAGCATGCAGAATAGCGTATCAAGGTATCAAAGCATAGTGCAACAAAAGTATCAGCGTACCATCGGACTTAAGATTACAACTCGATCCAATAAAAGTTTCGAAAGAACAAGAGTTGTAACTTAGCAAAAAAACGAATAAGCCCTTATTATAGACCCGCTTGAAGACTAACTTAGATTTCTCCCCCTTTGTCATCAAATGACCAAAAGGATAAAAAATCTGAGGACTAACGCCCCTGAAGATTTTCAAGTTGATGAAGGAGCGGCAGCGTTGTTGGGGTCGGTCGTTGAAGTAGGTCCTGCTACAATGTCGTCCAAGTCTTCATTTTCATCAGTCTCACGCGATGAAGAATATGAACTAGCCACCAAAGAAGGAACTGGGACCTTCTTGTATTTCTTCGGAGGAGGTGCAGACCAGGCAAATTCTTCGTTGAGACCCATTTGCTTCAAATCATCAGCACTGTACACTTGAGATAGAACAGCCCAGGTGCGGTTGAGGGTTTCATGAAGGTAGTAGTGGTTTTTCTTCACTACATTGTGTGTGGAAGTCATGTTGTGAAGAATTGAACCAAACTGACGCTTGACCCATTTGTGATTGCGATAAACCTTTTGATGAAGACTGAGGAGTAACTCACGGTCAGTCATCACCCTGGGTGCTGTGGCTTGAGGATTTGGCTTGGCAGTGTTAGCAGCAGAGTCATGTGTGGCAGAGTCATCATTGGTGGAGTAAGATGCAGCTTTGCGAAATTGGCCATCCAATGGACGAATGCCATCATCTATCACAGCAGTGGCCTTGCCTTTTTCTTCAGCCGAGGAAAATGTCCGTTTGAGGACTTCAATGGGGGGCAAGTAGCTGCAGTGGTTGAGCGTTTCAGCTTTGTAGTTGAGTGAAGACCTTATCCTGATGAATTTCATTATCCAAGGTGCATAAGGCTTCAGCTCAAATGGTGACATAGCAATGTTGGCCAGAGTCCTCATGAAGAAATCATGGAAGTTGACGGGAACACCATGGATGATGTAGAAAAGCAGATTCTTCATGATGCCAACGACTTCTTCATCAGACGAGTCATGGCCTTTGATGGGACTCATTGTCTTCGTCAGAATACGATAGACAGTCCTTGGCACATACAGCAATTCCTTGACGAGGAAATTGGTTCTAGGAGCTTGCCCTGGCTTCAAAGGCTTCATCAGCACTTGCATATAATGATTTGAAAGCTCAGGTTCGTTGTACACACAGCGAGCATCTTCAGTGGGTGGACTCAGAGGAAGGACCCGAAGCAATTCAGATGCAGGGGCCTTATGGTGGGTGTTGTCAGTCATCTAGTCCAAAACCCATGAATTGATATCTTCATAGTTGCCGGTGATGTGCAACATTGCATAGAATTGAAGAATAAGTTCTTCATTCCAATCGCATATATCTGTGCAGAAATTGAGCAGCCCAGCGTCGTGAAGAACACTGAGCACAGGCGTGAAGCACGGCAAGGACTCCATATCCACGTGAGGAATATGAGCATGGTCGAAGACTTTGTCTTTGTTGTAAAGCACTGAGGAATAGAAATTTGCTTGGCTGGCAGTCCAGAAACGCCTCTTCCTTATGTGAGCAGAGTCATATGGGTTGTATTCAGTGAAGAACACGTGCTCGCCATAGAAGTCTTCAGCCTTGAATTTCTGTTTTCGTGAGAACGGATCCTTTGGCCTTGGCAGAGGAGTGTCAGTGAGTTGCATCACGACCTCAGGAATCACGATCTCAGGTTCTTCAGGCTGAGGAATTTTAGGATTTTCCTCAGGTGCAGTCACCTTGGCTATTTCAGCAGCAGTTTCTTCAGCACTAGTGGCTGGAATTTCTTCATTCACAGATGCAGTGGGATGAGTTTCTTCAGAGCCCAATTTTACTGTTGGTGAAGGAGAGTGAGGAATTTGCTGCAAGGGAGTGAAGAGTGGGGAATTGGGATGCTGACTTTCCCAAAAGTCGTCATCCATCACTGGAGTGGTGCTTCCAATATCCACATCTTCATCAATTTCTTCAACACCGGCCTCTTCAGCATCAAACTGAGGCATTGGTGATGAGACCATTGGGGTTGAAGGGATTGCATCCGCTTCAATTTCTTCATCAATCTGCTCTGACGAAGCAGCAGATTGAGTTTCTTCATCTGATCCACTAGGGATCTCATAATCTTCACCAAAAGGAACAAGGTCCTTTGATGGCACGGAGGAGATAGGAACGGCTTCAATGGGATTTGCAAAAGAGCTTGTCATCGGCTTCATCTTCTTGGGAGCTGAAGATTCTGAAGCATTGGATGCCTTCCTTTTCTTCACAGCAGCTCGTTCTGCAGCCGTTGTTTTCCTCACATCCAATGCAGATGGAAGAATTGGAGTTGGCGTAGGCGCAGGTGGAGCTGAGGAATCTGGTTGATTTTCCTCAGGCGCAACTGATGCAGTTGCCCTGGTTTCTTCAATTTCTTCAAGCGCACCACTAGTGGATGCCCTGGCAATTTCATCAACGGCTGGAGCAGAGTCATCAGCCTTGGAACTAGCATTTTCTTCAGCAGCCTGAACTTCATCAACGGTGCTGGCATGTTCTTCAGTTTGCTGAACAAATGCTTCAGCTTGAGGAATTTGTGGCGTTGAGGCTGCACCCTTGGTGAAGGTATCAGTCAGCCTCACAAATCTGACCTTGGCTCCTTGTCAATCAGCATAGTACGAGTCAAAGTTGTCGCTGAGGGCTTTGATCTCAGCCTGCAACTTGACAAGTTCCTCAAGCTTCATTGTGAGAACATTTTTCTTCAGTAGCTTCTCTCTGCGGTACTGCGATTTCTTGATCTCTCTGGCCTTATCATATTTCCACTTCTCCTCTTGGATGAAGTGAGTCAACATGTGACTTTGACCAGGTGTCAGCTTGAAATCAGGCATAGGTGTGTGAGGATCCTTATGCCAGAGATCAATATAATCTAGGATCGCCTTTGGATCCAATAGCAGGGGCACAAGTGTGCCTTTGGCTTTAGCAGCCCGTTCTTGTCGGTCCCTGATGATTTCAGTAAATTCTTCCTCATCAGCTTCATCATCATCAGATGGCACAGTGAAGACTACCTGCTTCTTCTGAGGACTTGTGCGAGTGACGCGTCCAGCAGTAGCCTTTTTCTTCAGCAGTGAGGGTCTTGCTGAGGAATTTGGTGCAGCTGAAGAACTAGCTGAGACACCAGAGGCAATAGAGATGCCAGTCGTCCTTTGGCATGAGGCCAGATGCACAGGTGCTGAGGACTTTGTCGGGACAGCTGAGGACTTTGGTGGAGCAGGAGCAGTATGAGGAATTTGCTTTGAAGATTTTGAAGATTCTGGCCGTGAGGGCGCAGCTGAGGAACTTGGCCGTGAGGGCATTGAAGATGAAGCACTTGGCTTGCGAGCGGGCTTCTTTAGCATCGCTTTCTTCAGCTTGACCGAGGCCTCAGTGGCAGTAGCAGCAGCAGAGTCTTCATTGAATTTCCTCACTGCTTCTCTGGCTTGCCTTGCCAGTTTAGCTTGGCGCTTGGCCCATTCTTTAGGAAATTCCTCACCACGCTTGATGCTGGTGGGATCAGCCAATTGGCCAGGTGCCAATGGAGGTCTTTGGCATGGAGGGTTTACTGCGAATTTTTTCATGTACTTTGGAGTTACATATCTGTATTCCCCCCATTCACGTGCCCATCTCCTTTCAATCCTCTGGATTCGCACCTTGCGCTGATTTTTATCTTCTTTGCCAAACTTGGCTTCATCAGGCGTGCAGTACTCATCATAGATTTCCTCAGGTATTTCAAAAGCTGTCATAACCTCAGGCTTCTTTCCTCCTTTCTGTGGCCTTTTACCTTCAGCCATTTTCTTTAGATGAGGAATTTGAACAATTGAATTCTCTGAAGAAGTATGCAACTTTTCTTCGAGGAACGCTGCAAACGAGTTAAGTTGATGAGAACCTAAAGATTCAGCAGCGGACATGTGTACCTGTGAATAGAGTATAGTTGCGAGGAATTTGAAGAGGTCATATGCGTTCTCAAAGGGTTTTTCATAAAGAACAAGTTTGAGGAATTTGACCAGATTCGTCTTGAGGAATTTCACTAAGCGCTTTATATCTTAGGTTCCAGAGTTGTATAGATCGAAGATCCACATAACTGAGGAATCTTTGAAGAAATTGAGGCTTAGGGAAATGAATCAAGAGCAGATAACATGTGAGGTGTTTTGTGTGTGGGATTTAAAGAGTAAAACACCTTTGAAGATTTTGTAGAAAAATTTCGAATCAACGAGGGCAGTGAAATTAGCTTTTAATTACCCTGAGCGAAGAACATGATGAACTGGGAGTTGGAACAGTGAAGTTCGTTGATGCAGATCTTCCACGCCTAACTTGGCGGAGGAAAACGTCTACGGCAGCGGCGAAGGTGAAGATTTCCGCGGTCGGCGCGAGTACGACGGCGACGAGGTCGAGGCAGTGAAGCTCTTCCTCACCGGCGACGATGGAGTAGCGACGGCGCTAGGGTTTGGAGAGCTCGAGCGAGGGAGTGAGATCGAGCGGGGTAAAAGAAGTGAGGATGGCGAAGGGGGGTATTTATAGCCGCGGTGAAAAACTGTTTGTCCGAAGATTTAGGACGAACGTGCCCCTGGCCGTTCTCCTTCTTGCGACATGTGTCACCCACATACTGTGTGGTGGAGATCGTGTAAGATCGTGGGTGGATAAAATAATCCATCATGGGATGCGGAACGGTTTGAGCGGCAAAACCGAAAGTTTGGATAAGATTAGTTTTAACTTTCCGTTCGCAATTTCTTCAGCTGACAAGGACACAGTGAAGAATTTGAACGAGTTTCAAGTAGAACGCACATGAAGAATTTGTGAATAGATTGGATTGAGTATAGCATAGAGGGGAAGGGTCCGATCACATTCACTTAGCAGAAAAGTTCCAACTTGAAGAAATAGCTATAAGTGAATGCTGTAGAGGACATAAACTCATATATATATATATCTATATATATATATATAAATGAAGAAAAACGACGGCACAAGTGAAGACTTTGTAAAGTTTGAAGAATTTAAAAAAAAAACTGAAGAATTTCAAAAGTTGAGGAAAAACTCAAATTGAAGATTTTCAACTTTTGTGGTGGCGTGTCCCACCGTGTAAGAATGATGATTTCAGACACCGCGTACAATTCTCGTAGTGTTCTGAGAATCAAATTCTTCATTAATTTCTTCACACTTAGAGTGTTATTCTTCATTGATTGAAGAAAAACGTTTCTTCATGTGTTGCACATCTAAGTCATCAATTTTGCATAAGTGTTAGGATGAGTGCCTTTTCAAAGTACATTCGAAGATTCTAAGATATTTAGCTCACACCGCAACTTGCAAAATATCTTCTCATCCAAGGGCTTAGTGAAGATATCGGCTAGCTGTTCTTCAGTCTTCACATGCTCAATAGAAATGTCGCCCTTCAACACATGATCACGAAGAAAATGATGACGAATCTGAATGTGCTTTGTCTTCGAGTGCTGAACTGGGTTGTGAGCAATCTTGATGGCACTCTCATTGTCACAGAGGAGAGGCACATTCTTCACGTTGATGCCATAGTACTTGAGCGTTTGCTTCATCCATAGCAGTTGAGCACAGCAAGAACCAGCAGCAATGTACTCAGCTTCAGCAGTAGACAGTGATACGCAGTTCTGTTTCTTCGAGGACTAGCAGACCAAGGATTGTCCGAGGAAATGACAAGTACCAGATGTTGACTTGCGTTCCACACGGTCACCAGCATAGTCAGAGTCTGAATATCCAATGAGATCAAAATCCGAGCCCTTGGGATACCATAATCCTAGTGTTGGTGTGTGAGCTAGATATCGAAGAATATGCTTCACAGCCTTATGGTGTGATTCCTTCGGTGCAGCTTGAAATCGTGCACACATGCAAACACTAAGCATTATATCTGGCCTAGATGCACATAAGTACAATAAAGAACCAATCATGGAGCGGTATACCTTATGATCGAAGTCAGTACCATTTTCATCAGTGCATAGTTGACCATTTGTGGGCATAGGAATTTTGATGCCTTTGCAATCTTGCATGCCGAATTTCTTCAGGACATCCATGAGGTATTTCTCCTGAGATATGAATATGCCATTGCGCTGTTGACGAATTTGAAGACCTAAGAAGAATTTCAACTCTCCCATCATAGACATTTGATATTCTTCTCTCATCATATAGGCAAATTCATCACTATAACGTTGGTCAGTACATCCAAAGATAATATCATCAACATATATTTGGCACACAAACAGTTCACCATTATATGATTTAGTAAAGAGAGTGGGATCGAGTGAACCGGGTGTGAAGCCTTTCTTCATGAAGAATTTCTTCAATGTATCATACCACGCCCGTGGGGCCTGCTTGAGGCCATAGAGGGCCTTGTTAAGTCTGAAGACTTTGTCAGGATGCTTTGGATCTTCAAAACCTGGTGGTTGAGCAACATATACTTCTTCCTCAAGCTTACCATTGAGGAATGCACTTTTCACATCCATTTGGTGTAAGAAGATATCATGATGGTTAGCATAGGCAAGCAATATGCGAATAGCCTCAAGTCTGGCAACTGGTGCAAAAGTTTCATCAAAATCAATTCCTTCAACCTGTGTGTAGCCTTGAGCTACTAATCGTGCCTTATTCCTCACCACAACACCATTTTCATCTTGCTTGTTGCGGTAGATCCACTTTGTGCCAATGATGTTATGCTTGCGAGGATCGGGACGATCGACTAATTCCCATACGTTGTTGAGCTTGAACTAATGTAATTCTTCTTGCATGGCCTGAATCCACTCAGGCTCCAGAAATGCTTCATCTACCTTAGTGGGCTCTGTGATAGAGACAAAAGCAAAGTGCCCACAAAAGTTAGATAGATGTGAAGCTTTTGAGCGTGTGAGAGGACCTGGTGCTCTAATTTCATCGATGATCTTCTCCACTTGCACTTCTTTTGCAACGCGAGGGTGAGCTGGTTGTCGTTGAGGAATTTGATCCGCATTTTCTTCACCATCAATTTCCTCAGCATTTTCTTCAGGTGCATCAGCTCGACGTTCTTCATGTTCTGGAATGAATTCTTCGGCAGATTCTTCAGTAGGAATGACATCTTCAGTAGCCTTGTGCTTGATTGAATCCTCAGGTGCAGGTTCATCTAACACAAAAGGTAGGTGCTCTCTTTGCGAGCCATAAGTTTCATCGAACCGCACATCTACAGTTTCAACAATCTTGTGAAGAACATTGTTGAAGACCCTGTAGGTGTGCAAGTACTTTCTGTAACCAAGCATAAAACCTTCATGTGCTTTCAGTGCAAATTTAGAGTTGTGATGAGGATCTCTAATCCAGCATTTAGCACCGAAGACTTTGAAATAACTCACATCGGGTTTCTTGTCAGCGAGGAGTTCATATGCAGTCTTCTTGAAGAATTTGTGAAGATATACTCTGTTGATGATATGGCATGCAGTATCAATTGCATCAACCCAGAAACGACGAGGGGTTTTGTACTCATCGAGCATAGTGCGAGCCATCTCAGCAAGAGTCCTGTTCTTGCGCTCCACGACGCCATTCTGTTGAGGAGTATTGTTGGGGAACGTAGTAATTTCAAAAAAATTCCTACGCACACGCAAGATCATGGGGATGCATAGCAACGAGAGGGAAGAGTGTTGTCTACATACCCTCGTAGACCGAAAGCGGAAGCATTATATCAACGCGGTTGATGTAGTCGTACGTCTTCACGATCCGACCGATCCAAGCACCGTTACTCCGGCACCTCCGAGTTCTTGGCACACGTTCAGCTCGATGACGTTCCCCGGGCTCCGATCCAGCAAAGCTTCGGGGAAGAGTTCCGTCAGCACGACGGCTTGGTGACGATCTTGATGTTCTACTGTCGCAGGGCTTCGCCTAAGCACTGCTACAATATGACCGAGGTGGAATATGGTGGAGGGGGGCACCGCACACGGCTAGAGAACGATCTCAAGGATCAACTTGTATGTCTTGGGGTGCCCCCCTGCCCCCGTATATAAAGGAGCAAGGGGGGAGGGCCGGCCGTCCCTAGGGGCGCGCCAAGGGAGGGGGAGTCCTCCTCCTAGCGGGAGTAGGACTCCCCTTTCCTAGTCCAACTAGGAGGGGGAAGGGGAAAGGAAGGAGAGGGAGAGGGAGAGGGAAAGGGGGGCCGCGCCCCCCCTCCTTGTCCAATTCGGACTCCTCATGGGGGGGCGCGCGCCACCTCCTGGTGCGGCCCTCTCTCTCCCCTCGTGGCCCAATAAGGCCCATACTTCCCCCGGGGGGTTCCGGTAACCCCTACGGCACTCCGGTAATATCCGAAACCTCTCGGAACCATTCCGATGTCCGAACATAGCCGTCCAATATATCAATCTTTATGTCTCGACCATTCCGAGACTCCTCGTCATGTCCGTGATCACATCCGGGACTCCGAACTCCTTCGGTACATCAAAATGCATAAACTCATAATAACTGTCATCGTAACCTTAAGCGTGCGGACCCTACGGTTCGAGAACAATGTAGACATGATCGAGACACGTCTCCGGTCAATAACCAATAGCGGGACCTGGATGCCCATATTGGCTCCTACATATTCTACGAAGATCTTTATCGGTCAGACCGCATAACAACATACGTTGTTCCCTTTGTCCATCGGTATGTTACTTGCCCGAGATTCGATCGTCGGTATCCAATACCTAGTTCAATCTCGTTACCGGCAAGTCTGTTTACTCGTTCCGTAATACATCATCCCACAACTAACTCATTAGCTGCAATGCTTGCAAGGCTTAAGTGATGTGCATTACCGAGAAGGCCCAGAGATACCTCTCCCACAATTGGAGTGACAAATCCTAATCTCGAAATACGCCAACCCAACATCTACCTTTGGTGACACCTGTAGTACTCCTTTATAATCACCCAGTTACGTTGTGACGTTTGGTAGCACCCAAAGTGTTCCTCCGGCAAACGGGAGTTGCATAATCTCATAGTCAAAGGAACATGTATAAGTCATGGATAAAAGCAACAACAACATACTAAACGATCGGGTGCTATGCTAATGGAATGGGTCATGTCAATCAGATCATTCAACTAATGATGTGACCTTGTTAATCAAATGACAACTCCTTTTGTCTATGGTTAGGAAACTTAACCATCTTTGATTAACAAGCTAGTCAAGTAGAGGCATACTAGTGACACTCTGTTTGTCTATGTATCCACACATGTATTATGTTTCCGGTTAATACAATTCTAGCATGAATAATAAACATTTATCATGATATGTAAGGAAATAAATAATAACTTTATTATTGCCTCTAGGGCATATTTCCTTCAGTCTCCCACTTGCACTAGAGTCAATAATCTAGATTATACAGTAATGATTCTAACACCCATGGAGTCTTGGTGCTGATCATGTTTTGCCCGTGGAAGAGGCTTAGTCAACGGGTCTGCCACATTCAGATCCGTATGTATCTTGCAAATCTCTATGTCTCCCACCTGGACCAAGTCCCGGATGGAATTGAAGCGTGTCTTGATGTGCTTTGTTCTCTTGTGAAATCTGGATTCCTTCGCCAAGGCAATTGCTCCAGTATTGTCACAAAAGATTTTCATTGGACCCGATGCACTAGGTATGACACCTAGATCGGATATGAACTCCTTCATCCAGACTCCTTCATTTGCTGCTTCTGAAGCAGCTATGTACTCCGCTTCACATGTAGATCCCGCCACGACGCTTTGTTTAGAACTGCACCAACTGACAGCTCCACCGTTTGATGTAAATACGTATCCGGTTTGCGATTTCGAATCGTCCGGATCAGTGTCAAAGCTTGCATCAACGTAACCTTTTACGATGAGCTCTTTGTCACCTCCATACACGAGAAACATTTCCTTAGTCCTTTTCAGGTACTTCAGGATATTCTTGACCGCTGTCCAGTGATCCACTCCTGGATTACTTTGGTACCTCCCTGCTAAACTTATAGCAAGGCACACATCAGGTCTGGTACACAGCATTGCATAGATGATAGAGCCTATGGCTGAATCATAGGGAACATCTTTCATCTTCTCTCTATCTTCTGCAGTGGTCGGGCATTGAGTCTGACTCAACTTCACACCTTGCAATACAGGCAAGAACCCTTTCTTCGCTTGATCCATTTTGAACTTCTTCAAAATCTTGTCAAGGTATGTGCTTTGTGAAAGTCCAATTAAGCGTCTTGATCTATCTCTATAGATCTTAATGCCCAATATGTAAGCAGCTTTACCGAGGTCTTTCATTAAAAAACTCTTATTCAAATATCCCTTTATGCTATCCAGAAATTCTATATCATTTCCAATCAGTAATATGTCATCTACATATAATATCAGAAATGCTACAGAGCTCCCACTCACTTTCTTGTAAATACAGGCTTCTCCAAAAGTCTGTACAAACCCAAATGCTTTGATCACACTATCAAAATGTTTATTCCAACTCCGAGATGCTTGCACCAGTCCATAAATGGATCGCTGGAGCTTGCATACTTTGTTAGCTCCCTTTGGATCAATAAAACCTTCTGGTTGCATCATATACAACTCTTCTTCCAGAAACCCATTCAGGAATGTAGTCTTTACATCCATTTGCCAAATTTCATAATCATAAAATGCGGCAATTGCTAACATGATTCGGACAGACTTAAGCATCGCTACGGGTGAGAAGGTCTCATCGTAGTCAATCCCTTGAACTTGTCAAAAACCCTTTGCGGCAAGTCGAGCTTTGTAGACAGTAACATTACCGTCGGCGTCAGTCTTCTTCTTAAAGATCCACTTGTTCTCTATTGCTTGCCGACCCTCGGGCAAGTTAACCAAAGTCCACACTTTGTTTTCATACATGGATCCCATCTCAGATTTCATGGCTTCCAGCCATTTTGCGGAATCTGGGCTCACCATCGCTTCTTCATAGTTCGTAGGTTCGTCATGATCTAGTAGCATGATTTCCAGAATAGGACTGCCGTACCACTCTGGTGCGGATCTCACTTTGGTTGATCTACGAGGTTCAGCAGTTACTTGATATGAAGTTTCATGATCATCATCACTAACTTCTTCTCTGATTGGTGTAGATGTCATAGAAACCGGTTCCTGTGATGAACTACTTTCCAATAAGGGAGCAGGTACAGTTACCTCATCAAGTTCTACTTTCCTCCTACTCACTTCTTTCGAGAGAAACTCCTTCTCTAGAAAGGATCCATTTTTAGCAACAAATGTCTTGCCTTCGGATCTGTGATAGAAGGTGTACCCAACTGTTTCCTTTGGGTATCCTATGAAGACACATTTCTCCGATTTGGGTTCGAGCTTATCAGGTTGAAGCTTTTTCACATAAGCATTGCAGCCCCAAACTTTAAGAAACGACAACTTTGGTTTCTTGCTAAACCATAGTTCATAAGGCGTCATCTCAACGGATTTTGACGGTGTCCTATTTAACGTGAATGCAGCCGTCTCTAGAGCATAACCCCAAAACTATAGCGGTAAATCTGTAAGAGACATCATAGATCGCACCATATCTAGTAAAGTGCGATTACGACGTTCGGACACACCATTGCGTTGTGGTGTTCCAGGTGGCGTGAGTTGCGAAACTATTTCGCATTGTTTCAAATGTAGACCAAACTCGTAACTCAAATATTCTCCTCCATGATCAGATCGTAGATACTTTATTTTCTTGTTACGATGATTTTCAACTTCACTCTGAAATTCTTTGAACTTTTCAAATGTTTCAAACTTGTGTTTCATTAAGTAGATATACCCATATCTGCTTAAATCATCTGTGAAGGTGAGAAAATAACGATATCCGCCACGAGCTTCAATATTCATCGGACCACATACATCTGTATGTATGATTTCCAATAAATCTGTTGCTCTCTCCATAATACCAGAGAACGGTGTTTCAGTCATCTTGCCCATGAGGCACGGTTCGCAAGTACCAAGTGATTCATAATCAAGTGGTTCCAAAAGTCCATCAGTATGGAGTTTCTTCATGCGCTTTACACCGATATGACCTAAACGGCAGTGCCACAAATAAGTTGCACTATCATTATCAACTCTGCATCTTTTGGCTTCAACATTATGAATATGTGTATCACTACTATCGAGATTCATCAAAAATAGACCACTCTTCAAGGGTGCATGACCATAAAAGATATTATTCATATAAATAGAACAACCATTATTCTCTGATTTAAATGAATAACCGTCTCGCATCAAACAAGATCCAGATATAATGTTCATGCTCAACGCTGGCACCAAATAACAATTATTTAGGTCTAATACTAATCCCGAAGGTAGATGTAGAGGTAGCGTGCCGACTGCGATCACATCGACTTTGGAACCATTTCCCACGCGCATCGTCACCTCGTCCTTTGCCAGTGTTCGCTTAATCCGTAGTCCCTGTTTCGAGTTGCAAATATTAGCAACAGAACCAGTATCAAATACCCAGGTGCTACTGCGAGCTCTAGTAAGGTACACATCAATAACATGTATATCACATATACCTTTGTTCACCTTGCCATCCTTCTTGTCCGCCAGATACTTGGGGCAGTTCCGCTTCCAGTGACCAGTCTGCTTGCAGTAGAAGCACTCAGTTTCAGGCTTAGGTCCAGACTTGGGTTTCTTCGCTTGAGCAGCAACTTGTTTGCTGTTCTTCTTGAAGTTCCCCTTATTCTTCCCTTTGCCCTTCTTCTTGAAACTGGTGGTCTTATTGACCATCAACACTTGATGCTCCTTCTTGATTTCTACCTCCGCAGCCTTTAGCATTGCGAAGAGCTCGGGCATAGTCTTATCTATCCCTTGCATATTATAGTTCATCACGAAGCCTTTGTAGCTTGGTGGCAGTGATTGAAGAATTCTGTCAATGACACAATCATCCGGAAGATTAACTCCCAGTTGACTCAAGTGATTGTAATACCCAGACATTATGAGTATGTGCTCACTGACAGACCCATTCTCTTCCATCTTGCAGCTATAGAACTTATTGGAGACCTCATATCTCTCAATCCGGGCATTCTGTTTGAATATCAACTTCAACTCCTGGAACATCTCATATGCTCCATGGTTCTCAAACCGTCGTTGAAGTCCCGGTTCTAAGCCGTAAAGCATGGCACACTGAACTATCGAGTAGTCATCAGCTTTGCTCTGCCAGACGTTCATAACATCTGGTGTTGCTCCAGCAGCAGGCCTGGCACCTAGCGGTGCATCCAGGACGTAATTCTTCTGTGCAGCAATGAGGATAATCCTCAAGTTACGGACCCAGTCCGTGTAATTGCTACCATCATCTTTCAACTTTGCTTTCTCAAGGAACGCATTAAAATTCAACGGAACAACAGCACGAGCCATCTATCTACAATTAACATAAACAAGCAAGATACTATCAGGGACTAAGTTCATGATAAATTTAAGTTCAATTAATCATATTACTTAAGAACTCCCACTTAGATAGACATCCCTCTAATCTTCTAAGTGATCACGTGATCCAAATCAAACTAAACCATAACCGATCATCACGTGAAATGGATTAGTTCTCAAGGGTGAACATCATCATGTTGATCATATCTACTATATGATTTACATTCGACCTTTCGGTCTCCGTGTTCCGAGGCCATATCTGCATATGCTAGGCTCGTCAAGTATAACCCGAGTATTCCGCGTCTGCAAAACTGGCTTGCACCCGTTGTAGATGGACGTAGAG
The DNA here is from genome assembly GCA_032464435.1 of Aegilops umbellulata. Taxonomy (NCBI): domain Eukaryota; kingdom Viridiplantae; phylum Streptophyta; class Magnoliopsida; order Poales; family Poaceae; genus Aegilops; species Aegilops umbellulata. The sequence continues at coordinate 132,730,648 of CP136060.1, read as the reverse complement.
CTTATCACACCCGATCATCACGTGGTGTCTGGGCACGACGAACTTTGGCAACGGTGCATACTCGGGGAGAACACTTCTTGATAATTTAGTGAGAGATCATCTTATAATGCTACCGTCAATCAAAGCAAGATAAGATGCATAAAAGATAAACATCACATGCAAATCAATATAAGTGATATGATATGGTCATCATCATCTTGTGCTTCATGATCTCCATCTCTGCAGCACCATCATGATCACCATCGTCACCGGCGCGACACCTTGATCTCCATCGTAGCACCGTTGTCGTCTCGCCAATCTTATGCTTCTACGACTATCGCTACCGCTTAGTGATAAAGTAAAGCATTACAGGGCGATTGCATTGCATACAATAAAGCGACAACCATACGGCTCCTGCCGGTTGCCGATAACTCGGTTACAAAACATGATCATCTCATACAATAAAATATAGAATCATGTCTTGACCATATCACATCACAACATGCCCTGCAAAAACAAGTTAGACGTCCTCTACTTTGTTTGTTGCAAGTTTTACGTGGCTGCTACGGGCTTTAAGCAAGAACTCATCTTACCTACGCATCAAAACCACAACGATAGTTTGTCAAATAGACTCCGTTTTAACCTTCTCAAGGACCGGGCGTAGCCACACTTGGTTCAACTAAAGTTGGTGAGACTGTCTCCCGCAAGCCATCTGTGTGCAAAGCACGTCGAGGGAACCGGTCTCGCGTAAGCGTACGCGTAAGGTTGGTCCGGGTCGTCTCATCCAACAATACCGCTGAACCAAAGTATGACATGCTGGTAGGCAGTATGACTTGTATCGTCCACAACTCACTTGTGTTCTACTCGTGCAAATAACATCAAACCATAAAAACCTGGCTCTGATGCCACTGTTGGGGAACGTAGTAATTTCAAAAAAAATCCTACGCACACGCAAGATCATGGTGATGCATAGCAACGAGCGGGAAGAGTGTTGTCTACGTACCCTCGTAGACCGAAACCGGAAGCGTTATATCAATGCGGTTGATGTAGTCGTACGTCTTCACGATCCGACCGATCCAAGCACCGTTACTCCGGCACCTCCGAGTTCTTGGCACACGTTCAGCTCGATGACGTTCCCCGAGCTCCGATCCAGCAAAGCTTCGGGGAAGAGTTCCGTCAGCACGACGGCGTGGTGACGATCTTGATGTTCTACTGTCGCAGGGCTTCGCCTAAGCACCGCTACAATATGACCGAGGTGGAATATGGTGGAGGGGGGCACCGCACACGGCTAAAGAACGATCTCAAGGATCAACTTGTATGTCTTGGGGTGCCCCTCTGCCCCCGTATATAAAGGAGCAAGGGGGGAGGGCCGGCCGGCCCTAGGGGCGCGCCAAGGGAGGGGGAGTCCTCCTCCTAGCGGTAGTAGGACTCCCCTTTCCTAGTCCAACTAGGAGGGGGAAGGGGGAAAGGAAGGAGAGGGAGAGGGAGAGGGAAAGGGGGGCCGCGCCCCCCCTCCTTGTCCAATTCGGACTCCTCATGGGGGGGGGGGGCGCGCGCCACCTCCTGGTGCGGCCCTCTCTCTCCCCTCGTGGCCCAATAAGGCCCATACTTCCCCCGGGGGGTTCCGGTAACCCCTCCGGCACTCCAGTAATATCTGAAACCTCTCGGAACCATTCCGATGTCCGAACATAGCCGTCCAATATATCAATCTTTATGTCTCGACCATTCCGAGACTCCTCGTCATGTCCGTGATCACATCCGGGACTCCGAACTCCTTCGGTACATCAAAATGCATAAACTCATAATAACTGTCATCGTAACCTTAAGCGTGCGGACCCTACGGTTCGAGAACAATGTAGACATGACCGAGACACGTCTCCGGTCAATAACCAATAGCGGGACCTGGATGCCCATATTGGCTCCTACATATTCTACGAAGATCTTTATCGGTCAGACCGCATAACAACATACGTTGTTCCCTTTGTCCATCGGTATGTTACTTGCCCGAGATTCGATCGTCGGTATCCAATACCTAGTTCAATCTCGTTACCGGCAAGTCTGTTTACTCGTTCCGTAATACATCATCCCACAACTAACTCATTAGCTGCAATGCTTGCAAGGCTTAAGTGATGTGCATTACCGAGAAGGCCCAGAGATACCTCTCCCACAATTGGAGTGACAAATCCTAATCTCGAAATACGCCAACCCAACATCTACCTTTGGTGACACCTGTAGTACTCCTTTATAATCACCCAGTTACGTTGTGACGTTTGGTAGCACCCAAAGTGTTCCTCCGGCAAACGGGAGTTGCATAATCTCATAGTCAAAGGAACATGTATAAGTCATGGATAAAAGCAACAACAACATACTAAACGATCGGGTGCTATGCTAATGGAATGGGTCATGTCAATCAGATCATTCAACTAATGATGTGACCTTGTTAATCAAATGACAACTCCTTTTGTCTATGGTTAGGAAACTTAACCATCTTTGATTAACAAGCTAGTCAAGTAGAGGCATACTAGTGACACTCTGTTTGTCTATGTATCCACACATGTATTATGTTTCCGGTTAATACAATTCTAGCATGAATAATAAACATTTATCATGATATGTAAGGAAATAAATAATAACTTTATTATTGCCTCTAGGGCATATTTCCTTCAAGTATAAGGAACAGATAACTCATGAGTAATACCAAGTTCATCAAGGTAGTCATCGAGACCCGAATTCTTGAACTCGGTGCCGTTGTCACTTCTGATGTGCTTAATCTTCACACCAAAGTTGGTTGAAGCCCTCGAGGAAAATCGTTTGAAGACTTCCTGCACTTCAGTTTTGTAAGAGACAAGGTGTACCCATGTGTAACGAGAGTAATGATCAACAATAACAAAGCCATATTGAGATGCTTCATTCAAAACAGAGGAATAATGGTTAGGACCGAAGAGATCCATGTGAAGCAATTCAAATGGACGAGTAGTGGTCATGATAGTCTTCACTGGATGCTTGGCCTTTGTCATCTTTCCAGCTTCACAGGCACCGCACAAGTGATCCTTGAGGAATTTGACATTCTCAATGCCAATGACGTGCTTTTTCTTTGTAAGCGTGTTCAAATTCCTCATGCCTGCATGACCAAGTCGTCGATGCCATAGCCATCCTTCTGAAGCTTTTGCAAGTAGGCACACGGCTGGTTGTGAATCTGCAGAGGAATCAACAATATACAAGTCTCCTCTCCTAAAGCCTTCGAAGACTTTGGAATTGTCAGCTTCCATAATCACAACACAACGATACTTGCCAAAGACAACAACCATATCAAGATCACAAAGCATTGAGACAGACATAAGATTATATCCTAAGGACTCAACAAGCATGACTTTGTCCATGTGTCGATCCTTTGTGATAGCAACCTTACCAAGACCCAATACCTGACTTTTGCTTTTATCAGCGAAGATGATATGCTTCATGTGTGACGCTGATAAGGGAGCATCCATCAACAGATTCTTGTCACCAGTCATGTGATTTGTACATCCACTATCAAGTACCCATTCAGTGGCTTTGGGTTGATCATCCTGCAGATGAATTAGTGCAACTTACGACCTCATATACTTCAGCAGTGAAGAATATGATATCACAATTCATCATATCAATTTCATAAAGTAGTAGAAAGATAAAACAGAGGGAGGATGTGTGAAATGAAAGTTCATTTCATCACGGTTAGCCTGCGTCCTTTCAGGCATTTTTGTCAGGTCCCCAGCAAATTCTTCAGACGTTATTGCACGTCTGGAGACCTGACCCTGCAGAAGGGATTAGTTCTTTTTCTTCACCACCCACATCTGAAGGGGTGGCAAAGAGTTCATCACTCTGTGAGCTCCATATGAGAATGGTGGCAAAGCAGCCAAACCATTTCGTTTCACATAAGAGGGGTTAGGGTAAGCATATGCATAAGCAGAGAAATTCTTCGAGGACTTATGAACATAATAATTTGAAGAATAATTCTCATATTCATAGCCCTTGGCTCTTCCCTGCGAAACAGAGTTGGTAGCACGATGATGTTCATATGAGGACTTTGATCCATGTGAGGAATTTGATCCCCTTGAGGAATTTGGTCCGTATGAGGACTTGGATCCATATGAAGAATTTGGTCCATATGAAGAATTTGACCTGAGGTTCCTTTTCTTCACAGGTGGTGTCATGAGGACATTCACCTGAAGACTTTCAAGGCGCCTTTTGGGAACCCAGATTTTCTTCACAGGGGAACCGTTCCTGCAGTTAGTGCCAACATATCTAGCAAATACTTCACCATTCTGATTTTTGAACAGTTTATAGTTGGAGTCAAAAGGCTCATCAGAAGAATGAGAAGATTCACATGTATAGCCAGATAAATTAGATGGATCAACTGGAGGTCCCTTTGCAGCAACCCATGAGGTTTTGGGGTACTGCTCCGGCTTCCAATATGTACCATCAGCATTGAGTTTCCTCTCAAAGGCAATACCCTCTTTCCTAGGGTTCCCGTTGAGGATCTGCTTTTTAAGCACATCACAAAGAGTCTGATGCCCTTTGAGGCTTTTGTACATGCCTGTTATGTACAATTCCTTCAGTCCTGCATCGTCAGTAATACTAGCAATGTCCTCAGATGAGGAATTAGTGATAGCAGAGGCAGGTGAAGAATTTGTAACATTTGAAGCATTTGAACATTCAGATAAGGAATTAGCAGGTTCTCGTTCAATGCATTTTAAACATGGAGGAATAAATTCTTCCTGAGCAGCGCTGATTTGTTGAGCAAGTAATGAATCACGCTCCTTCTGAAGATCTTCATAACTCACTCTTAGCTTCTGAAGATCTTGCTTCTTTTGAAGATATTCATAAGAAAGCTTCTCATGATCAGATGAGAGAGTGTTATGATGACCTTGAAGGTTGTCAAACCTGGTATGAAGTCTCTGAAGATTTTCAATTAAGGCCTTAGTGCGATCCATTTCTTCACCCAACATATCATCACTCTTGTCTAGCATGTTTTGAACCTTTTCAAAAGCCTTTTGTTGTTGCACAGCAATCTTAGCAAGTTTAGAGTAGCTAGGCTTAAGATTTTCATCAGATTCATCCTCACTAGATTCAGAGGAGGCGTATTTGAGTACCTTGGCACCCTTTGCAATGAAGCAATAGGTGGGAGCGTAGTCATCACTGCTTTCATCAGCCTTGTTGGTGAGTTCACTTTCTTCAGTGTTGAAGATGGATTTGCTGACGAATGCAGTAGCGAGGGCTAGGCTTGCCACACCAGACTCGGAATCTTCAGATTGTTCCTCTTCCTCATTTTCTTCAGATTCAGCCTCAGAGTCCATTTCCTTGCTAATGAATGCCCGAGCCTTCTTGGAGCTGCTCTTCTTGTGAGACGAAGACTTTGAGGATTTTGATGATGAAGATTTTGAGGACTTTTTCTTTTTCTTCGCATCATCAGAACTGTAATCCTTGTATTTCTTCTTCTTTGATTCCTTTTCCCACTGAGGACAGTCTTGGATGTAATGTCCTGGTTTCTTGCACTTGTGACAGAGCCTCTTCTTATAGTCACTGGATGAGGAATCATTGCTCCTTGAGGGTTTTCCAAAGCGACCATGTCTTGAGAACTTCTGGAATTTCTTCACAAGCAGTGCTAGATCACGACTCAATTCTTCAGGATCACCAAGGCTGCTACCAGAGTCTTCATCTTTGGACTCAGATACTACCTTGGCCTTCAGTGCACGTGATCTGCTATAGCTTTTACCGTAGAGATCTCTCTTCTCAGCAAGCTGGAACTCATGAGTGTTTAGCCTCTCGAGGATATCAGCGGGGTCAAGTGACTTGTAATCACCACGCTCTTGTATCATCAGTGCCAGAGTGTCAAATGAGGAATCAAGCGATCTCAGCAATAAATTCACCACCTCATGGTCGGTGATGTCAGTGGCACCAAGTGCTTGAAGCTCATTTGAGATGTCAGTGAGGCGATCGAAGGTTTGCTGCACATTTTCATTGTCGAGTCTTTTGAAGCGATTGAAGAGATTGCGAAGAACATCAACTCGAGAGTCACGCTGAGTTGAAACTCCTTCATTGACCTTGGATAGCCTATCCCAGATAAGCTTTGCAGTTTCCAAAGCACTCACTCTACCATACTGACCCTTGCTCAGATGGCCACATATGATATTCTTCGCTTGGGAGTCAAGTTGCTTGAATCTCTTCACATCGGCAGCGTTCAGTGAGGGAGTGACGGAGGGAACACCATTTTCCACAACGTACTAGAGATCGTTATCAATTGCCTCAAGATGCATTCGCATCTTATTCTTCCAGTAGGGGTAGTCCGTCCCATCGAAGGTAGGACACCCAGCAGAGACCTTGATCATACCTGCGGTCGACATAACTAAAACTCCAGGTGGTTAGACCAAAATCACACAGAACAAGGGAGTACCTTGCTCTGATACCAATTGAAAGTGCGTTATATCGACTAGAGGGGGGGTGAATAGATGATTTTTATGAAATTCTTCACTTAGGAATTTGCTCGTGAGGAAATTCCTTAGCGAAGAACTACTAGCAGCGGAATAAGTACTCAGATGAAAACATAACAGAATCCTAGCATGGTCGTCATGATGAAATGAAGACACACACAGAGTACAGAAAGCGTAAACACAGGATAACACAAGTTGAAGACAAACAGACTGAAGAAATTGAACTGAGGAAATTGAGAAAGTCTTCAGTCAAAGTCTTCAAACACAGATATGATACACAAACAGCACACTACTGAGGAAATGAAAGAGTTGAGGAAATAGAACCAGTAAGCATGGTGAAGACAATGATTTGGTAGACCAGTTCCAACTGTTGTCTCAGTTGTACATCTGGTTGGAGCGGCTGAGTATTTAAACTCGAGGACACCCAGTCCCGGACACACAGTCCTCACCGTATTCTCCTTGAGCTAAGAACACACAGTCCTCGCCCAATCACTCGTGGTAAGTCTTCAGGTGACTTCCAAACCTTCACAGACTTGGTCACTCGGCGATCCACAATTCCTCTTGGATGCTCTAGACCTTGACGCCTAACCGTCTGGAAGAAGCACAGTCTTCAAAGGTAACAAGCATCGGATCCACGTAGGATCAATCTCTTCAGTGATGCTCAATCACTTTGGGTTTGTAGGTGTTTTGGGTTTGGGGTTTGGATTTTCCTCACTTGATGATTTTCGCTCAAAGTCCTCGGAGGATGGGTTGCTCTCAAATGACAAGTGTCAAGTTCTCGCGGAGCAGCCAACTAGCTAGTGGTTGTAGGGGGCGGCTATTTATAGCCTAGGGAGCAGCCCGACATGATAAGACATAAATGCCCTTCAATGATATGACCGTTAGGTGGACAAGATATTTTAGGACAGCTGGCGCGCAGCACAGCAACGGTCGGAAATTTGAGGTACAAATTCCTCAGGGCTATCATGTTCCTCACTGTGTAGGCAATTCGCACTGGCGAATTCCTAACTCCTCAGTCAGAGCAAAGTCCTCAGTGACCAGAAGAACTGCGTCTCTGTCACTGAAGAAATTGACTGAACTGTATGAGATTTCCAATGGCTTCACTCAAAGGGATTGGTAGGTGTAGGATTTGATTTGAGCATCACATGGAAATTTTCTCCTTAGTATTTCCTCGACCCCCTTTAACAGTACGGTGTTTCCTATGACTCAAGAAAGAGAAAATGAAACTACGAAAACAAAAGTCTTCACACTTCATGTTCCTCGAATGAATACCAAGTCTTCAAGGTCACACCAATTTCTTCACTTTCAAAGTCTTTAGAAAGTCTTCAGTATATCAAAGTCTTCAGTCGAAGAACTTCATTTTTAGGGGTCAACTTTCTCTGTAAATATCAAGCTCCTCATAGACTTATAGACCTGTGTACACTCATAAACGCATTAGATACTTAACCTATAAGTCTTCAATACACCAAAATCACTAAGGGGCACTAGATGCACTTACAGTAGCTACCAGGTTTTCGATGCCTCTACCCTCGGGGTGGCTAGTCCTATTTATAGGCAAAGGCCCTGGGCCTCTTCCCAAATATTGAGCGGGAAGGGCGCCAACAATTGGCCATTTTGAAGGGGAACATCTGGTACACTTATCCTGACTAAAGTTGGTCCTCGCCTGCCGAAGGCTCTGGCGGTGACACCGGCTTGGGCTCCACAGTGACTTCCTCCTTGTCGCGGAGCTGGTCTTGGTCTCGTTGCACCGAAATGGGTGCCTTTGCTTGATCCTCCTGCCTGCGCTTGCTCCCTTTGCACCAAAGAGGAAAGGGAGGACACTGCGCAGGCTGGCGCCCGCCTGGCGCCTTTGGTCGTCATGGGCACCTCGTGAGGTACCCCGCCTTGATCTCTCCGCCTCCTCACGAGTCAGCCTGATGAGGCCGCGCCTGAGGAAGCTCCGTATCGTCCGCCCCGCGAGGCTTGGCCCCTCGCGATGGTCTTGGGTCTGCGTTGATGAAGATGGGCCGTGTTGGGCCCCCCTTGAGCCACGCCGCGGGCCGCAGGCAGGCAAGTCTGGGGACCCCCGTTCTCAGAACGCCGATAGTAGCCCCCGGGCCCAAGGTGCGCCCGGACTTGGCCGTGCAGGGAGGCTGAAGGGCAAGGGCGAAGCGCCGTGGGCCCTAACAGCCTGCGGCCTCGGGCGCCCCTTGGCGGTTGATTGGACGTGGACGGCACTGTTCCCCCACGCCCCCTTATTCCACGCCATGCTAGGCGGACTCGTAGTTGTACACAGCCGCTTCCTTCCTTTCGTTCGTGCGCCCTCTGTCCTTCCTCCGCTCGAACTCCAGCTCCTGTTTTCAGCCCAATCTCGAACCCTCTCTCCCCCTTCCCATCGCCATGGCTCCGACGAAGAAGGGAAGAGGGAAGAAACCCATGCCTCCGCCTCGCTCGCCGCCGTTGGTGGCCCCTGCCGTCGGCCGGTCGATCATACTCAATCGAGAGGGCCTGGGCAAGGTCAGCTCGGCTCTGGCTACCATCTTCAACGAGTGCGGGAGGACGACGGCCTGGCCTACGTCTCACTTCCCCACTGATAGGATAATCACCGAGGTCCATTATTTTGCTGATGCCCTGTGGGCGGGTCTGGTTCCCCCCTTTTCCGATTTCTTCAGGGCCGTGCTTTCCCACTACCAGATCCACATGATGCATCTGGGTCCTGAATCCATCACCCTTCTTTCGGTCTTCGCTTTTGTTTGCGAGGCAATGATGGGCATCCTTCCTTCGGTCGCCTTGCTGCGCCACTTCTTCTCTCTGCGCCTTGTCGACCCTACCCAATGCTCGGCGTGTGTGAGCTTCGTCGCCGTGTCTAAGACAGCGGCCTCAGGGATCGACTTCGGGCTTCCTTCGCCTTCGGCGGGGTTCCGCGAGCGGTGGCTGTACGTCGATGTCGGGGTGCCCAGCCCCCTGCTGTCGAAGCCAACTTCGCCTGCTGTCCCCAATTCGGGCTGGGGCCAGGAGACGCTCGAGAGCCCCCGGCTCGCCTTCGTCTGGCACCGCTTCACGTTCTTGAAGTCGATCGGCGTGACAGCGCCCAAGGTGGTGAAGGAGTTCCTGTTACGCCGCATTGCTCCTCTCCAACGCCACTCCCGTAGGATGTGGGCCTTTAGTGGGCGTGGTGATCGTATGAGGCTCCAGGAAGAGGATCTGACGCCTGAGGTGCTGAGGACAGTGCTCTTGATCCTGACTGGTGACCCCAACCCGGGTAGCATCCAGCGGGGAGGGGCCCTGTTGTACCTCTGCCAGAACAAGGACGATTTTGTGAAGCAGATGCCTATCTTCGATGAGTGGGGGCTGTGCCCCGCCGGCCTCCAGGGGCCTCGCGAGAACCCAGTGATGGTGACTGCCCTTCCAGTCGGCCAAGGCGACTCTTCCTCAAGTGGCGGAGCAGGGAGGCATGAGGCGCCAGAGGCCGAGGGGGCTCCCGGTAGGGTGACAGCGCCGGGTGATGCCCATGAAGGAGCAGCTCCCGGGGCCGGTGCTCCTGAGGCTGAGGATGGCGAGCAGCCGCCCCCAGCGCCTGGGGCTGAGGATGGCGAGCAGCCGCCCCCAGCGCCTGGGGCTGAGGCTCCTGAGGCCCCCGCTGTGCTTCCTGGCGAGGCGATTGGCAGCACGCGTCAGGCAGGCGCTCCTGACGTGGGTTGCCTCGACGCTCCGTCTTCGTCGCAGGTTGATCCCTGCGCTCTTCTCTTGGGCCGCTTCTGCATGGACTTTGAGGCCCTCCGGTGGAAAAGGGAGGCCCTGGGCGACAGCTACCCTTGTCGCCTACTGAAGCGTAGGAAGTACTTCGCCACTGATGAGTAAGCCTTCTCCTTTTCCAGCTCCTGATCCTCTTGTTGCTTTTACTGATCCTTGCTCTGCAGGCCCCTTTCGGCCGAGCTCGCGGAGGAGGCTGAGGTGTCATCCTCCTTGGCTTCCCCCCCCCCCCCCCCGCCGTTCTCAGGTGCTCCAAGCAGCACAGCCCTCGTGGCGATCGGCGGGGCGAATCGTCCTGAGGTGCATCGGGGTCATGCGTACCCCACGATCTTTCTTCGCGGGCCTTCTCGTGGCATAGCCAGCCTGCCGTGGGCTTCTTGTTTTGTCGTGAACCGCGACTGGCTGAGGCGATCCCTGCGCCCTTCATCCGGAGACGGGCTGGCTCCAGGACGGTCGTCTGGCGTGGCGCGCCCGGCCGTCGCGAGGGCGCCAGCCCCCAGCCCCCTGCCTGGAGGGGGAGCGCTGATTTGTGGCCCCTGGCGCTTGCTTGGGGCAGACGACGGTGAGGAAGACGTGCTCGAGCGCGCCCGGGAACGCCGCGCTCGTCGCCAAGGATTCCTTCGTAGGGCGGCTGACGCGGTGAGTCTGCTTGGGGAGGAGCTTACTGATGAGGACGTGCGCCTCGAGGCTGAGGGCCTGCGTCTGGCCGCAGAGAGGCGCGCGCTAGAGGGCGCCATTGCCCTTGCGCGTCACCAGCGCGATCTTGATGATGAAGAGGCGAAGGCGTCATTGGAGGCTTCTCGAGAGGCCCGATCTCAGGCCGCTGAGGAGGCCCGGGAAGCCAACCGACGGCGAGAGGCGGCGGAGGAGCGGGCTCGGGAGCTCCTGGCCTGGTGCCACTCACTGGAGGAGCAGGCCGAGCTACGCGAGGCAGCTCTCGCGTCGATGAAGGTGGCCTCAGGTGACCCAGTAGAGCTCCAGAAGCGTGAGGAGGCGTTGACGCTGGAAGCCGCCGAGCGCACCCGCGAGTACGAGCGGCTGGAGACGAGGGAGCGCTTGGTGACGTGGGCGGAGGATGATGTCGCTGCACGGGAAGCCCGTGTCCTGGAGGAGGTTGGACGTCGGGTGGCGATGGCGCGCCAAGACCTCGAGCGCGAGTTCGAGGGGAGGTTGGGGTTGATCCGGGTCGAGGCTGAAGGTAGAACCGCAGCCCTGAGGGCCAAGCTGGATGAAGCGACGCAGCAGGCCGATGCTCTTCGGGCCGCGCTTGAGGTAGCGCAAGGGGAGTCAACCACCTCCCGGGCCGAGGTGCTCCGTCTTCGTCAGCGGGTGGAGGAGGCTGAGGCCGTCGCACGCCAGAATGCGGATGAGATACGTCAGCGGCAGGTCCTGGAGCATGAGCACGACCCCATGCTCTCCACGCTCCGGGAGAGAGCCAACACAGCCTTGGGCAACATCTGCGAGGTGGCTGTTGGCGAGCCGCACGTAATCAATTACGCCGGAAATCTTCAGTTCTTCACCGCCGTGGTGACGCAGCTGGAGGCGCGGTCGGTCAGGGCCGACAGGTTGGTGGAGGAGAGGAGCCGCGCCCTACTCAGGCGCGCCTTTTCCCGTGTCTTCAGCCATCTCCGGAACATGGATCCCCACTTCGACTTCGACGCCGCCATCGCCCCAGTCCCCCAGGCCGTCCGAGACGACCTGGCGCACTGGGTGGAAGACAATGTGGATGCTCTTGTCAGGGCCTTCGCTTCGGACAACGACGACATGATCGTGGCTGCTGATGAGGGCGGCGTGGTGAGTCTAGCGACGCCAGCTACGGTTCGGGAGGTGCTCCTGAGGGCCCTGACGCCGCTGGCGGCGACGCAGACAGCGATGGCGAGTCTAGCGACGCCAGCTACGGTTCGGGAGGTGCTCCTGAGGACGCATTGGGGGATTTATTCGACTGATTATGCATTGTCCCTGTTTCCTTACCTTGCATGAATAGAACTCAGGTTTTGGCCTGACGATTGTGAGAGCATTTTGGGAGGGGGAGCCCCTCATGTAAAACTTGTGTTCATCGTATTAGCAGACGTTGCACTGCCCGTGCGTCCGCGCCTGGTGGCTGGCTAGTTTACCTTTGTTTCGTGCGGGCCCCGAGGTAACCTGCGGGAGGCTGTGGCGTCTCGAGTGTCCTCTAATCGAATCCGTAGGATGTGAGAGTGTCGGGGGCGGCGAGCTTCACAGGCGTTGGCCTTCTTCACAGGCTCCGGGCCTTTTCCAAAAAGGGATAATCTTCACAGGCTCTGGGCCTTTTCCAAAGAGGATAATCTTCACAGGCGTTCGCCTTCTTCACAGGCTCTGGGCCTTTTCCAAAAAGGATAATCTTCACAGGCGTTCGCCTTCTTCACAGGCTCTGGGCCTTTTCCAAAAAGGATAATCTTCACCGGCATTGGAAATCCTCCCGAGGGGACGCGGCGCGGCAGTCTAGGCTGCGCGCAAGCTAGGCCTGACCCGGCTCGCGAGGGGAGGCAGCTGAGGCAAAGTGGTAATCGAAACGCGAGAAACGGCTCGAACGAGACTAAGCACCCCTTCCCCAAACACACGCAAATTTCAAATTCGAATCCAACTTAAATCCAGCGGGGGGGGGGGGAATTACAACCAAAGGGAAAAGCAATGAAAGCAGACAAAAGGCCGCGTCCGGCACCTAATCTAGTCTTGGACGTCTTCTCACCAGCACGGAGCTAAGTGCTGCCACTGGGCGTGGGAGGGAGCCCCAGGGCCTGAGGCCGGCACCCCTGAGACTCCAGGGCGTGTACAGCCCCACTCATTATTACGTGAGAGTGTCACGGGGCGGCGAGCTTCACAGGCACTGGTCCTTCTTCACAGGTACCGGCCTTGCTTCATATCGCAAGACGAGGGCCCTGCCTTGCGCCACACTCTAGTGCCATCAACGACGACCGGAAACCAGGACGTCGCCGATGGGGTAGAGCGGTCGCCAGCGGTTCCCCCGACGACCACGGGTCCTCCGCCAGGGGTAGGCCCTGAGGCTACTCCCCAGCAAAGGGCCTACCTCCTGAGAACGCCTTGCTCCGAACGCCGCGGTGGTGATGTCGGATCTCTGCCCCCTGCACCCTCCTCCCGAGGGGTAGGAGACCGTGAGAGTGGGGCAGCTGCCCGCTGTGGCGACCTGCACCTCCTGTGATGCATGATTAGCGTATGCCCGCTCCTGAGGAAGTAGCGGTACCCGATAATCGTTGCTTCCAGCGTGGCCGGTGGGGCCATCCCTGGGCTCCTGGAAGGCCTCAGCTTCTGGTGCCTCGTTCCCCCATCATGGGCTGAGGAGCGAGCCTTGTTCGCCCTCGTCAGGGTGCCTCTGGTCCATCATGTGGGGCACGAATTCTTTTGGCGCCGTCATCCCGAAGGCCGCGCTGTAGTGGTTCGCGTGCCATGCAGCTCCGCTTGACGCGCCCACCGTGGGGTGGTAGCGCGGCTGTCCACTGAGACCGTGGGACGCGTTGAGTCCTTCTTCTTCACGGACCGGGGGCGGGGGTAGCGTCGCCGCCGGCCCGGTGCCGACAGCCTCGCTGGTGTTGGAGTAGCCTTGGAGTCCGCGGGCGTGCGCGGGGCCCTCGCGTGGGCCGCCCTGGGCTTGAGGCGGGAGCTGGGTGCAGAAGGGGTGAGCCCCCAAGGCGGCAAAGCCCAGGAGCTTGGCGACCCGCTCCAGCAGCACGTCGCGGCCGCCTTCCAGCAGCCTGCACTGTAGCAGCTCCCGGGCCACCGTGAGCGCGGCCCTCGAGTTCGCCTTCTCCCGGCGGGTGTACGGTGCCGTGATCGCGGCGTGATTGGAGGCCCTTGCTGCCGACCGCGCCTGCCGCAGTGTGAGGGCCGTCGAAGCCTGTCTGCGTCGCCCGCGGCCCGCAGCGCCCTATGGACCGCGAGCTGCCTGGGGCACGGGGTCGCCCGAGGCGAGCGGCTCTGTGCGGGCGGGCCATGCCGCCCATGGATCTGGGTTGCCCGCCTGGTCGCCGGACATGGTGATGACGATGCAGCGGGGCACGAAGTGGTAGAAGGTGGATTCCGGCGCACCCCTACCTGGCGCGCCAAATGTCGGATTTCGGGTTCCGGCAGACCCTTGAGGTTCGAACTCTGGGGTGCGCGCGGAGATTACGCTTCCTACCTACCTGTACCCCTCCGCCTCGCAAGGATCTAAGCTACGAGAAGAACAACACAAGAGACACAGAGTTTATACTGGTTCAGGCCACCGATGTGGTGTAATACCCTACTCCAGTGTGGTGGTGTGGTGGATTGCCTCTTGGGCTGATGATGAACAATACAAGGAAGAACAGCCTTCCGAGGGTCTGTTCTTGGCCAGGGCGATGAACTGCTAGGAGGAGTTCAGTCGCCCTTCTCTCTCTCTCTCTCTCTCTCTCTCTCTCTCTCTCTCTCTCTCTGTGATGCGTAGCTACCAGGTTTTCGATGCCTCTACGCTGGGGGTGGCTAGTCCTATTTATAGGCAAAGGCCCTGGGCCTCTTCCCAAGTATTGAGCGGGAAGGGCGCCAACAATTGGCCATTTTGAAGGGGAACATATGGTACACTTATCCTGACTAAAGTTGGTCCTCGCCTGCCAAAGGCTCTGGCGGTGACACCGGCTTGGGCTCCACAGTGACTTCCTCCTTGTCGCGGAGCTGGTCTTGGTCTCGTTGCACCGAAATGGGTGCCTTTGCTTGATCCTCCCGCCTGTGCTTGCTCCCTTTGCACCAAAGAGGAAAGGGAGGACACTGCGCAGGCCGGCGCCCGCCTGGCGCCTTTGGTCATCATGGCTTTCGTCATGGGCACCTCGTGAGGTACCCCGCCTTGATCTCTCCGCCTCCTCGCGAGTCAGCCTGATGAGGCCGCGCCTGAGGAAGCTCCGTATTGTCCGCCCCGCGAGGCTTGGCCCCTCGCGAGGGTCTTGGGTCTGAGTTGATGAAGATGGGCCGTGATGGGCCCCCCTTGAGCCACGCCGTGGGCTGCAGGCAGGCAAGTCTGGGGACCCCCGTTCCCAGAACGCCGACATTTCTGGTTCATATACCCCTGGAAAACATAATGACATCAGTTAATGGCGTACACATATTTAAAAAAAACTATGAGCATATTTTCACTAACAATACACACACCAACACCAAAATCAGAAGAAACAAAATTGAGAATATGGCAAGTGAACTTGGCACCCAATAAATTTAACAGGCCAATGTATGACAACTTGTCATGTCCATATGGCAAAAGCGATACTTGACACAAATGAATTTATCTGTAAAAATGACATAAGGAATGTACTCAATAAGCATGCTAAGATACAATCAAGCGTCGAATGGGTTACTTTGATTCTGATATAGCAATTAAACTACAAATATAGTTCGTAACAGCATGACAAGTGAGGTGGCATTGATATATCTGAACACTTCATCATTTTACTAAAAATTAATATTTGTATGTTTTTTCTACCTGTGAAATATTTGTATTGTTTGACCATGATGCATTTTGTCTAAGTAGATGATGATATACTGAACTTACTAACAAGTGTCAAATTCTTGGTTTATTAGACATCTAACTAAGGAATATACAGGGACAGTTAACAGCATTACCACTGCAATGCGCATGTACTGCATTAAGACAACAAGTGCGGATCATAGTCCCAACACCAGGACGCTCGATTTCGCACGGGTCTCCTTTTCCTTGTCTAAATCCCGTCCGAGGCTTCCCTACAGAGAAAGAAAGAGCATCACTGTTGTAGCTACCCAGGGTACTATAAATAGATGGATGGAAGCAAGACTAAAAATAAAAATAACAGAGCAGATAGTTTATTTAGTATAGCACTTTTTTTTCTTTTTGAAGGATTAGAACAGCAGTTAGGACCAATGGAACTCCATTTTGCCGATCAGGTGTTTGAGCTGATATACCAAGTTAAACTATCCATGTTTAGGGTCATCCCATCAGGGCATTTGAAAAACTGCCATGAAGAAGAGTTCACTTCTTTAATCAACCCTGTAGAGCGATGTATTTATCAAGGAACGGAACAACATTCAGAGTTGTATGATTATGCAGAAAACTACACAAATACACAAGCAATCAAGTTGTTGTAAAGCAAAACCCGGATTGGGAAAGACAACTTCAATGATTATGTAAAGTTGCAGGAGTTTAGTTACCTACCCAAAAGAGTGAATTAATATGCAGTATAAAGACAAACTTATGGATAGGAAGGCCCATCTTGAAAATCCTACAATTGAAAGGAGGGAAACACATCAAGCAAAGGAACAAAAATCTCCTTTATAAAGGAGATGGGAGCTCCAGGACAAATTGATCCCTTTGTTGACAAGGAAAGAGCAAGGTACCAAACAAACTAAGAATGGCAACAAAAAATCTTTCTATGACTCTAGTCAGGTCAGAGAGCATCTTCTGAGCAGGAACAATAATCCCATTTGCAGTAACTTATCCGAGGCACACAACAAATTTAAAAGCTTAAAAAAATTCTATCTGGAAGCCTAGCTAGATCTGAGCATCTGGTCGACAGTAATAAACAAAAAAATGCTCATGGACTGGAACCAATAGCACAACCAGAAGGGTGAAGAAGCTCATCCAACAACACAAACGGAGCATAGACTGGGCCCTATCACCATGCATCCCCGGAGCCTCCGCTAGCACACTCGTTTTCGCCGGGGTCTCCTAGTCTCCCTCCAAATCTCAATCGGCGGTTGACAACCACGTAAGGACGAGCCCCCCCTGCAGAAAGAGATAAGATGGATATCAGCAATGGAGGGAGGCGAGGGAATGTGCAAAACTCATGAAGGTTGCTCTCCTTGTCGAGTTGAGGAGCACCTCGGCAAGATTATGGAGGAAGAGGTTTCCAATCCTCGCGCTCCTGTAGCCCACACCCTCATCGATGATACGAAGAGGAGAGGCCAGTTGCTATTGCCGCTGACGCCATGCTCTCTCTACTCAGCGCCACCGCCACCTTCGCCACCATCTCTCTTTTCCCAGTGCCGCCGTCCCCATCTCTCTCTGCCCAACGCCGCGGGCTGGACCGTCGCCCTCCTCCTCTCCCAAGTTCGCCATGGCTTTCTACCCCTACCCATTGAACTGGCCGCCGTCATGGAGCAGCGACGGGAGCCCGCCCACATCCGCCGCTGCACCAACCCCTGTTGCGCCTCCACCCCGACCCGGCCGCCGGCATGGGGCCTAAGTAACGGGAGATGGTCTGCCGTGATGACGAATGAGAGAGGATGGAGGAGGAGGGAGGAGGGGGAGGCCGGAGGTGCGGGGAAGGAGAGGATGCGGCAGAGGCGAGCGGGGGAAGGG
This sequence comes from Aegilops umbellulata, assembly GCA_032464435.1. Classification (NCBI taxonomy): domain Eukaryota; kingdom Viridiplantae; phylum Streptophyta; class Magnoliopsida; order Poales; family Poaceae; genus Aegilops; species Aegilops umbellulata. Next base: position 132,713,155 of record CP136060.1, on the reverse strand, counting down.
GGCGGCATGGGGGAGGATAGGAGCAAGCCGGAAGGAGAACGAGGCGGAGTGGACACGAAAAGGGTTGGCGGCTAGGGTTTCGACGCGCGTGCGCACGCCGTGCGGCCGCCCGCACCCGAAAAGCTGGCACCCAGCCAATCCGATTCACCACGAGGCCCACACGTCATTCCCCGGCCAGGATCTACCGCACGGTGAAAATGCACAAGTCAATCCACAGCGAAGATCCAACGAGCAGGAACGAAAAAAAGACCATGCTGACCACGATCGAACGACCATCGAAGGAAGCGATCGGGGAAGCATTCTCCAAGTGAGTTGGCATTGCAGTAACTTATCCGAGGCACACTACAAATTTAAAAGCTTAAAAAATTCTATATGGAAGCCTAGCTAGATCTGAGCATCTGGTCGACAGTAATAAACAAAAAAATTGCTCATAGACTGGAACCAATAGCACAACCGGAAGGGTGAAGAAACTCACCCAACAACACAACCGGAGCATAGACTGGGCCCTATCACCCTGCATCCCCGGAGCCTCCGCTAGCACACTCGTTTTCGCCGGGGTCTCCTAGTCTCCCTCCAAATCTCAATCGGCGGTTGAGAACCACGTAAGGATGAGCCCCCCCTGCAGAAAGAGATAAGATGGAGATCAGCAATGGAGGGAGGCGAGGGAATGTGCAAACCTCATGAAGGTTGCTCTCCTTGTCGAGTTGAGGAGCACCTCGGCAAGATTATGGAGGAAGAGGTTTCCAATCCTCGCGCTCCTGTAGCACACACCCTCATCGATGATACGAAGAGGAGAAACCAGTTGCTGCTGCCGCCGACGCCATGCTCTATCTACTCAGCGCCACCGCCACCTTCGCCACCATCTCTCTTTTCCTAGCGCCGCCGTCCCCATCTCTCTCTGCCCAACGCCGCGGGCTGGACCGTCGCCTTCCTCCTCTCCCAAGTTCGTCATGGCTTTCTACCCCTACCCATTGAACTGGCCGCCATCATGGAGCAGCGACGGGAGCCCGCCCACATCCGCCGCTCCACCAACCCCTGTTGCGCCTCCACCCCGACCCGGCCGCCGGCATGGGGCCTAAGTGACGGGAGATGGTCTGCCGTGATGACGAATGAGAGAGGATGGAGGAGGAGGGAGGAGGGGGAGGCCGGAGGTGCGAGGAAGGAGAGGAGGCGGCAGAGGCGAGCGGGGGGAAGGGGGCGGCGGCATGGGGGAGGATAGGAGCAAGCGGGGAGGAGAACGAGGTGGAGTGGGCACGAAAAGGGTTGGCAGCTAGGGTTCCGACGCGTGTGCGCACGCCGTACGGCCGCCAGCACCCGAAAAACTGGCACCCGGCCAATCCGATCCACAGCAAGGCCCACACGTCATTCCTCGGCCAGGATCTACCGCACGGTGAAAATGCACAAGTCAACCCGCACCGAAGATCCAATGAGCAGGAACGAAAAAAAGACCACGCTGACCACAATTGAATGGCCATCGAAGGAAGCGATCGGAGAAGCATTCTCCAGGCGAGTTGGCTAGCCTCTGTTCTTTTTTAAATGACGAATCGGGGACTCTGAGTGCTCCTCACACAGAGTGGTTTGAGTCTGACTTGATCAAACTTTGTGATGTAGCATGAATAGAGTTTTAGACGAGGAAAGCATATATAGCTAGAGGGAGTTCTTGGGCATTCTTGTCCATCCATTTGGCAAAAGAGAAAAAGGCAAACAATCAAAGCAACAAATGGATGTCCTCGAATGAGTAAAATATGCATCCCACATGCTCACACAATAGATTGACAAATGAAATATGTGACAAAGCATGCACAAACACTCTAGCATCTATCAAACAATTTGGCGATGACTAGGTCATCTATATATGAGTATATTGACTTAGGAGTCAAATGGCAACATTTGATCATAGGTCATACTCATCGTTTAAGCACAAGTGGGGTTACCACTTTTACATAAAGCATTGTTGTGCTCACACCATTAGAGTTGCTTTAGCTCAATTGATTAGAGTAAAGCTCCCCCTAGATGTGATATCCCCCCTAAGAGGGATGAACTAACCTTGGGTTTTGTCGATGATGACTTCATTTAGGTGTTGAAGATGTTGGTGCTCATTGTTGATGTAGATCATTCAGAGCAATCCTTTGGAGTGAGTTGCACTTTCAATACCTACACGGGTTAGTCCCACAAGGAACAAACAAGGATATCCATAGACATAGAGTGATATTCACACAAGATGATGTCCATGAACGCGTTAGGTTACCTTGTCCCTTGTCTTACCAACAAGAGGGTTTGTGACTCCTTGAACTAGTGCAAGATATGGAAGTTGTTTGCACTTGTCATTGCCAAAATGATAAGAGTCAAGTATGTTGGCGGAGTCACCCTCAAGAACTCTCCAGTTCTTCTTCTTCGGGATCCACAGCATCTTGATGGGAATCCTTGGAGTTGTAGTCATACTTGATGAGGTAGAACTTGATGTAGTCTTGGGAACCCACTTGACCAAGGCCTTAGGAGCTTCTTCAAATGCATTAATCTCCTCTTGAAGCTTGTCCTTGTCTTTTAGCTTGTGGTATTGTGGTGGAAGATCATCTTGAGCTTGTGTTCCTTGGAAATAAGTAGGATCATACTTCTCTTGTTGAGGAACAAACTTCGTCTTGGGGTATTGATCTTCTTCCCACTCAGCTCCATTGGCATTGAACTTTCGTTCAAAACCAACACCTTGATTCTTCCGGTGTCTTCCTTGCTTGCGTACAATTTCCTCAAATTGCTTGCTCCCGGCAAGGCTCTTGTAAACACCTTTCTCTATAATTCCCTTCAATAAGCTATTTTCTTGCTCAAGTGTAACTTGGCTAAGAGAATCATTAGTGGAATCAAGAGAACTACTAGAAGCAAAAATATTGGATTTTGCATGATTGTTGTTACTACTAGAGGAAGAATCTTTCTTGTTCTTATTGCTTGATTTAACTTGTGGCATGTAAGTAGACAAGAGTCAACGCTTGGCAATGTAAGAAGAACTTTTCTTGCGAAGATCATCATTGATTGCTTTTAAGAACTCATGCTCTTGCTCAAGGTTGAGCTTTTCAAAGCGTAGCTTCTCATGAGTCTTTAAAAGTTCTCGATGATCTTCCAAGGTAGTTTCATGAGCTAACTTAAGAGTGTTTAGTTCTTTGGTTAGACGCTCAATCTCCTTCTTATCATCGTCATTCGTTTTATCTTGATCATCATGATTAATAGCAAGTTCATCATAGTTTTCATAACTAGAGTTGTCAATAAGTAAATCATCAACTCCTAGCAAATCATCTTCATCACTATTGAAATCAACATACTCGGGGTGTGTTACCTTTGGACCTTTACGGTGGTAATTTCCCTCACTAGACGCCATACTCTCCTAGGTTGTGAAACCAAGGCTATGATCACCAAAAGCTATGGAAATCAAAGCAAATGGAGACAAAAGATCTGATACCACTTGTAGGATCGAAAGTATGTCTAGACGGGGGGTGACTAGACTACTTGACAAAATAAAAACCTAGCCTTTTCCCAATTTTAATTCTTGGCAGATTTTAGCGACTTAGCACAAGTCAAAAAATCAAACTACACATGCAATTCTAAGAGTATAGCAGCGGAATGTAAAGCAATTGCATATGACGGTAAAGGGAGGAGTTTCGAGGGAGCAAACGCAATATAGAAACGGAGAGTTTTTATCCGTGGTTCCAATAGGTGGTGCTATCGTACATCCATGTTGATGGAGACTTCAACCCACGAAGGGTAATGGTTGCGCGAGTACACGGAGGGCTCTACCCACGAAGGGTCCACGAAGAAGCAACCTTGTCTATACCACCATGGTCGTCGCCCACGAAGGACTTGCCTCACTAGGGTAGATCTTCACGAAGTAGGCGATCTCCTTGCCCGTACAAACTCCTTGGTTCAACTCCACAATCTTGACGGAGGCTCCCAAGTGACACCTAACCAATCTAGGAGACACCACTCTCCAAGAGGTAATAGATGGTGTGTTGATGATGAACTCCTTGCTCTTGTGCTTCAAGTGATAGTCTCCCCAACACTCAACTCTCTCTCATAGGATAGGATTTGGTGGAAAGATTATTTGAGTGGAAAGCAACTTGGGGAAGGCTAGAGATAAAGATTTATGTGGTTGGGATGGAATATCTTGACCTCAACACAAGTGTAGGTGGTTCTCTCTCAGAAAATGTATGTTGGAAGTGTAGGCATGTTCTGATGGCTCTCTCCATGAATCAAGAGTGGGTGGAGGGGTATTTATAGCCTCCACACAAAATCTAACCGTTACACACAATTTACCAAACTCGGTGGGACCGATTCAGAGAACTCGGTGGGACCGATTTGGTTCATAATGTGACCGTTAGGATTTTCGGTGGGACCAACATGTCAACTCGGTGGGACCGATATCATTATGGTTAGGGCATAACGTAATCTCGATGAGACCGATTACACAAACTCGGTGGGACCGATTTTGGTAATAAGCTAACCAGAGAGTTGGTCAGGCAAACTCGGTGGGACCAAGTCGCTCATCTCGGTAGGACCAAAACGTTACGAAAGGGAAACACAGAGTTTGCATTGCAATCTCGGTGGGACTGATCGCTCATCTTAGTTAGACCGAAATGTTACCAAGGGAAATAGAGAGATTACAATCCCGTCTCGGTGAGACCAAGATCCCTATCGGTGAGGCCGAAAAGACTAGGGTTTGCGGCAGTGGCTATGTCAAGAGAACTCGATGGCGCCGGATAGATCAAATCGGTGGGGCCGAGTTTGACTTTTGGTTTGGGACATATTTGGATAGAGAAAGTAGTTGAGGGTTTTGGAGCATATCACTAAGCATTCTGAGCAAGAACCTCATTAAGCAACACCTCACCCCCTCTTAATAGTATTGGCTTTCCTATGGACTCAATGCGATCTTGGATCACTAAAATAGAAAATGCAGAGTCTTGAGCTTTGAGCTTGAGCCAATCCTTTTGTCCTGAGTATTTTGAGGGGTCCACTTTCTTTACCCATGCCATGCCAAACATTGAGCTTTCCTGAAATATTTATCTTGAAATAGCATCATCTCAATGAGCTATATGTTGTTAGGAATTACCAAAACCACCCAAGGATAGTTGCACTTTCAGCATGGGTATCTGCCATGGCACGCCCTCCCGTATCCCGCACGTCTGCCACCTACCTCGCGCCGTGCATGCAGCGTACGTGGCAAAAAGGACGGGCGTAGTGGGAAGCGTGGAAAAGTAACTCATCCTGTGAATGGAGGCTGTTCACGGGCCACCGCAAGCACAGGCGACGAGAGAATTACAGCAATTATTCCCTTCCACGCGTACCCGCGCACTATTTGGCCCTGGCCCAACGATGCCTCGCACTCGTGTGTGGCCCAGACCCGGGGGCTCCTGACGGTGTACTAAAGTTTGGGCCTTTAGCACCCCAGACTTGTGTACGGGCTGTCGTAACCCCACGCGTGTCAAAGCGTGAAGAGGGCGACCGGAGACAGATACAAGACGCGGGAAAACAGCCAAGTCAGAGAACACATGACGAGTTGGATCCTCGGCAAGGGCCTTGCCGGGGCAACTTGCGAGACCCCGGCAAGGTCCTTGCCGGGACGACTTATGGAGCACCACCCTTGTGGTTGAGAGCTCTGACGCCATCGACAATGTAAAGACCAGAACCCGAGGGCATGCGCGTAGTGGCGTGCAGATCTTTGTGGAGGTCAGAAGAACAAGACGCTGGCAAGATCCCTGCCGAGGACGCCGACGAGGCCCTGGCAAGATCCCTGCCGAGGAAGCCCATGAGGCCCCGACAGGATCCTTGCCGGGGACATCGGCAAGACCGCGGCCAGACTCGGCTGCCTAGTCACCACTCCAGTACGGGGGCTAACCTGCCAGCCTGGCAAGCACCTGCGTGGTGACATGCAGATCTTCATGAAGACCCTGCCACCTCTCCAGCGTCGGCGTGGACGCGTGTCGAGACGGGGCAGGGCAGCAACGGACGGGACAGGCTCTCTTCCCGTCCCCAATAAAGCTAGAGGGCATGTAAGCGGCGCATTAAATGCGCTTGTCCTTAGATAACCAAGATAAGCATGTGCACTGTAGCAACTTTACACCTCATGTATGCCGTCGTGGCAGCCCCTTGGTCATATAAAAGGAGGCCCATGGCGTACTAGAGGGGGGTTCGTCTTTTTGGACCTCTCGGCCCAGCTTGCATGCGCAGCAACGAGCCGAAGCTCAAGAACACTCAATACACAACCAAGCAGGATTAGGGTTTTACGCATCTCTGCGACCCGAACCTGGGTAAAGATCCATGGTGTTGATCACTAGATCTGCTCTTTCCTTAGCCCCCGCTCCCTGCCAAACCGTAGAAGGGATCTCCTGTTCTCATAGGTGTCGTTTCCCCGACACATAACTTTGCGCTTTTCTATCAATTGCTCGGCAGTAATTTGTTCACCCACTATAATATTTTCTATCTTGAGAGAAGCCTCTAGTGAAACCTATGGCCCCCGGGTCTATTTTCCATCATATAAGTTTCCGATCTACAATTCTAGTTTCCTATTTACTTTCTTTGCAATCTTTTACTTTCCGTTCCATAAAGCAAAAATACCAAAAAAAATATTACTTTACTGTTTATCCATCTCTATCATCTCACTTTGCGAATAAATGTGAAGGGATTCACAACCCCTTTGTCGCGTTGGTTGCAAGTTGGTGTTTGTTTGTGCAGGTATTCGGTGGCTTGTTGCGTTGTCTCCTACTGGATTGATACCTTGGTTCTCAAAAACTGAAGGAAATACTTACGCTACTTTGTTGCATCACCCTTTCCTCTTCAAGGGAAAAACCAACGCAAGCTCAAGAGGTAGCACATAGGGAATCACAAACCTTAGCACCAATATTCTTACTAAAGCATAATTACTCACCAACATGACTCACATATCACTATCATCATATCTCCAAACTATTACAAAGAATCAAGTTTATTTTTTCCAATCATCTTCATGAAAGTTTTTATTATATCCCCCTTGAATAACTATCACTTTGGGACTAGTTTCATATATTGAAATTGCTTTTGACAAGCTCAAACAAATCTAAGTGAAGAACATGAGCATAAAAAAATTCGTCTCTCAAAATAATATAAGTGAAGCATGAGAGAATTTCTTCAAAATTTTACTAACTCTCAAATAAATCTAAGTGAAGCATGAGAGAATTTCTTTAAAAATATTAAAGCACATCGTGCTCAAAAAGATATAAGTGAAGCACTAGAGCAATTCCATAGCTCAAAAAATTTAAGTGAAGCATATAGAGAAATTCTAACAAATCATAGCATAATTTTGGCTGTCTAAAATAGGTGTGTCCAGCAAGGATACTTGTGACAAAGTAAAAAAGCAAAACAATCAAAGACCCATATGATACAAGACACTCCAAGCAAAACTCATGATATGTGACGAATAAAAATATAGCTCCAAGTAAAATACCGATGGTTGTTAGAAGAAAGAGGGGATGCCTTCCGGGGCATCCCCTCCCCCAAGCTTAGTTTTTTGGTTCTCCTTGAATACTAAATTGGGGTGCCATGGGGCATCCCCAAGTTTAGGCTCTTTTGACTCCTTATTCCTTCATCCATCGCGATCTCACCCAAAACTTGAAAACTTCAATCACACAAAACTTAACAAAACCTTCGTGAGATCCGTTATTATAATAAAGCAAATCACCACTCTAAGTATTGTTGCAAACCCATTCATATTTTATTGTTGCATTATATCTACTGTATTCCAACTTTACCATTTCTTATACCCCCCGATACAATCCATAAATTCATCAAAATAAGCACACAACGCAACAAAAATAGAATCTGTCAAAAACAAAACAATCTGTAGTAATCTGGACTTTGTCCATACTTCTGTAACTCCAAAATTCTAAAATTTTACGACAACGTATGCCATTTGTATATCAATATTTTCTAAAAAATTCAGAATTTTATCACGCTCCAGCAAAGCACATCAATTATGATACTGGACACAAATTTTTTTGTTTTCCAACAAGATCAAATCAAGTATCACCCAACATGATCTCAAAGGCTTTACTTGGCACAAACACTAATTAAAACATAAAAAACAATCATAACAGTAGCATAATTGTGCAAACACTCAAGAACAGAAAGAAAAAGGCAAAAACAAAATTTATTCATTGGGTTGCCTCCCAACAAGCGCTATCGTTTTATGCCCCTATCTAGGCATAAGATTTCAATGATGCTCACATGAAAGATAGTAATTGAAACACGAAGAGAGCATCACGAACCATATTAAAAACACATTTTAAGTCTAACATACTCCTATGCATAGGAACTTTATAAGCAAGCAAATTATGAAGACACCAAACATCTAACATATGCAAAGAAGAGGAATAAAATATTGACAATCTCAACATAAGAGAGGTAATTTAGTACATGAAAATTTCTACAACCATATTTTCCTCTCTCATAATAATTACATGTGGGATCATAATCAAATTCAATAATATAACTATCACATAAAATATTCTCTTCATGATGCACATGCATGCAAAGTTGACACTCTTCCAAAATAGTGGTATTATCATCAAATAAAGGCATGGCCTCTCTAAGCCCACTTTTATCAAAAATTTCATAAGATTGAACACTCTTGAAATATGTGGGATTATTTTTAGCTAAAGTTGACACTCTTTGCACACCCACTTTTAAAATTATCGCAAGCATATTCATCATGAGGTTTAAATAAATTTTCAAGATCATAAGAATCATTATCACCCCAATCATGATCATTGCAAAGTAGTGGACATAACAAAACAAGCATCCCCAAGCTTGGGGTTTTGCATATTATTAGCACAATTGACATTTATAATAACATGCTTTTCATTCAAAGAGCTATCTTGAATCACTTTATAAATCACTTCATCACAATTTTCAGATTCATGAATCTCAAGCAAAACTTCATAAAGATTCACTAGCAATTGGTTCTTCATAATTGGATGTTTTGAAAAGATTGGAAAGTGGATGAGGATTCATATTAATAGATTTTTAGCAAGCGAAGATGCAAGCAAATAGAAGACACATGGCAACACAAGCAAATAAAAGATCAAATGAGAAAAAGGCAAACGAAAAAGAAGGCGAATAGAACGGCAATTTTTTGTGAAGTGGGGGAGATGAAAAGGAGAGGGAAATGGCAAATAATGCAATTTGCAAGGAGATGAGATTTGTGATTAGGAACCTGATAGATGTTGATGATGCCTCCCCGGCAACGGCGCCAGAAATTCCTTTTGATGTTCCTTGAAACCAGGTCGGTATTTCCCCAAAGAGGAAGGCATGATGCAGTACAACTACGGTAGGTATTTCCCTCAGTTATGAAACCAAGGTATAAATCCAGTATGAGAACCAACCAACACTATGTAAATTGTACATGCACACAAAGAACAAATACTTGCAACCCAATGCGTAAGAGGGGTTGTCAATCCCTCCTAGGTAACGACGCCAGAAATTGGCAAGTTAACGGGAGAATAGTTGTGATAGATTGGATAAATAGGTCTTGATAAAACGGGAAATAAAATAAGTAATAAAAAAGTGCAGCAAGGTATTTTTGGGTTTTGGAATAATATATCTGAAAATAAAAGCGAATAAAAATAGATCTCAAAGCACATATGATAAAGAATAGACACGAGGGCCATAGATTTCACTAGTGGCTTCTCTCGAGAAAATAGCACACAGTGGGTAAACAAATTACTGTTGGGAAATTAATAGAAGATCGTATAATTATAAAGATATCCAAGGCAATGATCAATATATAGGCATCACATCCAAGATTAGTAGACCGACTCCTACCTGCATCTACTACTATCCATCATGCATCTAGTGTATTAAGCTAATGGAGAAATGGAGTGATGCAATAAGAATGATGACATGACGTAGACAAGATCTATTCATGTAGGAATAGCCCCCATCTTGTTATCCTTAATAGCAATGATACATGAGTGTCTTGCTGCCCCTTCTATCACTAGGAAAGAACATCGCACGATCGAACCCATCAGAAAGCACCTCTTCCCATGGCAAGAAAAAATTATCTAGTTGGCTTAGCTAAACCAAAGATTCGAAAAAGAAATACGAGGCTATAAATAATCATGCATATAAGAGATCAAAAGAAGACTCAAATAATATTCATGGATATAGATCTGATCATAAACTCAAAGTTCATCGGATCCCAACAAACACACCGCAAAAAGAGTTACATCAAATAGGTCTCCAAGAGATCATTGTATTGAGAATCAAAAGGGAGAGAGAAATCCATCTAGCTACTGCTTACGGACCCGTAGGTCTATGGTGAACTACTCACGCATCATCGGAGAGGCAACAATGAGGATGATGAACCCCTCCGTGATGGTGTCTAGATTGGATCTCGTGGTTCTTGAACTTGCGCCAGCTGGAATTGTGTTTCGTCAACTTCCCTAGGGTTTCTGGAATATTTGGGAATTTATAGGGCGAAGAGGCAGTGCGGGAGGTCACCAAGGTGGGCACAACCCACCTAGGCACGCCTGGGCCTCTTGGCGTGCCCAGGTGTCTTGTGCTCACCTCGGGCCTCCCCCTGGTACTTCTTTGGCCCAGTGGGTGTCTTCTGGTCCAGAAAAAATCTTCAAAAATTTTCGCTGTGTTTAGACTCCGTTTGGTACTGATATTCTGCGAAGTAAAAAACAAGAAAAAACAGCAACTGGCACTGGGCACTATGTCAATCGGTTAGTCCCAAAAAATGATATAAAGTTTCTATAAAATGATTGTAAAACATCCAAGAATGATAATATGACAGCACACAACAAGCAAAAATTATAGATACGTTGGAGACGTATCAGCTTGCAAAGCTGAACATGAAGTGCAGGATCGACAGCCATTGGCGCGAACTAATTTTTCTGCAGGTCGGTCTTCATCATGGACACCACATACATCTTCTACTTCCATAAACCCTGTTGCAGCACTGCCTACTTTATCCACTAACTCCAACCGTGATACAAGAAAGCAAGCACCACCACCACCATCCGCCAAGAACACACCTTTCGGTCCCGCGTAGAGCTCTTCTTCATACATGGCATCAACAGGGTAAACACATGATGTTATATGTCGTCATTACAAGGGTGGAGGTCACTATGCGAGAAAATGCCCATCTCCACGTGTGATGATTGTTACTGAGGATGGTGGGTATGAGTCCACTAGTGACTATGATGAGGGGACTTTATCTCTTATTGCAAGTGAAGAACACGGTGGAGATGATTCTGAACAAGAGACGCAATACATGGCTATTGAAGATGCTGACATGTATGAATGCTCAACGTGTTTTGAGTGTGCAGGTAACACAAGCTAAACAAAATCAAAGGCACAATTTGTTCCATACAAAGGGAGTTGTGAAGGAACGTTATGTTGCAGACTAAGGCATAGCCTAGTGGTGGAAAGGGGCTAATGCCTTCCCATACACCCTGGTTTAAGGCATGGTACTTTCAATTTGGGTTTGTTGCACCAATTATACTATAGGGTCTCCCTTACAGTATTTCTGTCAAAAAAAACAAACATTATGTTCGCGTCATCATCGATGGATGGAGTTTTAAGAACTTGGCTAGCGTGGAGATGGTGGAGAAGCTATCTCTCACCACCAGACCACATCCTCATCCTTACTACATACAATGGTTTGACAACAATAGCAAGGTTAAGGTAACACATACCGTTCATGTGCATTTTAGTATTGCTACATATGCTGATTATGTTGATTGTGATGTGGTACCCATGCAAGCATGCTCTCCATTATTTGGTAGACCATAGCAATTCGATAAAACAATTGTACACCATGGTAGGAAGAATCAGCGTACTGTTGTTCATAAGGATAATCATATTACTTTGCTTCCTATGGCTCCTGAACACATTTTGAAAGATGATATTAATAGATCTAGTAAAGCAAAACAGGAGCAGTATAAGAGTGAAAATCATATTGTGGCAAAAGAATCTGCTCAACAAATGAAGCCTAATAACAAACCATCATCTAGTGTTGCCTCTCAAATTAAACTGAAAAGTGGATGTTTACTTGCCATCAAATCTGATATTGATGATCTAGATTTTAGCAAATATGTTTACTATGCTTTTGTGTGCAAAGAGGCATTACTTTAATTCGAGGATGTGCCTTCTTCTTTGCCTCCTGCTCTAATTTTGTAGGAGTTCGCTGACGTCTTTCCATAAGACGTGCCACCAAAATTACCACCGATTTGAGGGATTGAGCATTAGATTGACTTAATTCCCGGTGCTTCACTGCCCAACCGTGTGTCATACCATACCAATCTAGAGGAGGTGAAATATATTATGCGTCAAGTACAGGAGCTGCTTGACAAAGGTTATATACATGAATCTCTTAGTCCTTGTGTTGTTCCTATTATTCTACTATCGAAAAATGATCGTACATCGCATATGTGTGTTGATTGTAGATCCATTAATAATATTACTATTCTCTATCATCATCCTATACCTAGGCAAGATGATATGCTTGGTGAATTAAGTGGCTCTACCATATTCTCCAAAGTTGATTTGCCTAGTGGATACCATCAAATTCATATAAAATTGGGAGATGAATGGAAAACGGCATTTAAAACAAAGTTCGGCTAATATGAGTGGTTAGTCATGCCTTTTGGGTTAGCTAATCCACCTACCACTTTTGTGAGATTAATGGTGGAAGTTTTGCGTCCTTTCATTAGACGATTTGTGGTAGTCTATTTTGATGATATACTAATTTATAGTAGATCTTTGGAGGAACATTTGGAACATTTATGTTTTTTTATTGCTCTACATGATGCACGTTTGTTTGCTAACCTTCAAGTGCATCTTTTGCACCGACCGATTATCTTCTCTTGGCTATGGACTCGCTGGTTTCTATAGGCGTTTTGTGAGAGATTTCAGCACCATTGTCGCGCCTCTCAATGAGCTTACAAAGAAGGATGTGCCTTTTGTTTGGGGTATCGCACAGGAAGAAGACTTCACGGTATTGAAAGATAACTTAACACATGCTCCTTTACTACAACTTCCTGATTTTACTAAGATTTTTGAGCTTGAATGTGATGCTAGTGGAATTGGATTAGGAGGTGTGTTATTACAAGATGGTAAACCTGTTGCATACTTTTCTGAAAAATTGAGTGGGCCTCGTGTGAATTATTCTACTTATGATAAAGAATTACATGCTCTTGTTCAGATAGAAACATGGCAACATTATTTATGACCCAAAGAATTTGTTATACGTTCTGATCATGTATCTTTGAAACACATTAGAAGTCAAGTAAAACTGAACCGTAGACATGATAAATGGGTTGAATTCATTAAGACTTCCCCTCATATCATTAAACACAAGAAGGGTAAATAAATTGTTATTACTGATGCATTGTCTCATCATTATACTATGCCTTCACAACTTGACTTTAAAATATTTGGTTTGGAGGCCATCAAAGATCAATATGTGAATGATCCTGAATTTAAAGATGTGGTGCAGAATTGTAAAGAAGGGGGAACATGGAACAAGTTCGTCATGGATTTGTGTTTCGTGCTAACAAGTTATGCATTCCAACTAGCTCTGTTCGTCTTCTGTTATTGCAAGAGGCGCATGGAGGAGGATTAATGGGACATTTTGTCGTGAAGAAGACAGAGGACGTACTTGCTAAATGTTTCTTTTGGCCAAAGATAAGACGGGATGTTGAGTGTTTTGTTGCTCACTGCACTACATGTCAGAAAGCTAATTCACGACTCAATCCTCATGGTTTATATATGCATTTTCCTGTACCTGGTATTCCATGGGAGGATATATCTATGGACTTTGTTTTAGGTTTACATCAAACAAAGAAGGGGAGGGATAGCATATTTTGTTGTCGTGGATAGATTCTCGAAAATGACACATTTTATACCATGTCATAAAAGCGATGATGTTGCTAATGTTTGTTGAATTGTTCTTTCATGAAATTATTCGCTTTCATGGTGTGCCAAATACAATTGTTTCAGACCGTGATACTAAATTTTTTAGGAACTTTTGGAGATGTTTATGGGCTAAGTTGGGGACTAAACTTTTATTTAGTACTACATGTCACCCCCAAACTGATGGACAAATTGAAGTAGTCAACAGAACATTGTCTACTATGCTTCAGCTGTTTTGAAAAATAATCTAAAAATGTGGGAAGAATGCTTGCCTCGTATTGAATTTGCTTATAATGCTGCATTCTACTACTAAGATGTGCCCTTTTGAAATTGTGTATGGTTTCCTACCTCGTGCACCTATTGATTTGTTGCCTCTTTCATCTTCGGAGAAGGTTAATTTTGATGGTAAACAACGTGCTAAATTGATATTAAAAATGCATGAGTTAACCAAGGAAAACATTGAGAGTATGAATGCTAAATACAAACTTGCTAGAGATAAGGGTAGAAAACATGTTGTCTTTGCACCTAGAGATCTTGTTTGGTGGCATTTATGCAAAAATAGGTTTCCTGATTTTTGCAAGTCAAAACTTATGCCATGTACTGATGGTCCTTTCAAGGTGTTAGAGAGAAAAAAAATGATAATGCACGCAAACTTGAGCCGCCTGCAGATTTTGGGGTTAGTCCCACTTTTAACATTACAGATTTGAAGCCTTATGTGGGTGAGGAATATGAGCTTCCGTCAGGGATGACTTCAATTCCAGAAGGGGAGGATGATGAGGACATCACTACTACAGTTACACCCACAACTCCTGCTGTTACATATATTGGACCGATTACTAGAGCTCGCATACGCCAACTAAATTACCAGGTACTTCCCTTTCTTGGTAACGATTCTAATTTTCATAAGAATATGATGTTGCCTAAATTGGATACTTTTGTTTTGCCTACAAATGAAGGATCCAGCATGGACAAGAAGGATGAGCGTTGGAGCATGATCAAGCATGGAGATGATGGCGCGTCCAAGGGGAACAAGAACAGAGTTTCTGGTGTAGTTTTCAGCACTTTGAAGCCACCATGATGACATCCAAGGACATGAACGATATATACAAGATGGCCTTTCATAAATTTCGTCCATAGCTTAATGTAGGTGTTGTGCCACCTTGTTTTTGGGCCAAGCCCATGTGATTTCGACATACAACCTTGTAGGCTATTTTTATAGTCAGTATTGTAGGGGAAACGACTCAGGGGGTGTTTCAGTACCACCTTGCCAAGGGTGGACGGAATCCCCTCTCTTTTCCCCTATAAATACAACCCTTAAGACAACGTTTAGACTTGGATTTTGTTTAGATTAAAGTTTGCCATAGCTGCAACTCGCATCCTTCATTTGTGTTCGACAACCAAGACGTCACATAATCCTACTTGATTAATAAAGCTTTCCTCTTACATTCGCAATATCAGATTGCAATCTTAGTTTCTTGCTTGTTCTTCGTTTGCCTGCAGAAAATAGACCCTCGTGGTAAGGTTGATCGTGCTCCGGCGTGGTCAATAACCTCTCGGGGTTGCTTTACCGATTGCTAAGGCGCGACGTCATCGCGCGTTCATAGTCGGGTCATCAAAGTCAATTTGCACAGAAAATGATAGCTATGTCATCAAAACAACGGGACACCTTGGCCTCTACAGCGGGTGCCAGAGAGGAAGTCTAGGGATAGGGGTGGGAGGATTGGGCCGCTGGAAAAGTCATGTACCAAATAGCCTTCCGATTTTTTGGGAGCTTATGGGCCCCGTGTGGATAATCCTTTAAAAACATGGTCAATACTTGCATGCCAAAGGAGGGCTCAAGCTTTGTGGGTGAACTTGTGGATCCACCTCTCCTCCACTAGCCACTTAGACGGCCAATGGCGGGGAGGTGTCTCTCGATGCCTTGGCTTTGGCCGGTAGTTTACGTTATTTCATTTTGACATAGGGCGGCGTTCGGATGGATGGTGATAGTTCATCTTCAAGTCAATCTTTCGGAATCCTATCCTCCTTGAGTTTGTTCAATGGGCTGAAGTCGAGGGAGCTTTGACATAGATTTATGTTGTCTCTTTGGGAGCGACGAGGTTAGAACTTCTCGTCATGTGTACATGACAACAAGATTTGACGTGGGTCACTTCAGAACAGTTTAAGGGTTAAAAAAGAATGAGAACAGAGGGAAAGAAGCCCCCTATCTTATTCTTATAGGAGAATGAGGAGACTCGAACCCGGGCCGACGACAACAACCTTTGTGTTGTCCACCACTCCAGCCAGGGGAGCTCTTTAAGGGCACGCACACCTCTGTGTTGGATCAACCTCGATTCAATGGTTCAATGGCGCGATTCGGCTTAGGGAGCATTGGTCCGTAAGGGCACGCACACAAAGACACCCCGGGTGTCATCGACATGGTCAATTTGGCTACGGCAGGGGAGCGGCGACATCGATGGTCGTTCTAGCAGCAGTTGTTGTTGTTTATAATAGATCTGTGTCCTATTCTCGAGAAGAAAAAGGAAAAAAAAAAAAGATGACGCTATAGCGTGCGGGCGTCTTTGGTGCGTGTAGCGCAGGGCAGGTCCCGGTGGCAATTATTCTGGATTTCCAGATCCGTCGCTTTCCCTCTGCGGTGTAGTTGGGGAGTAGCTGCCGAGCCTTTAACACGTTATAAACAAGTTCTCGTATCACTTCTCCTTATATAAGTACAGAAGCTTATCTGACAACTGGCTAGCACCGCGTCCACCCACCCATACGTCGGGTTCCATCACCGAATTAATTTCGCGCTTCTCACAAAGGAAAACAGAATAAAAGACGCATGAAAAAAAAAATCCCACCTCCACGTCGCACGTGCCATTGGCGTTCCGACACGTGGCGTGTGCCACGCACTGTCTGTATCACGTGCTGCTCCTTTCTTTGACCGTTCTCCTAGTGGACCCCGCCGCCAGGGCTGTAGTACGGGCAAGCTCGAGTGGAGGAGGGCATGGGGGCTGTGGGTAATTTCGTATTGAGCCACTGATCGGGAGTTTGTCTCGGTAATCGTGGAGGGGCACTTCAGGAAAAGGCCAAAGGGAATCCACGGGTCCTTTTGGGGGTGGTGGGGCTCAGATCGCGGCCGTCCGTATCTGCGCGGCAGTGGGGATCACATGCGTGAGAGGAGAGATCTTCTGTGCCTGGGGCGCTGCTTTGCTGCTTTCTCAAGCACCGTGGGAAGTCGACACGCGATAATTGTGGAGAAATGTACAGATCTCTACTCCTAATGTCTTACTTGGTAGGTCGTGTTTCGGGTTTTATTTTTGTCCCACCTCACCCGGTTTTTTTGGTACTTCTTTGGTACTTGCTCCCACCTCCCGCTCAGCCGAGACGATTTATTTTCGTACTCCCTCCCACCTCTTAGGTAGTTCCCTCCACACAAAAAAAATCGAGCCAACCAATCTCTACTCCTAATGGACGAGTTGGTTGAATAGTACGGTTTATTTTCGTCCCACCACTTTTGTCTGGTTTTTTCGTCCCCCCTCCCACCCCTTTTCTACGGGTTTATTTTCCTCTACACTCTTTTCATGTAAACCAACACTTTCCTAACGTATAAAAGATCACACGTCTAACTTTCCTAATTTACCTAAATCTATTGATTCCTCCCATCAATGCAATTTGATTTAATAGGAAATAAAATAACGAATTTGAAGGAAACAAATAACAGAATTTAAGGAAAAATTCGCGCATCTATACTCCTAAAGGAGCAGTCTGCGGCCGTGATATACATGGAGAAAACATAGAATCCTAACAATAATTAGCCTAATTATTACATACTAAACATCAGGCACAAGATATGGAAAGCCCGACAAGATTGATAACGCCTTCAAACATCTCCACCATATTTGGTAGGAGTGCCTATTTAAGTCGTACGATTCTGTTACGGGTTTGGTCATTCACGAACACCCCTGCCTCAAGTACTCACCGTAAACACACACAACATATCGCTTGGAAATCACGCTGGAGATCACACGAGGTCACCTGTAGTAGCAATCACGAGCATATTATCAACCACGCCCATCACGGTCTATCCTCGCATCGATGTCACATGAGTTTATCATCAACCAGTCAGCCTCGCTTCATCAACCGGAGGTGAGTTCATCTTTTGACAAACCATCTGTTTCTCTGATGTCACGCTGTCTTTCTTGTGGATCTTCAAAGTCCTGATATATGCATTAGTTCGCAAAAGACGATGCATGGCAAACTACTACTAAAAATGATTTTCATAGTTTCTGCAATTTATAGTCTAGATAGGTTGTAATTACACAAAATCGCTTTATGAAGTAATACTATGCCACGTCTTAATTTGAATCAACTTTAAGAATGAAACACAATAATCACATGCATAGCGACCACTGGTGGTCTCCAGGAACATTCAACTTGAGCAATAAGGCAATAATGTGTGCATGGAGGAGAAACTGCATGTACAATGCTTACCAAGCAAACTTGTAGAAATTCATCAAAATTTAGCCATTCATGTCTAGAGAAGACAATAATGTGTGCATGGAGGAGAAACTGCGTATGTAGGTACTTATTATTTATTTGTCTTTGTTTATGAACCATGGTGTTGAAGTAGGTTCACACCATTTACTACTAAAATATTTTATTTTGCTCTTTTTGTCTGAATTCTTCCTCATAACATCTTCACACCATTTTGTACTTTGTTTATGAACCACGGTGCTGAACTTAATCATTATTCATGCAACATTTGCTTATAAGATGTCGAAGGATAAGGGAAATAGAGATGTGTATTCCCTAATAAGTTGTGTAGACATAATGCCTTAATTGATGATTGAAGTTGACCATCTGGTAATGTGGAACAGTCATGTGGAATGTTCATATGTGAACCAACCATCCAATTAGCTATGATGCTTCCCACAGCCAGTACCATGATAGCATTGGAGCCAGGGGAGCATGTGGGAACATCAAATGGTATTTACCCTTTCACATGGTGTTTTTACCATTGAAGTATGGTCATCTGTAGATCTAGATATATTAAGTCTAACCATGTGTTGGGTATACTGCTTCAAATGTGGGCCTTGGATTTAACAAATTACACACTGGCCATGCAGAAAAGCCTACAACACCTCAAGGAACATCGAGTGGTGCTAGAGATATTGCTTCCAATGCAAGCGTTAAAGAAGACAAAAATCAACAATGACGGAACCGTGATAAAGCAAGGCAAGATAGCCTAACGCCTGAGAAAAGAGAAGAAATGAATGCACGTCGAAGAGCATCTAGACAAAATAAAACTAATGAAGATAGGAATGCGAGGCAAAGGGCTGCCAGACAAAATCTGACTATTAAGGAGAGGCAAGAGATGAACGCCCATAGAAGGGCAACGAGTAAAAATATACCAGTTGAGCAGAGGCAAGAGATGAAGGCCCGTCGAAGAGCACACAGGCAGAGCATACCACCGGATGAGAGGAAGGCATTGCGGGCTCAGCGAAACGCAAACCTTGCAACTAAGCGGAAGACCCCATGCACTGAATGCATCGCAATGCCTCGCCCAGGTGCATATCTCTAATGAATAACCATGTTATGTTACTGAAGTTCTCATGTGTCCAGTCTATATTTGTCAGTTACTTGTTAATCATGCTTTGTAGAATTCAGTTGTAACTTGCCACAAACAGTGTAAGTAATTCATGTGTTCAATCCTGTTATATGTTGGGTTTATTCACCTGTTCTTTTTTTTGGTTATTTCGTTCAGGTTGTGATCTTCAAGTTCCCTTTCCACCCCATCAACTCGGATTGGCTCAGAGAGCAGGACGGCACATAAGCATATCATGATTACTTTTCTGTGTTATTACTAGTGCTGGATACTTGAACATCAGCTTAGCTCTTCTTTGAGATCTTGCGTTTCAAACCTAGAGATATACTTAAGTTCTGAATATGTGTGCTCACTGTGATCTACCTACTGCCTTCTTTTTTGCGTGGCATCTACCTACTGCCTTAGGTGTGTGTAAGGTGGTCGTGTCCCTAAGAAGATATTTGTGTCCCTAACAAGATATGGGTCTATCCTTCTATATCTTAGGCAACCTAACTTATTTTGCAGCCATTTTTTTGTTGGCAGCACCTGTGTTTGTCTCTGAATATCGTTTTGAAACAATGTTCTTTCGCAATCTTCTAGACTGACTTAGCTATTGTTGTACAACCTCCATCCTTGCACTATTCAACTATTGTACTCCCTCTGTATATATTTGACGCCGTAGATGTTCGTATATTTTTCTATAGTGTTGGTCAAACTTACATCAGTTTGACATAGGACAAACCTATAACTTCAAGTATTTTGGAACAGATGGAGCAGCTTTTTTCCAACTGTTGTTATTTCCCTTTCCATTTCACAGCAGAGTCTGTGTGTCAAGAAATTGAAGAACTCTTTTATTCTTGAGCATGTGTGTGTGTGTTCAGAAAACTAGCATTCGAAGCATTTCTTTTTTGAAACTAACATTTGTACATGACCACATGGGTATAGTTAGGATATGTTTAGATAAGAATTCTTCTAAACTAACTTTTTTTTTCACATGGCACATTATTGCAGATATACTGCTGTTGACTTTGCTACTATCAGGAGAGGGATGGTAGATGAAGTAGATTTGATTTATAGAAAAGAACTTCCTCTAAGTTATGTAGGTTAATCCTTTGTCAGCATCGACACAGCAGAATTTCGTGTCTTGGATGAAAAGTTTACTTTATCTCTGGACTTGGAGATACACAGTTTACAGTCACCAAGGTGTCTTAAGTGAGTTTGGATAAAGACTGTTTAGGTTTGGCTAATGCTCTGAGATGTGGTTTCCAACAAAGCTCGCTATACTGAATTTTTTTATATAATAGAATTCGGCATTTCTTTCAAAGAGGAAATCCACCGGTGACAACTATGTATATTAGGCGGTAAATTTTCAGTATGGAAGACACAAGTATAAGTAGGGTGCACGCACTAATTTGTAACTCTTTACCTGAGTTTAAGACTACTGTCAAGAAAGGAGAATTTCAAATTACCCTAGGCAACACTTGCAAGGCTAATGGGTTCCACCCTGTACACATGATTATGTAGTCGATTTCAGATTTCGTTTGCTACTTGTTTTTACTAACTTGGATGCTATATGTTGCAGATGTTGTGGTGGCACCGCCATTCATTTATGTAGGCTAGGTCAAGACTTCACTAACTGATCTGATTGAGGTGTCTGACAAGAATATACAGATTGGGAAAGGAGGAGCTTTCATTACACTAATCAGGTTGGATACTGCAAGCTAAACTTGTCAAGCTTGTCTTCTCTTGTACAATAGAGGTTGCAAATTATTTCTGTGACACAGATGACCAAAAAAGCACTCTTGATGATTGGCTTTATTACAATCTTGTAAACATCAAGGGTTACAAAAGGTTGAGCTTATTTGTGTTCCTTTTGGCTTTCATTCCGAGTTATTTTTGTAATGGAAAACACCTGTGCGGACTAATTGGTGGACACTGGCTGCCAATGGGTTATTTTTGGCTACTAAATATGAAAACTAAATGGACATTTTATTTGTTAATACACGGTCAAAAATAGAACAAACAGTACGATGCTATTTTTTTCCCACGACCATTCAGTTATGAATGAAATATCAATATTGCACTTCATCAACAATAATGTGATATTAAATCAGGGGAAAATTGGCAACTTACAACTGCATGTGACATCTGGGTGGAGAGACACCAGGGGCAATCGCCCATCCCTATGCTTTGCAAGAGTACTGTACACACAGGGGCTGCTGATTTTAACCAAAAAAGAAGCATTTTGTTAGCTCTGAAGAGTATGTTGGAGCGCAATTTTGCAAGACATTGGAAAAAAATCAATTCCTTTGAAAACAAACAATAAAATACTATAGGGACCCTGATAAGGTTGTTTTAGGTGTAGTTTACATCACATCTGAGCACTAAATCACTCGATTATATCCTTTGTAGAAACACTTTCAGTCAACTGCTCGTGTGATCAACATTTGATATACCGGGTACACAATGTGAGAAAAGAATACTAATGTTAGACATGTTGAGCCACACAAAATAATTAGCTCCAGTTTCTAATATATCAATCCTTGGAGAGCATAAGCATATTGTATCCATTGCTTCACTAGGACTGAAATACTATCCATAAAACTAATCGAGACGAAGGGCAATTGTGCTAGCAGCAGGCCAGCAGCAGCAGACAAGTACGGTGGGTGGAACAGGCAGGGCAAGCCTTCGAATCAGTGGCGTTAATCCTCCGGTGGCTGTTGTACTCAGAGAAGGTGGCGGCTCTATTTTTTTGACTATACACAGTAGGGCAAAACCCCACTGCAATTTTATATATATAATAAAAAGAAGAACCAGAAGTACAAAAGGCTTGAGATAAGCCAAAAAACAAAAAAAAAAGAAAGAGAGAAAGAAGAAAGGAAATAAAGAGGAAAAGAAAAAAAGAAAGAGGGAGGGAGGGAAGCAGGAAGCTAGCAGCTACTAAAAAACAAGAAATTACAAGACAAGATTGTCAAGCCAGAGACAGAAAGCTGAAGCATAACTCTTCTTAATTCTGAACCTTAGCAAATTGAGTTCCTCCAAGAAGATGTCTTTCCATCCCTGGAAGCTTGGTTGGATGCCTTGAAAAATGAGGTTGTTCCTTGAGATCCAGATGGCCCATGAAGCTAGGATGATGATTTCCATGAAGAAAGGCACATGAAGTTTTTGTTTTAGATCAGCAAAAGCCTCAAGAACTGAGACATTTGCCTGTCTAGAAGGGCAAATCATATCCCAACAATGTGCAGCAAAAGGACATGTCCAAAAGAGGTGTTGAAGTTTTTCCTCCTGCTGGCAATTGTTGACAGCACAATTGTAGTTGTTCAAATGAAAAGTTTTCCTTCTAAGGAGATTCCTGGTATTGAGTCTGTCATGCAGTAGCCTCCAAAAGAACACCTTGTGCTTGGGTTGACACGAGCTATTCCAAATCCAGTTAAATTGGTGTGGCACTATTTTTACCCCCATCATTAGTTTGTATGCCTTTGCAACAGAGAATTGATCACTTCCCCAAATATAGCTCCAGGTGTCAGTACATTCTAGATATTCAGAACCCCTCAATGTTATACAAATGTCTTCCATTGCCTCAAATTCATGGAATGCTTGCACTGTCAATGGTAAGTGAAATAGATCCTCCAGAAATTCAGTGTGAATAATGGTATGCACAGTGGAGTTACTATTTTTCACAAAAGAAAACAGATGAGGGAACATGTCCTTTAGGCAGGCTGAGTGCCATAGATCTGACCAAAAGAAGCTACTTTTACCATCTCCAATGTGGCATCTGGCCATGGATTTGAAGTTGTCAATGAGCTTAAGATTAGCTTTCCACCAAAAGGATCCTATCCAACTATTGCCAGGCAATGAACCATCACTGTAATGTGTTTCCCAGATCAAATTAACCCAAGGAGTGTTATGTCTGTTATAGAACTTGTGCAGATTCTTGAGAAGCAAAGCTTTGTTTTGGACAAAGATGTCCATCACTCCCAATCCCCCTTGATCCTTTGGCCTGCAAACAGTATTCCAAGCCACCATGGCCGGCCTATGGTCCTCCAAATCAGGTCCTCTCCAGAGGCAATGCATCAACAACTTATTTGCTTGGGCTTTAATGGTGACAGGGACATCAAGACATCCCATCAGATAAATCAACAGGGAGTTGAGCACAAATTTTACCAACAGTAGTCTCCCAGCCATGGTCAAAAAATAAGATAAGCCCATGAGTTTCTTCTGTAGTCTTGTGACCAAAGGTAAGCATTGCTCCACAGTAGGTTTATAAATACC
This sequence comes from Aegilops umbellulata, assembly GCA_032464435.1. Lineage (NCBI taxonomy): Eukaryota > Viridiplantae > Streptophyta > Magnoliopsida > Poales > Poaceae > Aegilops > Aegilops umbellulata. Next base: position 132,689,382 of record CP136060.1, on the reverse strand, counting down.
CAGAGGTGCACCCAAATATTGAAAAGGAAAGGATGCCCTAGTACATTGGAAAGTGTTGGTCAGAATCTCAACTTTCTCCTCAGGTACATTGAGTGGGATGAGGTTAGATTTAGTGTAATTAACTTTCAGTCCAGTAGCATCTGCAAAAGCATTGAGGAGGGCTTTGAGGCAGTGCAGTCGTTTGGCATCAGCTTGAAGTAGGACCAGAGTGTCATCTACATACTGAACTATTGGGAAATCAGGGCAGGAGTTCACTTGCAGAGGAGAGGAGAGTAAACCCATTTGCATGGTCTTGTTGAGGATTGACTGGAGAAGATCTGCAGCAAGTACAAACAGCAGAGGTGACAAAGGGTCTCCTTGTCTCACACCTCTGAGGCAATAGAATTTTTTACCAGGAACACCATTTAGCAGAATGGCAGATGAGGCAGAAGAGAACAGCATTTTGATCCAATTAATCCATCTATCTCCAAAACCTTTAGCTTTTAAAATATCCAGAATTGCCTAATGTTCTATGGTGTCAAAAGCTTTTTTAAAATCCAATTTCAGTACAATAATCTCTTCCTTTGATTTATGGCACTGATGCAAGTATTCATAGGCCCAACCCAAGCAGTCATGAATAGATCTCTCTTTGAGGAAGCCATATTGGTTAATGTGAACCAGCTTTAAGATGATTTTCTGTAACCTGTTTGCCAGTAGTTTAGTGACTAGCTTGAGACAGCAATTGAGGAGAGAGATTGGCCTGTAATCATTTGCTGTGAGAGGTGAATTTCCTTTTGGAATCAGAGTAATGAAGGAGGTGTTCAAACTTTCCAAAGAGATTTGTCCAGCATGGAAATCACAAATGAAGTTGAGCACATCTCCTTTAATTATGTCCCAGCAAGATTTAAAGAACTCATTATTGAAGCCATCAGGACAAGGTGATTTGTCCATAGGTAATTCTTTCACTACTTCATTGATTTCTTCTTCAGAAAAAGGCAATTCCAAAGATTCAAAAAGTGAGGGGTCCTGTCTTTGGTGAAACAATGACTGCAAGTCAAAGTGCACGGAAGTTTTGCGGGAAGTCCCCATTCTTTTCTTATAAGTGTCCCATGTATAGCAGCTTTCCCAGCATGATCTGAAATATCAACTTGATCATCATTTTGTAAGACAGCAATATGATTATGTGTGTGATTGATAGAAGCCTTGGTATGAAAGAATTTGGTATTCTCATCCCTAAACTTTACCCCTTTAATTTTCCCCCTCTGTTTCCAATAAATCTTTTGGTTCCTCAAAAGGACTAGCAGTTGTTCTTTAAGGAGAGTCCTGCAATTCCATTCATAAGTGTCCAGTGGTCTGAACTCCTCAAAAAAATCCCAAAGGAAAATGAGTTCATTGATTTTAGCAATTTGAGTTTTCAGACAAGAGAGGGTTCTGGCCCATAACTTCAAAGCTCTCCTCAAATTTTTAAACTTTGCATTCAACCTTTTGACTGAATCCATGTTTCCTACTGGGATATTCCATGCAGCTTGAACTACCTGTTTGAAGTCTGAGTGTTGCAACCAGTAATTCTCAAATCTGAATACTTTTGCTTTGGGAATTGAGGTGCCAACTTTGATTACACAAGGCAAGTGATCTGAAATTGGTTTTGCAAGAGGTAGAACCATAGTATTTGGGAATGTGGTCATCCAAGAAGCTGAAGTGAAAAACCAGTCAAGCTTGACCAGCAGAGGATTTTGCTGCATGTTACTCCAACTAAATTTCCTACCATGCAGAGGTAGTTCTAATAAACCTTGGTTACTAATTGCTTCATTAAACATGAGCATCTCATTAACATCTCCACCAGGTTTATTTCTGTCAGATGGGTCCCTCATGAAGTTGAAATCTCCCATAAGAATCCAATCCACATCATCAGGCATATGAATATTCAAAAACCACTCAATGAGCTCATTTTTGTCTTGAGGGTCGCAAGGACCATAGATATTTGTGAGAACCCAGGACTGATTGGAGAGTAAACTAGTGAACTGAATGGAGAGTGAAAATCTGTTCTGAGAAATTACTTCTCCAGCAAATTGAGAGCCATTCCATGCCACTAGGAGACCCCCAGAAGCCCCAACAGAGGGGAGGAAAGCAAACTTATTGATTCTATTAGGACATAAATTTTTTATGTAAGTGGTATCAAAGTTTTCTCTCTTAGTTTCTTGTAAGCACAGAATATTGCAATCACTCTCATCAATTTTCTGTCTTAAGGCCAGCCATTTATCCTGTGAGTTCATCCCTCTAATATTCCAATTGAGAATGTTCCAACTTCTATTTGTATTATTCATGGAGACAGAAATGTGGACTGCAACATAGGCCAAGCACCAGCACTTGACTCAATATTAAGGTGGAGAAAAGATCATCTGAAATTCTGGACCACAACATAAGACAAAGCCAGCAATACATCCAAGTAGCAAACACCACAATGGTTCCTTTAAGATAAGTCATCCCCAGAGCAAAGAAGGGCATATGAAACTTCCTCCAAATTACCCCCCCAACCACTAGCCCAGAGAAGTCTTGTAGTCATCAAGGAGATGTTGTTGTGTTATCTTCTCCAGTGGCCAAGGGCACCTTGACCAGGTCCTCATCAAGCTTTCTCCTTGGTTTCTTGGCCAGCTTGCTATCCAGATCCCCCTCAGCAACCTTACAGAAAGAGGCAGTGAGGTTTCTAACAACTGAGTTTTGAATGACAGGAGGAATAGCATGACAAGGCAAACAACTAGAATTTGTGCAGGAGTTTCTTTTAAATCCATCATTGACTTTTTTAATTCTGTCACTTCTCCTTACCTCAGTTTCCACTAGAGGGGTTTTACCACTCCTTCTCTTCCTGAGGTTGTCAGTGCCAAAAGGCTGCAGAAGGGCCTGAGAGTCCAGATCTTGCATGTTGAAAGCCACCTCAACATTCTCCTTGCCCTTATCTTGTGCAACCTGATTCTCTAGAGCAATGGCCTGACAAATAGGAGCATGTGAAGCAGGGCATTTAGCAGGTATATGAAATAGAATAGCTTGCTCCATGTTTTCAACAGCAGAGAAGAGTTCCCACATTCCAGACTTGAGCATATTCACAGTCCATTCAAACTTATCAGGAGTCAATAGAAGGTGAACAATGAAATTGAACCAACTTACAGGAATGTTAACAGTAAATGTGGTGTGCTTATCCTCAGACTGCTCCTGAAAGTGCTTCTTCCACAACAAGAGACCTTCCTCAGATATTAGTTTGTCATTATCTGCAGTTGCAACAAGCTGAATACATTTCAAACCTAGAAGAGAGGGGGCCATGGTGAAATGCTCATTGATCTGATTTACCCATTTACCTTGTAGACCAGACTGAAGATTCTCAATATTGGTGACAGGGTCCAGCCCTCCTCTGAGGGTATTGATGTGAGTAGGACTAGATTGAAAGATCTAAACAGAAGCACCAGCTGTAGCTGCCAAATCAGACTCAAAACCTTGCACAGCAGGCAAATTATTCTCCATAGCTGTACAAATTTGCTGAATAGCAGAAATAGGGCCCAAGGCTTGATCTTCATGGCTAGAACCAGCTACTGCATCCCTAGAGGGATTAATTGCATCCAAAAGATGCAGCTGATTTTCAGGTAGTTGAACAGGAAGGGCAGCCTCATCAGATGCAGCAACCTCATATTGCACAGGCAACCCATTTGGCTCTTCTTCATCTGAGAGATATGCTTGAATAATATTTTGAAGCCCATTTGCCACCACATTGGCAGGAGGGGGCAGAGCCATAGGTACAACATCATTGTGCAAAACATTCCCAGCAATCACAGGTGGCATAGAAATGTTGGAGTTAACTCCTTCAGAAAAAGACATATCTAAAGAAAGGCTACTATTACTGAAAACAGGCACTAACTTCTCACCATCAGCCCAAGCTATTTCCTCATGCTGCACAGCATCCAGAATGTCATCAAGGGGTGCCTGCATGTTGTCCTGTTGTGGAATATTCCAATTGTCCTCTTGCTCCCAGTTGTCTACTTGCTGGGCATTTAAATTGTTGTTATTGAGTGCAGCATCATGAAAACCAGCACCAGGTTTAGCATTCTCTGGCAATGGATGTGGATCCTCATTTTCTGGTGGAATTGGGTCTTCATCTGCTGGACCTCCACCCAGAAGTTCACTAGCCAACACTTCAATGGAAGAGGACCAACCATCATCTTCAAACTCATCTCCCTCTAACCATCTCAAACTCTTAGGGATTATGTCCAGATTCATAACACGAGCCTTGACCACAATGCAGCCCATGTGGTCGTCCTCCTTGTCCCAGGAAATCAAGCGGCCAAACTTACCGACAGCCCAGACCAAGTCTTCAGTGTTTCGAAAATCGAACGGAACTCCAGTCATCAGCAACCAAACTGTTCTATTGAAATGCACCCGCCTATGATTCCTTCCCTCGTCATGCTTCACAAAAGAAATAAAAACGTCGCCAAATTCATGCGGGCTATCCAACACAAGCTTGTCCCTATCTCTGACCCGTGTGAGACGCACATATGCCTCACCAAACGGGCATCGCTGGATGTCCCTCAGCCCAAGCTGCCTATGCTCAACGATGAACTCTTCGAGAACATCTCTTACATTGGGGAACGGCGCGTCGGCTGGGAGTGGATGGATAGTCGCGATAGCCCAGTCTTCATGGCGGCGAGGACAATGCGGAAGCACCACACGAGCCACCCCATTGCGGCCCGGAATCTGCTGAATAGCGAAGCCGTGCGGCACAAACGGCCGCGGGTCAATCGGAATGTTGGCCATCGGAGAAGCTGCAGAGACGCACTCTGTCACCGGCGAGCCAGAGGTGTCAAGAGCAGAGTTTGGGAGCTGTGGTGAAGCAGAGGCGGACTGTGGAGAAGTTGAGGAGGCAAGTGCCAATCGAGGCTGGAAATTAGGAAAAGATCCCGTGGCAAGCTCTCTAAAAGAGGAAACCACCGGAGGGTCACGGGCCGGGCCAACAGACCTGAACCAGTCCTGGACCGCATCCATGTTCCAAGCCGCAGCAGGTGGGCTAGCAAACGTAGCAAACCGAAGAAATGGGAACAACCCAGGTATCCATCGAGCGTGACACTCCCTGGCAAAGTGGCCCACTAAACCACAAGCATAGCACGTAAGCGCTCTATTTGAAAACCCTGATTGCCGCCCTGAGAAACCGCAGCGTGAACCTCTCCTGAGGTATTATGATGCTGCATTGAAGATGAATTATTGTCGGAGGCCGCATTATTGTCGGAGGCCACATTATTGCTAGAGCTTGGAAAATTCGCAAGACGAGCAAAAACCGACGGCCGGAGTTGATCGCCGGAGCTAGTGGAGGCAGCAACAGTTCGAGCCCGCGGACCATTTGTAACCAAAGTCCAAGAAGATTCCTCCTCACGATAATAAAGTTGCTCTTCACGTAACCAGTTGGGGCCTCCGAAACCCCAGAGATTAAACACTAATTCAAAATCCTTTTCAACCACGCGGCCATGCTTATAGATCTCAAAACCCACAGCTTTAGAAGCAACCGAAAACTTGAAAGATCTGTCCTTGAGACGATGGACACGAAAACCTTGTGGATAAGCACCAAAGCAGGATTGAAGTGTGACGCTAACCGTGTGACAATCCAACCGAAAGCGAGCACGACAGAAGGAAACCACTAAAGTGAACTCACGTTGGCGAAAACCAGGAGAGAAAACCACTGGATGACCAAACTTCTCCCTCATAGAACGTTGAAAGTCTTTACCTCTTGCAAAGTTGAGAGAAGGAGGATCCATGGCCATAGTCTCAACTCCAGCTCCAAAACAGAGAAACTAAAAGAGATGGTGGCTGCCACAACCGGAGTGGAGAGTGGCAGGAGAAGAGATGGCCACCGGAGCCAGAGTGGCAACCGGCGGAGGGGGGGGGGGCGGGGCCGGAGCGGCCACCGGCGGGAGGTGTGGCCGTAGAGGCCGGAGTGGCCACCTGCGGGAGAGCCTAGGAGGAGAGCCTGTTGGGGAACGTTGCAGAAAATTAAAATTTTTCCTACGGTTTCACCAAGATCCATCTATGAGTTCATCTAGCAACGAGTATTCAGATTAGATAGCATCTACATACCACTTTGTAGATCGCAACGGAAGCGTTCGAGTGAACGTGGATGAGGTAGTCGTACTCGCCGTGATCCAATTCACCGATGATCTAGTGCCGAACGTACGGCACCTCCGCGTTCAACACACGTACGGGACGGGAGACGTCTCCTCCTTCTTGATCCAGCAAGGGGAAAGGAGAGGTTGAGGAAGATCCAGCACGACGGTGTGGTGGTGGATGCAGCAGAACTCCGGCAGGGCTTCGCTAAGCAACTACGGGAGGAGGAGGAGGTGTTGCAGGGAGGAGGGAGTGCCAGGGCATAAGGGTGCGGCCACCCCTCCCTCCCCTCCCTTTATATAGGTGCATTAGAGGGGGGGAGGGAGCAGCCTTGCCACTTCCTCCAAGGAAGGGGTGCGGCCAAGAGGGGGGGAGGAGTCCATCCTCCCCAAGGCACCTCGGAGGTGCCTTCCCCCTTTTGGACTCTCCCCTCTCCAAGTTTCCTTAGCGCATGGGCCCTTGGGGCTGGTTCCCCTTGGCCCAAGTAGGCCAAGGCGCACCCCCTAAGGCCCATGTGGCCCACCAAGGCAGGTGGCCCCACCTGGTGGACCCCCGGGACCCCTCCGGTGGTCCCGGTACAATACCGATAACACCGAAACTTGTCCCGATGGCCAAAACAGCACTTCCTATATATAATTCTTTACCTCCGGACCATTCCGGAACTCCTCGTGACGTCCGGGATCTCATCCGGGACTCCGAACAACATTCGGGTTACTGCACATACATATCTTCACAACCCTAGCGTCACCGAACCTTAAGTGTGTAGACCCTACGGGTTCGGGAGACATGTAGACATGACCGAGACGGCTCTCGGGCAATAACCAACAGCGGGATCTGGATACCCATGTTGGCTCCCACAAGCTCCACGATGATCTCATCGGATGAACCACGATGTCGAGGATTCAATTAATCCCGTATACGATTCCCTTTGTCAATCGGTATTTTACTTGCCCGAGATTCGATCGTCGGTATCCCAATACCTCGTTCAATCTCGTTATCGGCAAGTCACTTTTCTCGTTACGTAATGCATGATCCCGTGATCAAACACTTTGGTCACATTGAGCTCATTGTGATGATGCATTACCGAGAGGGCCCCGGTGTTACCTCTCCGTCAAGCGGAGTGACAAATCCCAGTCTCGATCCATGTAACCCAACAGACACTTTCAGAGATACCCGTAGTATACCTTTATAGTCACCCAGTTACGTTGTGACGTTTGGCACACCCAAAGCACTCCTACGGTATCCGGGAGTTACACGATCTCATGGTCTAAGGAAAGGATACTTGACATTGGAAAACTCTAGCAAACGAACTATGCGATCTTATGCTATGTTTAGGATTGGGTCTTGTCCATCACATCATTCTCCTAATGATGTGATCCCGTTATCGATGACATCCAATGTCCATAGTCAGGAAACCATGACTATCTGTCGATCAACGAGCTAGTCAACTAGAGGCTCACTAAGGACATATTGTTGTCTGTTATTCACACATGTATTACGATTTCCGGTTAACACAATTATAGCACGAATAAAGACAATTATCATGAATAAGGAAATATAATAATAATGCTTTTATTATTGCCTCTAGGGCATATTTCCAACAGTCTCCCACTTGCACTAGAGTCAATAATCTAGTCTCCAACTCTCATCTCTTCTATATCTTCTGCCGTGGTCGGACATTGAGCTGAGCTCAATTTCACACCTTGTAACACAGGTAAGAACCCTTTCTTAGATTGATCCATATTGAACTTCTTCAATATTTTATCAAGGTATGTGCTTTGTGAAAGACCTATGAGGCGTCTCGATCTATTTCTATAGATCTTGATGCCTAATATATAAGCAGCTTCTCCAAGGTCCTTCATTGAAAAACTTTTATTCAAGTAGGCCTTAATGCTGTCCAAGAGTTCTATATCATTTCCCATCAAAAGTATGTCGTCTACATATAATATGAGAAATGCTACAGAGCTCCCACTCACTTTCTTGTAAACACAGGCTTCTCCATAAGTCTGTGTAAACCCAAACGCTTTGATCATCTCATCAAAGCGAATGTTCCAACTCCGAGATGCTTGCACCAGCCCATAAATCGAGCGTTGGAGCTTGCACACCTTGTCAGCGTTCTTAGGATCGACAAAACCTTCCGGCTGCATCATATACAATTCTTCCTTAAGGAAACCATTAAGGAATGCCGTTTTGATGTCCATTTGCCATATCTCATAATCATAGTATGCGGCAATTGCTAACATGATTCGGACGGACTTCAGCTTCGCTACCGGTGAGAAAGTCTCATCGTAGTCAACCCCTTGAACTTGTCGATAACCCTTAGCGACAAGCCGAGCTTTATAGATGGTCACATTACCATCCGCGTCTGTCTTCTTCTTAAAGATCCATTTATTTTCTATGGCTCGCCGTTCAACGGGCAAGTCAGTCAAAGTCCATACTTCGTTTTCATACATGGATCCTATCTCGGATTTCATGGCTTCCAGCCATTTGTCGGAATCCGGGGCCGCCATTGCTTCCTCATAGTTCGAAGGTTCACCGTTGTCTAACAACATGATTTCCAAGACAGGGTTGCCGTACCACTCTGGTGCGGAACGTGTCCTTGTGGACCTTCGAATTTCAGTAGGAGCTTGATCAGAAGCATCTTGATCATCATCATTAATTTCCTCTCTAGTCGGTGCAGGCACCTCAGAAACATTTTCTTGAGTTTCGCCATTTTCCGGTTCAAGAGGTAACACTTCATCAAGTTCTACTTTCCTCCCACTTACTTCTTTCAAGAGAAACTCTTTCTCCAGAAAGGATCCATTCTTGGCAACAAAGATCTTGCCTTCGGATCTGAGGTAGAAGGTATACCCAACAGTTTCTTTAGGGTATCCTATGAAGACGCATTTTTCCGATTTGGGTTCGAGCTTTTCAGGTTGAAGTTTCTTGACATAAGCATCGCATCCCCAAACTTTTAGAAACGACAGCTTAGGTTTCTTCCCAAACCATAATTCATACGGTGTCATCTCAACGGATTTCGACGGAGCCCTATTTAAAGTGAATGCGGCAGTCTCTAAAGCATAGCCCCAAAAAGATAGCGGTAAGTCGGTAAGAGACATCATAGATCGCACCATATCTAATAGAGTGCGATTACGACGTTCGGACACACCATTTCGCTGAGGTGTTCCAGGCGGCGTGAGTTGTGAAACTATTCCACATTTTCTTAAGTGCGTGCCAAATTCGTGACTCAAGTATTCTCCTCCATGATCTGATCGTAGAAACTTGATCTTTCTTTCATGTTGATTTTCAACCTCACTCTGAAATTCCTTGAACTTTTCAAAGGTCTCAGACTTGTGTTTCATTAGGTAGACATACCCATATCTACTCAAGTCATCAGTGAGGGTGAGAACATAACGATAGCCACCGCGAGCCTCAACACTCATTGGACCGCACACATCGGTATGTATGATTTCCAATAAGTTGGTTGCTCGCTCCATTGTTCCTGAGAACGGAGTCTTGGTCATTTTACCCATGAGGCATGGTTCGCACGTGTCAAATGATTCATAATCAAGAGACTCTAAAAGTCCATCCGCGTGGAGCTTCTTCATGCGTTTGACACCTATGTGACCAAGGCGGCAGTGCCACAAATATGTGGGACTATTGTTATCAACTTTAACTCTTTTGGTATTCACACTATGAATATGTGTATCATCACGTACGAGATTCATTAAGAATAAACTATCAACCAACGGAGCATGACCATAAAACATATCTCTCATATAAATAGAACAACCATTATTCTCGGATTTAAATGAGTAGCCATCTCGAATTAAACGAGATCCAGATACAATGTTCATGCTCAAACTTGGCACTAAATAACAATTATTGAGGTTTAAAACTAATCCCGTAGGTAAATGCAGAGGCAGCGTGCCGACGGCGATCACATCGACCTTGGAACCATTCCCGACGCGCATCGTCACCTCGTCCCTCGCCAGTCTCCGTTTATTCCGCAGCTCCTGCTTTGAGTTACAAATATGAGCAACTGCACCGGTATCAAATACCCAAGAGCTACTACGAGTACTGGTAAGGTACACATCAATTACATGTATATCACATATACCTTTGGTTTTGCCGGCCTTCTTGTCCGCTAAGTATTTGGGGCAGTTCCGCTTCCAGTGACCACTTCCCTTGCAATAAAAACACTCAGTCTCGGGCTTGGGTCCATTCTTTGGCTTCTTCCCGGCAACTTGCTTACCGGGCGCGGTAATATCCTTGCCGTCCTTCTTGAAGTTCTTTTTACCCTTGCCCTTCTTGAACTTAGTGGTTTTATTCACCATCAACACTTGATGCTCCTTCTTGATTTCTACCTCTGCTGATTTCAGCATAGCATATACCTCAGGAATGGTCTTTACCATCCCCTGCATATTGTAGTTCATCACAAAGCTCTTGTAGCTAGGTGGAAGCGACTGGAGGATTCTGTCAATGACCGCTTCTTCCGGGAGATTAACTTCCAGTTGAGTCATGCGGTTGTGCAACCCAGACATTTTGAGTATGTGTTTACTGACAGAACTATTTTCCTCCATCTTACAGCTAAAGAATTTGTCGGAGACTTCATATCTCTCGACCCGGGCATGAGCTTGAAAAACCATTTTCAGCTCTTCGAACATCTCATATGCTCCATGTCTCTCAAAACGCTTTTGGAGTCCCGGCTCTAGGCTGTAAAGCATGCCGCACTGAACGAGGGAGTAATCATCGCAACGTGACTGCCAAGCGTTCATAACGTCTTGTTCTGCAGGGAGAATAGGTGCGTCACCCAGCGGTGCTCTTAGGACATAATCTTTCTTGGCAGCTATGAGGATGATCCTCAGGTTCCGGACCCAGTCCGTATAGTTGCTACCATCGTCTTTTAGCTTGGTTTTCTCTAGGAACGCGTTGAAATTGAGGACTACGTTGGCCATTTGATCTACAAGACATATTGTAAATATTTAGACTAAGTTCATGATAATAAAGTTCATTTAATCAAATTATTTAATGAACTCCCACTTAGATAGACATCCCTCTTCTAGTCATCTAAGTATTACATGATCCGAGTCAACTAGGCCGTGTCCGATCATCACGTGAGACGGACTAGCCAACATCGGTGAACATCTTCATGTTGATCGTATCTTCTATACGACTCATGCTCGACCTTTCGGTCTTCTGTGTTCCGAGGCCATGTCTGTACATGCTAGGCTCGTCAAGTGAACCTAAGTGTTTTGCGTGTGTAAATCTGTCTTACACCCGTTGTATGCGAACGTAAGGACCTATCACACCCGATCATCACGTGGTGCTTCGGAACGACGAACCTTAGCAACGGTGCACAGTTAGGGTGAACACTTTCTTGAAATTATTATGAGGGATCATCTTATTTACTACCGTCGTTCTAAGTAAACAAGATGCAAAACATGATAAACATCACATGCAATCAAATAATAAACGTGACATGATATGACCAATATCACATAGCTCCTTTGATCTCCATCTTGGGGCTCCATGATCATCTTGTCACCGGCTTGACACCATGATCTTCATCATCATGATCTTCATCATCGTGTCTCCATGAAGTTGCTCGCCAACTATTACTTCTACTACTATGGCTAACGCGTTTAGCAATAAAGTAAAGTAATTTACATGGCGATTCTCAATGACACGCAGGTCATACAAAAATAAAGACAACTCCTATGGCTCCTGCCGGTTGTCATACTCATCGACATGCAAGTCGTGATTCCTATTACAATAGCATGAACATCTCATACATCACATATAGATCATTCATCATACATCACAACTTTGGCCATATCATATCACAAAGCACTTGCTGCAAAAACAAGTTAGACGTCCTCTAATTGTTGTTGCAAGTTTTACGTGGCTGAATCAGGGTTCTAGCAAGAACGTTTTCTTACCTACGTAAAACCACAACGTGATTTGTCAACTTCTATTTACCCTTCATAAGGACCCTTTTCATCGAATCCGCTCCAACTAAAGTAGGAGAGACAGACACCCGCCAGCCACCTTATGCAACTAGTGCATGTTAGTCGGTGGAACCGGTCTCACGTAAGCGTACGTGTAAGGTTGGTCCGGGCCGCTTCATCCCACAATACCGCTGAAGCAAGATAAGACTAGTAACGGCAAGAAAAGTTGACAACATCTACGCCCACAACAAATTGTGTTCTACTCGCGCAAGAAGAACTACGCATAGACCTAGCTCATGATGCCACTGTTGGGGAACGTTGCAGAAAATTAAAAAATTTCCTACGGTTTCACCAAGATCCATCTATGAGTTCATCTAGCAACGAGTATTCAGATTAGATAGCATCTACATACCACTTTGTAGATCGCAACGGAAGCGTTCGAGTGAACGTGGATGAGGTAGTCGTACTCGCCGTGATCCAATTCACCGATGATCTAGTGCCGAACGGACGGCACCTCCGCGTTCAACACACGTACGGGACGGGAGACGTCTCCTCCTTCTTGATCCAGCAAGGGGAAAGGAGAGGTTGAGGAAGATCCAGCACGACGGTGTGGTGGTGGATGCAGCAGAACTCCGGCAGGGCTTCGCTAAGCAACTACGGGAGGAGGAGGAGGTGTTGCAGGGAGGAGGGAGTGCCAGGGCATAAGGGTGCGGCCACCCCTCCCTCCCCTCCCTTTATATAGGTGCATTAGAGGGGGGGAGGGAGCAGCCTTGCCCCTTCCTCCAAGGAAGGGGTGCGGCCAAGAGGGGGGGAGGAGTCCATCCTCCCCAAGGCACCTCGGAGGTGCCTTCCCCCTTTTGGACTCTCCCCTCTCCAAGTTTCCTTGGCGCATGGGCCCTTGGGGCTGGTTCCCCTTGGCCCAAGTAGTCCAAGGCGCACCCCCTAAGGCCCATGTGGCCCACCAAGGCAGGTGGCCCCACCTGGTGGACCCCCGGGACCCCTCCGGTGGTCCCGGTACAATACCGATAACACCGAAACTTGTCCCGATGGCCAAAACAGCACTTCCTATATATAATTCTTTACCTCCGGACCATTCCGGAACTCCTCGTGACGTCCGGGATCTCATCCGGGACTCCGAACAACATTCGGGTTACTGCACATACATATCTTCACAACCCTAGCGTCACCGAACCTTAAGTGTGTAGACCCTACGGGTTCGGGAGACATGTAGACATGACCGAGACGGCTCTCGGGCAATAACCAACAGCGGGATCTGGATACCCATGTTGGCTCCCACAAGCTCCACGATGATCTCATCGGATGAACCACGATGTCGAGGATTCAATTAATCCCGTATACGATTCCCTTTGTCAATCGGTATTTTACTTGCCCGAGATTCGATCGTCGGTATCCCAATACCTCGTTCAATCTCGTTATCGGCAAGTCACTTTTCTCGTTACGTAATGCATGATCCCGTGATCAAACACTTTGGTCACATTGAGCTCATTGTGATGATGCATTACCGAGAGGGCCCCGGTGTTACCTCTCCGTCAAGCGGAGTGACAAATCCCAGTCTCGATCCATGTAACCCAACAGACACTTTCAGAGATACCCGTAGTATACCTTTATAGTCACCCAGTTACGTTGTGACGTTTGGCACACCCAAAGCACTCCTACGGTATCCGGGAGTTACACGATCTCATGGTCTAAGGAAAGGATACTTGACATTGGAAAACTCTAGCAAAGGAACTATGCGATCTTATGCTATGTTTAGGATTGGGTCTTGTCCATCACATCATTCTCCTAATGATGTGATCCCGTTATCGATGACATCCAATGTCCATAGTCAGGAAACCATGACTATCTGTCGATCAACGAGCTAGTCAACTAGAGGCTCACAAAGGACATATTGTTGTCTGTTATTCACACATGTATTACGATTTCCGGTTAACACAATTATAGCACGAATAAAGACAATTATCATGAATAAGGAAATATAATAATAATGCTTTTATTATTGCCTCTAGGGCATATTTCCAACAGAGCCTAGCTGAAGACTTTGGCGGCTCTATAATGAGCAGCAGGTCGCGTCTCTGTGGTGGTCGCCCTCGGCGCGACGAGGTGAACTCCTTGGCACGAGGAATTGGCCTCGGATGGCCTCGTCATGGGTGCGGATCGACGGCGCGGCTCGGCTGGGGTAGAAGTCCGGGCCCGATGACGAGGGGTGTCGTCCCTCCTCCTTGCCGCATCACACCGATGTGCCCGAGGTCGTCCCACTTACATCTGCATGGATCCCTTTTTAAAAAAAACTACATCTGGACGGATTAGCTATGTGGTCAGCGCAGTCAGCACGTACGGAGACTGTAGACCCCTTCTGCACCTCCCGGCGGATCTGGCTGCCCAGAATGCCAGACGGGCGTGCGCGCGGGCTCGGTCCCGACGCAGCCACATGAGCGGTTGTCGGGGAGAGAAGGATGCTGGCGATGCCGTGGCGGGAGAGGGTGGACGGCGATGCCTTAGAGGGAAGGGGATGTATCGGGTAGAGGAGGGGACGATCTTCGCTGTGCCGTGGAGGAGAGATGGTGGGGGGATAGGAGGGGCGAGCGACGCCATTACCGTGGAGAGGAGGGGAAGCGGCGGTTGTGCTGTGGTGAAAGAGCCAGATGAACAAGCTGCTGAGGGAGTGAGGAACAAGCCGCTGGCTACGGTGCGGTGAGAACAAGGGCACAAGGCCTTTTTCTATGTAGATGAAAAAAACAACTAACAAGCACACGACCTTATCATCTTAGGCTTTTTTTTCTTTAAGAAAATGAGAAATGAGCAGCTTATTTGATAAGGGATGTTATGTGGGTCTAAAAATGGTTTTTAATGAATAGACCTACAAAGTACAAATTAAAGCTAATTTTCACGTAAAAGACGCTTGCCTGATCTTAGACAGAGGCCTTACAGTTATTACACAAAGAGATAGCCAACACTAAGTCTAAAATTATTACATTTTCTACAAAAAGTCTAAATTATTACGTGGCCCATCATAGTGACAGGGCGCAGAATATGGAGGCTAACAACTACTAAGAAGCATTTCTCGAACAATAACTACTAAGCGGTCATAAAGCATAGCTAAGCAAGCATGATGTAAGAATCGAAGGTGGCTCTGACGCCACTTCACCACGAGGATGGCTCCACTAGCCAATGTCATTTCATCGTGATGTGTCGTGAAGGCTCCAACACTTATTCACGAGGATGTTGATCAGGCGACCAAGATGAGGTCGGTCCAGCCGTCGTTCCAAGCAGTTTCCAGAGTTGAAACAAAATCATAATTTTGTACACTAGGTCAGCCAAATATTTTATAGATCGTCCCTCTATTAAAGCTTTGTTGCGGGTTGTTCATGAGGCCCAAGCAATCGCTTCAAAACCAATCCAAACTATAGGAGAAAAAGAACGATATGGGCCTGACCTAATTTCTAGCAATACGTGAAGCACACCAATGACTAAAAAAGGTGATCCTCAAAAAGAAAAGTGAAGCATGTCAGGCACGGCCGCACGTGACCACACCCGAACCAATAAATTCAATATTGATCCCTTCTTTTCGTCTTTGTCTGTTTGCAACACTCAACCGTCGCTCGGGTCGGACGCTCGGTATTCTTGTTCATTGTCGTTGACGTTCCTGTGGGCCATCTGCCGTTCCTATGCCACCGTGCCGGTGACTCGCCCATCCTCCATCCGGCATACGCGAGACCGCGAGTACGTATTCATCCATCCCAGTTTTTATTGTACATGGTTAGGGTTTGATGTATAAGTTTCTATTTTTTGGCTCCTCTTTTCGTCATAATTTTAAGGCATTAGCCTGCCTTACAATGTTTTCTAAGGAGCATTTGTCGGGTGCTTAAAAAGGAGAAAAATAAGCGATCTGAAAATTCAATCAGATAAAAGGTTCTTATTTGAGGTAATCGTGTCAGTTTCATTTTGCTATCTTCTTAGTCTTTCAGTCGTAATATGGCATTGTTCAAGTGTCCAGAAATTATTATAGTCATCTCAAACTAAAGATGTATTGTTGAAAATTTACTCTTAATATTATGGAAATAAAGTTATATATTTGGTTATGTATCATGCACACACATACACATATATATGGTCTTGCGATTTAGAGGGCCGTGTCGCCGAGTTCTCTCTAGGGCCTTCCGAGACATAGAGCCGACCCTGCCCATAAGAGATGGTGTAAATCAGGAAAACCCGTGGGTTTCAGGTACAACCCGTGGTCTCCCTAATGACACTCTAAATAAACTTTGCAATGATGCATCTAAATAGGACATGGTCTCAAGTTTCATATTGGATGCACCAAGTACACTTGCTATCTTCTGGGCCTTCCCGTTTGATCACTTGATTATCACTAAGACTTCGGATCTGGCAACTTGCCAAAGAACTGTTTTCGGAAGGAATCTTCATCTTCTAGATATCCATCACCTCACTTTGTCTATCCGTCTTGAAAATTAGTTTGTATAGGAATGCAATGGAGAATTGGCCAGATGGTTCCAACTTCCAAGAAATTTTGTAAGTTAACCTCACTCCGGCTAGCTCATACTCGAGGAGCTCCCAATCCACCACTTCCAAGGGCCCAAATGATTGCTAGAACAACGGAGTCCATCTGTCGTCCGTCCTGACCTCCGTTATTCTTGGAGTATGCCAAATGACAGAGTCATGGGAATCTGTATCTAAGGGACCCCTCCCCTATGCAGTGATGGAGCCAAAAGTGGGCAAGCCTCCCATCTTTTACTTTGAATTTGATAGGGGGTAAGCCTCCCCTATGCCGAAGCTAATTATTTAGATTTGCTCTCTATGTATACATCATCGAGTTATATAGCAAGTGAAGTGAATTTTGATTATTTTTCGATTGTTGCAGGTTGTCTTTTCTGTATATTACGTGCAATTAGAAGGCCCGTGGCAATGCACGGGCATTTTACTAGTAATAATAGTATCTGTATTTATCAATCCGCACGCTAGTACTCCCTCCGTCACGGTATACACGACAATCTCTAGGTCCAAAGTAACTAGCGATTGGATTGGAAAATAGCATCAGGAGTTATACCACGGCGCCTAATTACTGGAGAAATTAATGCATACACACATGTGTGGAGTGTTTTCACCCAACGTACACATGCATGCATTTATTTCACCGGCGTACACACCGGCATAAAGAGAAAATTATGGGCTTGATTGCAGTTACCATGTCCTAGTTAATTGGGCATACCAAACGCGCCTAAAATCCCTATGTGATGGAAATGCATGAGAATTGAAGCGCGCCATGTAAACTATGATGGAGGGACTATTGATAACCCATAGAATAATTATTTTGTAAGAAGTCTATTTTTATCATACAAGGGCAGCACATTGTAGGCAGAAACCACGGCCCAACACGACAACCCAAGAGCTTAGGGAGGTATGGTGGTGGTGGAAGGACGTAGGGCACTTATGTTTGGAAACCGAGACCAAATTACACTCCACGCCGGAAGAATAATGATCAGAGGGGGCAGGAGTAGGAGAATAGGAAACGGGGACCAAAGCAGGTATGGATTGCAAAGGATGACCCAGAGAGGCAGATTTGAAATGATGCATTCATTCACACACGAGGGGGAAGACGTCTACAGTGTTTGAGCACATCTCGAGGACCAAATAGGAATCAGCAGACCTTGAGGAACAGGGATGCCGAACACAATGAATCTCTTGGCCTGGAACTTTCGAGGACTAGGGTTGGACTCGACAGTAGGCGAATTACGAGACCTAATAAGGTCCTACAACCCAGCGATGGTGTTATTATGTGAGATAAAGAAGAAGGCTAGGGCAACGGAGCGACTGAGATGGAGTCTAGGGTTCACTTGTGGAGTCACGGTGGATTGTGAGGGTCGTAGTGGTGGCCTAGCTCTCTGGTGGAGAGAGCATGTTTAGGTCACGGTGAGGCCTTGGTGTCAGTACTTCATAGATGCGGAGGTGGTTTGCAAGGGGAAGGCATGTAGGATCACTGGATTCTATGGGAAGCCCCGAACGGAACTTCGTGAAAATGGGATGCTATACGTTTATTTATGAGCTCAAGATGACCTCCCATGGATGTGTATTGGTGATTACAATGAGGCCTTGTTTCAGACGGATCAGCGTGGTGGTAATCCGAGGAGCTTCACACAAATGCAGGACTTTCGTGACTGTCTTGCCGACTGTAGCTTAGTAGATTTAGGTTTCTCTAGATACCCTTACACCTCGGACAATAAACAGGAGGGAGCAAAAAATATCCAGGTCCGTCTGGATCGTGTTACATCCAATGATGGATTCTTAGGACTGTACCCGAAAATGACTGTTGAGCATATCCTAACAGAGGATTCGGATCACCCCGACAATTCTGGTTCGAGACGTGGAGACCGCTCCATGCTGTGGCCATGGAAGCGACATACCGTTTCGATATGAAGAGGCATGGTCCCGCCATGACCAGTATGAAGCGATGTTTGCACAAGCATGGGAGGCGGCAGGAACTAGAGAACAGGGGCTTTCGGCGGTGTGGGAGAGGCAGTCGACAATTTGGAGTCTTTAGATCAATTCGGAGACAAAATTGCAAAACTAAAGGCCCAACTCCTTGATGCGAAAACAAGAGCCCTTTCTACAAGCTACTCACTGGAGGTTAGGGATATTAAGGAGCAGCTTAGGGAAATTTATGTGAGAGATGAGATTATGTAATGGCAAATGTCAAGGGTGGATTGGCTGCAAGCTTGTGACCAGAATACGCAGTATTTTCAAAATAAAGCGTCACATCAGAAGAGGAAAAATACGGTAAGGGCCTTGAAGCAAGAGATGGGACTACATGCAAGGTTGATGAGGAGATGCGGGACATGGCTGCTACTTTTTGTGAGCATCTCTTTAGATCGGATGGTTCACAGGGAGCCAACGTTTTGCTACAAAATATTAATCACCTTGTCACGGATGAGATGAACGAGGTGAAGGAAATATGCCCTAGAGGCAATAATAAAGTTGTTATTTTATATGTACTTATTCATGATAAAGGTTTATTATTCATGCTAGAATTGTATTGATCGGAAACCTTGATACATGTGTGAATACATAAACTAACACCGTGTCCCTAGTGAGCCTCTACTAGACTAGCTCGTTGATAAAAGATGGTTAAGGTTTCCTAACCATGGACATGAGTTGTCATTTGATAACAGGATCACATCATTAGGAGAATGATGTGATGGACAAGACCCATCTGTTAGCTTGGCATAATGATTGTTCAGTTTTATTGCTATTGCTTTCTTCATGTCAAATACATATTGCTTCGACTATGAGAATATGCAACTCTTGGATACCGGAGGAATACCTTGTGTGCTATCAAACGTCACAACGTAACTGGGTGATTATAAAGATGCTCTACAGGTATCTCTGAAGGTGTTTGTTGAGTTGGCATAGATCGAGATTAGGATTTGTCGCTCCAAGTATCGGAGAGGTATCTCTAGGCCCCTCGGTAATACACATCATAAGCTTGCAAGCAAATGACTAAGGAGTTGGTCACAAGGTGATGTATTATGGAACGAGTAAAGAGACTTTCTAGTAACGAGATTGAACTAGGTATGAAGATACCGACGATCGAATCTCGGGCAAGTAACATACCGATAGACAAAGGGAATTACGTATGTTGTCATAACGGTTCGACCAATAAAGATCTTCGTGGAATATGTAGGAGACAATATGGGCATCCAGGTTCCGCTATTGGTTATTGATCGGAGAGGTGCCTCGGTCATGTCTACATAGTTCTCAAACCCGTAGGGTCCGCACGCTTAATGTTCGTTGACGATATAGTATTATATGAGTTATGTGATTTGGTGACCGAATGTCGTTCGCAGTCTCGGATGAGATCACAGACATGACAAGGAGTCTCGAAATGGTCGAGAGGTAAAGATTGATATATAGGACGGTGGTATTTAGACACTGGAAGTGTTTCGGAGGGTACCATGTACTTATCACATCACCAGAAAGGAGTTTCGGGCACCCCCGGCAAAGATATGGGCCTTATGGGCCAAGAGAGGGAACACACCAGCCCACAAGGGGCTGGTGCACCCCTATACAGGCTGACCCTATGAGGAGGAGAAGGATAGAGGGGAGGGAAAGGAAAGTGTGGAGTAGGACTCCCCCTTCCTTCCCTCTCCCCCCTCTTTCCTTCCCCTTCTTCTTACAAGGAAAGGGGGAGTGCAGGGCAAGGCAGCAGCCCTAGGGCTGCCGCTAGGTCTCTTGGGGCGCCCTAGGGGCTGCCTCCTACCCTCCCACCTATATATACATGGGTAGGGCGCCACACAAGGACACACAACATTGTCTTAGCCGTGTGTGGCGCCCCCGTCCACTGTTTACTCCCTCGGTCATATTTTCATAGTGCTTAGGCGAAGCCCTGCGGAGATCACTTCACCATCACCGTCACCATGCCGTCATGCTGCCGGTACTCATCTACTACCTTGATGTCTAGCTGGATCAAGAAGGCGAGGTACGTCACCGAGCTGAACGTGTGCAGAACGCGGAGCTGACGTGCGTTTGGTACTTGGTCGGTTGAAGCGCGAAGAAGTTCGACTACATCAACCGCGTTGAGAAACGCTCGCGATTACGGTCTACGAGGGTACGTAGACACACTCTCCCCCTCATTGCTATGCATCTCCATGGATAGATCATTGCGTGTGCGTAGAATTATTTTTGTTTTCCATGCAATGTTTCCCAACACGAGGCACTCCTGGCTCCTATTTCTGATGATGAAATTGAGGAGGCGCTCTTCTAGACGGGACCAACGAAGGCACCTGGGCCGGATGGGCTACCGACATTTTTTTATCAGAAGCACTGGTCGTTGGTATGTACTGATGTATGTCAAGCGGTGAGGGATTTTTTAAACGGAGTGGCGGCTCCGAAGGCCTTCAATGCAACAATCGTTGTGTCATGATTCTCAAATGCAACTCACCTGAGTTACTATCACATTTTAGGCCCATCAGCCTATGCAATGTACTCTATAAAATCGCAACGAAGGTTCTGGCTAATAGACTAAAAGGTATCCTACCGATTTTGATCTCCGAGGAGCAGAGTGCATTCGTCCATGGGCGTTTGATTACTGACAATGTTCTGGTGGCATATGAGTGTGTGCACGCCATACATACTCGGAAGAAGAAGAAGCCACTGTGTGCTATCAAGTTAGACATGATGAAGGCATATGATAGAGTTGATTAGGTCTTTTTGCAGCAGATGATGGAATAGTTTGGCTTTTGTGACGCCCGGATAATTAAGCTACAGTAACCCTCTGCTAATGATTCCACGTCACCTCGATTACCATTGCTAATCTCGTGTTAGTTCGAAACCGATTCGAATTCAAATTCAAAATTAAGCAAGCAATAAAAGATTTCAAATATTAAAACTAAAATGTTTGGGTTGAGCCAAATAATGCTTAGGTAATGATGGTGGAGAAACTACACTTTTATAAAATGTTTAAATGCTCAAATGGGAATGAAACAACAACATAACCAATTTAATAAATGCCTTTTGTTAATTATAAAATGTTAAAATAATTTACTTAGGGGTTTAAACTTTAGTATCAGAGGTATAATTAGTAATACTGATTTTGATACTACTTTTAAGTTTTTATAAAACTTAGATAAGATGAGACTAAAAAAAATAAAACTGTAAGGTAAAATAAGTAAAATGAAAGGAACAGAATAAAAGAAAAGGACCCCCTTGGCCAACTGGGCCAGACGGCCCAACCGGCCTGCCCACCAACCGGCCCAACCCCCTCCATAACCCCCACCAGGGGGGAAACCCTAACCGCCCCGACAGCACAATCCCCCCCACTCCCCACGTCTCTCCCCTCCCCTCCCGATCCGATCTGGATCAGGGGCGAACTACTTCCCCCTCTCGCGACGCCAGCGTCCCAACCCCGTCGCTGGACTCCCCCATCGCCTCGACCCCGACGCCACGCCCCATCGCTCGCCGTTTCCACCCCGTCGCCGCTGGACCTCGTCGTCGACGTCCTCAGCCCCGACGGCCGCACACATCCCCGCCCTCGCCGGATTCGTCAAGCACCGCCTCGCTGGACTGCTTCCCCTCCGGCGTCGTCGTCCCCGACCCCCTCCACGAGCCCCGCTGCCCCCATCCCTACATGCCTGATGTGAGCCCCGCCTGGCTCCCTCCCTCTCCCTCGCGTGCTCGCGCTCGTCGCCGCGGTCCCCGCCGATCTCGCCCGCGGTTGACGCGCTCCGGCCGCGTCCGATGCGCGCTCACCGCGCCGTGCCCGCGCATCGCACCTGCCGTGGCCCGTAGCCCCCCTGCCGTCCCCGATGCGGCCACCGAACCCCCCCTGCGCCGGCGACGCCGCTACACCCGCGGCCAACTCCGGCGCCCCGGCCCCCGCGCCCCGCTCCGCTCCACATCGCAGCGCCCCGCTTGCCGCTGCCCTGCTGTGCACGCCGCCCGTTCCGCCCACCCCCCGCCGTGCGCCCTTCCCTTCCTGCTGCCTCGCACCGCGCCGCAACGCACCGGCCTCTGCTGCCGCACGCCGGCGCCCCCACGAGGTCGTGCCTCGACTAGTGCCCCCCCCGGCTCCGCCTCCGGCCGTCGTCACCGGTCGTCGCCCGCGTCGGCTGCCCGCACATCGGTGCCCCGCCGCGCCCCTGCATTCGGGCGATGCCCGTGCTCTGTGCCCAGCGCCCGCTCGGGCCCCGTTAGCACCCGATCCACCTTGGCCTCAAGGGCCACAGACAGATGGGGCCCATGCCCTTAGAACGTTTTAATAAAAAAACAAAATAACAATAATAACAATAATAATAATAATAATTAATTAAGTAATTAATTAGCTAAATTAAGTAAGTTAATTAATCCTATTTAATTAATCTAATTAACCTGTTAGTCTAACTAAACAATAATTAGTTTAACCTAACCCTAATTAACTTAACAGTGTATGACACGTGGGTCCCACTGGGCCCACATGTCAGTTTGACCCAGTCAACGCCCTGTTGACTGCTGACGTCATGATGACGTCAGCATACACTGTTGTGGATAATGTTGGATTTAAATAAATAATTAAAATTAAAAAATGATTTAAATCTTTAGAAAATCATATCTTTTAATCCGTAACTCGGATGAAAATACTTTGTACATGAAAGTTGCTCAGAACGACGAGACGAACCCGGATATGCAGCCCGTTTGTCCGCCACGCATCCCTAACATATCCAACTAGCAACTTTCCCCCTCCGGTTCCTCTGCCCGAAAACGCGAAACACCGGGGATACTTTCCCGGATGTTATCCCTCTTCGTCTATATCACCGAGCACTGCGTTAGGGCACACTTAGCACCGCACTTTGTCTTTTCATGCAACGTCATGCTTTGTTTGCTCTGTATTCATTGTTTCTTCTCCCTCTTCTCTCCGCTAGACACCGAGACCGACGCCGCTGATACCCAGTACGTCTACGGAGTTAACGACCCCTCTCTCTTGCCAGAGCAGCCAGGCAAGCCCCCCCCCCCTTGATCACCAGATATCGCCTACTCTCCTCTATACTTCTTGCATTAGAGTAGTGTAGCATGTTACTGCTTTCGTTATTCCTATCCTGATGCATAGCCTGTTTTTGATACTGCTGTTGATACCTTTACCTGCAATCCTACTGCTTAGTATAGGATGCTAGTGTTCCATCAGTGGCCCTACACTCTTGTCCGTCTGCCATGCTATATTACTGGGTCGTGATCACTTCGGGAAGTGATCGCGGGCATATACTATATACTTTACACTGTTACCTGTGATACTGTTCGGAGATGGGGGCTGAAGGGGCAGGTGGCTCCATCCCGGTAGAGGTGGGCCTGGGTTCCCGACGGCCCCCGACTGTTACTTTGTGGCGGAGCGACAGGGCAGGTTCAGACCACCTAGGAGAGAGGTGGACCTGGCCCTGGTCGGCGTTCGCGGATACTTAACACGCTTAACGAGATCTGGGTATTTGATCTGAGTCTGGCCATTTGGTCTATACGCACTAACCAACTACGCGGGAAAGATATGGGCACTCGGCGTCGTGGTATCAGCCGAAGCACTTCTTGACGTCAGTGACTGAGTGGCGCGCGCCGCATTGGATCGTAAGCTCGCACTTGTATTAAGGGGGCTAGATCTGCTTCCGGCCGCGTACGCAACGTGCAGGTGTGCTCAGGGCGATGGGCCTAGACCCCTGCGCGCATAGGTTTAGACCGGCGTGCTGACCGCTCTGTTGTGCCTAGGTGGGGCTGCGATGTGTTGATCTTCCGAGGCCGGGCATGACCCAGGAAAGTGTGTCCGGCCAAATGGGATCAAGCGTGTTGGGTTATGTAGTGCACCCCTGCAGGGAAGTTTATCTATTCGAATAGCCGTGTCCCTCAGTAAAAGGACGACCCGGAGTTGTACCTTAACCTTATGACAACTAGAACCGGATACTTAATAAAACACACCCTTCCAAGTGCCAGATACAACTCGGTGATCGCTCTCTAACAGGGCATCGAGGAGGGGATCGCCGGGTAGGATTATGCTATGCGATGCTACTTGGAGGACTTCAGTCTACTCTCTTCTACCTGCTGAAGACGGAGGCGACCAGAAGCGTAGTCTTTGATAAGACTAGCTATCCCCCTCTTATTCTGGCATTCTGCAGTTCAGTCCACTGATATGGCCCTTTACACATATATCCATGCATATGTAGTGTAGCTCCTTGCTTGCGAGTACTTTGGATGAGTACTCACGGTTGCTTTTCTTCCCCTTTTCCCCCTTTCCCGTCTACCCGGTTGCCGTAACCAGATGTTGGAGCCCAGGATCCAGACGCCACCGTCGAC
Source organism: Aegilops umbellulata (assembly GCA_032464435.1). Classification (NCBI taxonomy): domain Eukaryota; kingdom Viridiplantae; phylum Streptophyta; class Magnoliopsida; order Poales; family Poaceae; genus Aegilops; species Aegilops umbellulata. Next base: position 132,664,504 of record CP136060.1, on the reverse strand, counting down.
GACGCCTACTACCCCGGAGGTGCCTACTTCTACGTGCTGCCTGCTGACGACGACCAGGAGTAGTTAGGAGGATCCCAGGCAGGAGGCCTGCGCCTCTTTCGATCTGTATCCCAGTTTGTGCTAGCCATCTTATGGCAACTTGTTTAACTTATGTCTGTACTCAGATATTGTTGCTTCCGCTGACTCGTCTATGATCGAGCACTTGTATTCGAGCCCTCGAGGCCCCTGGCTTGTATTATGATGCTTGTATGACTTATTTTATTTGTAGAGTTGTGTTGTGATATCTTCCCGTGAGTCCCTGATTTTGATCGTACACATTTGCGTGCATGATTAGTGTACAATTGAATCGGGGGCGTCACAACTTTGCACATGGGTGGATTTCAGTGATCATGAGGTGTGTGACGTCTGCAACTTTCTCAATGAATCTTAATGGTGACTGTTCTAGGAGTTTCTCCCCCTCCCGAGGTCTCCGCAGGGTGACCCTCTCTCCCCTTATTTATTCCTATTCTATGTTGAGGGGTTCTTTGCATTGCTAAAAAGAGCTCAAGAGGATAAAAGTGTGAAGGGGGTGACTTTTGGTGGCACTAGCCCCCATGTTACACACCTTCTTTTGCGGATGATAGCATCATTTTTCTTGAAAGGACAAGGGGTAATATGGAGACCTTGAAAGACATCTTGAAGAAATATGAGGAAGCGTGAGGCTAGCGTGTTAATATGCAAAACTCATCCATATTTTTCGGGGAGGGCTATCATGAAGAAGGCAAGGTGGATATGAAAAATGCATTGGGTGTTCACTCTGAGGCCCTTAGTGAGAGATACCTTGGACTCCCAACACTGGTTGGGAATTCCAAAGAGGGCACTTTCAAATATGTGACAAAAAGTTCAAAACACAAGGTTAGCGGATGGAAGGTGTAGGGACTATCCAAAGCAGCGAGAGAACTATTGATAAAACCTGGACTTCAAGCAGTGCCCAACCACACCATGAGGTTCTTTCAGCTCACGAAGAAGATGTGCCGGAACCTGACTTCGATCTATTCAAAATTCTGGTCAGCGGGGATGAATGGTGAACGTAAGGTTCACTGGATCTCCTCGGAAAAGATGTGTCCAGCTAAGCGGGATGGAGGAATGGGATTTCGTGACCCGAAGGCCTTCAACCAAGCGTTACTCGTGAAGCGGGCATGGCGGATTTTGCAGGCACCAACTTCTCTTTGCGCGAGAGTACTAAAGGCTTGATATTTTAGGGAGGACTCAATAATGACAGCAATGCACCTTCGTCAGCATCATATACATTTCGAACTGTTTTGCATGGGAGAGACCTCCTACGCAAGGGGCTTGTTTGGCGCATAGGAGGTGGAAACAATGTGAATATTCATCACGCCAACTGGATCCCTAGGTCGAGTAGCATGAATCTGCTCGGACAAGTGTTTATGGCAGGAACATCCAAAGTTGCTCATCTTCTTTCAGCTGGCGGAAGGAGCTGGGACATGGGAAGGGTACGTGTTATGTTCCTTGATGATGATGATATTGGCATACAACAAATTACCATTGGGGCTCGGGTACATACGATTACCAAGCTTGGAACCATATTAAAGATGGCAATTTTTCTGTCAAGTCCGCGTACCACCCGAAGATGGCCATGAACAGAAGGAGGACCAGACAGTGGGAGACCTCGAGCTCGGTGGTGAGGCATAGGGGATACATAGCGCTATGGGATACAAATGCACCAGCGAAGGCAAAGATACATATGTGGAGAATGATCAGAAATGGGTTAGCAGTCGGGGCTAAACTTCATCGTCGTAAGATTAAGCCTGGTATTATTTGCGTTCCGTGCGACCAGGAAGAAACGGTGATTCACCGGTTCTGGTCATGCCAACATTCTACGCAGTTCTAGTAGCTTCTTCGTTTAGAGAAGGGAGATTTGGTGGCGACCCCGCCAAGTCCGATCGGATCCCAGAGCGCCTTAGCCTGCTGGCTACTAGGGTGGTTCGCCGAGGCGTCTAACGATGAGAGGGCAACAATGATACAAGCAACGCATGTGCTATGGTTGGCAAGAAATGAAGCTAGGGACGGGAAGAGGATAGTTGCACCACTTGAAATTATAGCTATGGTGGTGACTAATATAAACGACTGGAAGGTAGTCATGGAGTTAACAAATGCCTGCCGGCGCCCCATGAAAAGCAGAAGTGGCAACCCCCCGAGGATGGATGTCTGAAGATCAACTCAGACAGTGCCGTTTCTAAGTTTGCGACAAGGGTGGAGCTGGAGCGGTGATTAGGGATCACGGAGGAGCGTTCAGGGCTGGGATGTGTCATCACTTTCCATGCATTTCGAGTCCTGAAGCAAAGATTTTGGCCTGCAGAAGAGTGCTAGAAGTGGCACAGGACATCAACCCTGTGAGGGTCCATGTGGATCTTGATTCTCAAAGTGTGGCGCAGATGCTTAACCGTTCACACAAGCAGATGTCCAGTGTAGGGCCGTGGATACAGGAGATCAAGGCGATGCTTGCGTCTTTTGTTGCTTTTAAAGTGTCATGGGTTTGTCGTTCTGCTAATGTTGCCACACATAAATTAGCTAGAGTCAGTGTCAGTGATGAACTGTGTAAGGTTTGGTTGGGATACCCTAGACTGTGTGCTAGACGTGATCTCAGACGAGATTCCTAACTTTTATGATTAAATAAAGCGGCAACATTGATCCTAAAAAACATGACGACGCAAATGGACCGATATCCGCTTTGACCCATTTCTGTCCCAATTTTGGTCGGGTTTGCGCCTGCATGGACACGCCACAGACACTTGTGTTGTCCTTCCTTTGTCCTCCTCAGGTCCATCAGTCGGTGGTACACAAGCCAGTACCTATCAACCCAGCGATTTCAACCTTCCCATCCTCTTCACCCTCCCAGTCATCACCCCACTTCCGTCCTCTTCGCCACCCTGACGCCCCACCCACCCGCCACCGATGCCGCCATCAGCGCCACCCACAAGGACGTTGAGTTCGACGGATCGGCTCCCGGAACTGGCCAGGACAGGGGTCTTCACCTGCCAAGACTCGTCCACGCCCGCGACGGTCACCATCCATAAGGTGTTTGGCCATTTGACCGACCTGGTTTTGAGGTACATATTCATCACTCCGAAGGATCATGGCGGATAGCTCGGATGAGTTTTTTTATCTCTACAACTATAAAATTCTCGGTTGGTGGTGATGGTGTGCCTGCCATCTAACGTTTTTAACCATTGGATCTCCATCCAACGCATGAGGAGACAACCCTGATCATGTTTGCAAAAAAGCCCCTATCCTCCTCGTTCAGGCCGACCGAATCCCCAACCTCATCCAACGAGAGCCAAGCCATCGATCCATCCCAGCAGGGGGGAAACCATGGAACCGAACTGGGCGGTGCTTGCTGGCAGCTGCCGCTCCGCGCTCGGCCGGCGTCATGCCGTCAGCAGCTCCAGCACCCACCACCTCCACCTATCCCTAATCCCCAGACCCCATCTTATTTCATGCCGATCTCGGCAAGTACGCTGCCAGCGCCGGACGTCCCCTGAGTCCCATACGCCTGTGCTGCCTCCCTCTCTGCTGCGGCTCCCCCTCCCCCTCATCACCGTCTCCTCCACCCCTCTGCCAGTTGACCCCCTCCCTCGTCGCTGTCTCCTCCACCCCTCCGCTGACTCCGACCTCCACATCTACGCTGGCTACGCACTGCTCATCCTCGGTGGAGGCGTCCACACATACTATTCCTTCCCTGCTGATGCGCTCCACGGTTACGCGTTGCTGCCCCGATGACCTCTACAACGTCTGCTGCTGGAGTGCAACCCAAGAGCTGAGCGCCGCACCTACGTCCTCCTCCAGCCGACCTCTTCTTGGAGATGGCCTGCTGGTGTGATTGTTGGCGTGGAGGTACTATACTCTGGTATTGCTTTTCCTTCTGAATCTTTATCCTACGCAGCTGTGTCGCCTCCCAAATTCAATTTTTCTGTCACCCAAAATTCAGGTCCGTGAGCCAGCTCGAGCTATCTAGAAACCACTAATGCAGCCCAATATATTCCAGAATCTTCTTATTGGGTATGCGGATGGGACCTGGGTATGCAGCCCCATATATTCCAGAATCTTATTATTGGGTATGCAGATGGGATCAACTGGAGTGTGAGGATGTGGGATTCACTGCCATTCGTCATCTAATCTGCATCGTTGTTGATTAAGGAAGCAATGAGTAAAGGAAGTTGAGTAGGGAGAACAACATGTCTTCCTCAAAGGTGAAGACGAAGAAGAAAATGTTTGGCTTGGACGAGGGGGTTATGGGTTGAAAACCATATGTTTGATTGTGCTTGACGTGTACCTATGAACAATATAATGTTGCTTTGATCAATCTTTGGTACTTTTTTTGCTCCGTTGCAACGCATATGTCTCTTGACTGTAACTTAAGCAAACAATGTTCCGCATGATCATTTATCCCCCCATAGCGTAGCACGGGCATCTTACTAGTTATTAATAAATCATTTGTTCATCATCGTCTAAAGAATCGCCGGATAATAAGAGTAATGTTTTGGTTGCTACACTTCTCGTCAATGAAAAGATTTCAAGGCAGCGACCACATTGTTCAAGGGATTTGGTAAAGATTCATGCTCATGCGTTTGATCCGGAAAGAGAAGGGGGCGTGCCCGACTCTTTAACGATTATTCCATCGCACAAACCCACTATTCCCTGTCAAACTTTTCTGGCTACGCTTCTGGATGGCAAGATCACTTTTCAACCGTAATGGGGAGGGAGAGATGGGTTATAATGATTACTTGAAATGCAAGACAGATACCATTTGGTAAGATTGGCTTTTTCTCTTATCAAAAATGCACTTCAGCTATTCGGATGCTTGCATATGGAGTTTCCGGTGATCTTGTTTGATAAGTACATACACATGAGTGAATCCACATGCTTTGAGTCAATGTACAAGTTATGTAATGCTTTATTTCAAGTTTTTGGCCAGGAGTATTTGGGAGAACCTAATGTTGTGGATACAGCCCGATTGTTACCGATAAATGCTTTGAGAAGCTTTCTGGGGATGCTTGGAAGCATAGATTGTATGCGTCGCGAATGGAAGAACAGTACATTTACTTGGCAGGGGCAATATAAGGGACATGTTGGAGAGTGCGCGGTCATACTTGAAGTTGTGGCATCACAAGATATCTGGGTTTTGCACTCATTTTCTGGCATGGCAGGTTCTAACAATGACATCAACATGATTCAGCATTCTCTGGTGTTCTCGGGGATTTTGTAAGGCAATTTCCAAGAGGTCAACTATTAGATCAATGGCCACTCAAACAACAAGGGATATTACTTAGTTGATGGTATCTGTCCTCCATGGTCTACATTTGTGAAGACAAACTACAATCCTGAAGAAGAGAAGAACGCTAGGTCTGCCCAAAAACAAGAGAGTGTAAGGAAGTGTGTGGTATGTGCTTTTGGTGTGATCCAATCTCACTGGGCTATTCTTCAACACCCTGCTAAAACATGGAGCGTTGACACTATGTGGGACGTGATGACTACTTGTGTGATTATGCATAACATGATTGTAGAGTGGCCAAAATAACAACATGATCATGCACAACTATGCGACTTATTTGTTTAATCATGTGCAACATTTTATTTATTCCAATCAAGATTATATAGAATGGCCAAACTAACAAATTGACAAATAAATAGATATGGTGGACCAAATGGGTCGCCCTGTTGGATGTCATGGCCAACAAAGGGTGGACAAGGGTCGGACGTTTGTCCATCTGGCCACCCAAACAAATTAAAAATGGACGCATTTCCAGTCCATTTGGGTCACCTCGTTGGAGTTTCCCTAAGGGTTTCTCCAACATGGATCGCTAAAAACTTTGAAATGTTCATTCCAAACATTCCAAACACTTTAACCATCCAACACGGATCATCAAATCAACACCGACCGGCTTGGACATCCGCAATCATACATGCCGGTCCCAATTCGACAGAGCACCGGGGGAGTCTAGATGTCCACAATGTCAGACTTCGACACTCCAGACCAACCTAAAATCCAACCAGCTCCCCAACCCTCTGCATTCACGCTGCCCGAGAGGGCAACTTCGACTGCCCACATTGAATCTTTGCCACTCCACCTGCGTGGCTATTTAAAGTTAACCAACCACCACCCAAAACCCTACCTTGAAGCCCATTCTCTCACCATCTGAGCCCCATTCTCTCACCATCTGAGCACTTAGTTTGCACAAGTTGTCTGAGCCCCCGTAGAGTGTGTCCGTTATCCACCGTCGCCATGGTCCTTCCCAAGATCACATGGTACAAGATGTTCACCCCGAAGCGCCGCACTAAAATCATGGTGGAGATCTGGGCTGCAGACACCCAACGCTAGGCCCACGCCAAGGCAGCCAACCTCCAGGATATCCAAAGTGGATCTCAAAGGAGGAGGGGATGGAAGGGGAGGATGAGGAGGGCGATCTCACGACCATGGTGGGCATTGGGGAGGAGGAGGTGCCCGCAACGGAGGAGGATGCGATGACTGTTAACACCATGGCGGATGACCTCTTCACTGTGAAGTAGTCGGAGGAGCGGCTCAACTGGGTGTCCTCAAAGGAACATTTCAATGTAGTAGCTCCATTAGAGGCAGAGCACGCAGATGTTGCAACCGTGGTAGTGTTTCTCGCAAACCCAGGAGTCCTCGATGAGAACTAGGTGGCACTCGCATCTATGTAGAGCGGCCGCGGGATAGATCACGGCCTCTGCTAGGTTCACATCAACAACGCGTGGTGGGAATGGCTCTTCTTGAGGCTTGAGGATGAGGACGAAGAGATGCTGGAGCAAAACAACAACGATGCCAAAGAGGCAAACATCGATGAATCCGGCTGTTTGGTGCTAGCCAGCGCTGCTGACAAAGTCGATGGTTCCGGTGCAGGGGTCGTTGACCCGACTTCAGACTGGGAGGAGTAGAGTAGGATTAAAATAGTTTTTTATTTGTATGGATCTTTTTGTGTTGTCAAATCTAGTAAAAAAATCTACGATAAAAATTGATATCTATTTTGTTTGGGGGATAGAGTTTTATGATCGCGGACATTTGATGAGGTTCGTTTGATGATTCATGTTGCACAAGCCCTAAGTGGATTGTAAGTTGGTTGCAAAACTCACACAATTTTTTGTAGATCTACGTTACTTCCAAATAAAGAAATGAAATAGACCATGACATTCATTTCACTTCGTTCCAAACCAAATACACCCGAACTATTTTGTGCGACAAATTTTACATACAGGTGACAAGCCACTATTACAAACTAGGTGATTTGCTCGCATGTTGTTGTGGGAATTTAAAGATTAATTATTATGAATCCTATATATTATGTATGAACAAAATGACGTAAATCAAAAGCTATAATTTTTGGAAGTAATTATGAGTGAACAAAGAGTATGCATGTATGTTGGACCACTGGAGTTGCAACAGTTAAATTGGGGTATGCATGTGCTAAAAATAGTGTTAATGGATGTTGAAGGCTGCATATTGATAGAATTAGAGTTGATGCAGATCAAGTATTTAGGTATATAGAATTGTCCTATAGCGTCTAAGGTTTGTTCTGCTGGTAAAATCGTAATTTAATTGTTCGCGAGATTTTTTTAGTTGGTCGATTGTGCATCTCAAGCATTGCAAGAGGGCGGGGCTTCATTTCATATGGTCATTTATCAACCAATATTTATGTTTTTTTTACAAAAAAGTGTAGGATGGAAAGTAGGTCTAGAGGGGGGGGTGATTAGACTACTTGACCAAATAAAAATCTAGCCTTTTCCTAATTTTAAGTTTTGGCAGATTTTAACAACTTAGCACAAGTCAAGCAATCAACCTACACATACAATTTAAGAGTATAGCTGCGGAATATAAAACATTGCATATGAAGGTAAAGGGAGGGGTTTGGAAAGGCAAACGCAATGTAGACACAGAGATTTTTGGCGTGGTTCCGATAGTTGGTGCTATCGTACATCCACGTTGATGGAGACTTCAACCCACGAAGGGTAACGGTTGTGCGAGTCCATGGAGGGGTCCACCCATGAAGGGTCCATGAAGAAGCAACCTTGTCTATCCCACCATGGCCATCGCCCACGAATGACTTACCTCACCTGGGTAGATCTTCACGAAGTAGGCGATCTCCTTGCCCTTACAAACTCCTTGGTTCAACTCCACAATCTTGACGGAAGCTCCCAAGTGACACCTAACCAATCTAGGAGACACCACTCTCCAAAAGGTAATAGATGGTGTGTTGATGATGAAGTCCTTGCTCTTGTGCTTCAAATGATAGTCTCCCCAACACTCAACTCTCTCTCACACAGATTTGGCTATGGTGGAAAGATGATTTGAGTGGAAAGCAACTTGGGGAAGGCTAGAGATCAAGATTATTGTGGTTGGATTGGAATGTCTTGGTTCTCTCTCAGAAAATGTATGCTGAAAGTGTAGGCACGTTCTGATGGCTCTCTCTCAAACGGAGAGGAGGGTGGAGGGGTATATATAGCCTCCACACAAAATCTAACCGTTACACACATTTGTGCCAACTCGGTCAGACCGAATATATGAACTCGGTGAGACCGATTCAGTTCAAAATGTGAACGTTAGGCTTTTCGGTGGGACCAACATGATCAACTCGGTGGGACCGATGAGCTAGGGTTAGGGAAAATCTCATCTCGGTTTGACCGATTACACAAACTCAGTGAGACCGATTTCAGTAATAAGCAAACAGAGAGTTGGTTACGCAAACTCGGTAGGACCGATCGCTCCTTTCGGTGATACCAAAACGTTATGAAAGGGAAACAAAGAGTTTGCACTGCTAAATCGGTGGGACCGATCGCTCATTTCGGTGGGACCGAAACGTTACGAAGGGAAACAAAGAGTCCCATCTCGGTGAGACCGAGATCCCTATCGGTGAGATCGAACTGATTAGGGTTTCTGGCTATGGCTATGTCAAGTGAACTCGGTGGCGCCGGATGAATCAAATCGGTGGGGCGAGTTTGACTTTAGGTTTAGGACATATTTGGATTTGAGAAAATGGTTGAGGGCTTTGGAGCATATCACTAAGCACTTTGAGCAAGTAGACCATTAAGTAACACCTCATCCCCTTTTAATAGTATTGGCTTTCCTATGGACTCAATGTGATCTTGGATCACTAAAATAGAAATGATGAGTCTTGAGCTTTTGCCAATATTTGTCCTTAGCATTTTGATGGGTCCACATCTCTAGTCCATGCCATGCCAATCATTGAACTTTCTGAAATAATCAACTTGAAAGGATATTATATCAATGAGCTATATGTTGTTATGAATTACCACCCAGGGTTAGTTGCACTTTAAAAAAGGCATTCAAAAGGCAATTTAGATTTGATAAATATCAAGGAAAAGAACAGTAGTATAAAAGAACATACAACTAGACCAATAAAAAATAAAATTTTATTGACAATTATACTGAAGGAAATATGACCTAGAGGCAATAATAAAGTTGTTATTTATACTTCCTTATATCATGGTAAATGTTTATTATTCATGCTAGAATTGTATTAACTGGAAACTTAGTACATGTGTGAATACATAGACAAAACAGAGTGTCCCTAGTATGCCTCTACTTGACTAGCTCGTTAATCAAAGATGGTTAAGTTTCCTGACCATACACATGTGTTGTCATTTGATGAACGGGATCACATCATTAGAGAATGATGTGATGGTCAAGACACATCCTTTATCTTAGCATAATGAGCGTTTAGTTTTATCGCTATTGCTTTCTTCATGACTCATACATGTTCCTCTAACTATGAGATTATGCAACTCCCGAATACCGGAGGAACACCTTGTGTGCTATCAAACGTCACAATGTAACTCGGTGATTATAAAGATGCTCTACAGGTGTCTCTGATGGTGTTTGTTGAGTTGGCATAGATCGAGATTAGGATTTGTCACTCCGTGTATCGGAGAGGTATCTCTGGGCCCTCTCGGTAATGCACATCACTATGAGCCTTGCAAGCAATGTTACTAATGAGTTAGTTACGGGATGATGCATTACGGAACGAGTAAAGAGACTTGCTGGTAACGAGGTTGGACTAGGTATGACGACCGAATCTCAGGCAAGTAACATACCGATGACAAAGGGAACAACATATGTTGCTATGCGGTTTGATCGATAAAGATCTTCGTAGAATATGTAGGAACCAATATGAGCATCTAGGTTCCGCTATTGGTTATTAACCGGAGATGTGTCTCGGTCATGTATACATAGTTCTCGAACCCGTAGGGTCTGCACACTTAACATTCGATGATGATTTGTATTATGAGTTATGTGATTTGATGAACCGAAGTTTGTTCGGAGTCCCGGATGAGATCACGGACATGAGAGGAGTCTTGAAATGGTTGAGAGGTAAAGATTCATATATTGGAAGGTTACATTCGGACACTCGAATGGTTCGGGATGTTTCGGATGATTTTTGGAGTACCGGGGGTTACCGCCCCCTCCCCCCCACGGGAAGTTTTGGGCCTTAATGGGCCATAAGGGAGAAGAAGAGAGGAGGCCACAAGGTGGCGCGCACCCCCCAAGGGTAGTCCGAATTGGACTAGGGGGAGGGGCGCGGCCCCCCTTCCTTCCCCTCTCCTTCTCCTTCCCTCCTTGTCCTAGTTGGAATGGGAAAGGGGGGGGCGAATCCTACTTGGACCGGGAGTCCAAGTAGGACTCCCTCCTATGGTGCCCCCCCTTGGGCCGGCCTCCTCTTCCCCCTCCTTTATATACGTGAGAGGGGGCACCCCAAAGGCACACCAAGTCTTCTCTTAGCCGTGTGCGGTGCACCCCTCCACAGTTACACACCTCGGTCGTATCGTCGTAGTGCTTAGGCTAAGCCCTGCGCCGGTAACTTCATCATCACCGTCGCCACGCCGTCATGCTGACGGAACTCTCCCTCGACCTCAACTAGATCAAGAGCTCGAGGGACGTCATCGTGCTGAATGTGTGCTGAACACGGAGGTGCCGTACGTTCGGTACTTGGATCGGTTGGATCATGAAGACGTTCGACTACATCAACCGCGTTACTAAACGCTTCAGCTTTCGGTCTATGAGGGTACGTGGATACACTCTCCCCTCTCATTGCTATGCATCACCTAGATAGATCTTGCGTGATCGTAGGAATTTTTTTGAAATACTGCGTTCCCCAATAGTGGCATCCGAGCCAGGTCTATGCGTGGATGTTATATGCACGAGTAGAACACAATGAGTTGTGGGCGGTAATAGTCATACTGCTTACCAGCAACGTCTTACTTTGATTTGCAATATTGTTGGATGAAGCGTCCAGGACCGACATTACATGACCGCGCTCATGAGACTGGTTCTACCAATGTGCTTTGCACACAGGTGGCTGGCGGGTGTCTATTTCTCCAACTTTAGTTGAATCGAGTTTGACTACGCCCGGTCCTTGTTGAAGGTTAAAACAGCACACTTGACGAAAAATCGTTGTGGTTTTGATGTGTTGGTAAGAACGGTTCTTGCTAGAAGCCCGTAGCAGCCACGTAAAACTTGCAACAACAAAGTAGAGGACGTCGAACTTGTTTTTGTAGGGCATGTTGTGATGTGATATGGTCAAGACGCGATGAGATATAAATTTTTGTATGAGATGATCATGTTTTGTAACAGTTATCGGCAACTGGCAGGAACCATATGGTTGTCACTTTATTGTATGAAATGAAATTGCCATGTAATTGCTTTACTTTATCACTAAGCGGTAGCGATAGTCGTAGAAGCAATAGTTGGCGAGATGACAACGATGCTACGATGGAGGTCAAGGTGTCAAGCCGGTGACGATGGTGATCATGGCGGTGCTTTGGAGATGGAGATCAAAGGCACAAGATGATGATGGCCATATCATATCACTTATTTTGATTGCATGTGATGTTTATCCTTTATGCATCTTATTTTGCTTAGTACGGTGGTAGCATTATAAGATGATCCCTCACTAAATTTCAGGGTACAAGTGTTCTCCCTGAGTATGCACCGTTGCTACAGTTCGTCGTGTCGAGACACCACATGATGATCGGGTGTGATAAGCTCTACGTTCACATACAACGGGTGCAAGCCAGTTTTGCACATGCGGAATACTCATGTTAAACTTGGCGAGCCTAGCATATGCAGACATGGCCTCGGAATACTGAGACCAAATGGTCGAACATGAATCATATAGTAGATATGATCAACATAGTGATGTTCACCGTTGAAAGCTATTCCATCTCACGTGCTGATCGGACATGGTTTAGTTGATATGGATCACGTGATCATTTAGATGACTAGAGGGATGTCTATCTAAGTGGGAGTTCTTAAGTAATATGATTAATTGAACTTTAATTTATCATGAACTTAGTACCTGATAGTATTTGCATGTCTATGTTGTTGTAGATCAATGGCCCGTGCTACTGTTCCTTTGAATTTTAATGGGTTCCTAGAGAAAGCTAAGTTGAAAGATGATGGTAGCAACTACACGGACTGGGTCCGTAACTTGAGGATTATCCTCACTGTTGCACAAAAGAATTATGTCCTAGAAGCACTGCTAAGTGCAAGACCTGCTGTAGGAGCAACTCCAGATGTTATGAACGTTTGGCAGAGCAAAGCTGATAACTACTCGATAGTTCAGTGTGCCATGCTTTACGGCTTAGAATCGGGACTTCAACGACATTTTGAATGTCATGGAGCATATGAGATGTTCCAGGAGTTGAAGTTAATATTTCAAGCAAATGCCCGAATTGAGAGATATGAAGTCTCCAATAAGTTCTATAGCTGCAAGATGGAGGGGAATAGTTCTGTCAGTGAACATATACTCAGAATGTCTGGGTGCCACAACCACTTGACTCAACTGGGAGTTAATCTTCCTGATGATAGTGTCATTGATAGAGTTCTTCAATCACTGCCACCAAGCTACAAAAGCTTAGTGATGAACTATAATATGCAAGGGATGGATAAGACAATTCCCGAGCTCTTCGCAATGCTAAAGGCCGCGGAGGTAGAAATCAAGAAGGAGCATCAAGTGTTGATGGTTAACAAGACCACTAGTTTCAAGAAAAGGGCAAAGGGAAGAAGGGGAACTTCAAGAAGAACGGCAAGCAAGTTGCTGCTCAAGTGAAGAAACCCAAGTCTGGACCTAAGCCTGAGACTGAGTGCTTCTACTTCAGAGGGACTGGTCATTGGAAGCGGAACTGCCCCAAGTATTTGGCGGATAAGAAGGATGGCAAAGTGAAAGGTATATTTGATATACATGTTATTGATGTGTACCTTACTAATGCTAGTAGTAGCGCCTGGGTATTTGATACTAGTTCTGTTCCTCATATTTGCAACTCGAAACAGGGGCTACGGATTAAACGAAGATTGGCTAAGGACGAGATGATGATGCGTGTGGGAAATGGTTCCAAAGTCGATGTGATCGCCATCGGCACGCTACCTCTACATCTACCATCGGGATTAGTTTTAGACCTAAATAATTATTATTTGGTGCCAGTGTTGAGCATGAACATTATATCTGGATCTTGTTTGATGCGAGATGATTATTCATTTAAATCAGAGAATAATAGTTGTTCTATTTGTATGAGTAATATCTTTTATGGTCATGCACCCTTGATGAGTGGTCTATTTTTGTTGAATCTCGATTGTAGTGATACACATATTCATAATATTGAAGCCAAGAGATGCAAGGTTAATAGTGATAGTGCAACTTATTGTGGCACTGCCGTTTAGGTCATATTGGTGTAAAGTGCATGAAGAAACTCCATGCTGATGGGCTTTTGGAATCACTTGATTATGAATCACTTGATGCTTGCGAACCATGCCTCATGACTAATCCTCTATTCTCTGGAAAAATGGAGCGAGCAACTAACTTGTTGGAAATAATACATACTGATGTATGTGGTCCGATGAGTGTTGAGGCTCGCGGCGGGTATCGTTATTTTCTGACCTTCATAGATGATTTGAGCAGATATGGGTATATCTACTTGATGAAACATAAGTTTGAAACATATGAAAAGTTCAAAGAATTCCAGAGTGAAGTGGAAAATAATCGTAATAAGAAAATAAAGTTTCTACGATCTGATCGTGGAGGTGAATATTTGAGTTATGAGTCTGGTCTTCATTTGAAACAATGTGGAATAGTTTCGCAACTCACGCCACCTGGAACACCACAGCGTAATGGTGTGTCCAAACATCGTAACCGCACTTCATTAGATATAGTGCGATCTATGATCTCTCTTACTAATTTATCGCTATCATTTTGGGGTTATGCTTTAGAGACGGCTGCATTCACATTAAATAGGGCACCATCTAAATCCGTTGAGATGACACCATATGAATTGTGGTTTAGCAAGAAACCTAAGCTGTCGTTTCTTAAAGTTTGGGGCCGCGATGCTTATGTGAAAAAGCTTCAACCTGATAAGCTCGAACCCAAATCGAAGAAATGTGTCTTCGTAGGATACCCAAAGGAGACAGTTGGGTACAGCTTCTATCACAAATCCGAAGGCAAGATATTCGTTGCTAAGAATGGATCCTTTCTAGAGAAGGAGTTTCTCTCGAAAGAAGTGAGTGGGAGGAAAGTATAACTTGATGAGGTAATTGTACCTTCTCCCAAATTGGAAAGTAGTTCATCACAGAAATTAGTTCTAGTGATTCCTACACCAATTAGTGAGGAAGCTAATGATGATGATCATGAAACTTCTGATCAAGTTACTACCGAACCTTGTAGGTCAACCAGAGTATGATCCACACTAGAGTGGTACGGTAATCCTGTTCTGGAGGTCATGTTACTTGACCCTGACGAACCTACGAACTATGAGGAAGCGATGATGAACCCAGATTCCGCAAAATAGGCTTGAGGCCATGAAATCTGAGATGGGATCCATGTATGAGAACAAAGTATGGACTTTGGTTGACTTGCCCGATGATCGGCAGCCGTAGAGAATAAATGGATCTTCAAGAAGAAGACTGACGCTGACGGTATTGTTACTGTCTATAAAGCTCGACTTGTTGCAAAAGGTTTTTTACAAGTTCAAGGAGTTGACTACGATGAGATTGCTACCTCTTGAGCATGCGTTGGTTTTTCCCTTGAAGAGGAAAGGGTGATGCAGCAAAGTAGCTAAGTATTTCCCTTAGTTTTTGAGAACCAAGGTATCAATCTAGTAGGAGGCCACACACAAGTCCCTCGTACCTACACAAACAAATAAGAACCTTGCAACCAACGCAATAAAGGGGTTGTCAATCCCTTCATGGCCACTTTGCAAAAGTGAGATCTGATAGAGATGATAAGATAATATTTTTGGTATTTTTATGATAAAGATTGAAAGTAAAGAAAGCAAAATAAACGGTAATAGAAATAGCTTGTTCACGGGAGATTAATATGATGGAGAATAGACCCGGGAGCCATAGGTTTCACTAGTGGCTTCTCTCAAGAGAGCATAAGTATTACGGTGGGTGAACAAATTACTGTCGAGCAATTGATAGAAAAGTGCATAATTATGAGAATATCTAGGCATGATCATGTATATAGGCATCACGTCCGTGACAAGTAGATCGACTCCTGCCTGCATCTACTACTATTACTCCACACATCGACCGCTATCTAGCTTGCATCTAGAGTATTTAGTTCATAAGAACAGAGTAACGCATTAGGTAAGATGACACGATGTAGAGGGATAAACTCAAGCAATATGATATAAACCCCATCTTTTTATCCTCGATGGCAACAATACAATATGTGTCGTTTCCCCTATTGTCACTGGGATCGAGCACCACATGATTGAACCCAAAGCTAAGCATTTCTCCCATGGCAAGAAAGATCAATCTAGTAGGCCAAACCAAACTGATAATTCGAAGAGACTTGCAAAGAGAACCAATCATACATAAAAGAATTCAGAGAAGATTCAAATATTGTTCATAGATAATCTTGATCATAAACCCACAATTCATCGGATCTCGACAAACACACCGCAAAAAGACTTACATCGAATATATCTCCAAGAAGATCGAGGAGAACTCTGTATTGAGATCCAAAGAGAGAGAAGAAGCCATCTAGCTAATAACTATGGACCCGAAGGTCTGTGGTAAACTACTCACACATCATCGGAGAGGCCATGGTGTTGATGTAGAAGCCCTCCATGATCGATGCCCCCTTCATTGGAGCGGCAGAAAAGGCCCCAAGATGGGATCTCACGGGTACAGAAGGTTGCGGCAATGGAATTAGGTTTTCGTGGTGCTCCTCGGTGGTTTCGGGGTACATAGGTATATATAGGAGGAAGAAGTAGGTCGGTGGAGCCACGAGGGTGGAGGGCACGCGCAGGGGGATAGGCATGCCCCTACCTTGTGGCCTCCTCGTATGTTTCTTGACGTCCACTCCAAGTCCTCTGGATCACGTTTATTCCAAAAATCACGCCCCCGAAGGTTTCATTCCGTTTGGACTCCGTTTGATATTCTTTTTCTGCGAAACACTGAAATAGGCAAAAAGACAGCAATTTGCACTGGGCCTTGGGTTAATAGGTTAGTCCCAAAAATAATATGATAAGCCCATTAAACATCCAAAACAGAATATATAATAGCATGGAACAATCAAAAAATATAGATACGATGGAGACATATCAAGCATCCCCAAGCTTAATTCCTGCTCGTCCTCGAGTAGGTAAATGATAAAAACAAGATTTTTGATGTGGAATGCTACCTAGCATATTTCTCAATGTAATTTTCTTTATTGTGGCATGAATGTTCAGATCTGAAAGATTCAAGATAAAAGTTTAATATTGATATAAAAATAATAATACTTCAGGCATGCTAACCAAGCAATTATGTCTTATCAAAATAACATAGCCAAAGAAAGCTTATCCCTACAAAATCATATAGTTTGGCTATGCTTCATTTTCGTCACACAAAATGCTCTCATCATGCACAACCCCGATGACAAGCCAAGCAATTATTTCATACTTAGCCTTTTCAAACTCTTTCAACTTTTACGCAATATATGAGCGCGAGCCATGGACATAGCACTATGGGTGGAATAGAATATAATGTTTGCGGTTGTGTGAGAAGACAAAAGGGAGAAGGTCTCACATTGACACGGCTAATCAACGGGCTATGGAGATGCCCTACAATTTATGTCAATGCAAGGAGTAGGGATTGCCATGCAACGGATGCACTAGAGCTATAAATGTACGTGAGGAAGCTCAACAAAATAAACTAAGTGGATGTGCATCCAACTTGCTTGCTCACGAAGACCTAGGGAATTTGAGGAAGCCCATTGTTGGAATATACAAGCCAAGTTCTATAATGTAAAATTCCCACTAGTATATGAAAGTGACAAAATAGGAGACTCTCTATCATGAAGATCATGGTGCTATTTTGAAGCACAAGTGTGGTAAAGGGATAGTAACATTGTCCCTTCTCTCTTTTTCTCTTATTTTTTTATTTTTTTATTTGGGCCTTCTTCTCCTTTTTTTCTTTTCTTTTTGGCCTCTTTTTTCCTCTCATTTTTCGTCTGGAGTCTCATCCCGACTTGTGGGGGAATCATAGTCTCCATCATCCTTTCCTCACTTGGGACAATGTTCTAATAATGATGATCATCACACTTTTATTTACTTACAACTCAAAGATTACAACTCCATACTTAGAACAAAATATGACTCTATGTGAATGCCTCCGACGGTGTACCGGGATATGCAATGAATCAAGAGTGACATGTATGAAAGAATTATAAAGGTGGCTTTGCCACAAATACGATGTAAACTACATGATCATGCAAAGCAATATGACAATGATGATGCGTGTCATAATAAACAGAACGGGTGGAAAGTTGCATGGCAATATATCTCGGAATGGCTATGGAAATGCCATAATAGGTAGGTATGGTGGCTGTTTTGAGGAAGATAAGGAGGTTTATGTGTGATAGAGCGTATCATATCACGGGGTTTGGATGCACCTGCGAAGTTTGCACCAACTCTCAAGGTGAGAAAGGGCAATGCACGGTACCGAAGAGGCTAGCAATGATGGAAGGGTGAGAGTGCGTATAATCCATGGACTCAACATTAGTCATAAAGAACTCACTTACTTATTGCAAAAATCAACAAGTCATCAAAACCAAGCACTACGTGCATGCTCCTAGGGGGATAGATTGGTAGGAAAAGACCATCGCTCGCCCCCGACCATCACTCATAAGGAAAGCAATCAAAGAACACCTCATGCTTCAAATTTGTCACACAACGTTTACCATACGTGCATGCTACGGGACTTGCAAACTTCAACATAAGTATTTCTCAATTTCACAATTGCAAAACTAGCATACCTCTAATATTACCACCTTTATATCTCAAAACAACTATCAAGTATCAAACTTCTCTTACTATTCAATGCACTTTGTAAACTACCATGCTGTTCTAAAGGACTCCCAAAATAATATAAGTGAAGCATGAGAGATCAATAATTTCTATAAAATATAACCACCACCGTGCTCTAAAAATATAAGTGAAGCACCGGAGAAAAATTGTTTAGCTCAAAAGATATAAGTGAAGCACATAGAGTATTCTAATAAATTCCGATTAATGTGTGTCTCTCTCAAAAGGTGTGTAAAGCAAGGATGATTGTGGTGAACTAAAAAGAAAAGACTCAAATCATACAAGATGCTTCAAGCAAAACACATATCATGTGGTGAATAAAAATATAGCTCCAAGTAAAGTTACCGATGGACGAAGACAAAAGAGGGGATGCCTTCCGGGGCATCCCCAAGCTTAGGCTTTTTGGGTTGTCCTTAGATTTTACCTTGGGGTGCCTTGAGCATCCCCAAGCTTAGGCTCTTGCCACTCGTTGTTCCATAATCCATCAAATCTTTACCCAAAACTTGAAAACTTCACATCACAAAACTTAATAGAAAATCTCGTGAGCTCCGTTAGCGAAAGAAAACAAAACACCACTTCAAGGTACTGTAATGAACTCATTATTTATTTATATTGGTGTTAAACCTACTGTATTCCAACTTTTATATGGTTCATAAACTCCATTACTAGCCATAGATTCATCAAAATAATCAAACAACACACGAAAAACAGAATCTGTCAAAAACAAAACAGTCTGTAGTAATCTGTAACTAACGCAAACTTCTGGCACTCCAAAAATTATAAAATGAATTTCTGGACGTGAAGAATCTATCTATTAATCATCTTAAAAAGAATCAACTAAATAGCACTCTCCAATAAAAAATTTAAGCTAATCTCGTGAGCGCTAAAGTTCTTGTTTTTTACAGCAAGATCACAAAGACTTTCCCCAAGTCTTCTCAAAGGTTCTACTTGGCACAAACACTAATTAAAACACAAAACCACATCTAAAAAAAATCTAGATGGATTATTTATTACTAAATAGAACCAAAAAGCAAAAAACTAAAATAAAATTGGGTTGCCTCCCAACAAGCGCTATTATTTTAACGCCCCTAGCTAGGCATTTAGGCAAGGATAGATCTAGGTATTGCCATTTTGGCAGGCAATCCATAAGTGGCTCTCATAATAGATTCATAAGGTAATTTTATTTTATTTCTAGGAAAGTGTTCCATGCCTTTCCTTAACGGAAATTGGAATATAATATTTCCTTCCTTCATATCAATAATTGCACCAATCGTTCTAAGGAAAGGTCTACCAAGAATAATAGGACAATGAAATCTACGGGCACATAATTCCTATTTGCAACAATAAGAACATCATTAATTCTTCCCATAGGTTTCTTAATGGTGGAATCCGCGAGGTGCAAGTTTAAAGAACAATCATCAAATTCACGAAAACCTAGCAAATCACATAAAGTTTTTGGAATTGTGGAAACACTAGCACCCAAATCACACAAAGCATAGCATTCATGATTTTTAATTTTAATTTTAATAGTAGGTTCCCACTCATCATAAAGTTTTCTAGGGATAGAAACTTCCAATTCAATCTTTTCTTCATAAGAATGCATTAAAGCATCAACAATAAGTTTAGTAAAAGCCTTATTTTGACTATAAGCATGCGGAGAATTTAGCACGGATTGCAACAAGGAAATACAATCTATCAAAGAACAATTATCATAATTAAATTCCTTGAAATCCAAGATAGTGGGTTCATTGCCATCTAAAGTTTTGACCTCTTCCATCCCACTTTTACCAAATTTTGCATCAAGATCTAAAAACTCTGAATCATTGGGACGCCTTTTAACTAAAGTTGACTCATCTACAGTCCCATCATTATCAAGATTCATATTGCAAAACAGAGATCTAATAGGGGACACATCAATTACTTTCAGATCTTCATCCTTATTATCATGAAAACTAGAAGAACACGCTTTTATAAAGCAATCTTTCTTAGCACGCATCCTAGCCTATTCTTTCTTTGCACTCATCAATGGAAATTCTCATGGCTTTGAGACACTCATTGATATCATGCTTATGTGGAATATATCTAAGTTTCAAAGAATCAACATCAAGAGAAATTCTATCCATGTTCCTAGCCAATTCATCAATCTTAGGCAATTTTTCTTCAAGCAAAGCATTGAAATTCTTTTGAGAAATCATAAATTCTTGAACACTAGTATCAAAATCAGAGGGCATCTTATTAAAATTTCCATAAGAGTTGTTGTAGGAATTACCATAATTATTAGAGGGATTACTAGGATACGGCCTAGCTAGGATTAAAGTTTCCTCTATAAGCGTTGTTAGCAAAATTGTTCCTACCAACAAAATTCACATCCATATATTCATTATTATTCTCAATCAAAGACGACAAAGGCATATCATTGGGATCGGAAGAAACACTCTTATTAGCAAACAATTTCATAAGTTCATCCATCTTTCCACTCAAAACATTAATTTCTTCAATTGCATGCACCTTTTTACTAGTAGATCTTTCAGTGTGCCATTGAGAATAATTAACCATAATATTATCTATGAGTTTAGTAGCTTCTCCTAAAGTGATTTCCATAAAAGTGCCTCCAGCGGCCGAATCTAAAAGATTTCTAGAAGCAAAATTCAATCCGGCATAAATTTTTTTGTATAATCATCCATAAGTTCAAACCATGTGTAGGGCAATTACGTATCATTAATTTCATTCTCTCCCAAGCTTGTGCAACATGTTCATGATCAAGTTGCTTAAAGTTCATAATATCATTTCTAAGAGAGATGATCTTAGCGGGAGGACAATACTTAGAGATAAAAGCATCTTTGCACTTATTCCAAGAATCGATACTATTTTTAGGCAAAGACAAAAACCAAGTTTTAGCACGATCTCTAAGCGAAAACGGAAATAGCTTCAGTTTAACACTAACATTTTCCACATCTTTCTTCTTTTTCATATCACACAAATCAACAAAGCTATTTAGATGGGTAGCGGCATCTTCACTAGGAAGGCCGGCGAATTGATCTTTCATGACAAGATTCAGCAAAGCAGCATTAATTTCACAAGATTCAACATCGGTAAGAGGAGCAATCGGAGTGCTAAGAAAATCATTGTTGTTGGTATTGGCAAAGTCACACAATTTAGTATTGTCTTGAGCCATCATGACAAGCAAGCAATCCAACACACAAGCAAACAAGAAGCAAGCGAAAAAGAGGCGAACGGAAAAAAGAGGGAGAATAAAACGGCAAGGGTGAAGTGGGGGAGAGGAAAATGAGAGGCAAATGGCAAATAATGTAATGCAAGGGATAAGAGTTTATGTTGGGTACTTGGTATGTCTTGAGTTGTGCGTAGACTCCCCGGCAACGGCGCCAGAAATGGCTCGTTGACGGGAAATCAAATCTTGACTTGACTTGGTGCACACCTCCCCAGCAACGGTGCCAGAAATAGCTTGTTGATGGGAAATCAAATCTTGACTTGACTTCGTGCACACCTCCCCGGCAACGGTGCCTTAAATCCTTCTTGCTACCTCTTGAGCATGCGTTGTTTTTTCCCTTGAAGAGGAAAGGGTGATGCAGCAAAGTAGCGTAAGTATTTCCCTCAGTTTTTGAGAACCAAGGTATCAATATAGTAGGAGGCCACACGCAAGTCCCTCATACCTACACAAACGTATAAGAACCTTGCAACCAACGCGGTAAAGGGGTTGTCAATCCCTTCACGGCCACTTGCAAAAGTGAGATCTGATAGAGATTATATGATAATATTTTTGGTATTTTTATGATAAAGATTGAAAGTAAAGAAAGCAAAATAAACGGCGATAGAAATAGCTTGTTGACGGGAGATTAATATGATGGAGAATAGACCAAGGGGCCATAGGTTTCACTAGTGGCTTCTCTCAAGATAGCATAAGTATTACGGTGGGTGAACAAATTACTGTCGAGGAATTGATAGAAAAGTGCATAATCATGAGAATATCTAGGCATGATCATGTATATAGGCATCACGTCCACGACAAGTAGACCGACTCCTGCCTGCATCTACTACTATTACTCCACACATCGACAGCTATCCAGCATGCATCTAGAGTATTATGTTCATAAGAACAGAGTAACACATTAGGTAAGATGACATGATGTAGAGGGATAAACTCAAGCAATATGATATAAACCCCATCTTTTTATCCTCGATGGCAACAATACAATACATGTCGTTTCCCCTACTGTCACTGGGATCGAGCACCACATGATTGAACCCAAAGCTAAGCACTTCTCCCATATAGTAGGCCAAACCAAACTGATGATTCAGAGAGACTTGCAAAGATAACCAATCATACATAAAAGAATTCAGAGAAGATTCAAATATTGTTCATAGATAATCTTGATCATAAACCCACAATTCATCGGATCTCGACAAACACACCGCAAAAGGGGTTACATCGAATAGATCTCCAAGTAGGGATGGCAACGGGGCCCCAAACCCGTGGGGATTTCATCTATTAGGGGGTGGGGATGGGTGAAAAACATCCCCATGGGGATATTTACCAAACTATTTTATTCCCCATAGGGTACAACGGGGATGGGGACGATATCATATTCCCCAGACCCAATACCCATCGGGGACCCGGTTAGTAACTGTGATACAATGGTCAACCTTAAAATATTCACAAACAAACTTGCGAAAACAAAAAGAGCTCTGGAAAAAAACCTTAAACCTATCTCACATCCTCACCCCAGCTGCCACCAGGACCAAGAAGTCAATACGACCTAGATAGGCGCAGGACAAGGACAACACCATATATGTATGTTGATTATAAGGTGTCATATTATGTATATGAGTATTTGTTTATGGGGATGGGGACCCTAATGGGGCCCCGTTCCCCAGCGGGGCATGGGTATGGGGAAATTTCATCCCCAGTCATGTAAATGGGGATGGGGATGGGATGATAGGGAATAGATGGGGATGGGATGTTGTAGGTATCCCCATAGGGGATTGTCCCCATTGCCATCCCTATCTCCAAGAAGATCGAGGAGAACTTTGTATTGAGATCCAAAAAGAGAGAAGAAGCCATCTAGCTAATAACTATGGACCCGAAGGTCTGTGGTAAACTAATCACACATCATCGGAGAGGCCATGGTGTTGATGTATAAGCCCTCCGTGATTGATGCCCCCTCCGACGGAGCGCCGGAAAATGCCCCAAGATGGGATCTCATGGTACAGAAGGTTGCGGTGGTGGAATTAGTTTTTCGTGGTGCTCCTCGATGGTTTCGGGGTATGTAGGTATATATAGGAGGAAGAAGTAGGTCGGTGGAGCCACGAGGGGCCACGAGAGTGGAGGGCGCGCCCAGGGGGGTAGGCGCGCCCCCCTACCTCGTGGCCTCATCGTATATTTCTTGACGTCCACTCCAAGTCCTCTGGATCACGTTTGTTCCAAAAAATCATGCTCCCGAAGGTTTCGTTCAGTTTGGACTCAGTTTGATATTCTTTTTCTGCGAAACACTGAAATAGGCAAAAAAACAACAATTTGCACTAGGCCTTGGGTTAATAGGTTAGTCCCAAAAATAATATGGAAGTGTATAAATAAGCCCATTAAACATCCAAAACAGAATATATAATAGCATGGAACAATAAAAAATTATAGATACATTGGAGACGTATCAGAGACCTTCTCACCCGTAGCGATGCTTAAGTCTGTCCGAATAATGTTTGCAATTGCCGCATTTTATGATTATGAAATTTGGCAAATGGATGTCAAAAACTGCATTCCTTAATGGATATCTTAAAGAAGAGTTGTATATGATGCAACCAGAAGGTTTTGTCGATCCTCAAGGTGCTAACAAAGTGTGCAAGCTGCAGCGATCCATTTATGGACTAGTGCATGCCTCTCAGAGCTGGAATATACGCTTTCATAGTGTGATCAAAGCATATGGTTTTATACAGACTTTTGGAGAAGCCTTTATTTACAAGGAAGTGAGTGGGAGCTTTGTGGCATTTATAATATTATATGTGGATGAAATATTGTTGATTGGAAATAATACATAATTTCTAGATAACATAAAAGGATACTTGAATAATAATTTTTCAATGAAAGACCATGGTGATGCTGCTTATATATTGGGCATCAAGATCTATAGAGATAGATCAAGACGCTTAATTGGACTTCAGCAAGGCACATACCTTGATAAAGTTTTGAAGAATT
Source organism: Aegilops umbellulata (assembly GCA_032464435.1). Lineage (NCBI taxonomy): Eukaryota > Viridiplantae > Streptophyta > Magnoliopsida > Poales > Poaceae > Aegilops > Aegilops umbellulata. The sequence goes on along the minus strand of CP136060.1, from coordinate 132,639,924 downwards.
TCAAAATGGATCAGTCAAAGAAAGGGTTCTTACCTGTGTTATAAGGTGTGAAGTTGAGTCAGACTCAATGCCCGACCACTGCAGAAGATAGAGAGAAAATGAAAGTCATTCCCTATGCCTCAGCCATAGGTTCTATCATGTATGCAATGTTGTGTACCAGACCTGATGTGTGCATTGCTATTAGTTTAGCAGGGAGGTACCAAAGTAATCCAGGAGTGGATCCCTGGACAGCGGTCAAGAACATCCTAAAATACCTGAAAAGGACTAAGGATATGTTTCTCGTTTATGGAGGTGACAAAGAGCTCGTCGTAAATGGTTACATCGATGCAAGCTTTGACACTGATCCGGATGACTCTAAGTCGCAAACCGGATACATATTTATATTGAATAGTGGAGCTGTCAGTTGGTGCAGAGCAGTTCCAAGCAGAGCGTCGTGGCAGGATCTACGTGTGAAGCAGAGTACATAGCTGCTTCGGAAGCAGCAAATGAAGGAGTCTGGATGAAGGATTTCACATCCGATCTAGGTGTAATACCTAGTGCATTGGGTCCAATGAAAATCTTTTGTGACAATACTGGAGCAATTGCCTTGGCGAAGGAATCCAGATTTCACAAGAGAACCAAACACATCAAGAGATGCTTCAATTCCATCCGCAATCAAGTCAAGGAGGGAGACATAGAGATTTGCAAGATACATACGGATCTGAATGTTGCAGACCCGTTGACTAAGCCTCTCTCACGATAAAAACATGATCAACACCAAGACTCCATGGGTGTTAGAATCATTACAATGTAATCTAGATTATTGACTCTAATGCAAGTGGGAGACTGAAGTAAATGTTCCCTAGAGGCAATAATAAAGTTTTTGTTTATATTTCCTTATATCATGGTAAATGTTTATTATTCATGCTAGAATTGTATTAACTGGAAACTTAGTACATGTGTGAATACATAGACAAAACAGAGTGTCCCTAGTATGCCTCTACTTGACTAGCTCGTTAATCAAAGATGGTTAAGTTTCCTGACCATACACATGTGTTGTCATTTCATGAACAGGATCACATCATTAGAGAATGATGTGATGGACAAGACCCATCCGTTAGCTTAGCATAATGATCGTTTAGTTTTATCGCTATTGCTTTCTTCATGACTCATACATGTTCCTCTGACTATGAGATTATGCAACTCCCGAATACCGGAGGAACACCTTGTGTGCTACCAAACGTCACAACGTAACTGGGTGATTATAAAGATGCTCTACAGGTGTCTCCGATGGTGTTTGTTGAGTTGGCATAGATCGAGATAAGGATTTGTCACTCTGTGTACCGGAGAGGTATCTCTGGTCCCTCTCGGTAATGCACATCATTATGAGCCTTGCAAGCAATGTGACTTATGAGTTAGTTATGGGATGATGCATTATGGAACGAGTAAAGAGACTTGCCGGTAACGAGGTTGAACTAGGTATGAAGATACCGATGATCGAATCTCGGGCAAGTAACATACCGATGACAAAGGGAACAACCTATGTTGTTATGCGGTTTGACCGATAAAGATCTTCATAGAATATGTAGGAACCAATATGAGCATCCAGGTTCTGCTATTGGTTATTGACTGGAGATGTCTCTCGGTCATGTCTACATAGTTCTCAAACCCATAGGGTCCGCACGCTTAATGTTCGATGACGATTTGTATTATGAGTTATGTGATTTGATGAACCGAAGTTTGTTGGGAGTCACGGATGAGATCACAGAGATGACGAGGTGTCTCGAAATGGTCGAGAGGTAAAGATTCATATATTTGAAGGTTACATTCGGACAACGGAATGGTTCGGGATGTTTCAGATGGTTTGGGATGTTTCAGATGATTTTCGAAGTACCGGGGGTTACCGGAACCCCCCGGGAAGTTATGGGCCTTAATGGGCCATAAGGGAGAAGAAGAGAGGAGGCCACAAGGTGCCCCCCCAAGGGCAGTCCAAATTGGACTAGGGGGAGGGGGCGTGGCCCAACTTCCTTCCCCTCTCCTTCTCCTTCCCTCCTTCTCCTAGTTGGAATAGGAAGGGGGGGACTGGGACTCCCCCTATGGCGTGCCCCCCTTGGGCCGGCCTCCTCTACCCCCCCCCTTTATATACGTGGGATGGGGCACCCCAAAGGCACACCAAGTCTCCTCTTAGCCGTGTGCGGTGCCCTCTCCACAATTACACATCTCGGTCATATCGTCGCAGTGCTTAGGCGAAGCCCTGCGCTGGTAACTTCGTCATCATCGTCGCCATGCCGTCGTGCTGATGGAACTCTCCCTCGGCCTCAACTGGATCAAGAGCTCGAGGGACGTTATCGTGTTGAACGTGTGCTGAACACGGAGGTGCCGTACGTTCGGTACTTGGATCAGTTGGATCATGAAGACGTTCGACTACATCAACCGCGTTACTAAACGCTTCCGCTGTCAGTCTACGAGGGTATGTGGATACACTCTCCCCTATCGTTGCTATGCATCACCTCGATAGATCTTGCGTGATCGTAGGAATTTTTTTGAAATACTGCATTCCCCAACATATAGTAGCCTCCTTCTTCTTCCGATTATATGTCACCTGCCGAAGACTGAAAATTGCACTAAACCAATAGTAAAGGGACATCTGCAAACGTCCTTGCCATGTAAGGCTTTAAAGACGGCAATAGCCATTTTCCCTCTGAGGCGAGATCTAGAAAGCGCTAAAGCAATATTGGTTGGAGCATCACCCAAGCAGTACATGCTTGCAACCCATCACCATCAGGGTTGGAGGAACTGGACCATGCCTCCTTGAAGGACTGATACGTCTCCAACATATCTATAATTTTAGATTGTTTCACGCTATTATATCATCAATCTTGGATGCTTTATATGTAATTTTATATCATTTTTGGAACTAACCTATTAACCTAGTGCCCAGTGCCAAATGTTGTTTTCTGCATGTTTTTTGTTTTTTGGGAAATCAATACTAAACGAAGTCCAATCACGATAAAATTTTACGGTGTTTTTTTCTGGACCAAAAGGGACCCTAGAAGCTTCAGGAGGAGTCTAGAAGAGATACGAGAGTGCCACAAGCTCACACGGCACGCCCCCAGGGGGGAGCACCACCTAAGCTTGTGGGACCCACATTGCTCTGTTTTACCTAATTCCAACTCTATAAATTCCCATAAATCCTGAAACAAACAGAGAGACGCCAAACATTTTTTCCACCGCTGTAAGCTTCTGTTCTTCCATGATCCCATCTGGAGGCCTTTTTCGGTACTCTGCCAGAGGGGGAATCGATCACGGATGGCTTCTAAATTAACCTTGCTGCCTTCCGATGATGCTTCTCTTTTGATGATAGACAATTGCTTGTTCTTTTCGTAGACTATATTCCACTCCTGCAAAATATCTTCAATAGACATCTCATGAGACATGATTAGTAGATTTTCGTTCTTTCTGATTTAAGGGAAAACTAAAAGATAAATAGCAACTAACAAAATAAACTATGTGTCAGCGAGAAGGTAATAACCAAGCGCATTTGCTCCTCGGCAACGACGCCATAAAGGCTTGATGACCTGCAAGGGTACAGAGCTATTGCAATTCGTGATAAGTAGAGTATGTCAATCCGGAGGGAGCGGTGATTGCACTGATAACTACCAACCCCGTAGCTACGTCTTCACATACGTGGCTACACTCACACCTAGAGCGTTATTTGGAAATAGTCTATTCATCGGTTGCTAGTGGAAACGATAATAAGTGTGGTTTTAACTAAACAACTACGCGGAGGTAGAAACATAAATAAAATAGCGGGGGAAATAAAGGAGTTGTGCTTGAGTAATAAGGGTGTTCTCGAGGTATTCAGAATCATCACTACACGTTCCTTCTACTAATACTAAGCCACTTTACATATTTCTTTTTGTGGGCCGAGCTGGTACAGATATGTGCATGCACGCGGCTACCCTGTATCACATGCGCCACCACTCCGGTTATCAAACGGTGATTAAGGGGAAAAAGGTCCCCATGGACGCAGCCAAACTGGTCTCCGTTTTACCCGCAACGCTCCGCTACGAAGGGAGATGGGGCATGTCACTCGCCCACCTCGCCAACCATAGGGTTCGCCAACAACAATAACCTTCCGTCCAAAATTGGCATACATTGGATGGTAGACTTCACCTAACATCAAGAAGACTAATAACATAAACATGCAAAGAGGATATCATATCGCGCAAGACGATCGGTACTAGAACATACTAGATTTCATCATATTACCCCAAGAACTAATGAATTACTCAAACATGGTGATGGATTTCAGGAGCTGCTTTGTATTTTGGTCGTCATTTCTTCATACGAACTCCGATTTTGAAGTTCTGGGGCTCATTGGATTGCCAGCGAAAAGCCCGATGCGTTTCTTGCCTTGGATCTTTATTTGGGCACTTTGGTAAATATCAAATCATCAAACTATTCAAGGGCCTTGATTTGGTGCCTGGAACTTCTCCGGTTTGACCCCTAGCTCAATTCTTTTGATGTCCCAAGTCCATGAACATGTCAACACACTTACAAAGACCACAAAACAAAGGAAAACTAATAAAAACTAAATAAAAATAAAAGGTGTGCAATGAACTTTGTAAAACAAGTAAATATCGAAAACTATGTATTGGAGACATGAATAAGTACTAGATGCATAAAATCCACTCATCAGTTGCCTCGACAATTAAGATTGATTGCAATAATTACACAAGAGCATTGGGCGTTTAATGATTACACCTATTGAATCCCTAGAGATAGGATTCGTGTTATCGTACTAATCCTTTCTATCACTAGTGTTCATAATAACACTTTCACGGTCTACCTGCCCTAAGCCTCTTCGTCGCTCGCTCTGCATGATCCTGGGTACCTGCAGGGATAAGAACACGAACGAGACAAGAGACATCTAAAGAACAATTTTATTTAGCATACAAACGTTAATTCAAAACCCTTCCATTGATCCTCACAACAAATACATCGGGTTGCAAGGCTCTTGCCTCAACCCATACCTTACCGGACTACTCACACATGGAGATCAGATCACACGAAGAATACATCATAGAACACATCATGAAACTAGATTGATTGATTATATGTATTACAGTGGACGGCGTGTACGATGCACGATTACAAGTATGACTAAAGGAGGAAGAACTATGGTGGAGATGGAGATGGAAAATGGCAGCAGCTAGGGTTGATGAAGATGGGATGAAGATGACTCCGTTCTGGCTCTGCTCAGGGTTGTTCTGTTGACACTTTGGCCTTGATCCCTTTATAAAAGTTGTTCAGGTGGACGAGGAGCATCGGTTTTCATGCCATACGACCGCTCATACTAGCACTCGCGGTCGCATTGAAGACCGTCTTTTGCCCTAGAACTGTTGGCGCGCCTCCACTTGATTTCTTTTATCTTCTCCTTTACTCCTATGTTCTCACTTGATTTCATTCATATATAGTCCATGTCCTGTGGAAACATAATAAAGAGATGATTTTGGAATCCTATGCATTCATTAGTCATTGTTGTCAATATCGGAGTGAATATATCAGTTTAAACTAAGGGTAGAGGAGTGCAAAAATATCACTCATCAAAAAGGCTCCTCAAACCAATCAATAGACGACTGAAATGTAGCTACCCTAGCAAGCTCATGAGCGGCCTTGTTTGCTCACTATTACAATGCTCAAACCTAGAAATAGGAAAATCACAAGCAAAATGATAACAATCATCAAAGACCGCCGTTCTCGTTCCCGCAGATTATCCTCCATTCTTCATAGTATCAATAACTTGTAAATTTTCTGAATTAATGATGAGGCAATTGCATCCCGCCCTTTGTGCAAGATATAGACCAAATATGAGGGCTAAAGCTTCAGCCATTAAGACATCAACACACCCCATCCCCCTCCCCCTCCCCCCCCCCCCCCCCGCGCGCAATGAAGATTCCTATGTCATCCCTTAGGATTGCTCCCACAGTGCCTGTGAGTAGGTCTTGAGCAAAAGACACGTCAACATTAAGCGTGACACCCCCCCGGGCCTAGACCAACCCCATTTTTCTAGTAGCATTAGGAGAGGAAGCAATTATTGCAAAGCTAGCCTTTAGCATACGAATTCGCATAGAGATCTAGAGGGCATCCTGAACACTCTCCCCATGGACCAGCTTACGCCTTTCCCACTATAGATACCAGGAAGTAATGGAAAACATCTCCCGAACATTCTAAATATCCATTTTGGAAAAATCCTGCTCTAGTAAAAGAAGTAGAATTTCCAGAACTGCCTCCCCAACACGATCAACTTTGTAGGATCTATTAATAATTTTGTCCTATCCCAGTCTCCTTCAGACTTCTGTTTTGATTACTTGCAAAGAACTAAAACGTGTTTTGTATCAATCAACACAGACATTAGGGCGAGACTTTCAAGTGTCTATTACCAAGCTTAACATGACACGGGAGAGTACCATGTAACGTACTCCAAATAAAAATCTTGGCCTTTGCAGGGCACGGAAGCTTCCAGATCTTACGCCAAATAGGGTTTATAATGGTTTGTCCCGTCCCGTTGGTATGCCTTAGTTTCGTTCCATGTTGATGGTCCCATTCCACAACTGTTTTTCGTAAAATTCCAGGCGATAAAATCTTGAATGTCATGTTGAGGGGGGGGGAATAGGAAAGGACCCGTTGCGCATCAACATACAACAAGGTTTGTCAAACTAGATCTTCATCCTACTACCTCTGTCCTGATTTATTGGTTCCCTTTGTATTTGTGTTGAAATTTGACCATATATTTAACTGACAAAATGTTAATGCATGTCATAAAAAATTATATCGTTGGATTCGTATTTGAACATAGTTTCCAATAATACTATTTTTGTGACATGCATTAACATTTTGTAGTTAAGTCCGTGGTCAAAATTTGGCACAAAATAGTAAGAGGACAAATAAACCAGGACAGAGGTAGTGGTTATTAGAAGCCGGGTCAATAAAGTCCGCAACCCAAGATAACAAACGATTCCCTTTAGGAGTGATAACTTTTCTAGAAGCACAATTTGGAATCCACGCGTCGCCCCAAATATCAATATTCTGACCATTTTTAAGTCGCGCAGACGTAACCATGCCTTAGAGAATTCACGCCCACCATAGTACTTTGTCAAGTAAAAGAGGATCGCTTTTTTAACTTTGTATTCATTAGACCGCCATAATATCAATATGCTTACTTTTGCTCCATTATCCTGGACCTTGTGGCAAATTCATGACAAAACTCTTATTGAAGGCATCTTTATTAAACACTCGTCTGATGGCCTTTATAAAATGACTATCTTCTTATAGTTTTGGAACATTAAGCAAGACATCAAAGGCATCAACAATTGAGGCGCTTTGTAGTAAGTGACGGCATCATGCCAAGGCTCTCAGGGATGAGGGCAATAATGGAGGGTGAAGTGGCGTTTGATCTGCCATTGTCTTTTCTAATATGTTTCAGCTTTTGAGCTTATGGCCCGGTTGTGTTTGTATCGAACTTCGCTTATGTCTTTCCTTCTTATTTGTGTCGAATCCTTGTTGTGAACGCTTACAGTTTGCTAAAGCCGGGTCAGCTCCTCTTTTCTAAAAAAAAGCGACCATGTTCAGATATTAAGACCACATGTCACATCGTTCAAATCATTTCATTAGCAGTGCACGCACGATGTTAGCTGAAAAATTTGAGTGTATATAGCTAAAACATGTGGTCACATATTTTAGTTTGTATCGTGTGCTCCGAAAAAGTCAGTGTATCGTACACTTATTTTGGTCTGTTCATATTTTTTCCTAAAATTTTGGTTAAATTTGATTTATGATAAACTTTATATACAAAGTGAAAAGAAACGAAAGGAGCATTCGCGCTATGTATGTAGCCACATGGATGCTTAGGCTTAGAGGATGAAGAGGGGTCGTCTCATCGCATGATGCTCCTGGTTCACGAGGCTACTTTAAAACAGAGTACTAGCTGAGGCAGCCTCGAGACCTTTCTCTGTCCACCTACTTTCTCTTTTAATCTTTCTTTCCATTGCTATTGATGAATACTCCCTCCTTCTATCTATATAGGGCCTAATGCGTTTTTTAAGACCGTCTTTGACTATTGACAAGATTAATAATACATGATATGCATAATGTGAAAATTATATCATTGAAAGCTCCTTTCACACATGAATTTAACGGTGTGCTTTGTGTAAGTTGCATGCCATATATTATTGCTCTAATATTTGGTCAAAGTTAGCCTCAAAAAATGCATTAAGCCCTATATAGATAGAAGGAGGGAGTAGGTAAATGCCAAGTTTGCCCCTCTACCTTTAAGGAGGAAAATGACACACATAACTAAACATGGCAGCAAGAAAGATTGGACAAGCATGGAGCAATTTCCTACCTGGTTTGAAAGGCCGACATAGCTCCACGTGTCCCTACCACCACACATGTTTGCTCCCCTCAAACCGCAGGCAACCATTGGAGCCGTGGGCTTCCGACGTGTTTTCCCATCGTCTTGCGTCGGTCCGCTCTGCGATGGTGAGGCCAACTTCATCGTGCAATCCTATCTTGTCTAGTGTGTCCGTTTGAAGTAGAATGGACAAATAGCGCGGTCTAACATGCGGTTCTAAACGGACAAATGTCCGGATTCCGTCCGTTTTCGACCCATCTTCGGCTCAAACTTGCGCCGAGTTTGGGGTGAAACGGACATCGCGCGGATGGGCTCCCCGCACGCCCTCGTCCCCCCTTGGCCCGCCTGTCGGGGACACTAGCAGTCCCTTCGCTTTCAACGCTTCCACCCCCTCTCCCCGCCCCGCCTCGGCCCGCCCCGCCGCCAGCGCCGCCGCTATTCTCCGGCCGCCTCCTCACCGCGCAGCCCCCGGTCATCCATACTGTTGGGGATATAACTGTTAGGTATGACCTGCCCAGGAGGGGCCGGGGTATACCTACGAAGACTCTCGAAGCCCAAGACCGAGTTTGAAGATGGCGGTTTAGTTAAGGGCCCAAAGCCAACAGGCGACTTAAGGCCCGTAGTGATGAACCGCCATAATGGTATGACTTGTATTATAAGGCAAGATTAACTAGTCACCGAGCCGGACACTGTATATGAGCCGGCCGGGACTCTGTAGGCCGCAGGGCGTCAACCCGTGTATATAAGGGGACGACCCAGCGGTGGCTTAGGGAAAGTAACATCAAATCGAGAGCTAGGTCAAGCGGATTCTCTCCGTGGCTATCGAGACATACATAATCCCACTCAAAACGGGATCGTAGGCTTTTACCTTCACCGCAAGGGGCCGAACCAGTATAAACCTCGTGTCCTTTGTCCTGATTAACCCCTTCTTGCTTCATAGTTGCAATGGCTCCACGACTAAGTCCTTTCACTAGGACATCTGCCGTGACAATTCCACGACAGTTGGCGCCCACCGTGGGGCCAACGCATGGTGGATTTGAGTTCTTGAAGGGCAGCTTCGAAGGGCTCAAGTGATACGCTGTGGGCCGGATGACCAAGAGTCGACGCGGCAAGCTCTACATCGATGACGCAGGGTGGGGCCCCGACGCCGGCTCAATTGAGTACGGGTACCGGGTCCCCTTCGGTGGAATTCACATCTTCATCGGCTGGATCGGCGAGACGGACCCTGAGCCGGACACCTGCACCGACATCATCGAGACGACTCAGCGTGCGAGACCCGCCCAGGCTCCGCCCGCCATGAAGCGTGCCTTCGTGGGATGCGTCCATGGAGGAGAACTTCCTGAATGATCCGTGTCTGGCGGTGAGACGACCATTCTGGCGGTGAGTCGTCCATGAGTGAGACGGATTCGTTGTATCAACTACAAGACGACGGGCTTGGGGGCTGTTCCGATGGCAGCAGTATTCTGGACCCCTTTGAGCCACCGAGCAGAGTAGGGATCTTCATGGCCGGCACTCAACCAGGTCAAAACTCTACGACTGCGGCGGAAATAACCTCCGGGTCAGCGGCAACTTGGGCAGGAGGCCCTGTGCACCCATCGGCTCAGGTGTTGATTGATCTCACGGATAGACTGACAACCCTATTAACCGCCACAGTTAATCCGGCGGATCAGGCCGAGCATGATGCAGAGGTGGTTCGGTTACGTGAGGAGATAACACAAGCCAAGGAAAACCTAGCAGCTGAATGCACCAGATTGGCTACGGAGCGGGCGGCTTTGGATGCTCGAGCCCAGCAGCTTCAATCAGAAGCGTTCCAGCTCACGATGGATCTAAACGCATCAAATGAGGTCATGAGGAGAAGGCACCAGAAGTCTCAATCCCGTCTTCCTTTGAACTACGATCCTAGAAATCTCTTCCGCACACCCGGTGCAGGTCTCAGTAATCTGCTAGAGGTAAATCCGGCTGCAACGCCTGGAGCTGGGGCGCCGGTTTAGCCACGGGTGACGGAACATCCCCGAGTGAACAATACTCTGCCTCAGTATGTGCTAGCACCACCGGGTCATTATTCTAACCCGCTGGAGAACATGATCACCGTGGCAGCGCGATTGGCGGCTCTCTCGGTGGAGGGCGACTCTCCGACGGCAATTGAAACACGAAGGGTCCGAGAACTTCTTCAGATGGCTCTGGTACAGCAGGAGGCATACTCTTACAGTCGAGACAGGATTCATTCGACCCCTCGTCCGAGCCGGAGGCCGAGTTACAGCATGCATATGGACTCGGCAGCAGTTTCAAGCAACGTCCAGCGCCGTGATCAGCCAGGTGGGCGAGACCCGGCACGAGATGGAGCCCCTAACTTGGCTAATCAAGATAGGGTATGCCAAGAGGCTGAGCGGGCGCTCAGCAGGCGGCTCAGCAGGCGGCTCAGCAGGCGGCATACCAACCTTTTCCGATTTATCCGACGACTTCTATTGAGGCGGGCGCGACCACGAGAAACGGAGGTGTCCCTTGCTTAGTGCCGGCACTGCGTAATGAGCGTTTGCCCAAGGATTTTAAGGGACCTCGAAAGGTGCCTAACTACATGGCTGACTTGCAGCCCGAGGCGTGGATTGAAAGTTATGAGATGGCCATGGAATTGCTCGAGGTCAGTGACGCGGCAATGGCCAAGTACTTCACCATGATGCTGGATGGAACAGCCCGCACTTGGTTAAAGGGACTGCCGCCTAATTCCATTGGTTCCTGGGCCGAGTTAAAGGCCCGATTCATTCAGAACTTTAAGGACACATGCAAGCAGCCCATGTCGATCGTGGACTTGACTAATTGCAAGCAAGAGGAAGGTGAGTCCACGACCCATTGGGTGTGCTGGGTGAAGGAGATAATACATTCATCTGATAAGATGGATGCCTGCTCTGCATTCTTAATGTTGGAGAAAAATTGCCATTTTGAACCTCTGAAACAGAAGCTGGGGCGGCTCAAGCGCGATTGTAATGACATGGGCCAGCTGATGTCGGCTCTGGTTAAATACACCGATTCTGGTAGTACCAAGGATCCCGCGTCTGATGAAGAGAAGACAAGGAAGGGAAAGAAGAATGGTAACGCTAAGGGTCTTCAGCATAACCCGGCGAATCAAGGAGGCAATAATAAACGTAAGGCTGATGGTAGCTCGGAGTTTGTGGCGAATACACAAGGCAACAATCAACGACGCAAGGGGAGGCCACCTCCTCGGTCTGGCGGGTCAGGTCCCACCCTTGAGCAATTGCTGAATGAGCCTTGTCGAAGGCACGACACCCGGGAGAAGCCGACACTCATCTGTGGAAAGACTGTACGACTGAAGGCTTTCAAGAATTCTAACATGTTCGACGGTAATCACGGGCCGGGCGGTGGCTCAGGCGGTGGCGGTTTTCATGGCCCGGGCGGTGGCTCAGGTGGTGGCGTCTTTCATGGCCAGGGCCCTCAAGGTCACCAAGGTGGTTATAATCAGTAATCTGGCCAGGGAGGTCAGCAACAGCAGCAATCCGGGTATTAGAGTAACCCAGAGCAACTGAATAGTGGACAATATCATGTGTTCACCACCAGCCTGTGCAAAAGGGACCAGAATCTTCATAAGAGGGCCGTGAACGCTGTTGAGCCGGCGGTCCCTCGTTATCTGAGATGGTCTGAGCAGCCTATCACATGGAGTAGAGAGGATCACCCTCCCCAGGTTGACAATCCGGGTCACTTGGCCTTAGTGGTGGCACCTCAAGTTGGTGGATACAAATTCACAGAAGTGCTCATGGATGGAGGCAGCAGCATCAACATCCTCTATTATGAGACCTTTCGTCGCATGGGATTGACTGATAAAAATCTTAAGACATCCAACACTGTTTTCCATGGGGTAGTGCCTGGTAAGTCGGCGTACCCAGTGGGTAAGATTGAGCTGGAAGTAGACTTTGGGGATGAGCATGATTCCAGGGCTGAGAAGTTGACCTTTGAGGTGGTCAAAATCTGGAGTCCCTATCACGCATTGTTTGGGCGGCCGGCTTACGCAAAGTTCATGGCACGACCGTGTTATGTTTACCTGCAACTCAAGATGCCGGGTCACAAGGGCACCATCACAGTGCATGGGAGCCAGAAGACATTCATGGAATGCGAGGAAGGTGACGCTGCTTACGCTGAATTTGTTTGTGCAACAGAGGAGTTGAAGTTCTATAAGGACAATGTTGACCCGGCGGACATGACGTCCTTGAAGAAGCCAACCACGGAACACGAGTCGGTAATGAAATTTAAGTCGGCCGATGACACCAAGCTTGTTGATTTTGTTCCAGGAGACTCATCTAAACAGTTCAGTATCAGTGCCAATCTGGATCCCAAATAGGAAAGCGCGCTCATCGAGTTCATCCGTGAGAACCGGGACATCTTTGCATGGAAACCTTCTGACATGTCGGGTGTACCGAGAGAACTCGCTGAGCACACTCTTAATATTGATCCAAAATTTAAGCCGGTCAAGCAGTTTCTTCGGCGGTTTAATGAGGATAGGCGTAAAGCTATTGGTGAAGAGGTGGCCCGGCTCTTGGCGACTGGGTTTATTGTTGAAGTTTTTCATCCAGAATGGTTGGTTAACCCAGTTCTTGTGCTAAAAAAGAACGTCACCTGGCGTATGTGTGTGGATTACACGGACTTAAATAAGGCTTGCCCACCTGATCCTTTCGCTCTCCCCCGTATTGATCAAATCATTGATGCTACGGTGGGCTGTGAGTGTTTGAGCTTCTTGGATGCTTATTCTGGATATCATCAGATCAAAATGGCAGTTAAGGACCAGGAGAAGACGGCTTTCATCACTCCGTTTGGAGCCTTCTGTTATGTGTCTATGCCTTTTGGGCTTAAGAGTGCCCAGGCGAGTTATCAGCGATGTGTGCAGAACTGTCTCCACAATCAGGTTGGGCGCAACGTTCATGCTTATGTGGATGACATTGTGGTGAAGTCCAGAGAGAAGGAGACCTTGATAGATGATTTGAAGGAAAGCTTTGATAATCTCCGGGTCTACAAGATGATGCTTAACCCAACAAAGTGCATTTTTGGAGTGCCAGCTGGCAAGCTTTTGGGTTTTCTGGTCTCTAACAAAGGCATTGAGGCTAACCCAGAGAAGATCAAGGCAATCACCTCTTTGGCTAAGCCGGCGTGTATCAATGACGTTTAGCGTCTGGCGGGCCCTATTGCTGCTTTAAGCAGGTTAGGTGAGAAGGCCATACCACTGTACCAGATGATGAAGAAGACGGACAATTTTGTTTGGAGTGATGCTGCTAACGCTGCCTTTGAAGATTTGAAGAGACAGTTGTCTGAGCCGCCGGTCCTTGCTGTCCTATTGATAGGTGCCCTTATTGCTGTATGTGGCTGCTAACACACGTGTCGTCAGTGTGGCCATTGTGGTGGAGCGCAAGGAGGCTGGAAAGGAGCATCCGGTTCAACGACCGGTTTATTACATTAGTGAGGAGCTGATTGAGTCCAAGCAAAGGTATCCACATTGGCAGAAACTTATTTATGGGGTATTCATGGCAAGCCGGAAGCTTAAGCAGTATTTCCAGGGTCATCCATCACTGTGGTCAGTTCTGATCCTTTGGGCGATATCATTCAAAACAGAGAGGCCACGAGACAAGTCGCCAAGTGGGCCATTGAACTTGGGCCTCGTGGTTTGAAGTATGTGCCACGCACTGCTATTAAATCTCAAGCACTAGTGTATTTCATCAATGATTGGACGGAGCTACAGATGCCTGAGGAAAAGCCGGACAAACATATTGTACTATTCATTTTGATGGGTCCAGGCAATTGGAAGGCTCGGGGGCTGGAGTTGTTTTAGCTTCCCCTCGAGGTGACAAATTTTGTTATGTGCTCCGGTTGATGTTTCCCTATACTAACAATGCAGCTGAGTATGAGGCCTTGGCTCCATGGTCTTCGGATGGCTAAAGAGATGAGCTTAAGCCGGGTAAGGTGCTTTGGCGACTCAGATTTAGTGGCTCAACAAGTATCAGGCAAGTGGGATTATAAGGATCCCCTTATGGCAGCATATCACCGTGAAGTTGATGCCATTCCTTGACACTTCAAGGGTTACCAGGTGGAACACATTGATCGAAGAAAGAACGAGGCAGCCGATGCTTTAAGCCGGCTGGGGTCTCAGCATAAGCCGGTACCACCTAACACCTTTTTGGATGTTTTGCATAACCCTTCTATCAAGTTACCTACAGAGGAAGACTTCGCTGTTCCTGACCCAGAAGCACAACTGGTGGCGGCTCTTCACGTTGTCCTGATACGTCTCCATCGTATCTACTTTTCCAAATACTTTTGCCCTTGTTTTGGACTCTAACTTGCATGATTTGAATGGAACTAACCCGGACTGACGCTGTTTTCAGCAGAATTGCCATGATGTTGTTTTATGTGCAGAAAACAGAAGTTCTCGGAATGACCGGAAACTCCACGGAACATCTAGTTAAAAATAATAAAAAATCCTTGCCAAAGATGAAGACCAGGGGGCCCACACCCTGTCCACGAGGGTGGGGGGCGCCCCCTACCTCGTGGGCCCCCTAGAGCTCCTCCAACGCCAACTCCAACTCTATATATTTGCTTTCCGGGAGAAAAACATTAAGGAGAAGAAATCATCGCGTTTTACGATACGGAGCCGCCGCCAAGCCCTAAAACCTCTCGGGAGGGCTGATCTGGAGTCCGTTCGGGGCTCCGGAGAGGGGACTCGCCGTCGTCGTCATCATCAACCATCCTCCATCACCAATTTCATGATGCTCACCGCCGTGCGTGAGTAATTCCATCGTAGGCTTGCTGGACAGCGATGGGTTGGATGAGATCTATCATGTAATCGAGTTAGTTTTGTTAGGGTTTGATCCCTAGTATCCACTATGTTCTGAGATTGATGTTGCTATGACTTTGCTATGCTTAATGCTTGTCACTAGGGCCCGAGTGCCATGATTTCATATCTGAACCTATTATGTTTTTATGAATATATGTGTGTTCTTGATCCTATCTTGCAAGTCTATAGTCACCTACTATGTGTTATGATCCCGCAACCCCGAAGTGACAATAATCGGGACCACTCCCGGTGATGACCATAGTTTGAGGAGTTCATGTATTCACTATGTGCTAATGTTTTGTTCCGGTTCTCTATTAAAAGGAGGCCTTAATATCCCTTAGTTTCCATTAGGACCCCGTTGCCACAGGAGGGTAGGACAAAAGATGTCATGCAAGTTCTTTTCCATAAGCATGTATGACTATATTCGGAATACATGCCTACATTACATTGATGAATTGGAGCTAGTTCTATGTCACCCTATGTTATGACTGTTACATGATGAACCGCATCCGACATAATTATCCATCACCGATCCAATGCCTACGAGCTTTCCATATACTGGTTTACGCTTATTTACTTTCCCGTTGCTATTGTCACAATCACTACAAAATACCAAAAATAGTACTTTTGCTTTCATTACTCTTTTGTTATCGTTACCACTACTATCATATACTTTGCTACTAAATACTTTGCTGCAGATATTAAGTTATCCAGGTGTGGTTGAATTGACAACTCAGCTGCTAATACTTGAGAATATTCTTTGGCTCCCCTTGTGTCGAATCAATAAATTTGGGTTGAATATTCTACCCTCAAAAGTTGTTGCGATCCCCTACACTTGTGGGTTATCAAGACTAATTTCTGGCGCCGTTGCCGGGGAGCATAGCTCTATTCTTTGAGTCACTTGGGATTTATATCTGCCGGTCACTATGAAGAACTTGAAAGACGCTAAGACAACAATTTATCCCTCAACTACGAGGGGAGGTAAGGAACTGCCATCTAGCTCTGCACTTGATTCACCTTCTGTTTTGAGTAAGATTGCGACACCTAAACCTGCTTCTGCTATTCGTTCTGATATGTCGCATGTTATTGATGATGCCACTTCTGCTATGCATGATACTTATGATGAAACTACTTCTATGCTTGATACTACTATTCCCCTTAGTGAATTTCTTGATGAACAAATTGCTAGGGCTACAGAGAAAGAAATTATTGAAACTGATTATAACGGTGAAAGTGATGATGAAGATAGGCCTGTTATTCCCGAAGGTTACGTTTTTGATATGGAATCTTCTGCCGCTATTTTAGCTTGCAAAGATAGATATGAACTCAAGAGGTTGTTAGCTGAATGGAATAGGCAATCTCTTAAAGATAGAATGAGGCCTGACTCTGCTTTTGCTACTTCACCTATATGTGTTACCGATAAGGATTATGAATTTTCTGTTGATCATGATATAATTACCTTGGTTGAATCTGATCCTTTTCATGGCTATGAATCTGAAACTGTTGTGGCACATCTTACTAAATTAAATGATATATCCACCCTGTTCACTAATGATGAGAGATCTCGCTATTTTTATATCCTTAAAATATTTCCGTTCTCATTAAAGGGTGATGCTAAGATATGGTTTAATTCTCTTGATCCTGGTTGTGTGCGTAGTCCCCAGGATATGATTTATTACTTCTCTTCTAAATATTTCCCTGCTCATAAGAAACAAGCTGCTTTAAGGGAAATATACAAGCTTGGGGGAGGCTTCTCAAGTTACTTAATGCTTTGCCTCATCATCCTCTTAAGAAAAATGAAATACTTGATATCTTTTATAATGGACTAACCGATGCTTCCAGAGATTACCTGGATAGTTGTGTTGGTTCTCTTTTCAGGGAAAGAACACCGGATGAAGCTGAAATTCTATTGAATAATATGTTGGCAAATGAAAATAATTGGGCACCTCCTCAGCCAGCTCCTGCTCCAATTACTGAGCCTATTTCTAAACCAACTCTGAAGAAGAGAGGTGTTCTATTTCTCAGTCCTGAAGATATGCAAGAGGCAAAGAAATCTATGAAAGAAAAATGTATTAAAGCTGAAGATGTTAAGAATTTACCTCCTATTGAAGAAATACATGGTCTTAATTTACCGCATGTTGAAGAAACATATGATCTTGATCCATTACCTATTAAAGAACCTCCTGGTCTTGATAACCTGACACAGGTAGTAAAGGTAAATTCTCTCTATAGATATGATAGAGCTTAAATCCCTCCTACTGAAATTGCTAGCCAGTGCTTGGATGAGTTTGATAACTTTATGTTCAAACAAGAAGACTTCAATGCTTATTTTGGTAGACAATTAAAACAAAATACTTATATGATTAAACACTTGTGTGATTATATGGCTTATGTTAGATATGAACTTAAACTTGTTAGCAAACATGCTTCTATGGTTACCACTCAAGTAGAACAAGTACTTAAGGCTCAAAATGATTTGCTTAATAAAATGAATAGTAAGAAAAATGATTATGCTGTTAGAGTGGCTACTAGAACTGGTAGAATGACTCAGGAACCTTTGTATCCTGAATGCCACCCTAAGAGAATCGAGCAAGATTCTCAGAGAATTAATACTGATGTACCTAGTTCTTCTAAAAGGAAGAAAAAGAAAAATTATAGCACTTTGCAAACTTCCAGTGAACCTATTGCTGAACCACCTGATAATCCAAATGATATATCTATGTCTGATGCTGAAACACAATCTGGTAATGAACATGAACCTAATGAAAATGCTAATGATGATGTTCATGATGATGCTCAACCTAGTAATGATAATGATATAGAAATTGAACCTACTGTTGATCTTGATAACCCACAATCAAAGAATCAACGTTATGATAAGAGAGACTTTGTTGCTAGGAAACATGGTAAAGAAAGAGAACCATGGGTTCAGAAACCCATGCCTTTTCCTCCCAAACCATCCAAGAAAAAGGATGATGAGGATTTTGAACGCTTTGCTGAAATGATTAGATCTATCTTTTTGCGTATGCGATTGACTGATATGCTCAAAATGAATCCTTATGCTAAGTACATGAAAGATATTATCACTAATAAAAGAAAGATACCGAAAGATGAGATTTCCACCATGCTTGCTAATTATACTTTTAAGGGTGGAATACCAAAGAAACTTGGAGATCCAGGAGTACCCACTACACCATGCTCCATTAAAAGAAACTATGTTAAAACTGCTTTATGTGATCTTGGAGCCGGTGTTAGTGTTATGCCTCTCTCTTTATATCGTAGACTTGATTTGTATAAGTTGACACCTATTGAAATATCTTTGCAAATGGCTGATAAATCAACGGCTATACTTGTCGGTATTTGTGAGGATGTGCCTGTTGTGGTTGCAAACATCACTATTTTAACGGACTTTGTTATTCTTGATATTCCCGAGGACGATAGTATGTCTATTATTCTTGGAAGACCTTTTCGGAATACTGCAGGTGCTGTTATTGATTGCAAGAAAGGCAATGTCACTTTTCATGTTAATGGTAATGAGCATACGGTACACTTTCCGAGGAAACAACCTCAAATCCATAGTATCAACTCTATTGGAAAAATTCCATCGCTTATATTTGGAGGTTTTGAATTTCCTCTTCCTACTATCAAGAAGAAATATGATATTCTTATTATAGGGGATGTGCATATCCCCGTTGAGGTAACATAGTGTTATTCGAATTTTCTCTGGTCTCATGTTATTCGGAATGAGTTTTTAACAAGACCTGATCAACCTTGTTAGTGGATTCCTTTTGATGAGCATGAGATGGATGAAACTAGAAGGCACAACCTTCTGTACCCTCTTTCTATTTCTGTTATTTAGTTGAAATAAAGTAAAAATAGTATTATTTTGTCTGTTTTCTGATTTATCTGTGCAATATAAAAATACCCCGAAAATAAAAGTTCTCCAAATGCCCTGAAAATGAAATATGATCTTTTCTAGAATAGTTGAGGATTTATGGAACTGAGAACACATCAGGGGGTGAACCACCTGGCCACGAGGGTGGAGGGCGCGCCCTACCCCCCAGGGCACGCCCCCTGCCTCTTGGGCCCACGGTGGCCCTCCTCCACTTATTCCTGCACCCATCCTCTTCTTCTTCCTCCCACAAACACGAATAACCAGCTCAAGCACGAGTTCTAGCTCACTTTGCTGCGATTTTCGATCTCCTTGCTCAAAGCACCTCTCACAAAACTGCTTGGGGAGATTGTTCCTCGGTATGTGACTCCTCCATTGGTCCAATTAGTTTTTGTTCTAGTGCTTTATTCTTTGCAAATTTGTGCTGCATAGGTGACCATGTTCTTGAGCTTGCATGTCAAATTTATATGGTTCCAAGTAGTTCCAATGCTTGATATAGGCTCTAGGCACTTGTAGGAGTAATTGCTATTAATTTTATTGAAGTTGATTCACTTTTGTTTGAAGTTACTAAAAATTTCAGAATATTTCAGAAAATAATGAAGAGACTTTTGAGGGGCTCATCGAGCCGAAGCTCGAAGGAAAAACAAAATGAAGAAGCACAGAGGCCCAAATATAATTTGCCTCGTACCGCGGAGGTCCAGCCGTGTGAATGGCCTTCCGATGACTTCTTGAGACAAGCCGGGATTTATGAGGATTTCTATTCATTGATTGAGAATGCTGGCCTCACCGACTTCCTCAGCGACCAACGTCATCAGTATCTGTTACTCACTAATACTTTTGTGCAAAACTTCTACTATTTTCCTAAGGAATCACCTCCTTCAGTAGAGTTTCATTTATATGACATTGTTAAGAAGATGCCATTAGCTGAATTTTGCAAGGTTTGCAAAATACCCTTCGAGGGCACTTTAGATGAACCACACCGTAAAGATGTGGAAGAATTTATCGACACCATCACTGTGGGAGAAACCAGAAAGGTTTCCGATGCAAGAATCACTAGCATACATTTTCCTGTTTTACACTACTTTGCCTTATTTGCCAGTCGTTGCTTGATTGGTCACAGAAATTGTGGAAACCTTAGTGTTCCTGATATTTTAATTTTGTTCCATGGTTTATACCGTGATAACACTTTTAGTATGGGCGGAATTATTGCTAAACGGTTAAGTTTGAACCGTACTAAGGGCCCCATCTTTGGAGGTATTTATGCTTCACGCCTCGCTGCACATTTTAACATACCTATTAGGCTTTATGAGAAAGAAGAAAAATTGTTGCCTAGTGCTTATTTAGATTATAAGAGTATGCTAGCGCATGATTTTATTGTTAAGGGCAGGGAAGGAGAGCTTAAATATAAACTGTATTTTAATAAACGTCACCCTGAGACTATTACCTTGCTTGCTCCTTCCTTGTTTAATTTTGAAGGACCGTATCTCGTTACGTGGGCTGCCGTTCAAGCCTACCGGAATCCTGCACCAGCCCCGGAACCAGAACCACAATATGAGCCTCCAAGTTAGTCTGTTTATTCTTGGGATCCAGAGGTGGCTGCTAGCCAATGGCAGTCAGAGTCTTCTTCATCTCAGTACCACCCCAGCTACACCTATGGGTATCCGCCAGGCTATCCCTGGCAATGAACCAACTTAGGCCAAAAGCCTAAGCTTGGGGGAGTACGTATTTCTAACCGACATTACATTTATGTTCACACACTCATTGCTAGATGTCGGTGCTCATACTCTTTCACTGTAATATCCATGCTAGTTTATTTTCTTTTTCCTGCTTTCTTCTTGTGTGTTTGTTAAACCTTAAGAAAAACCAAAAAAAATTAGTAGTAGTTTACTTTTATTGCTGTAGTAGTAATAATTAAAAAGAAAACCCAAAAAGATTTCCCGTTCTTCTTTTGTTTGTTGGGAGCTTTCCCGTGTAAATAGTTTTATTTCTTTTCTTTTCTTTGGGGGTCGATAGGAGAAGACCATGATTAAATTGTTGAAGTGGCTCTTATATGCATTGTTGTTGATTTAACCAAGAGCCCATATTGCCTTGTCTTCTCATGTTTATTGAATTCTCACAGATTCCAGCTTAGTCCAATGCACGTATGTAAGTGCATCTAGTGCCCCTTAGTGATTTTGGTGTATTGAAGACTTATAGGTTAAGTATCTAATGTGTTTATGAGTGTACACAGGTCTATAAGTCTATGAGGAGTTTGATATTTACAGAGAAAGTCGACCCCTAAAAATGAAGTTCTTCGACTGAAGACTTTGATATTTTGAAGACTTTCTGAAGACTTTGAAAGTGAAGAAATTGGTGTGACCTTGAAGACTTGGTATTCATTCGAGGAACATGAAGCGTGAAGACTTTTGTTTTCATAGTTTAATTTTCTCTTTCTTAAGTCATAGGAAACACCGTACTGTTAAAGGGGGTCGAGGAAATACTAAGGAGAAAATTTCCATGTGATGCTCATCTCAAATCCTACACCTACCAATCCCTTCGAGTGAAGCCATTGGAAATCTCATACAGTTCAGTCAATTTCTTCAGTGACAGAGACGCAGTTCTTCTGGTCACTGAGGACTTTGCTCTGACTGAGGAGTTAGGAATTCGCCATTGCGAATTGCCTACACAGTGAGGAACATGATAGCCCTGAGGAATTTGTACCTCAAATTTCCGACCGTTGCTGTGCTACGCGCCAGCTGTCCCAAAATATCTTATCCACATAACGGTCATATCATTGAAGGGCATTTATGTCTTATCATGTCGGGCTGCTCCCTAGGCTATAAATAGCCGCCCCCTACAACCACTAGCTGGTTGGCTGCTCCGAGAGAAACTGACACTTGTCATTTGAGAGCAACCCATCCTCCGAGGACTTTGAGCGAAAATCATCAAGTGAGGAAAATCCAAACCCAAACCTAAACACCTACAAACCAAAAGTGATTGAGCATCACTGAAGAGATTGATCCTGCGTGGATCCGACACTTGTTACCTTTGAAGACTGTGCTTCTTCCAGACGGTTAGGCGTCAAGGTCTAGAGCATCCAAGAGGAATTGTGGATCGCCGAGTGACCTAGTCTGTGAAGGTCTGGAAGTCACCTGAAGACTTACCACGAGTGATTGGGCGAGGACTGTGTGTCCTTAGCTCAAGGAGAATACGGTGAGGACTGTGTGTCCGGGACTAGGTGTCCTCAGCCGCTCCAACCAGACGTACAACTGAGACAACAGTTGGAACTGGTCTACCAAATCATTGTCTTCACCAAGCTTACTGGTTCTATTTCCTCAACACTTTCATTTCCTCATTATTGTGTTGTGTGTTTGTTCATATCTGCGTTTGAAGACTTTGACTGAAGACTTTCTCAATTTCCTCAGTTCAATTTCTTTAGTCTGTTTTGTCTTCATCTAGTGTTATCCTGTGTTTACGCTTTCTGTACTCTGTGTTTGTCTTCATTTCATCATGATGACTATGCCTGGATTCTGTTATGTTTTCATCTAAGTACTTATTCCGCTGCTAGTAGTTCTTTGCTAAGGAATTTCCTCACCAGCAAATTCCTTAGTGAAGAATTTCATAAAAATCTCCTATTCACCCCCCTCTAGTCGATATAATGCACTTTCAATTGGTATCAGAGCAAGGTACTCCCTTGTTCTGTGTGATTTTTGTTTAACCGCCTGGAGTTTTAGTTATGTCGACCGCAGGTATGATCAAGGTCTCTGCTGGGTGTCCTACCTTCGATGGGACGGACTACCCCTACTGTTAGAATAAGATGCGAATGCATCTTGAGGCAATTGATAACGATCTCTGGTACGTTGTGGAAAATGGTGTTCCCTCCGTCTCACCCTCACTGAATGCTACCGATGTGAAGAGATTCAAGCAACTCGATTCCCAAGCGAAGAATATCATATGTGGCCATTTGAGCAAAGGACAGTATGGTAGAGTGAGTGCTTTGGAAACTGCTAAGCTTATCTGGGATAGGCTATCCAAGGTCAATGAAGGAGTTTCAACTCAACGTGACTCTCGAGTTGATGTTCTTCGCAATCTCTTCAACCACTTCAAAAGACTCGACAATGAAAATGTTCAGCAAACCTTCGATCGCCTCACTAACATCTCAAATGAGCTACAAGCACTTGGTTCCACTGACATCACCGACCATGAGGTGGTGAAGAAACTGCTGAGATTGCTTGATTCCTCATTTGATACTCTGGCACTGATGATACAAGAGCGTGCTGATTACAAGTCACTTGACCCCGCTGATATCCTCGAGAGGCTAAACACTCATGAGTTCCAGCTTGCCGAAAAGAGAGATCTCTATGGTTCGAGCTATGGCAGATCACGTGCACTGAAGGCCAAGGTAGCATCTGAGTCCGAAGATGAAGACTCTGGTAGCAGCCTTGGTGACCCCGAAGAACTGAGTCATGATCTAGCACTGCTAGTGAAGAAATTCCAGAAGTTCTCAAGACGTGGTCGATTTGGAAAACCCTCAAGGAGCAATGATTCCTCATCCAGTGACTATAAGAAGAGGCTTTGTCACAAATGCAAGAAACCAGGACATTACATTCAAGATTGTCCTCAGTGGGAAAAGGAATCAAAGAAGAAGAAATACAAGGATTACAGTTCTGATGAGGCAAAGAAAAAGAAGAAGTCCTCAAAATCTTCATCATCAAAATCCTCGAAGTCTTCGTCTCACAAGAAGAGCAGCTCCAAGAAGGCTCGGGCATTCATTGGCAAGGAAATGGACTCTGAGGCTGAATCTAAAGAAAATGAAGCAGAAGAGGAATCTGATGATTCTGAGTCTGGTGTGGCGAGCCTAGCCCTCGCTACCGCATTCGTCAGCAAAACCATCTTCAATGCTGAAGAAAGTGATCTCTCCAACAAGGCTGATGAAGGCAGTGATGACTACGCTCCCACCTATTGCTTCATGGCAAAGGGTGCCAAGGTACTCAAATACGCCTCCTCTGAATCTAGTGAGGATGAATCTGATGAAAATCTTAAGCCTAGCTACTCTAAACTTGCTAAGATTGCTGTGCAACAACAAAAGGCTTTTGAAAAGGTTCAAAACATGCTAGACAAGAGTGATGATATGTTGGGTGAAGAAATGGATCGCACTAAGGCCTTAATTGAAAATCTTCAGAGACTTCATACCAGGTTTGACAACCTTCAAGGTCATCATAACACTCTCTCATCTGATCATGAGAAGCTTTCTTATGAATATCTTCAAAAGAAGCAAGATCTTCAGAAGCTAAGAGTGAGTTATGAAGATCTTCAGAAGGAGCGTGATTCATTACTTGCTCAACAAATCAGCGCTGCTCAGGAAGAATTTATTCCTCCATGTTTAAAATGCATTGAACGAGAATCTGCTAATTCCTCACCTGAATGTTCAAATGCTTCGAATGTTACAAATTCTTCACCTGTCTCTGCTATCACTAGTTCCTCATCTGAGGACATTGCAAGTATCACTGACGATGCAGGGCTGAAGGAATTGTACATGACAGGCATGTACAAAAGCCTCAAAGGGCATCAGACTCTTTGTGATGTGCTTAAAAAGCAGATCCTCAACAGGAACCCTAGGAAAGAGGGTATTGCCTTTGAGAGGAAACTCAATGCTGATGGTACATATTGGAAGCCTGAGCAGTACCCCAAAACCTCATGGGTTGCTGCAAAGGGACCTCCAGTTGATCCATCTAATTTATCTGGCTATACATGTTATCTGTTCTTGATTCATTTCTCTAAGCATCATTTTCTTCAAGATTCCTCAATTGTGTGGATCTTCGATCTATACAATTCTGGAACCTAGGATAAAGCGCGCTTAGTGAAATTCTTCAAGACGCATCTGGTCAAATTCCTCAAACTTGTTCTTTATGAAAAACCCTCTGAGAACGCACATGACTTCTTCAAATTCCTCGCAACTATACTCTGTTCACAGGTACACATGTCCGCCGCTGAATCATTAGGTTCTCATCAACTTAACTCATTTGCAGCGTTCCTCGAAGAAAAGTTGCATACTTCTTCAGAGAATTTGATTGTTCAACTGAAGAAAATGGCTGAAGGTAAAAGGCCTCAGAAAGGAGGAAAGAAGCCAGAGGTCATGACTGCTTTTGAAATCCCCGAGGATTTATATAAAGACTACTGCACGCCTGATGAAGCCAAATTTGGCAAAGAAGATAAAAATCAGCGCAAGGTGCGCATTCATAGGATTGAACGGAGATGGGCACGTGAATGGAGGGAGTACAGATACGTCACTCCAAAGTACATGAAGAAATTCGCACTGAACCCTCCATGCCCAAGAGCCCCATTGGCACCTGGCCAAGAGGCTGATCCCACTAGCATCAAACGCGGTGAGGACTTTCCTGAGGAATGGGCCAAGCGCCAAGAAAAATTGGCAAGACAAGCCAAAGAAGTAGTGAGGAAATTAAATGAAGACTCTGCTGCTGCTGCTGCTGCCACTAAGGCCTCTGTCAAGCCGAGGAAATCAATGCTTAAGAAGCCCGCTCGAAAGCCAAGTGCTTCACCAGCAATGCCCTCACGGCCAAGTTCCTCTGCTATGCCCTCACGGCCAGAAACTTCAAAGTCTTCAAAGCAAATTCCTCGTGCTGCCCCTGCTCCTCCGAAATCCTCAGCACATCCGACCAAGTCCTCAGCTGATCCGACAAAGTCCTCAGCACCTGCACATCCTGCCACATGCCAAAGGACTGTAGGCATCTCTATTGCCTCTGGTGTCTCAGCTAGTTCCTCAGCTGCACCAAGTTCCTCAGTTGGACCTTCTCTGCTGAAGAAAAAGGCTACTGCTGGATGCGGTACTCGCCCAAGTCCTAAGAAGAAGTAGGTAGTCTTCAGTGTGCCGTCTGATGACGATGAAGCTGATGAAGAAGAACTTGCAGAAATCATCAGGGACCGCCAAGAAAGGGCTACTAAAGCCAAAGGCACACCTGTGCCACTGCTGCTGGATCCAAGGGCGATCCTCGATTACATCAATCTCTGGCATAAGGATCCCAACACACCTATGCCTGACTTCAAGCTGACACCTGGCCAAAGTCACATGCTGACTCACTTCATCCAAGAGGAGAAGTGGAAATATGATAGGGCCAGGCAGATCAAGAAATCGCAGTACAGGAAAGAAAAACTGCTGAGGAAATATGTTCTCACGATGAAACCTGAAGAACTCATCAAGATGCAGGCTGACATCAAAACCCTCAGTGATGAATTTGATGCTTACTATGCTGACTGGAAAGGAGCAAAAGTTAGGTTTGTGCAACTGACTGAGAAATTCACAAATGTTGCAGCCTCATCGCAACAAGGAATTCCTCAAGCTGAACCTTCAGCACAACCCACTGAAGAACATGCCAGCACCGCTGATGACTTTCAGGCTGCTGAAGAAAATGCTAGTTCCAGGGCTGATGACTCCATTCCAGCCACTGAAGAAATTGCCAGGGCATCCACTAGTGGTGCGCCTGAAGAAACTGAAGAAGTAAGGACAACTTCATCAGTTGCTCCTGAGGAAAATCAACCAGATTCCTCAGCTCCACCTGCGCCTACACCAGCTCCTATCCTTCCATCTGCATTAGATGTGAAGAAGACCAAGGCTGCAGAGCGAGCTACAGTGAAGAAAAGGAAAGCATCAAGTGCTTCAGAATCTTCAGCTCCCAAGAAGATGAAGCCCATGACCAGCTCGTTTGCCAATCCAATTGATGCTGTTCCAGTCTCAACCATGCCATCAAAGGACCTTGTTCCTTTTGGTGAAGACTATGAGATCCCAAGTGGATCGGATGAAGAAACTCAATCTGCTGCTTCGTCAGAGCAGATTGATGAAGAAATTTAAGTGGATGGAATCCCTTCAACCCCAGTGGTCTCATCACCGATGCCTCAGTTTACTGCTGAAGAGGCTGGTGTTGAAGAATTAGAGGATGAAGATGTGGACATTGGAAGCACAACTCCGTTGATGAATGACGACTTTTGGGAAAGTCAGCATCCCAATTCTCCACTCTTCACTCCACTACAGCAAATTCCTCACTCCCCTGCACCAACTGTTCCGATGGGCTCTGAAGAAACTCATCCCACTGCATCTGTGAATGAAGAAATTCTAGCCACTAGTGCTGAAGAAACTGCTGCTACTACTGAAAAGGTGACTCCACCTGAGGAAGAACCTGAAATTCCTCAGCCTGAAGAACCTGAGACTGTGATTCCTGAGGTAGTGATGCAACTCACTGACACTCCTTTGCCCAAGCCAAAGGATCCGTTCTCAAGGAAACAAAAGTTCAAGGCTGAAGACTTCTTTGGCAAGCACGTGTTCTTCACTGAGTATAATCCATATGACTCTGCTCGCATAAGGAAGAGGTGTTTCTGGACTGCAAGTCAAGCTAATTTTTATTCCTCAGTGCTTTTCAACAAGGACAAAGTCTTCGACCATGCACATATTCCTCACATGGATATGGAGTCCATGCCGTGCTTCACGCCAGTGCTCAGTGTTCTTCATGATGCTGGGCTGCTCAACTTCTGCACTGACATATGCGATTGGAATGAAGAACTCATTCTTCAGTTCTATGCAACGCTGCACATCACCGGCAACTCTGAAGATGTGAATTCATGGGTTCTGGACTGGATGACTGAGAACACACATTATAAGGCCCCAGCATCTGAATTGCTTCGTGCTCTTCCTCTAAGTCCTCCCACTGAAGATGCACGTTGTGTTTACAACGAACCCGAGCTTTCAAATCACTATATGCAAGTGCTGATGAAGCCTTTGAAGCCAGGGCAGGCCCCTCGAACCACATTCCTCGTCAAGGAATTGTTGTATGTGCCTCGGACTGTCTACTGCATTCTGACGAAGACAGTGAGTCCCATCAAAGGCCACGACTCAAGTGATGAAGAAGTCGTTGGCATCATGAAGAACATGCTTTTCAACATCTTTCATGGCGTTCCCGTCAACTTCCATGATTTCTTCATGAGGACTCTGGCCAACATTGCTATGTCACCATTTGAGCTGAAGCCTTATGCACCTTGGATTATGAGATTCATCAGGACAAGGTCTTCACTCAAATACAAAGCTGAAACTCTCAACCACTGCAGCTTCTTGCCCCCTATTGAAGTCCTCAAAAGGTCATTTTCCTCAGCTGAAGAAAAGGGCAAAGCTACTGCTGTGATAGATGAAGGCATTCGTCCATTGGATGGACAATTTCGCAAGGCTGCATCTTACTCCACCAATGATGACTCTGCCACACATGACACTGCCGCCAACACTGCCAAGCCAAATCCTCAAGCCACAACACCCAGGGTGATGACTGATCGTGAGTTACTCCTCAGTCTTCATCAAAAGGTTGATCGCAATCACAAATGGGTCAAACATCAGTTTGGTTCAATTCTTCACAACATGACTGCAACACATAATGCAGTGAAGAAAAACCACTACTACCTTCATGAAACCCTCAACCGCACCTGGGCAGTTCTGTCTCAAGTTTACAGCGCTGATGATTTGAAGCAAATAGGTCTCAACGAAGCATTTGCCTGGTCTGCACCTCCTCCGAAGAAATACAAGAAGGTCCCAGTTCCTTCTTTGGTGGCCAGTTCATATTCTTCATCGCGTGAGACTGATGAAAATGAAGACTTGGACGACACTACGGCAGGCCCTACTTCAACGACCGGCCCCAACAACGCTGGCGCTCCTTCATCAACTTGAATATCTTCAGGGGCGTTAATCCTCAGTTTCAATCCTTTTGGTCATGGGACAATTACATTTGAGCCCCTAGTTGTGTCACACCCGTGTGTTTTGCCCCTAAATTCAAAAAGCCCTCATTTCTGTCCAAGCTCGTTTACTCCTCTTATGCCTTTGCCCTTTGACCGTTTGACCGCAACTTTGAAAACTTCATAACTAAATCGCACTAACTCGAAAAAATGCAAATAAGATATCAAAATGATCGGAAAAACATCACCTATATGTGCATGAAATTTGCATTCATGACAAAAGTGCTGAAAAGTCCATATCTCAGTTTGAGCTCATATGATGTCTTTTGTCATGAATGCACTTTTTTTCATGAATGCAAATGACATGCACATACGGGTGATGTTTTTCCGAACATTTTGATATCTTATATGCATTTTTCTGAGTTAGTATGAATTCTTTATGAAGTTTTCAAAGTTACGGTCAAACGGTCAAAGGGCAAAAGCATAAGAAGAGCAAACGAGCTCAGGCAGAAACGAGGGTTTTTTGAATTTAGGGGTAAAACACACGGGTGTGACACAACTAGGGGCATAAATGTAAATGTCCCTTTAGTCATTTGATGACAAAGGGGGAGAAATCTGAGTTAGTCTTCAAGCGGGTCTATTATAAAGGGCGTTTTTTTGCTAAGTTACAACTCTCGTTCTTCTGAAACTTTATTGGATCGAGTTGTAATCTTAAACCCGATGGTGCGTTGATACTTTTATTGCACTAGGCTCTGATACTTTTGATGCACTATTCGGCATGCTTATTCCTCGTCAATATTATTGCACGCATGCTTAATTTCATCAGGCACCATATTTCATCATGCATTTCAAATTCTTCATATTATATATCAAATGTGTGTATGAATTACAAGATATAGGGGGAGATCTCCATGATTCAACTCTTCAAGTGTGCATTGCTTTAAAAGCAAATTCCTCACTATGCACATCTTCAGGGGTAGTTCTTCTATATCTTGCAATCAAATTCCTCAATATCAGTATTTACACTTCATATATTTATCCCCGTTGAGAACTTAACCTATGTTGTCATCAATCACCAAAAAGGGGGAGATTGTAAGTGCATCTAGTGCCCCTTAGTGATTTTGGTGTATTGAAGACTTATAGGTTAAGTATCTAATGCGTTTATGAGTGTACACAGGTCTATAAGTCTATGAGGAGTTTGATATTTACAGAGAAAGTCGACCCCTAAAAATGAAGTTCTTCGACTGAAGACTTTGATATTTTGAAGACTTTCTGAAGACTTTGAAAGTGAAGAAATTGGTGTGACCTTGAAGACTTGGTATTCATTCGAGGAACATGAAGCATGAAGACTTTTGTTTTCGTAGTTTCAATTTCTCTTTCTTAAGTCATAGGAAACACCGTACTGTTAAAGGGGGTCGAGGAAATACTAAGGAGAAAATTTCCATGTGATGCTCATCTCAAATCCTACACCTACCAATCCCTTCGAGTGAAGCCATTGGAAATCTCATACAGTGCAGTCAATTTCTTCAGTGACAGAGATGCAGTTCTTCTGGTCACTAAGGACTTTGCTCTGACTGAGGAGTTAGGAATTCGCCAGTGCGAATTGCCTACACAGTGAGGAACATGATAGCCCTGAGGAATTTGTACCTCAAATTTCCGACCATTTCTGTGCTACGCGCCAGCTGTCCAAAATATCTTATCCACATAACGGTCATATCATTGAAGGGCATTTATGTCTTATCATGTCGGGCTGCTCCCTAGGCTATAAATAACCGCCCCCTACAACCACTAGCTGGTTGGCTGCTCCGAGAGAAACTGACACTTGTCATTTGAGAGCAACCCATCCTCCGAGGACTTTGAGCGAAAATCATCAAGTGAGGAAAATCCAAACCCAAACCCAAACACCTACAAACCCAAAGTGATTGAGCATCACTAAAGAGATTGATCCTGCGTGGATCCGACGCTTGTTACCTTTGAAGACTGTGCTTCTTCCAGACGGTTAGGCGTCAAGGTCTAGAGCATCCAAGAGGAATTGTGGATCGCCGAGTGACCTAGTCTGTGAAGGTTTGGAAGTAACCTGAAGACTTACCACGAGTGATTGGGTGAGGACTGTGTGTCCTTAGCTCAAGGAGAATACGGTGAGGACTGTGTGTCCGGGACTAGGTGTCCTCGAGTTTAAATACTCAGCCGCTCCAACCAGACGTACAACTGAGACAGCAGTTGGAACTGGTCTACCAAATCATTGTCTTCACCAAGCTTACTAGTTCTATTTCCTCAACACTTTCATTTCCTCATTACTGTGTTGTGTGTTTGTTCATATCCGCGTTTGAAGACTTTGACTAAAGACTTTCTCAATTTCCTCAGTTCAATTTCTTCAGTCTGTTTTGTCTTCATCTAGTGTTATCCTGTGTTTACGCTTTCTGTACTCTGTGTTTGTCTTCATTTCATCATGATGACTATGCCTGGATTCTGTTATGTTTTCATCTAAGTACTTATTCCGCTGCTAGTAGTTCTTTGCTAAGAAATTTCCTCACCAGCAAATTCCTTAGTGAAGAATTTCATAAAAATCGCCTATTCACCCCCCTCTAGTCGATATAACGCACTTTCAACGTACACTCTTATTATTATTCACATCATTCGGTCGTGCAAGTGAAAGGCAATTATGATGATATATGATGGACTGACTGAGATGAGAAAAGCTGGTATGAACTCGACCTCTCTTGTTTTTGTAAATATGATGAGTTCATCATTCTTGATTCAGCTTATTATGAATAAAAATGTTTGCAATGACAATTAGAGATCATAGTTGCTCGTGCCATGCTTGATTAGCTATGAGTTATAATGGTTTACCTTGCGTGCCAACATGCTATCGAAATGGTTGTGATGTGGTATGATGGGTTGGTATCCTCCTTTGAATGATTTAAGTGACTAGACTTGGCACATTTTCACACATGTAGTTGAAATAAAATCAACATAGCCTTCATGATATTTATGTTCATGGTGGATTATATCCTACTCATGTTTGCATCCAATGTTTATTAATTTTAATGCATGTTCATGACTTTTGTCGCTCTCTAGTTGGTCGCTTCCCAGTCTTTTGCTAGTCTTCACTTGTACTAAGCGGGAATACTGCTTGTGCATCCAATCCTTTAAACCCCAAAGTTATTCCATATGTGTCCACTATACCTTCCTATATGCGGTATCTACCTGCCGTTCCAAGTAAATTTGTATGTGCCAAACTCTAAACCTTCAAATAAACGTTCTATTTTGTATGCTCGAATAGCTCATGTATCAACTAGGGTTGCCCTTATCTTCCATGTTAGGCGGGTTATTCTCAAGAGAAGTGGACTCCGCTCCTCACTCACGAGAAAATGGCTGGTCATCGGGATGCCCAGTCCCATGCTTTATGCAAACTAAATCAAAATAATTGCAAACAAAACTCCCCCTGGGACTGTTGCTAGTTGGAGACACTCGTTGTTTCGAGCAAGTCATGGATTGATGCTTGTTGGTGGAGGGGGGGGTATAAACTTTACCATTCTGTTTGGGAACCGCCTATAATGTGTGTAGCATGGAAGATATCGCCATCTCTTAGTTCTTATGTTGGCAATGAAAGTATGCCGCTCAAAATATCATTTATCTCTATTTCAAAACCAAGCTCTGGCACCTCTACAAATCCCTGCTTCCCTCTGTGAAGGGCCTATCTATTTACTTTTATGTTGAGTCATCACCCTCTTATTAAAAGCACTAGCTGGAGAGCGCAGCTGTCATTTGCATCCATTACTGTTAATTTATATTGGGTATGACTATGATTGGATCTCTTTTACCATGAATTACAATATCTAGTCAGTCCTTGATCTTTAAAGGTGCTCTGCATTTATGTTTTGCGGTCTCAGAAAGGGCTAGCGAGATACCATCTTGTTATATTATATCATGATTGTTTTGAGAAAGTGTTGTCATCCGAGATTTGTTATTATCGCTCGCTGGCTGATTATGCTATTGATATGAGTAATCATGAGACCTGAGAATTATTGCAAATGTAGTTTGTTATAATCTTTGCTGAAAACTTGAATGCTGGCCTTACATATTTACAACAACAAGAGCAAACAGAGTTTGTAAAAGTTTTTCTTTATCACTTTCAGTTTGTCAACTGAATTGCTTGAGGACAAGCAAAGTTTTAAGCTTGGGGGAGTTGATACGTCTCCGTCGTATCTACTTTTCCAAACACTTTTGCCCTTGTTTTGGACTCTAACTTGCATGATTTGAATGGAACTAACCCGGACTGACGCTATTTTCAGCAGAATTGTCATGATGTTGTTTTATGTGCAGAAAATAAAAGTTCTCGGAATGACCTGAAACTCCACGGAACATCTAGATAAAAATAATAAAAAATCCTTGCCAAAAATGAAGACCAGGGGGCCCACACCCTGTCCACGAGGGTGGGGGGCGAGCCCCCCTAGGGCGCGCCCCTACCTCGTGGGCCCCCTGGAGCTCCTCCGACGCCAACTCCAACTCTATATATTTGCTTTCGGGGAGAAAAAAATTAAGGAGAAGAAATCATCGCGTTTTACGATATGGATCCGCCGCCGAGCCCTAAAACCTCTTGGGAGGGCTGATCTGGAGTCCGTTCAGGGCTCCGGAGAGGGGGATTTGTCACCGTCGTCATCATCAACCATCCTCCATCACCAATTTCATGATGCTCACCGCCGTGCATGAGTAATTCCATCGTAGGCTTGCTGGACGGTGATGGGTTGGATGAGATCTATCTTGTAATCGAGTTAGTTTTGTTAGGGTTTGATCCCTAGTATCCACTATGTTCTGAGATTGATGTTGCTATGACTTTGCTATGCTTAATGCTTGTCACTAGGGCCCGAGTGCCATGATTTCATATCTGAACCTATTATGTTTTTATGAATATATGTGTGTTCTTGATCCTATCTTGCAAGTCTATAGTCACCTACTATGTGTTATGATCCGGCAACCCCGAAGTGACAATAATCGGGACCACTCCCGGTGATGACCATTGTTTGAGGAGTTCATGTATTCACTATGTGCTAATGCTTTGTTTCGGTTCTCTATTAAAAGGAGGCCTTAATATCCCTTAGTTTCCATTAGGACCCCGCTGCCACGGGAGGGTAGGACAAAAGATGTCATGCAAGTTCTTTTCCATAAGCACGTATGACTATATTCGGAATACATGCCTACATTACATTGATGAATTGGAGCTAGTTCCATGTCACCCTATGTTATGACTATTACATGATGAACCGCATCCGGCATAATTATCCATCACCGATCCAATGCCTACGAGCTTTCCATATACTGGTTTACACTTATTTACTTTCCCGTTGCTATTATTACAATCACTACAAAATACCAAAAATAGTACTTTTGCTTTCATTACTCTTTTGTTATCGCTACCACTACTATCATATACTTTGCTACTAAATACTTTGCTGCAGATATTAAGTTATCCAGGTGTGGTTGAATTGACAACTCAGCTGCTAATACTTGAGAATATTCTTTGGCTCCCAATGTGTCGAATCAATAAATTTGGGTTGAATACTCTACCCTCGAAAGCTGTTGCGATCCCCTACACTTGTGGGTTATCATGTCCCACACTGGGCAGTGCCATATTTGGCTTACATGACCTGGGGCGAGTTGCCTGAGGACGAAACATTAGCCAGACAGAAAACCCGGCGGTCTAAGTAAGTGACGATTCTCAATGGGGAGTTACATCATCGCAGTGTCACTGGAGCGTTTCAACGTTGTGTTTCTCTTGAGGAGGGTCAAGAAATTCTTCGTGAGATTCACGAGGGAGATTGTGGCCATCATGCTGGTTCAAAATCTCTTGTGGTGAAAGCTTTCGGTCATGGTTTTTATTGGCTGACGGCTCATGTTGATGCGGATGATCTAGTCAGTAAATGTGATGGTTGCCAGAAATTCTCACGACGGGCTCATGTGCCGGCTCAAGAATTGAGGATGATTCCAATTACTTGGCCATTTTGCAGTCTGGGAAATTGACATGGTTGGGCCATTCAAAAGGTCTAAAGATAAAAAGACCCACCTCTTGGTGGCGGTTGACAAGTTCACAAAGTGGGTTGAGGCAGAACCAGTCAGTAAGTGTGATGCAGCCACGGCGGTTCAATTCATGAAAAAGGTGATCTTTCACTTTGGTTTTCCACACAGTATTATAACTGACAATGGCACTAATCTGTCTAAGGGTGCCATGGAAGAGTTCTGTCAACGTGAGCATATCCGGCTTGATGTTTCATCAGTAGCTCACCCCCAATCCAAAGGGCAGGTTAAAAGAGCCAATCAGGAAATCTTGAAAGGCATCAGACCTCGGCTTATGGTTCCTTTGTTGGGGAACGTAGTAATTTCAAAAAAATCCTACACACACGCAAGATCATGGTGATGCATAGCAACGAGAGGGGAGAGTGTTGTCCACGTACCCTCGTAGACCGAAAGCGGAAGCGTTATAACAACGCGGTTGATGTAGTCGTACGTCTTCACGACCCGACCGATCAAGCACCGAAACTACGGCACCTCCGAGTTCTAGCACATGTTCAGCTCGATGACGATCCCCGGACTTTGATCTAGCAAAGTGTCGGGGATGAGTTCCGTCAGCACGACGGTGTGGTGACGATCTTGATGTTCTACCGTCGTAGGGCTTCGCCTAAGCACCGCTACAATATTGTCAAGGATTATGGTGGAGGGGGGCACCGCACACGGCTAAGAGATCTCAAGGATCAATTGTTGTGTCTTTGAGGTGTCCCCCTGCCCCCGTATATAAAGGAGCAAGGGAGGAGGAGGCCGGCCCTAGGAGGGGGCGCACCAAGTGTGGAGTCCTACTGGGACTCGCTAGTCCTAGTAGGATTCCACCTCCCATATGGAATAGGAAAAGAGGAAGGGAAAAGGAGAAGGAAGGAAGGGGGCGCCCCCTTCCCTAGTCCAATTCGGACCAGACCAAGGGGAGGGGTGCGGCCACCCTTGAGGCCCTTTTCCTTCTTTCCCGTATGGCCCAATAAGGCCCAATACGTATTCCCGTAACTCTCCGGTACTCCAAAAAATACCCGAATCACTCAGAACCTTTCCGATGTCCGAATATAGTCGTCCAATATATTGATCTTTACGTCTCGACCATTTCGAGACTCCTCGTCATGTCCCTGTTCTCATCTGGGCCTCCAAACTCCTTCGGTACATCAAAAATCATAAACTCATAATATAAATGTCATCGAAACTTTAAGCGTGCGGACCCTATGGGTTCGAGAACTATGTAGACATGACCGAGACACGTCTCCGGTCAATAACCAATAGCGGAACCTGGATGCTCATATTGGCTCCCACATATTCTACGAAGATCTTTATCGGTCAGACCGCATAACAACATACGTTGTTCCATTTGTCATCGGTATGTCACTTACCCGAGATTCGATCGTCGGTATCTCAATACCTAGTTCAATCTCGTTACCGGCAAGTCTCTTTACTCGTTCCGTAATACATCATCCCACAACTAACTCATTAGTTGCAATGCTTGCAAGGCTTAAGTGATGTGCATTACCGAGTGGGCCCAGAGATACCTCTCCGACGATCGGAGTGACAAATCCTAATCTCGAAATACGCCAACCCAACAAGTACCTTCGGAGACACCTGTAGAGCACCTTTGTAATCACCCAGTTACGTTGTGATGTTTGGTAGCACACAAAGTGTTCCTCCGTTAAACGGTAGTTGCATAATCTCATAGTCATAGGAACATGTATAAGTCATGAAGAAAGCAATAGCAACATACTAAACGATCGAGTGCTAAGCTAACGGAATGGGTCAAGTCAATGACAACTCAAATGACAACTCATGTCTATGGTTAGGAAACATAACCATCTTCGATTAACGAGCTAGTCAAGTAGAGGCATACTAGTGACACTCTGTTTGTCTATGTGTTCACACATGTGTTACGTTTCCGGTTAATACAATTCTAGCATGAATAATAAACATTTATCATGATATAAGGAAATAAATAATAACTTTATTATTGCCTCTAGGGCATATTTCCTTTAGTCTCCCACTTGCGCTAGAGTCAATAATCTAGATCACATCGGCATGTGATTTAACATCAATATTTCACATCACCATGTGGTTAACACCCATAATTCACATCGTCATTTGACCAATACCCAAAGGGTTTACTAGAGTCAATAATCTAGTTCACATCGCTATGTGATTAACACCCAAAGAGTACTAAGGTGTGATCATGTTTTGCTTGTGAGATAATTTTAGTCAATGGGTCTGTCACATTCAGATCCGTAAGTATTTTGCAAATTTCTATGTCTACAATGCTCTTCATGGAGCTACTCTAGCTAATAGCTCCCACTTTCAATATGTATCCAGATTGAGACTTAGAGTCATCTGGATCAGTGTCAAAACTTGAATCGACGTAACCCTTTACGACGAACCCTTTTTGTCATTTCCATAATCGAGAAACATATCCTTATTCCACTAAAGATAATTTTGACCGCTGTCCAGTGATCTACTCCTAGATCACTATTGTACTCCCTTGCCAAAATCAGTGTAGGGTATACAATAGATCTGGTACACAACATGGCATACTTTATAGAACCTATAGCCAAAGCATAGGGAATGACTTTCATTCTCTTCCTATATTCTGCCGTGGTCGGGCTTTGAGTCTTACTCAATTTCACACCTTGTAACACATGCAAGAACTATTTCTTTGACTGTTCCATTTTGAACTACTTCAAAATCTTGTCAAGGTATGTACTCATTGAAAACACTTATCAAGCGTCTTGATCTATCTCTATAGATCTTGATGCTCAATATGTAAGCAGCTTCACCGAGGTCTTTCTTTGAAAAACTCCTCTCAGACACTCCTTTATGCTTTGCAGAATAATTCTACATTATTTCCGATCAACAATATGTCATTCACATATACTTATCAGAAATGTTGTAGTGCTCCCACTCACTTTCTTGTAAATACAGGCTTCACCGCAAGTCTGTATAAAACTATATGCTTTGATCAACTTATCAAAGCATGTATTCCAACTCCGAGATGCTTGCACCAGTCCATAGAGGGATCGCTGGAGCTTGCATATTTTGTTAGCACCTTTAGGATTGACAAAACCTTCAGGTTGCATCACATACAACTCTTCTTCCAGAAATCCATTCAGGAATGCAGTCTTTATATCCATTTGCCAGATTTCATAAAATGTGGCAATTTGCTAACATGATTCAGACAGACTTAAGCATCGCTACAAGTGAGAAGGTCTCATCATAGTCAACTCCTTGAACTTGTCGAAACCTTTTGCGACAATTCTAGCTTTGTAGATAGCAACACTACTATCAGCGTCCGTCTTCCTCTTGACGATCCATTTATTTTCTATGGCTTCCCGATCATCGGGCAAGTCAACCAAAGTCCATACTTTGTTCTCATACATGGATCCTATCTCATATTTTATGGCCTCAAACCATTTCGTGTAATCTGGGCTCATCATCGCTTCCTCATAGTTCGCAAGTTCGTCATGGTCTAGTAACATGACTTCCAGAACAGGATTACCGTACCACTATGGTGCGGATCTCACTCTGGTTTACCTACGAGATTCGGTAGTAACTTTATCTGAAGTTACATTATCATCATCATTAGCTTCCTGACTAATTGGTGTAGTAGTCACAGGAACAGATTTCTGTGATGAACTACTTTCCAATAAGGGAGTAGGTACATGTACCTCATCAAGTTCTACTTTCCTCCCACTCACTTCTTTCGAGAGAAACTCCTTCTCTAGAAAGGATCCATTCTTAGAAACGAATTTCTTGCCTCTGGATCTATGATAGAAGGTGTACCCAACAGTTTCCTTTGGGTATTCTATGAAGACATATTTCTCTGATTTGGGTTTGAGCTTATCAGGATGAAACCTTTCATATAAGCATCACAACCCCAAATTTTAAGAAACAACAACTTTGGTTTCTTGCCAAACCACAGTTCATATTGTGTCGTCTCAACGGACTTAGATGGTGCACTTTTTTAACGTGAATGCAGCTGTCTTTAATGCATAAACCCAAAACGATAGTGGTAAATCGGTAAGAGACATCATAGATTGTACCATATCTAATAAAGTACGGTTATGACGTTCGGACACACCATTATGCTGTGGTGTTCTAGGTGGCATGAGTTTGTGAAACTATTCCACATTGTTTTAATTGAAGGCCAAACTCGTAACTCAAAATATTCGTCTCCACGATCTGATCGTAGAAACTTTATTTTCTTGTCACGATGATTTTCCACTTCACTCTGAAATTCTTTGAAATTTTCAAATGTTTCAGACTTACGTTTCATCAAGTAGATATACCTATATCTACTCAAATCATGTGTGAAGGTCAGAAAATAACGATACCCGCCGCGAGCCTTAACACTCATCGGATCGCATACATCAGTATGTATTATTTCCGATAAGTCAGTTGCTCGCTCCATTGTTCCGGAGAACGGAGTCTTAGTCATCTTCCCCATGAGGCATGGTTTGCAAGCATCAAGTGATTCCAAAAGCCCATCAGCATGGAGTTTCTTCATGCGCTTTACACCAATATGACCTAAACGGCAGTGCCACAAATAAGTTGCACTATCATTATTAACTTTGCATCTTTTGGTTTCAATATTATGAATATGTGTATCACTACGATCGAGATCCAATGAACCATTATCATTGGGTGTGTAACCATATAAGGTTTTATTCATGTAAACAGAACAACAATTTATTCTCTTACTTAAATGAATAACCGTATTGCAATAAACATGATCAAATCATATTCATGCTCAACGCAAACACCAAATAACACTTATTTAGTTTCAACACTAATCCCGAAAGTATAGGGAGTGTGCGATGATGATCATATCAATCTTGGAACTACTTCCAAGACAAATCGCCACCTCGCCTTTTACTAGTTTCTATTTATTCTGCAACTCCCGTTTCGAGTTACTGCTCTTAGCAACTGAACAAATATCAAATGCCGAAGGGTTGCTATAAACACTAGTAAAATACACATCAATAACATGTATATCCAATATACCTTTGTTCACTTTGCCATCCTTCTTATCCGCCAAATACTTGGGGCAGTTCCGCTTCCAGTGACCAGTCCCTTTGCTGTAGAAGCACTTAGTCTCAGACTTAGGACCAGACTTGAGCTTCTTCACTTGAGCAGCAACTTGCTTGCCGTTCTTCTTGAAGTTCCCCTTCTTCCCTTTGACCTTTTCTTGAAACTAGTGGTCTTATTAACCATCAACACTTGATGTTTTTTTTTATTTCTACCTTTGTCGATTTCAGCATCGCGAAGAGCTTGGGAATTACTTTCGTCATCCCTTGCATATTATAGTTCATCACGAAGTTCTACTAACTTGGTGATGGTGACTAGAGAATTCTGTCAATCACTATTTTATCTGGAAGATTAACTCCCACTTGATTCAAGCGATTGTAGTACCCAGACAATCTGAGCACATGCTCACTGCTTGAGCTATTCTCCTCCATCTTTTAGCAATAGAACTTGTTGTAGACTTCATATCTCTCAACTCGGGTATTTGCTTGAAATATTAACTTCAACTCCTGGAACATCTCATATGGTCCATGACGTTCAAAACGTCTTTGAAGTCCCAATTCTAAGCCGTTAAGCATGGTGCACTAAACTATCAAGTGTCATCATATTCAGCTAGCCAAACGTTCATAACGTCTGCATCTGCTCCTGCAATATGTCTGTCACCTAGCGGTGCATCAAGGACATAATTCTTCTGTCCAGCAATGAGGGTAACCCTCAGATCACGGATCCAATCTGCATCATTGCTACTAACATTTTTCAACCTAGTTTTCTCTAGGAACATATCAAAATAAACACAGGGAAGCAACAACGCGAGCTATTGATCTACAACATAATCTGCAAAATACTATCAGGACTAAGTTCATGATAAATTTAAGTTCAATTAATCATATTACTTAAGAACTCCCACTTAGACAGACATCCCTCTAATCTTCTAAGTGATCACGTGATCCATATCAACTAAACCATGTCCGATCATCACGTGAGATGGAGTAGTTTCAATGGTGAACATCACTATGTTGATCATATCAACTATATGATTCACGCTCGACCTTTCGGTCTCCGTGTTGTGAGGCCATATCTGTTATATGCTAGGCTCGTCAAGTTTAACCTGAGTATTCCGCATGTGCAACTGTTTTGCACCTGTTGTATTTGAACGTAGAGCCTATCACACCCGATCATCACGTGGTGTCTCAGCATGAAGAACTTTCGCAACGGTGCATACTCAGGGAGAACACTTATACCTTGATAATTTAGTGAGGGGTCATCTTATAAAGCTACCGTCGAACTAAGCAAAATAAGATGTATAAAAGATAAACATCACATGCAATCAAAATATGTGATATGATATGGCCATCATCATCTTGTGTCTTTGATCTCCCTCTCCAAAGCATCGTCATGATTTCCATCATCACCGGCATGACACCATGATCTCCATCATCTTGATCTATATCAATGTGTCGTCACATGGTCGTCTCGCCAGCAATTGCTCTT
Source organism: Aegilops umbellulata (assembly GCA_032464435.1). Classification (NCBI taxonomy): domain Eukaryota; kingdom Viridiplantae; phylum Streptophyta; class Magnoliopsida; order Poales; family Poaceae; genus Aegilops; species Aegilops umbellulata. The sequence goes on along the minus strand of CP136060.1, from coordinate 132,598,524 downwards.
GCAACTATTGCTATCGCATAGCGATAAAGTAAAGCAATTATTTGGCGCCTGCATCTTATGCAATAGAGAGATAACCATAAGGCTTTAGCCAGTTGCCGATAACTTCAACAAAACATGATCATCTCATACAACAACTTATATCCCATCACGTCTTGACCATATCACATCACAACATGCCCTGCAAAAACAAGTTAGACGTCCTCTACTTTGTTGTTGCAAGTTTTACGTGGCTGCGACGGGCTTAGCAAGAACCGTTCTTACCTACGCATCAAAACCACAACGATAGTTTGTCAAGTTAGTGTTGTTTTAACCTTCTCAAGGACCAGGCGTAGCCACACTCGGTTCAACTAAAGTTGGAGAAACTGAAACCCGCTAGTCACCTGTGTGCATAGCACAGCGGTAAACCAGTCTCGCGTAAGCGTACGCGTAATGTCGGTCCGGTCCGCTTCATCCAACAATACCGCCGAACCAAAGTATGACATGTTGTTAAGCAGTATGACTTATATCGCCCACAACTCACTTGTGTTCTACTCGTGCATATGACATCTACGCATAAAACCTTGCTCGGATGCCACTGTTGGGGAACATAGTAATTTCAAAAAAATTCACGCACACGCAAGATCATGGTGATGCATAGCAACGAGAGGGGAGAGTGTTGTCCACGTACCCTCGTAGACCGAAAGCGGAAGCGTTATAACAACGCGGTTGATGTAGTCGTACGTCTTCACGGCCCGACCGGTCAAGCACCGAAACTACGGCGCACCTCCGAGTTCTAGCACACGTTCAGCTCGATGACGTCCCCGGACTCCGATCCAGCAAAGTGTCGGGGATGAGTTCCGTCAGCACGACGGCATGGTGACGATTTTGATGTTCTACCGCCGCAGGGCTTCGCCTAAGCACCGCTACAATATTGTCAAGGATTATGGTGGAGGGGGCCACCGCACACGGCTAAGAGATCTCAAGGATCAATTGTTGTGTCTTTGGGGTGTCCCCCTGCCCCTGTATATAAAGGAGCAAGGGAGGAGGAGGCCGGCCCTAGGAGGGGGCGCACCAAGTGTGGAGTCCTACTAGGACTCTCTAGTCTAAACTCCTAATGTCTCAGTTGGTAGGTCATGTTCCGGGTTTTATTTTCATCCCACCGCACCCGGCTTTTTTTGGTACTTCTTTGGTACTACTTCCCACCTCCCTCTCAACCTCCGTCGGTCAATTTTTGTCTCGTTAAAAACGGTTTTTTTCGTCCTCGATCCCACCTCCCAGCGATTCCCGACTGAACCGACGAGCGGCAAAAAAAACTCGAAGCAAACCACCTAGCGATTGCTCTACGTACTCCCCTCGCAAGCAACAGAACCAGACGAAAAAAAATCTACGAAGAAAAACCAGCGGAAAAAAAACGGGCACGACCCGCACGCACGCACGGTGCCCTCGAGCGACTACCTCCCGCATGAAAAAAAACGCACCCACCACCTCCGCTCTCCTCCTAGGGCGACACCGGGGCGCCCCCCAACCCTAGCCGTCACAGACCTCCACCACAACCACGCCGCCGCCGCCGGCAACCATCGCCGGTGGCCGCGAAGGCGGCTCCTCAAAGCAGGGACGCGTCTTCCGTCGAAATCCAAGTCCGTTTGCGCGAGCTTCTCCGCCCCTCGATCCGATCTTCACCTTCGCTCATGGTGGCCGTCAGCTGACCTCCCGCCGGCGGTCAGCTTGATCTGCGCGGCACTCGGCTGCCCGCATGGCCCACCTCCTCCCCATCGCGGCACTCGTTGGCCACCGTTGGGCCTGCTTGTGGCGCACAGATCGGGTCGCGCGCAACGGCTACATCATCGCCGGATCTGTCCGACTGCGACCCCAACCCCAGCGCCCTCCTCCACCGCCCGCTTCCCCACTCCCGCTTGACTCCATGGGGGGCGCCGGTGGTGACGCTCTACCCGGAGTTCCGCGGATCTGCGTCTGCCAGCCGCGTTTGGCCTCCGTCCGCTGTGCTCTGCCGGCCCTGGCCCGCGCCGGGGTGGCCCTTGGCTCGTCACCAGGCTCAGCTAGCATGTGTGAGTGCGTGATCTCCACTGATTGATGCTTCTATGAAGTCAGCGTGTGTGTGCTTGCCTGCTGCTTGCTGGGTGCCGATGGATGCTTGTTGCGTGTGCATGCCTATGTGTGGTGTTTGCTTGATCAAGCAACAATGATACATGTTGTTTTCTAATAGGCCGTGATAATTAGAACTAATAGTGAGCCTTCAAGTTTCTAAAGGCTGAGGGGTAATCGAGGAGCCGGTGCCAAGGTCCTAGAGGAGGCGCCGCCGCCTTCATTGCGGACCTGCAGGTCTCCATCTGGACATCGCTGCTGAGGTCCGCCTTCGCCCTTTGCATGTTCATATATCCATTGGACGCCACATCAATTTTTCACAGTACTTATGTACATCTATTGGGCACTGATACATACATCCATTAATGTCTCCGGCTCCTGTCCTTGTGCTTCATGACCATGGGCGGGACTGGCGCGGACATGGAGAACAGCGACAAGGCCAGGTTTGCGAATGTGTTGTGAACTTGCGATAGTCCTCGACCGGGTGCTCGCGGGCAATGACCGTGGCCTAGCAGCAGGATAGCATAAGCTCTACCTTGTTCTTTTGTGCTTGAATCAGATTTGGTGGTTCTCAATTTTACATATTTGATCTTGGTCTTCTTTTGTATGCAGGGTACACTTATGTTTCATGTCTATTCTGCAGATTTTCAGAACACTGAGTGCATATCTTGCCTTGCAATGCTGCTGATTCGACAACCGTGAGTGCTCCTCTCCCCTTTACGTCCCTGCTAAAATTCAGTTCCAAACACGATTTGACAGTTGATTCTTTGGTTCAGGAACTGGATTCAAACTGGACTTGCGACCAGAGCAACCCCAAGCAAGATGAACTCGATTGGAAGATGTCTTCTAAACTCTGAATGCAAGCACTTGGCCGACACTTTTCTTAGTGTAGAAGGCATGTCGTTTGATTCATGCCAAGAAGCGTACAAACAGTATAAGCTATTCGCTTGGGAGAATGATTTCAGAATTCATCATGGAAAGCCGAGATGAGGGCATGCATGTTACCTGTTGATGCACAAAATTGTGTGTTGGTGCTAGGTCAGTTACATAGCGTCTTGCTTGAAATTGTAGTACAATTATATTATTCTCGTTTCCCCATCCACTCCATGATGGTCTTGCGCTTGAATTTTTTTCATGCTTTGAAATTGCTTGGTATTTATATTGTATACAGTAGGATTGTCATTGTCTTATTTGGTTTTTTGTGTGTAGGTTAAGAGGGACAAAGGTAATTCTTCTTCGTGCAAAACAGAATGAAGGCGAGGATGCATCTCCTCCATGCAAAGCAGGTTGGTATGTGAGCATATTCAGGAACCAGCACAATCACCCTCTATTTGCAATTTGTGAAGAGAAGAGGCAGTGGAACTCACACAGTGAGATCAATCCAGTTCTTATGAAAAAATTTCATCAATAATCTCGAAGTAAATAATTTCAGCCTCGGCAAGGTGTGCAATATTCTCACCGCAATGCATAGCGATTAGTCGGGAGCAACATTCCGTAAGCAAAACTTAAGGTACCCTTGCTCAACGCTGGCTTAGTATTCAATAACAAATGACATGGTCAAGACTGTCAAGCTTTTATAAGACATGAAAACCGTCAATCCATATATGTAATATAGAGTTAAGACAGAAAGTTAATAAGAAATACATCTTTTTTGCCAAGTGCTTAATTGATCCTCATCCCCCATGTCATGTTGTCATTGCAAGCTGCATCCATCTTGCAAAACATATCAAACACAAACAGTAAAGAAGATTAGAGGACAAGACATACTTGAAAGATTAGAGGACAAGACATACTTGAAGCAACATGCAGCAGCAGCGCAAGCATTCAACCCAGCAGCACAAGATAGCAAGCAACATCCAGGATCCAGCAGCTTAATGGAAGAAATATGACGAATAAGAGAGGAAGAGGTTGAGGAATAGGAGAGGCTGTTGGGTTACCTGCGAGGCTACGCCTGCGAGTAAAGGCTGCTGGTGCTGGGGCTAGCGGTCGCCGGCGACGGCGTCGACCTGGGAGGGAGCACCTCGTCCTCATGACGAGAGCGTGCGGGAGACAGATAGGGTTTGGTATTGGGTTGGGCCGAGGCTGGTTTTGGGCTGGGCCGTGTCCCAACCGTGTCCCAGACGTGTCCCACCGTATCCCTGTAATTTTTTCCTTCTTATTAATCGAAAATCATGGGACACAACTTACTTCGTGTATCCCAGCGTATCCCTGTATCCCGCCGTATCAGGACGGCAGTTCGGCTGATTCTGGCGTGTCCATGCTTTTTAGATAATCTATTCTTTCTTTACCCCGTTGACAATGTGACAATGATCATTTTGTGTTTCAGAGTAAAAAAACAGACTAATCTGAATCTGACGAGTAAAAAATATCATTGTGTTTCAGAGTGTTACACAATTTATCAACAGGAGCAAAGACTCTAATCTGATGATGTAGAACAGCACCCGGTAGTAGACTAAGAAAGGAACATTATTTATGGAACACAATGATATTCAGAGCACCCCTGCACTGTGTGAGATTTAGAAGGTATTCAAATTAGTGTTTGTCGATAACTGCAAATTCCGTGTGTCCAAGCTTCATATTTTTCTATCCCTGTCAACATACTAATCCGTTGTTCTTTGTTGTGCAGTTGGTACTGCCGGCGGATGCATCCATGTGCTAATCTGCTGGCACCGAGTAGACGGAGCCAAACGAGTTGGGGCCTCCAGCCGGCTGGTAGTGGACAACAACACCGGGTTTGTTAATTACTCAACAAGTCACAGATCGATCTCTTTTTTATTGGTTTGGAGTGGATTATCAGGCCTGCCGCGCAATCATAGATTTACCTTTTGATTTATGTGGGTGGACAGAAACACCCTTTCTGAAGTTTTCTAGGGATTGTAATGAAGCACAACTTGGTCAGTGATACCAATCCCTTCGAGCTCCCTCAACCCTTCGCCAACACTTCAGTTTCTCACCACAAGTGAGTTCTCTCTGCACCAGCATTATTGTTAATCAATGTACGAGCCGGTAATCAGAGTTTAGATTCATGCTACTAATGCTAGCGCACTCCCCATGTGGACAGAGTGGCGGCCGAATGATTTGGTAGAAGAGACGAACCTTATTATGGACAAAGAGAGATGCATAATTTTCCCAATCTGTTTATTATTGGTCGTTCCATGCATCGTTCGGGGTAAAAAAATGCCTAGAACATGGGTTTTCCCTTGTATACTTATCCATGCCTGATGGCACTACCCCGCATTAGCATACTTTAAGTTTGTCCTTCTATTATCTCTTATTCAGGGTAGAAATGCCCGGAACAAACAAATGATGAATTGTGGTGTTGTCATTCTTGTAGTTAAAGATTATGTTTAAAATTGATCATCACTTGGGATGCTGCCAACTTGCAGGGTCGATGAGCCATTAAATTGCCATATTGCTTTCCCCTCTTATTCACTATTGTAAGCTTGGTTCTTGAGGAACTTCTCATTGTTGACATATAGGCTGTGGAAAATAGAAATAAAATCTATTTGTTCATTCTTCTACTGTACTTTCGATCCATCTCCCACGGTTCAGTAAATTTCAGCTATGTGCTTAAATATTAGGAAGGCGTCATCTTCTAAAACATATTGTTACCTACTCAAACATATTGTCTTCCTTTGTGTTTCCGATAATTATTTATAAAAACACGCGTAAAATGAAGTTGCAGAACCTGCATTGGACCATGCTAATTTGCTTTGTCCATTTTTTTGAAGAAATAATACTCTTCAGATTCCTAAGCATTCAGAATTATGACTTTGCGTGCTATTACATTTCCCAGTATCGGACGCTATATTTTCTATGGGAATCATTGACATAGTTCCTTCAGAAAGTTGTATCTCTGAAATGGACAAACTGCTCTTATGTAATTCTACAATCCATTCTGATTTTGTGGCAAATATACATGTTATGCAGGCGTACTATTGTTTAGGATAGTGTGTGTGACATATGTGGGAACGGGGAGGAAGATGAATATCATGCTGTTATATCATGCACAAAAAGTAAGGCGTTGAGATTTGCCATGAGGAAAGAGTGGAGGCTTCCAGAAGAAAAGGAGTTCTGGTACACTGGAACAGACTGGCTACAAATCCTACTGGACAAGTATGATTTAGAGATAAGAAAGAAAATTCTGCTGTTGTTATGGAGAGCCTGGTTTCTACGAGATAACTATATCCACAGTGATGGCAAAGAAACCATTTCGAGATCGGTGATGTTCCTTGTGCAGTATGAGGAGGAATCAGGAATCTGTCGATATCTGCTGTTGGACAGGGAAACAAGAGTTGCTGGTCCCTGTCTGCATCTAGACACACCATGACTAGGAATCAGCCGAACGCCGAGCCAAATGCCCAGTGGAAAGAGCCGCCTGAAGGTGTTGTAAAACTAAACACTGATGCTGCCTTTTTGTCAGACACATGCGAATCCTGGGCTGGCACGATCGCACGGGATCATACGAGGCATGTCGTCTTCTCGGCGAGTAAATCGATGAATAAATGCAGATCAGTTGAAGAGGCAGAGGGGCAAGCTATCCTGATGGGTCTGGTATTGCTGTCGAGACTGTACCAAGGCCCACTGATCATTGAGACTGACAACAAAATGATTGCAAATGAATTGGGACAAGTCAGATCAAACCGATCAGAATGTTTCTGGGTTGTCAGTGAGATAAAAAACACAAGCCGAATCTTCAGTTCAGTTCAGGACAAGGCCATCAAAAGGGAACAAAACTGTCTAGCACATGAGCTCGCTGCCAGAGCTAGACGGCATGAGGACTCACTAATAATTGCGGACGTGCCCGAGGAGCTTCGTTCGCTGATGCTATCTGAATGTACCAAGTGATGTATTTGGTCCTTTTTAGGTAGTCATCCTCAAAAAATTTATAAACATGTTATGAAATGCCTTCCAAGTCAACCACATAGCCATTTTTTAAGAACGGGTGGGAATTCGTTTGTCGATAAAATTATCTTTTTACACGGGATGTTGCCTTATTTCTACATTAAGCAAATAAACAGTGTGCTGAACTTAACAACTCTCTATCCTTATTTGTTATTTCTCTTATTCATAGTGTGTCTTCCCCATTTATACATGTAACGATGATGAACTAAACAACTCTCTATTCTTATTTCTCCAGAAAGCTTTCGGATGGTACTCACACCATCTTATTCCTTGAAACATGAAGTGTTTTTCACATCTCTTACAATCCAATGTTTGTTAATTAATTATATTATTTATATTCATAAGTAGTATAAAGTTGGCTTAAAACTGTTAATATGATTTTGGATGATATATTATGATGTTGACAAGGAGGTTATTGGTGCTCATTAAAATAGCAGTATGAAATAAGCCTACATATATTTGTTGGTTTTCAATTTAAGCCTTTCAACTCAACTGACATTATTATTTTTACATTATTTACTGACATAAAACTCCTGTTTTGCAGGCTATCTGGAATGATTGCAGGTTTTAACAAGAAGTCCTCAATATGTGGACTGGCTCAAAATGGATGGAGATGCGCGCCGGTAGCTTTTTGGTTGATTGTATTAAGCATTTAAGTTCGTAGCAATTCATACCATCAATATCTTTGGGGTGCCTTGTACTCCCTCCGTAAACTAATATAAGAGCATAGTGATCTAAACGCTCTTATATTATAGTTTATAGAGGGAATAATATTTTAAAAAATCGTGCCTTTTTCGGCCTGATGTGGCGTGCTGCCCATAGACGTCCTTACCCCATTTCCTCCTTGGCCTGGGTTTTCGGATAGCAAGACATATGGACTTATGGAGACAGTTTGGGGTGCCGATTCTCTCTCTCTCTCTCTCTCTCTCTCTCTCTCTCCCCTCTTGCTAATAGAATTATGAACAACCGATAAGACTAATATTATGGACCTTCTCTCCTCAATCCTACCATGCATTATTTGACTTTTGCGCTAACACAGGAAAAATGTGTTGTAAACTTGTGAGTTGTGCCTTACTCCCTCCGTTCTTAAATACAAGTTTTTTTTAGAGATTCCAATGCGGACTACATACAGAACAAAATGAGTGGATCTACATTTTCTAAAATATGTCTATGTACATAAGTATGTAGTTCATTTCTAAAATATGTCTATATACATAAGTATGTAGTTCGTATTAGAATATCTAAAAAGACTTCAATTTAGGAATAGAGGGAGTATATTTTAGGGAAAAGTTTTAGCACTCTTATTCGCAATTGATGTTGCATGTCATTCACCCTTATATTTGATGTTAATGTATGAGTTTATGTCAAATTAGGGTTGGTTACGCACTTCCCTTTTATATAGTAGCTCTTTTGGGCCCCATCTGGTTTGGGGCGGGCCGACGGTCTGATGCGCGGTGGTGTGGCTCCCTGGTGGTGGTGGCGAGGCATCGAGGGGTGCGGGTGGTTGCGGCTTTTGTCGGTCGATGTGCTGCATTGTGGTAGCAGAGGTTGCCCAGACCCATTTGGGCCCGGTCGGGCCAGTAGGGGCCTGCTAGGTCCCTGCCGTCACGTCCGATCGGCTTCGTGGCAGCGGTGAAGGTTGTCCCCTCTCGTCGGCTGAGTTGAGGATGCCCCCGAGTCCCCTTGGATCCCTCTTCCCTCCCATGGTCTCGTGTCGGTGGCCTCAAGAGACGACGAAGCTGGTTCAGTGACCGTGGTGGCAAAGGCTGGTGGGCGGCAGGTTGGTTGGTGCACTTTAGATCGTCCGAGGTGGTGGTGGTTGTTTGGGTCGATGAAATCCCTAGGGCTCGTCCGACATCGACGTGGTGATGTCTGCAGGCGCCGCCGGACCTTCCTAAAGGGCGCCAGGTATACGCTTTCCCCACTGTCCTCTGCGTACTGAGGGAAACCCTAGGGCTTGTCCGGGCAGCAGTGGCGTCATTGTCGCATTCCTTCTTGAAGGTGTTGCTTGGTACGCAACGCTTCAGGTGCTAGGAGTGCGGTGGTACTTCGCCGGAGGGTGGAGCGGTTACCGGTCATCTCTATTTCGTTGATCTACCGATGTCGAGATTTGTTTCTCTTTCTTTTTCTCTCATTTTTATTTTGGGCTTGTTTGTGCTGCAAGCCTCAATGAGCTGATTGTATCGGATGACTACTTTATAATATAAAGCGGGGAAACTCTTTATCGTCAAGCGCCTAAATCCATATTATGTAATAGTTTGCCAGCCAATTGCATATTGCAATGAAGTTTCTGGTTGTAACATCTTGGAACATTTGTATAAAAGGAAAAAAAATCCTTCATGTGTTGTTTTTAATTAATGGATAATAATAATGCACATGCTTTCATGAGAAAAATGATTTTAAGAATTAAAATATGCATTCCAGTGTTATTATCATTTGTAATGCAGTTTAGAATAAAGAGTTCAATGTTTGTGTACCACCTTTATTTTGTGCATCAGGTGTATAGGGTCGAATTACATTTTTTTTATCAAAGTACATTCCAAGCGTATTATTCCAATTTTTTTCTTATTGCCTATCTTTCAATCTATGTAAAATTTGACATGCAACCAATACAAATTTTCAAAAGCCCGTGGCAACGCACGGGCAGTCTACTAGTCCTAGTAGGATTCCACCTCCCATATGGAATAGGAAAAGAGGAAGGGAAAAGGAGAAGGAAGGAAGGGGGCGCCCCCCTTCCCTAGTCCAATTCGGACCAGACCAAGGGGAGGGGTGTGGCCACCCTTGAGGCCCTTTTCCTTCTTTCCCGTATGGCCCAATAAGGCCCAATACGTATTCCCGTAACTCTCCGGTACTCCAAAAAATACCCGAATCACTCAGAACCTTCCGGATATCCGAATATAGTCGTCCAATATATCGATCTTTACGTCTCGACCATTTCGAGACTCCTCGTCATGTCCCCGATCTCATCCGGGACTCCGAACTCCTTCGGTACATCAAAACTCATAAACTCATAATATAACTGTCATCGAAACTTTAAGCGTGCGGACCCTACGGGTTCGAGAACTATGTAGACATGACCGAGACACGTCTCCGGTCTATAACCAATAGCGGAACCTGGATGCTCATATTGGCTCCCACATATTCTACGAAGATCTTTATCGGTCAGACCGCATAACAACATACGTTGTTCCCTTTGTCATCGGTATGTTACTTGCCCGAGATTCGATCGTCGGTATCTCAATACCTAGTTCAATCTCTTTTCCGGCAAGTCTTTTTACTCGTCCGTAATACATCATCCCACAACTAACTCATTAGTTGCAATACTTGCAAGGCTTAAGTGATGTGCATTACCGAGTGGGCCCAGAGATACCTCTCCGACGATCGGAGTGACAAATCCTAATCTCGAAATATGCCAACCCAACTAGTACCTTCGGAGACACCTGTAGAGCACCTTTATAATCACCCAGTTACGTTGTGACGTTTTGTAGCACACAAAGTGTTCCTCCGGTAAACGGGAGTTGCATAATCTCATAGTCATAGGAACATGTATAAGTCATGAAGAAAGCAATAGCAACATACTAAACGATCGAGTGCTAAGCTAACGGAATGGGTCAAGTCAATCACATCATTCTCCTAATGATGTGATCCCGTTAATCAAATGACAACTCATGTCTATGGTTAGGAAACATAACCATCTTCGATTAACGAGCTAGTCAAGTAGAGGCATACTAGTGACACTTTGTTTGTCTATGTATTCACACATGTATTATGTTTCCGGTTAATACAATTCTAGCATGAATAATAAACATTTATCATGATATAAGGAAACAAATAATAACTTTATTATTGCCTCCAGGGAATATTTCCTTCATCCTTTGCAGCAGACGCCGGGTTGTTGGGTGGAGGAGTTGCCTTCTGTGATATGGAGCATCAATACTACACCTAATAGATCCACGGGTTATATGCCTTTCTTCATGGTTTACGGCGCAGAAGCGGTTCTACCGAGTGACATCCGTCATGACTCGCCCCGTGTGGCGGCTTATGTTGAAACTGATATTGAACAAGCCCGTTAGGATGCACTTGACCTGTTGGATGAGAAGCGTGACTTAGCAGTAGCCCGCTCCGCGATTTATCAACAGGACCTGCACCGTTATCACAGCCGCCAGGTCAAGTCCAGAACCTTTCAAGAAGGTGACTTGGTGCTCTGACTCATCCAGGATTAGTCTGATACTCACAAGCTATCCCCACCTTGGGAAGGACCCTTTGTGGTCAGCGAGAACCTGAACAACGGGTCATACTACCTTATCGATGTTCGAGAGCACAAAGACTCACGTAAGTCGTAGGAGGAGACCCGCCGGCTGTGGAATATTGCTCATCTTCGACCTTACTACACTTGAGCCACCGGCTCTCATGATGTACATATTTTGAGATGTATATATTATGATAAATAATAAAGCAGAACCTCTGTCCTTTTCATCCTCAATGATCGTATGTTCTTATCATTCTAACTATAAACGACCAATTGGGGGCTGATCGTATCCGAATCTAGCTTAACTCTCTTGGTCCGGCTCATGATCGCGTTCGAGTCTACCTGTTAAACCTCATGGTCACTAGGGGGATTCCTGTTCAAACATAGGTCGTATTCGAACCAAAGAGAACATATCTGTCGATACCCTTTTGATTGGCACACTGCCAAACTCACTAGGGGGCTTCTTGATCGTATCTGAATCATAGGTCAACCCCTTTTTGGGTCCGATGTGGATCGTATTCGAACCAGCGTCGTTAAAAAACTCTCAAGGTCATTTGGGGGCTTCCTATTCAAACATAGGTCGTATTCGAACCAAAGAGAACATAGTTGTCGGTACCCTTTTGATCGGCGCAACGCCAAAGCACTGGGGGCTACATGATCGTATTCGAATCCTAGCTTAACCCCTTTGGAACGGTTTACTGATCGTATCCGAATCAGAAGCCTCAAAATTTTGTTTATTTCTTCTGACGTTTTCTGCACACGGTCTTTTTTGAGTTTGTCTTAAGAATTTTTTGATCCTGTGGAAAGCGTATAAGGAGTAGCTTCTATTTAACCCGGCTTGGCCTTAATCAGTAAGTCGCCAACATATAATAGTAATCATATGTGTGGAAGTACTGGCTTTTATAGGATTGGGTTGTCACCCTTAAACTGTTCGGGTCACATAAATCGGCAGTGTAAATCAAAGGATCGCATGTATGATATTATAGTTATATTTCAAAGCTATAATTGATAAGCGGCTTTTCTATGACTCTTTTTCATATTCCGGGTTCTATGTAAGATATATGACCCGCCCTGAGGTAAGCCGCCAAGGGACTTGTGATTTATTTTGTATGCAGGACAGTTTAAAAGCTTTCTTAAAGCATAAGGAAAACATATGATAAGCATAATATGGATGAATATAAGATGGCGGCTTAACAGTATTGAGCACCAAACACGTGCACGAAGGCACGACAAAACCAAGTTATGTCTATCCTATTACATGACTCCCCGAGTCCAAATGATTAACATTGTCTTTTTAGCAAAGTATAAATATGACCCGCCCGACGGATCAATTGTGTTGTTGGCCTGAAGCTTTCAGATCATCCCTTTCCGCTCCTCCATCGTGTTCCCTGTCCTGGAAGGTTGATGATGACCAGTCAATGCCACTCAAAGCTTCAAATTCAGCTTCATCATCAATTAATCCGGCCGGGTCAACTTCAGGGGCGAAGGTGTGCTTACGAGTTGGAGGGATCAGGCTGATCACTTCATAATGCGGCGTTGGAATCCTCCTATTTTCAGCATCATAACCCGGATGATACTTGGTAAGATCCGTTTTATCAGCAATCAGGATCGCCACAGGGTGTATTTCCTTAACACAAGTGGTGAAGTCCTCCTGTCCAAAAGGTGTGACGTCCTCCTTTAAGCTTGGATACCCAATGGCGATGTCGGCCGGGTCTAGCTCCAGTATCCACGCCTTGGCCCGGCTTAATGCAGCTACGGCTCTGGCTCTCGCATAAGATCGCCCTAATTCCTTAAACCGCTGAGGTAGCACAACAAGCCGCTTTAATACATCTGACAGGAGAGTGGGAACTTCATTTGACAGGGCCACTGCGGCTAAAGCACGTTGAGACCCGGTGTAGAGTTGCTCCACCAGCGTATAAACCGTCTTTAGCTTTATCAACATGCTTTGGTTCAGATTGGAACTCCTGGGCCCTGCATTACAATGTTAGGTGAGTTGATGACAATATTATGCTCATTTGACAGACTCACATATCTAACACTAGCAGAATAGCTTACCAAAGATTGCTGAGACCATCTGAGATATATGGCGTTTTAAACCGGATAGTTCGGTGGTTGCTTCGGCAAGAGCCGCCTCTGCCTTCTCAGCTCGGTTGATCAAGGCGCTCTTTTCATCAGCCCAGGCCTTCTTCTCCACTTCAAAGCCTTTTTTTCAGTTTTTCTTGTTCAGATACGCCGAACTCGAATTTGGAGTTGGCTTTTGGAGTTTGAATCTCCTGAGCTTCCAGGTGGTTCTTCAAGTCAGATATTTCTGATTCAAATTGACTATTGGTGGCCTGTACAAATACCGGGTCAAAATCAGGATTTTCATGAGGCAATATTAAGTCCCAAGTCTTTTGCAAGCAATAACACTTGGCACTTGGGGACTAATGTATACTGAAGAATTTTTGCTTACGGTGGCGGTTCATGATAGTAAGTCCCAAGCACTTTGCAAGCAAAGATACTTGGCACTTGGGGGATAATGCATATTGCGGTTATAAAGTGTTTTCATTTACTTCAAGCATGATAGGGACCGGCTCAAACATGTTGCTTAAGCCGGCCCTTGGGGACTATGGAATAAGCCAGGTTTTTTTCCGTATCTTAAATTCACATGAGTTACTAATATTGCTAAATTTGTTTCTAAAGTCTACATCATATTCATCATAAGCAATAGACTTGGGGGCTGGCATGGTAAGGATAAATGGATGTGGAGAAAAGGTTGTACCTCAAATTTCTAATACATTTGCTTCACCATATCAATTTCGGAGTCACGACTGCTGTGCACTTGGCTCATATAGCCAGAAAAGACTTTGCCAATACTAATGTGAGTATAATCAGTGACGTCAAATTTAACCCGGCGGTGTTCCAGAAGTTCATCCTTGGCAGAACATTTGGTCAACACGGTTGGTCTCCCCGGCTCAGTAAAGCCGGTCTTGGTGATTTCAACATCAGCATCTTGAGGATCATCCGTCCTGCAAGGCTAGGGACTTCCAGGTTTTCAGAACCATCGATGGTTTGCTCGACAGGCGGGTCAGCAGTGGGCGTCAGTATGTCATGAGCTGGCTCAGGCGGCGGCTCATGAGTGGAGGCTTCAGGGGCGGCCGTTCCAAGTTCTGGCTCATTTAAGATCGGCTCTTCGGCCGGCTTGTTCTTCTTCGCCCTCTTGTTGGGCTTTGCTTGGCCACTGCATAAGATCAAAAGGTCAGTACAAGTGTAGTAAATTGAAATGAATACATGATAAGCAGGTTATCATTACCCTGGAGCGGTTTTAAAAGCCGTCATATTGGACTGCATTGATTCGCCGGAAGAAGGTGAAGTTTCCTGATAATTTGAGTCAGGAGAACTGAGTGGTTGACGAGTGAGACCCGCCAAAGGATAAAAGGGATATAAATCGGAGATGATCTTGTTTCGGCGCTTTCGTGGTGCATTGGGTAAGCCGGAGGAGAGTTCCACATCTTTACTGGTCCGGGTCTGCATCCGTCTCTCATGAATCTGCCGCTTCAAAAGAAATTGAGGATCGTTATAAGCTAAGGGATGTGGAAATCTTACTTTCCGGGTTACTCTTCAGATTTTCTGTCTTGGCAAAGGCTCGGAGTCGGAAGAAATGATAGTTACCTCGTCAGCTTTTCCATGACTGGTTCCCGTGTCTTCCTGCTGATAATCAGTGTCAATAAGGTAATTAAAAAAGGAGCCAAGAGAGTCAAGGGCTACCTCTGACTCAGAGGTGTCTTCTAAATGAAGCAAATCTGAGGCGCTGGGCTTGTTCCCCTTCTTCTTGGCACCGGCCTTCCGGGCGGCTTTCTTGGCCTTTCTGGCTCTCTTTGCAGCTTCATGATCATACTTGGCTTTCCAAAATTCGTCAGTGGCCTGTAAATTACAACAAGAGTTTTGAGTAAGGATAAAACTTTGAAAGGTGAAAGTAAAAATGCTTGAAATTAGCGGCTTACTGCTGGAGCCGGGTTAGCTTTGCAGAATGGACTTAAGCCTACTTTGCCACAGTCCGCCAGGCTCTCATTCAGGAGTGACTTTGTCATATAATCAATGACGTCTTCAAGTAAATCATCAGGGTTGTGCTGCAAAGGATCATTTTTCTGGCCTGTGTAGTCGCACATCAAACCAGGGCGGCGGCTCAATGGGATAACCCGCCAGGCAAGCCAAACCCGGAGCAGATCGATGCCATTTAAGCCATTCCCCAAAAGAGCCTTGACTTTACTCAGGGTGGGGGCAAGTTTCTGGCATTCAGTAGGAGACAGTTTATCCAGTAGAGGATGGGTAGACTCGAGGCGCAGGGCGCGAAAGCCGGCCAGAGGGTTCTCACCAACCGGAGAAGTATCTTGACAACAGAACCATGTTTGGTTCCAGTCCTTGGGGTGACTCGGTGGATCGACATACGGAAAAAATGCAGTCTCTCCGTCGCTGGATTGAGATCCCACCAAGTTCCAAGCTAGGCCCGTTGGCACGTTCATTCTGGTAGTTCAAGTAAAATAATTCTCTGAAGAGCAACAAATTGGGTTCTTCTCCAAGGTACGCCTCACAGAACACTTAGAAGTTGCAGATGTTAGACACAGAGTTGGGCCCAATGTCTTGAGGTCGGAGATAAAAAAAAGTGCAGGACGTCTCTAATAAACTTTGAGCCGGGTGGAGAAAAACCCCAGTTCATGTGATCAGTAAAGATGATGACTTCCCCTTCTTTGGGTTGAGGTTTTTCCTCTGTTGGATCAGGAGCACGGTAGGGCATGATTTCCTTCTTTGGCAGATAGCCAATCTTCACAAAATCAGCAAGCGTATTTTCCGTGATGATGGATTTGACCCAATTGCATGTAACGGGTGCTTTGGGCGGCATTGTGAAGATGGAAGCCTAACAAAGAGTGAAATTGTCGGTTTAAACTTAAGCCGGAGAACAAGTATTACAATACATATTCAAAGTGGCGGCTGACAAAGGGGTCTAATGGTATATGACTTATTATGTCAGGTTATTTAAACCGCCATGGGTGGTCAGGATTATCAATTGAGCATTGCCTTTTTAAACCGGTGATAAGAGTCACCATGGCTAGGTGGATCTAACAAATATAGTTTTTGCCTAAGTGTTTGAAAACAAGTTTCACATATCGCAATCATTTTTTCGGATCAACAGATGCTCAGAAAAGGAAAAATATTTTGCACCTAACAAACCAATACAGAGGAGTTCATCAGTTCTAAATAGGCCTTTGTACAAGAAAAGGGGGTCTACTAGCATCTGAAATGGATGCGAAATAGTTACCACATGAGCTTTATATTTCTTTTAGATCAAAAGAGGGTGCGGTGGAGAAACTATGAGGAAACTGCGATGAACTGTGAAGAACACAGAGGAACTTGAAAACCCTAATGCGGATCTGAGGAGCGGGAAGGCGAAGACTTACAGCTGCAGATCTACCGCGGAGGGTCGCCGCCGTTCTCTGGACTGATTCAGGTTGATGCAGCGTCCGAGGTCAAGGAAGACGAGGTGCTCTGCGGTGGCGGTGGAGCTCGAGTGGCAGTAGGGTTGCGAGACGAAGAAGACGAGGAAAGGGGAGAATGAGGAAGACCTGGTCGTGCCTATTTATAAAGGAAGACTGATAAGTGGGAGCGAAAAACGAGGAGGCCAAAAATATAATTATCCAACTACAAAGATGCCTCGATTACGTTGGGCAAAATGTGCATTAATGGCAGATGACGTCATGACGGGTCACCATAAATCCAAAGGATGACGTCATGGCGGGTTACAAAAATTTTATACAAGAGAAGAGCAGAAGATTTTGCTTAAGTATTGAAGATTGACATGAACCAGTTCAAATCAATCTGGGGCCTAATGTTGGGGATACAACTGTTAGGTATGACCCGCCCAGGAGGGGCCGGGTTATACCTACGAAGACTCTCGAAGGCCAAGACTGAGTTTGAAGATGGTGGTTCAGTTAAGGGCCCAAAGCGAACATGCGACTTAAGGCCCGTAGTGATAAACCGCCGTAATGGTATGACTTGTATTATAAGGCAAGATTAACTAGTCACCGAGCCGGACACTGTATATGAGTCGGCCGGGACTCTGTAGGCCGCAGGGCGTCAACCCGTCTATATAAGGGGACGTCCCAGCGGCGGCTTAGGGCAAGTAACATCAAATCAAGAGCTAGGTCAAGCGGATTCTCTCCCTGGTTATCGAGACATACATAATCCCACTCAAAACTGGATCGTAGGCTTTTACCTTCGCCGCAAGGGGTCGAAACAGTATAAAGCTCGTGTCCTTTGTCCCGATTAACCCCTTCTTGCTTCCGAGTTGCGATGGCTCCATGACTAAGTCCTTTCACTAGGACATCTGCCGTGACAATTCCACGACACATACCAAACCACGTCTTGACATGGCCGCCACCATGCCCGCGCTTTCGCCGTAGTTTTGGCCGTCAATTGAAGGAGGTTTGGCCGTTGCCATCGCAGCCGGCGGCAGAGGTGATACGACCGCCGGCGACGTAACACGGCCGTGGCATCTTCTGACGAGCGCTCCAGAGCGGCCAGTAGCCGGCCGCCAACCACCCCTGCTGCATCGAGGTGATCATCGCGGACTCTTTGCCACCACGACCACAAGGTGTTCGACACTTTGCCCACAAAGGTATGGACAGTGGAGATGAGTTTTTCTTCCACCACTTCATTTGTTCATCGGACGATTCGTCGTCGGATGATGAAGATCTTGTGGTGGCTGCACTGGTCATTCACAACCACATTCAACGACAGCTTCCTCAGTACGGGGGGTCACTCCCTGGCCGTGCTCCCAACCTAAACCGCAACAGGGAGAGAGGCCATGCCCTGCTCTATGCCGATTACTTTGCCAACACCCCGCTCTTCAAGACGGATAAATCCCGTCGCCGTTTTCGAATGGCAAGGCATGTGTTCAATCGTATCTGAGAGGGAGTGGTTGCTCATGACCCATACTTCTAGTGCAAGACAGTTGCCCTTGGCAAGCTTGGATTTTCCTCTTACCAGAAATGCACCGCGGCCATCCGCATGCTTGCATATGGAATTCCAGGCGAGCTGGTGGATGATTATGTGCGTATGAGTGAGACAACATGTCTGATGTCAATGTACAAGTTCTGCTAGGCTGTGATCAAGGTGTTTGGCCCGGAGTACTTGAGGCAGCCAACTGTCGCTGATACAGAGAGATTATTGGCGACCAACACAGCTAGAGGCTTTCCAGGCATGCTTGGCAACATAGATTGTATGCGTGGGAGTGGAAGAACTGTCCATTTGCTTGGCAGGGCTAGTACAAGGGGCATGTCAAAGCATGTACTATCATATTAGAAGCGGTGGCTTCGCAGGATCTTTGGACATGACATTCTTTCTTCGGCATGTCAGGTTCTCACAATGATATCAACGTGCTGCAGCGTTCTCCAGTTTTTGCAAGGCTTGCAGAAGGCCACTCCCCACCTATCAACTTTGAGATCAACGACCACTAGTACAACAAAGGATACTATTTAGCTGATGGTATATATCCTCAGTGGTCAACTTTTGTGAAGACAATCTCGAACCCCCAAGGTGAGAAGAGAAAGAGATTTGCCCAAATGCAAGAGAGTGCTAGAAAGGATGTGGAACATGCTTTTGGTGTGCTTCAATCCCGATGGGGTATCATTCAAAACCCTGCGCTGTCATGGGATGAAAGGAAGTTTTGGGAGGTGATGACTGCTTGTGTGATCATGCACAACATGGTAGTCGAGGACGAGCGTGATGAGAGTATCTTCGACCAAGGATTTGATTATCAAGGTGAAAATGTTGATCCCCTGCACCAAGAACCGACCACATTTGAACAGTTTGTCCAATTCCATCGCGAGCTGCATGATTGGCACACTCATTTGGATCTTCAAAATGACTTGGTTGAGCACGTGTGGGATCACATTGGCAACCAATAGATGTATTGGTTCATTTTATGTTCATTCAAGACAATTTCGATTTGGTTGTAAAACTATTTTATTAGAGACAATTTCGACTGGGTTGTAAAACTATTTTTATTTTCAGACAATTAATATTTGGACGTGCAAACTAGTTTTGATATGAAAATATGGGCATTTTTGGCCCTGGTGGACAAGATGGGGCAAACGGGATGCGGCCGCGCGCTGGGCGCACGACCACCGCATCCCAAGACAGGCCCGGACACGACCCCATCGCCCTGCCCAAAGGGACAAAATCCGGTCAAACCGGACGTCCATTTGGGGTCGCGCGGTGGAGTTTGGCCTAACATCATTCTTTTCATAAACCAAAAGCAAACCAAACCTTGGCTGACCGAAAATTTTTCTGTCCCTCCCTCGCTTTTCATCCAACACACGCGCCGGTTCCTAACCGCATAGTTCGGACGTGTGTTGCTATCCAACATGTTCCTGTACCGGTCCATTCGGCGGGGTGGACGCCATTTTTTCACAAATTGAAAGCAAACCAAACCTGGCCCACCCACAAACTCCATCCGCCCCTCCCACGCTTTCCATCCAACGCACGCATCGCTTCGCATGCCGCATTCATGCGGGCCCAGAGCACATAATGGATGGCATTGAGACCACGCGACATGATCGGGCGAGAGGACGATACTGACCGACGCGACCTCTTGGGCGTCGCCGCTTCAATGCAGACATCGCATCTCGGAAACCAACTCTGGCCGCTGGCTGCATTAAAGCGGGTTGACCGTCCTTTCCTGGGCACGACTATATAAGTTGTGCTTCGGCTATGCATATCCACACCTCCTCCTCCGTGAGCCTCTCCAACTCTGGCGATGCCGAAGTCTTGGTTCTCTGCCCCGGCAGGTGGCGGGAAGGACAGTGGACCGTTGTCCGGCTCATGGCACCGACGATGGCGGTCAACTCCTCTGAGAAGGAGGAGATCAACATCTCATCCTCCGACAAGGAGGAGGACCAGGCGCTGCCGCCGCAGCAGCCGCGCCTCCTTGCGGAAGCCGCTCAAACGGATTAGGAATTGGTCCGTTAGATGGAGTTGACAAGGAGCACTCGCTCCGGAAGTGTGGCCCAGTGCCCCCTAGTCGGCACGTCCCATCAAGGAGGAACCACCATCCCCGCTGCGCTAGCGTGTCAAGGGGGAGCTCATGTCTCCTCTGCAGCGTGTGAAGGAGTCGGCGTCCCCCCACACAATGGTGATCGGACGCCGCTCAAGGAGAAGTCGGCATCACCGACACGCAACCGACATCCAAATAGGGCGTCACGCGGGAGGAGGAGCCTGCGTCATCACCGCCACACATCCACTACGCCCGTATCGACGATCCATCTCGCCGGCTCACCGCCTCACCGCAACTGGCACAGCCAATTTGTCAAGGACGAACTACCATCGGCGATCACCAAGGCCCGCGACCGCGTCCTCCACTACCTCGGTGACAGTGGTCCCTCATGTTCACGGGCCGTCGTATTTGTCCAGGAGCTGGCAGCAAGGCAGGCCGCACGGTATGATTGGCGCAACGCCGCCCGCCAATCCACGTTCACCAAGTCGGACACGACGGCTAACTGTGTTCTTTACGACCCGACCTCACAATTACAAAGTTATATTAAAAAATATCACAATATAAAATAAATATATTGTGGAAATATACTTCCGATCTAACGGCGTTGATTTGGTATTGTGAGTGTTTAACTTTTTTCCAAATAGGATCAAACTTTAGAAAATTGTCTTATAACAAAAATAATATAGGAAGTAAAAAGAAATCGTGGAAAGTATTTACTGGAGCTGACAGCTAGGCCGAACACGAGGCACATGGTCGGCAGTGCCGTCACCATGACACCTGCTAGTACAAGATTGAACGTTCTCTTCCCCCTCCTTATTTGCTCTTTTCAAGGAAAACACCAAATGACAAGGAAAGGATGGAAGTGACGTGAGTGGTGCCGATTTGGGTGCTGCTTGGCTCTGTTATTTCTTCTGAGATAAAGAGATGGGTCCGGCTCAGTCCGTCGGTGTCAAGGAAAGTGATGTGGGTTGTAGTTGGAGGAACTATGATGGCAAGGCCACTCTCTACCATGCATTGAAACCTAGAGCAAACTATACTGGAGTATATGAAAATGGAAAGGATACACTCAAAATCTACCTCCGACCAAACTTAGATTGATGTTCGTGTAGATTTTCTTTTCTATGTACCGCTTTGTGATTTTCTATGTACCCGAAGGTGTTTGCGCTGCGTATGGCCATGAGGGACATTTGGAAATTACCTGCAGAGGAGGTCTTTAGATATATTAGGTATGATTGGTTTATTGTTTTTCTAAATCAAATTGAACCCTTTTATGCGTGATCAAATTATATTCATTTTCTGGAGAGCCTCGCACTTGATCAGTCTCAGCCTCTGCTAGCTTTGTGGAGAATTATTGGGCGTCATTTGTCGCTTGTCATTCTTTGCCACCGGTGGACTCGAAAAATAAAAGAAGAAGTCTGATGGATGCATTATGATGAGCTCCTAATACTTCGGAAGCTAAGATGGGTTGGACTCCCCCTCCTGCAGGTTATATAAAGATTAATGTCGACGCAAGCTTTGTGCAGAACATTAGAACAGAAATTGTGGGTGTGGTTGCGAGGGACGCGGCCGAGGAAGTCATTGTTTCTTCTTGGGACTTCATTGGGCCGTGCCAGAGCATGGAGGAAGTGGAGCTAAGGGCTTGCATTACCGGTCTCTACATAGTTATAACTCTACACAATCCTATTATTTTAGAGATTGATTGTGCGTTTGTCATTACGACTCCTGCAAAAGAGATTTCTGACAGGTCAATATTGCTTGGTTTGAAGAACAAGCGTTGAGTATATCTAAGCTGATAAATAGTTTTCAAATGTCTAAGATTAGCCGGTTGTCCAATGTGGTGGCCCATTTAATTGCAAAGTTTTGTGGGGACCCCGACACATAAGTCGTGATCACCGAATGCACGTGTACAGTGATCCCAGAGATCAGTGCTCACTGAACACACAAAAGCTGAATAACAAGAGTCTTACATCCATACATACCGTATTACACAAGTAGGACCATTATGGTCAAGTCTTGAGTATAACATTGCAGCAGAAATCTTCGTCGATAACTTGGACCCATGCCATCTGCCTTAATCCTACAGGCATTCTGACTGGGAAGCGTCCTAGCTCGCATGATCGTCACGAAGTATTCTTCATCATATCATGTTCTTTCATGCCTGGCCAATAAAATAACCAGTGGCAAGCCAATGAGTACTTTGAATGTACTCGCGAGCAACCCATGTTTTGGTTCAAGATACAACAATGCATGATATAGGTAAATTTTGCAGAAAGCTAGTTTTGAGTGCAATGACATGCTCAAACACTTGTAAGACATGCATCAGGAGAATTCAAGTAACCATAGGGACTGGTTACAGATATCACATAAAGGGAGTGGGCTCCAACCCAACTCAATCATGTCAAGTCCTTGATTGACCCAAGTAGTTCTTCCCACACACACACACTGGTTGAAAACAAGTGGACGTAGCCCAAGAGCGGTTACCCAACTGTCCTTGACCATGGACACGACTATTCGAATAGTTTTACACTCTGCAGAGGTTGCACACTTTACCCACAAGATCCGGGGAACTTCCGTGTCATCCACGACCTGCGGTACCTCAAGTACCCGGGGTAAGCACCCGATCACTATCTTTCCCTAGACAACACTAACAAGGAGTCCACTCGTTGTTCCGTATCCTCACGATGTACATCATACGAGACTCACTCGAGATCGTAACATCCGAGAGGGGACACAACGGTGTATCCGGTGCCCTGTGAAAACAGTCACGACCGCCCTACCTGGCACGACCCCGTCCCAAGAGAGAGCACCAACTCTCCCCCATCACTAGTAATGCGGGCTACAAGCTAGTATCGGCCTAGGTAATCAATAATGCCCTTTCCCATATAAGGGTAGAGTGGTTGCGCATGTAAGGTTGGAATAACGGTCGCAACTTAAACCAATCCGTTTTTGAAAGCAACACACACACACACACTTGCCTTGGTACACCACTTCGTCATCAAGTGGTTACCCATCTCATTATCTCCCTCGGGCATAAGTGGCACCCGACGGGGTTTTCGAAAAGTCCTTTGAAAATACTTTGTCTCCATCACCATGCATATTCCCGTCCCTTTTTGCGTAGCAACTACTTTAGCATCCTATCTACTCCCACCGGCATAACCCTCATAGAAAGGTAGGGTCATGCATCATGCAAGTGTTAACGAGAAAAGCAACGGAGGCAACCACCTCAAGTGGTCACCATTTTATCATGACTTCGATGCAAGCAATAAAAGTGCCATATGACATGCATAAAAGGGGTTTCTTAGACATGGTCAAAGGGCTGCTTGCCTGGTTCATCAGAGTCTTGAGATCTTCTGGTCCTTCTCCAAGTACCCCGTCTACTTCGTCAACTAACGTCGAAACAATCATAATAAGCAACACAACAAGGCAGAAAATAAAAGTGCTCTAAAAATGTGAGTTGGACTTTTCTAGAATACCCTTGGTCATATGAGGAGTGACCAAAGTGGTTTCATTGGGACTTGATGAATGGATATCTCTGAACATTTCCATGTGATGGAATAGAGGGATTTGTGGATTTGCAAGAAGTGTACAGAAATATTATTTTGAAAAATGAGCAAAGACACCCATTTAACAAGTAATAATTTTAGAAGAACCTAGGAGTTGGTTTCACTGGATTTGGAGTTCAAATGATTTTTCTATGAATTTGTAAACTTGGCTATACATGGAGAAATGGACCAATATTTTATATGACACAGAAGGTATTAGGAAAAAATGTTCCAAACCTAAGTTATGAGCTTAGAAGTATCTAGGAATCTGAATAATGGCATTTGGATCAAATTTGAGCTCCCTGTGATTTTCTAAAGTTCATCACAGAAATAGGAAAAATAGGATTTGATAAATATTTGTGAAGGAAATGCTTCTGTAAAAATGTGACAATAGCACCATGTGGTAGGGAATGATTTTAGAAAATACTAGAAATTTGAATCATCAAATTTGGAGTTAATTTGAATTATTTATGGATTTTAGAAACTCACTGGAAAAGAATAAAAAGAAATATAAGGCATTACCCTTATCCTGCGCACCAGCGAGAGATAGCCGTGAGCAGGCCCAGCTGCTCGGCCACGCGAGCGACAGGGGCAACGTCGAAGGCGTACCGAGGTAATATGCCTTCCCGCATGGGAGGCAACCCCGAGCTGCACCCGTGTCCACTTGCCAGCGTGGCCCGATGGGTGGAGCCACCAACGAGCGGGGCCCGCCCGCAGGTCATCGTCTTCGTCTTCCTCCCGCGCGCTCGCCTGGCCGAGGGAGCAGAGAGCCCCGACGACGACTGCCGGCGCTATGGAGCACCTCCGGCGACGCTCTAGCTATGGATGAGCTCGGCGTCGAGTGCCGCATCCATTTGTGTATGCCACGGCTGCCGGGGATGGTCGAGGCGACGGCGACTTGGATGCCGGCGGACGGTGGCGTCGGGCGAGATTGGGCACGGCGCTACGGTGCGTCCTCGGACAAGGGAAAGAGCGTGGGAGCTCCACCTTGCTCAGGGGAGCCTGCTGGTGGAGAGAGGAGAGGGAGAAGAGCTCGGGCTCGGCTGAATTTAGGTGGAGGCCGCCGGCGGCTCTCCGGCCATGGAGGGCTATGGAGGGCGCGGGGAGAGGAGTGAGCCGGTCGGGATGACGTGTAGGAGGGAGAGAGAGCCATCGGAAACCAAAGAGAGCTCGGGATGGCCTTTTAAGGTAAGAGGGCGAGGTGCACCGTGAGCTCATGCGCCGGCGAGGCTGTTGCTGTCGCTGCAAGCCATGGGGGCTCACGTGGGCGTGTCCGGGGTGTTTGTAGGGGTGGTCTACGCCCAGAGGAAGAGAGAGAAGGAGCGGGGAAGTGTCAGGGCGTCGCGCGTGTGAGCTCGTCCATTGGAGCTCTCGGGCGGCCGGCGCGCGTGCGAAAGGAGGCAGCAGGAGGGAGAAGGAGGAGGGGGCCAGGGGCGTGGCGTGTTGCGGACGTCGAGGCACCTCGACTGGCGCGAGGGGGAGGCTCGAGGTGGTCGGGTGGCTTGGGCAGAGAGTAGCTACAGTGCTAGTGCGCACTATAGCGCGCTCCAGAGCACGCATATGGCTGGCATTGGCATCTTTTTGGCGCCCAGGGCGTGGCCACTAGTGTCCAGCCGCTCTAGGGGGGAGTAAACAAGTGGGGAGGAGCTTTGGATGCCTTGGAGAGCTACTAGGAGAGGAGAGAGGTTGAGGGAGAGAGAGAGAAAGAGGCTGTCCAGAGAGAGAAAGTGAGGGTTTCACCCCAAATAATCGAGCTGTTGAAGGGGGGGAATTACTGGAGGTAGAAGGTGACTAGATTAAGCTCTGGTAAAAAGTTGAGCTCATGGAGAATAGTGGAAGAGGTCGAAAATGGCATTTTGGTAATGTGTCAAAAGGTGTTTGATAAAGGTTTGGGCAAGCAAATTAATTCCAATTGACATGATAATTAACAGGATCAAGGGGCATATATAATTGAGGTTGACCACCAATTTTGAGTCCATTTGAAGAAAGTTGCCAATGTAACTTTAGCAAACCCTAGAAATAAGGATAAATGGATTTTCCAAGATTTTTTCATGCAAATATGTTCTCCTTGATGCACCACTTTGTTTAGTGTCATCATTTGTGCTTATGAGCATGACCACAAAGTTTGGGATCAAATGGAGAAAGTTGGCAATGTAGAGTTGTTCAAATTTGGTTCTGGACAGAAAGGGTTTTGAGGGGGTTTGATGATGTTTTCTTGATCTTCAAGGCACGAGGCTTTGTTAGATCATCAAATATGTCATATTTGACATGCTAGAATTTTCTTGGATTTTTATGGAATATTTCCTGTAGAAATATTTCAAATCCTTGAAATGGGCAGAAATGGTTTTGGGAGGTTTTGTCCAATATTTTGATCATGACCATGTGTTGAAACTCATATATATGGAAAATATATGTCCATTGAGTCTCCCTATTTTTTCTCAAATATTTTTAAAGCTTTAAAATAATTTTAACCTATTTAAGACCATTTCTGGCCTTAAGAAAAAGCCTTTAAATAAAATAGGAAAAATAACTTTTAAAATTATGTTTCTGGGTATCCTATATCTAATAGGAGTCAAATATATTTTTGGAAAGATTTTTACTGCCCTTTATTAAGTACTTGCAGTGCAAACCTCAATTCAGGGGTTTTTGGAAAACTAATTTTTGAAAAATACTTTTTGGCAAATTATTTTTGTAAGAAAATACTATATTGCTCTATACACATGGCATGATCATTGGGAAAAGGTTTTGGATCAAGGAGGAGGAGTATAAGAGTTGGATAATTTATTTGTTTTTTAGAGCACTAGCAAACAACAGTCAAACATTCAATCAAGGCAAAGACAAAATACTCAAAAGTTTTTGTCAGGCCACATTTTATCATGTTTATTAGATTAAGTGTTGTGGCATGAAAATCAGGGTGTGACAAGTTTAGCTTTGATAATAGATCGGATAGTATTCTTGATAATTATGTTTCACCTTGTGTGGTGAATTTTGTATCGAAGGATTGTAATGTTTGCGTTTGATTTATTAATATGAGACAATGTTAAAAAGATAAATTGTACCAAGGTGACACATACTAAAATATACTTCTTCCATTTCACTGTATAAGGTATAAGGTGTATGTCGTTTCACTAAAATATCACAATGCAAGGTGTTTTAGAGCACCTTCAAAGGAGACCCGCAAAGCTTCGGTATGTGTTGTCCGGATCATTTTTGTTAATTTTTATCATCCAACGGGACCCTATCTGTCCACGAAGTGGTCCGGGCGTCCGTTTTCCGGCAAATCAAGGACAAATGGGGAGCTATTCGGGAGTCCGGACATGCACTGGACTAATACAAAGCCTTCGCGTGGTCCTCCTCTATTTCTCTCTCTTCACATGCATGGTACCTCTGTTCTCTCTACCATCCCAACCGGACACCACATCACAATATCCCACCACATGCATGGTCCCCCTTTACTCTCTCTCCTCGCAACCAGATTAGTTTGTAAATAACATTGGATGACCAGCTCCCGCATCATGTCCTTGAACCACATCCGGACATAAAAACGGATATTCGTGGTGTCCATTTACAGGTCAACATTGGAGATGCCCTTACTCCCCCCGATTCATATTACTTGTCTCGTCCTTTGAGCAATAAGTAATATGGATCGGACGATTCATATTACTTGTCCCATCGTTTGAGCGATAAGGAATATAGATCGGGGGTGTACTTCTTTTCCCATGGATTCGCATTTTCCCTCCCCCCCCCCCCGAGCACACCTCACGCGAAAAATCATGGTCGGGTCCCACCTCCCATCGGTAGATATCATCATGCTAGGCAAAAATTGCATGTGGTATATATCATATAATGTTCGGAAAAAGCATGTGATATTGCACTATTACAAGATTTAAAAAAGTGCAATTCTGTGCGATGCCTTGCAAACATTTTTTCCGCAAAAGATGTATACGATGTACCCTATCATTGCACACGGTTTTAAAAAGCACAACCACGTGTGCGATGCTTTACAAATAGATTTTACAAAAATCATGTGCGTAATGTAGTATGTCATTGCACACAGTTCTAAAAATGTAATCGTGTAAGATGCATTGCACACATTCTTTGCAAAAAATGTGTATGTGATGTAACCTGTCATTGCACGTGGTTTTAAAAACGCAACCGCGTGTGTGATGCTCTTGGAACAGTTTTTGCAAAAGTTATGTGTGTGATGTAGCCAATCATTGCACACAGTCTAAAAACGCAGCCATGTAAGATGCATTACACACAATTTTTTTGCGAAAATTGTTTGGGAACGCGGTATTTCAAAATTTTCCTACGATCACACAAGATCTATCTAGAAAATGCATAGCAACGAGCGGTGTTGACACGGAATTTCGCCGAAGAAAATACATAATGATATCTATTATCAAAATATGATAAAGTAAAATTATATAAAAAATGGCGAATTGCCGAATAGACCGAGGAAATGATTATGATGAATTTTGTGTCGCTCAACATGGAATAGCAGTCACAATAAATAGATAAATAAACAAAGCGTCACTTATAGCTGCAAAATTCATTTACTCGTGAAATTATAATTAGCACGCACGCACGCTACCAGTGGCGACGGTTGGCCGATGCAAACTTAAAAATGGTCACAATGGCACTAATATTGCCAAAATATCAATCATATTCTAAATGTCGGTTTTTTTACGTCGATGATGTAAAATATCATTGCGATGCATAAATGTATATCGCACTAACAAAATATACACGCGGTATATAAATAAAATAAATAAATAAATGACGCTTCTAATGAAATATAAGCACGATAGAAAAAAGAGGGGCGCGGCGATATATATATGTAAAATTAAAAATGTCAGGCCATCATATAATTATCCGTGAAAAAATATCTGCCTATATTTTATGGAGCGACAAAGTAATTATAATCATGTTTAATTAGCCAGGTTGCGGGTGGTACATGCATGCATAATGCTTGGGAGCAGTTTGCAAGGTTGCATGGATGGCCTAATCCATCAGCTAATCAAGCACATGCAGATTGATGAGTTAGCATCCGAGGCCCATACGGTGATTAAAGAAAAAGTGGGCCAAGCCCTGGGCTAATTAGTAGGAAGTGGCCGGTTCAAAGCATCGGTCAACTAGTAATTAAGCAAAAAAAATATTAAAGGAAAGAGCCAGGCGCTCCCACGCCCCACGACTCATACACGATTCCACGACTGGAACGTGAGTGCGTGCATACGCTGTTGCTCCCTCCTATAAATAGCACCAAAGGAACTGCTCCTGCAGTTCTTTTTCCTGATCGCTCCGCTGCGCTGCCGCACACTGCTACTCTCTTTTTCCCTGGCCGGCCGCTGCTTCCTGCTGTTGTGCACCACACACATACACTGCTGCTGCTGCTGCTGCAAGGCCGTCGTCCGGTCAAAAAACCTGAGAAAGGTAGACAAGGTGGGCATCATGATTCTCCTCTAATCTTTTTGCTCCTCCCTATATCTCTCATCATGTTCATCTTTCTCCTTGGTTGATCATTGTGATACAAACCAAGGAGCATGCCCATGTGTCCTCATCTTGACATCTTGCCTTGGCTGATCATCGCGATATGAGCCAAAGTGCAATTATGTTCAGGAAAGGAAAATTTGTCCTTGGTTGATCATCGTGATATGAACCAAGGAACATATCTCATATAATTTCTTCTTGTCATTTTTGCCTTGGCTGATCATCATGATACAAGCCAAAGTGCGAATATGTTTAGGAGAGGAAAATTTGCCTTTGGTTGGTCATTGTGACACAAGCCAAGGAGTATTCTCCATATATCTTCACCTTGATATTTTGCCTTGGTTGATCATCATGATACGAGCCAAAGAGCACTTATATTTAAGAGAAGAAAATATGTCCTTGGTTGATCATTGTGATACAAATCAAGGAGCATACAACATATAATTTCTTCTTGTCATTTTTGCCTTGGTTGATTATCGTGATACAAACCAAGGAGCATTCTCCATATAGCTCCATCTTGACATTTCGCCTTGGTTGATCATCATGATACAAGCCAAAGTGCGAATATGTTTAACAACAACAAAAATACTCCTTGGCGGATCATCGTGATACAAATCAAGGAGCATACAACATATAATTTCTTCTTGTCATTTTTGCCTTGGTTGATTATCGTGATACGAGCCAAAGTGCGATTATGTCAAAGAGGATAAATTTCACTCCTTGGTCGATCATGGCGAACCAAACTAAGGAGGATATATTTTCCCTTCCATCGTAGATGAGAGTGACGTAAAGGTAAAGCTCGAGGAAAAACAAATATGAAACATACCCAAACTCTAGATGATCATCTACATAAAATCATAGAATAAATATGTGCCTATAAAATGCACTCTTCATTTGTTTGAGTTGCACAAAACAAGACAATGTAAATTGTGCATGTACCTCCATACCTAGTGCATAAAAAATGTATAAATCGGGTGCTTGCTAAATTATATTTGAGGCCTCCTGTTGGTTACACTGTGGACATACATGCTATGCCACGTCAGTAGTAATACAAACAGGAAGGTACAAATGGCATATACATCTGTCATATAGATGATGAAATGAGCATACTCTAATGCATATAGAATATGCTAAGTGAAATCTAATGGGTAAACATGAGATAATAAAAGTGTTAGTTGTCTCATTTTGCACTAAAATATAGCATGCCCATAAAAGGAAATGAATGCGTGTAGGTTAAGTTAAAAGTATAATCCTACATATCTAAAATACGAAATCTAGAGCGTACAGACTCTATGCAACACGCATATACTGTCTACTGATGGTTAGAGTATATGCATGTGATCCATAAAAAATAATAAAGGATATTGCATCTAGCTCGCTTTAGTCCTAACAAAAACAGACTGATTCGCTTAGTCGATGCTATCATCAAACATATCAAATCAAACAACATAACATATGGGATGGTTCTGATATTGGAACCCCCCTTTTCTTAAATTTCCATGCATGCGCAGAGGCTAACATGGAGTAAACCATATACCATCATCTCATGCATGGTCATATATGCATCAATAAAAGATGTAGCATGCATGTATTAAGTGGATATTCTGCTAGTCGACTCATCACTCGTTAAAATGAAATGACCTGAAAGTTGATTAAGATAGCCGCATGGTCATACTAGCATATGTTGGTTAAGTCGACTACATAAATTAGGTGTCCGATGCAAAAAGTACACATTGCACTCGTACTCTACGTACTACTCATAATAGTACAATGGTAAAAGTATAAATGAACAAGACACATGATAACTTGAAGAAGATCAGGAATGCTCCCCCGAGCACACCGGCGTCAACGACAACGAGGAGAAGCGATTTTTCTTTATCATTTTGTAGTCATGTGTTGCAATTCTATGTAATAGGATAGTTGGAATTCTTAATCAGGGGTTTTCTCTACGGAAATGTAATTAACAGATCTTTTATGAAATGTAAGAGTTCTGGAAATAAAGTACCTGCAATGTTTGATCCTATTCTTATTGTATGCATTTAGGCATTTAAATATATTCATTCTGTATCAATGACGTGGACGCGTATTTTCACGCCCGCCATTTTCCCGTCATCAGATTCTGGCACGCCCAGTGGGACCTATTTCTCCCCTCATCTTTGAATTCCAACATAGGATTGCAACATATGAATTCCCATAGTACATAAAGCATAAAAAATTATGTGCCCATATACAAAAAAAAATTCAAAGAAAACTAATATATGGTTTTCTTTATTTTGAAGGTATGGAGGGCCAAGTGCAGCAGTTTGTGACGCTTCGCTTCGGTGACCTTTGGCTTGATGTGCCAATTGGTCCTATTGTGACCTCACTAAGTGAAAGTTGGAAGACTACTGCTGCATCTCCAGTTGCACCAGATCAAGAAGAAGTCACTTCTCCACCAATGGAGGGGTTCACACCTGTTTTGTCAAAGTCTGCAAAGAGGAAAATGAGGGCTGCTAGAAAGAGGGTTGCTCAGAGTTCTGCAAGAGGGGTTACTCATGCTCCAGTGTCAGTAATGAAAGGAAAGATTGTGGAAGCAGGACCATCCATCCGCCAGTAGTCCAAGGACAAGGGAAAGAAAGTGGTGTTTGAGAAATCCGAGTTTCCGCCACTTGTTTACAAGGGAAAAGAGAAGATGGTGGAGACACCCAACTCCAAGCTACCTGGGAAAAGAGGCGGCGTTGCTGTCATATTGCCGTCAGCGTCGTCTTCAACAGGAAGGCCCACCAACGCCCGGAATATACTTCGAGCCGATGCTCCTGAGTTTGTCCCCTCACCGGCCCATAAACCTAGTGAGGAACGCTTGGGAATAATGCAAAAACGTTCTCTGGAATGGAAGGGAGTGTGCCTTACATCTGGTGACCTCAAAACAGGCCACGTAGATCCAACATCTGCACCATCAGTTCCTCTGTTTGAAGAAGCACCCATCTTACGAGAGTCCTTTGAAGGTTCGTTTGATCCAGTGCGACATCAACGGCGACAGAGAAATGTCCGTCGATCTTGGATTGATCTTCTAGCTGCCGTAGATCAAGATGCGGTGAGCCGACACCGTTCTCATGTGAGCAAGTCTATCAAGGGGAGATGGAAAAACACTCGTCCAAAGATCCAAGTTCAGAATCCAGATGACTCATATGTTGTTAAATGCATATGTCAAGCAATAAGGTCACAGCTTCCTGGTGCATCCACATCACAAAACGATGAGGGTGGAGCCATCATGCGACCGGCGGGGGCCCTGGCCCAACGACCTGAGTACCAAGAGTTCATTCAGCAAATCCTGAACATCAAGAGTATGTGAACCAAACTGTTCATGTCCGTTCAAGAAGGGCGGCATACAAAGAAAGAGAAAGGGCAGTACGGGCCAGGTCTGGGTCAAGCAGAGTCCAAGGGGCAGAACACGCTCCATCAGATGAGGGCAGTCGGGCTAAAGTGAGCAAGTGGCTATCAAACCCATCAAATGAGGTGGCCATGAGCTTGTCTCCATGGCCCTCTCGTAAGCAGACCAAGAATAAATCATTCAAAGTGTTCCAAGCAATGCCAATTGGTGTCAGGGCGGCGTCAGACA